>CM050412.1:53317251-54517251 GCA_027564155.1 Gymnocypris eckloni scoliostomus | reverse complement strand
ACATGTGGTTGTGAAAAAAATCAGCAGTGTTTCAGTTGGGCTGTTAATAATTAACATGTGAGCAATCAATTTCCGTCATGTTACCACCTACAAGATCTCTTGTGGAATAGTACTAAACATTATTTACCAAGTATCATCCAAAAGTATCCATAATACTTTCTTTATTCTAGTTATTCAAACTCTTAAAAACCTTTTTTTAAAAGAAGCTTAAAAAACGTTTAAACAACTTACTTAATAGATGATTGTGTTGATGTTCAACCTCAATATGACAAAGTGCTACAAGATTTTAACTCCTCTTAGTCAACATGAACTGCCATTCACAGAACATTTTATGTTTGCAAAGCGAAATATTTTGATTGAAACTGAATTTTTTTTTTGGACTAGACCTTTTTTGCACTAGATTTTATCCACTGAAATTGATTGGATAGTGGAAAGTTGTCGAACGGAGTACAACGTTTGTTGTAATCTGGTAGAAGAATGTTAATACAGTCCAGTTAATCAATTTCTGTGTTGTGTGTGTTGCTACAGTTCATTTCCAGCAGGCCTAACTCTTCAGACACACAGCACTCAGCTCACCTGGGCAGCAGGAGCAGCAGCTTCTCCTCTCGTGTCCGACCGGCCCCTGACCACCATCCTGTTTCACTCCACTACTCCTCCCCTCCACAGACATCCTATCTCGCTTCAGAGGGGCCCATGTCACCAGTTTACAACATGCCGTACAGTTCGGTGCACTGCAACGGCCCCGTTCAACGCATCGAGAAGGCCCCGCTAGTCAAGGTAAGCCGATATGACTATAATCTGATGCACAACTTAGTAGTTTTTTTTTACTTTTAAGACAGGTGGTAGTTGCTTTATTTGCATCAGTTTCTAATTTTGGCTTTTGGGGTAATGAAATGCATAAAGACAAGTATAACATATTTTTCCATCTGTCTTTATTCAGTCAAACAGCTGGAGCACGCCACAGACAAATGTCAAACACCAGCTCTCAGTTCCACACCGCCACTCAGAATTGATCGGCCACCGCAAACCTCTCTCGCCACTTTATGACGACCCCAGCACCCCCAGTATGTACCCTCTGGAGGAGAGCTCTGCACATGCGTCGGTAAGTGGGTCAGGATATCAGATCCGCTCTCTCACTTGACACCGCGGTGACCAAACACCCCGAAAGCAGGGCCGCTTTTTTGATGAGCTAAAGCCATGGAAAGTCCCCATAGCCTACATTACTTATTGATCCATCCTGATGCATAATGAAAAAGGCTGCTGAGCAAATGAGACAAAGTGTGATCCCTTCTAGCTTGCACATTTGAGACAATATTTCTACATAGAATGCAGGTTTACACTTGTTGGGTTTTCAAACCTGGATTACATAACTGGTTTATGTCTAAATCCTTTAATCAGCAGAGTACGCCAGGTTTAGTTCACAATGCTATCTTTTAAATCACTCTTTTGAGTGAGTGCAAATCTCATGAAGTGCATATTTTTCTGCTACACAGCACTCTTCTCGGGCTCCATGGAGCAGTCGTATCCTCCTCTCCTTCCTCCCTCCTTCCGGCTCTGCACTCCTCCTCTTGGGCGGAAAATCAGACACGGCCAGGCCCTGGAACATGAGCTGGTCAGCAGTCAGTGGTCTGAGGAGCTACGTGCCCAGGCCGTTTCAAAACTGAAGTTACTGCCCGCCCCAAACCGACAACCAGAACACAAACTCATCTCTCAGGTAAGGGGATGGTAGTTGATTTGCTTTCAAGACTTTTATTCTTTTTTGCTTCATTTTGATATCAGGATAATTGTATCATAAAACATTTTTTACTTTATTTCCCACAAAAATATCAAAATTAGTCATTGCACATTTGAATTGTATTTTCTTAATGTACACTACTGTTCAAAATGTTGTGGTTGGAAAGATTTCTTTATATTTTTGCTTATGCTCACCAAAGCTGCATTTATTTGATCAAATATATAGTAAAAATAGAAAAATTTTGCAATAATATTACAATTTAAAATAACTGTTTTCTGTTTGAATATGTTTTAAATAGTAATTTATTTCTGTCATGCAAAGCTGAATTTTTAGCAGTCATTACTCCAGTCCGCAGAGTCTTATTTTTTTTGTAACATTATAAATGTCTTTACTGTCTCATTTGATCCATTTCATTTTCCCCTTTGCTGAATAAAAACAAATCTTACTGTCCTCAAACTTTTGAAAGGAACAAAATGGATATTGTAATGAATTAATAGGACAAAAAATTATTAAGAAATATTGTTCTACATGAATGTAGCTTCAAAACAGTATGTAAAAATCTCCTGTTTTCCTGTCTTTTACAGAGAGGTTTCTCAAGTCACACTGTCATGGAGGCGCAGGAGATCTCTTACAGTTACTCGCCAGGTGAGAATTATTGACATGCTTAAGTTAGGAGGCAGTTACAGCACCACAGTGGCATGATGCGATGCACGTTTCACGGATGTAGATAGAGAAATAGATAAACAAGGTATACACAGCGAGTTTTGTGGCCACAGGTTTTGTTTAGTGTGTGAAATGCTGACCTAGATCATCAGTATGTTTTATAGACTGGTTGACCTGATCGAAAAAAATGTGTTTATTGCTTAATCATCTAATTAGGCCACATGTATACACACACACACTTGTCGGGTTTAAACACAAAACCATAAGGAGGAAATAATCCATGGTGACACGTGCATAGAGCAGACTCTCATGGCACAGCTAATAGGATGGTTTTAGAATGACCTTCTCCAGCACACACACACATACACACGCACACACACACACACACGCACACACATGCACACGCACGCGCACGCACACACGCGCAGGGTTTGATGGGGTGTGGTTGCCGAGGCAGGACATGACAGTGGAAACGAGAGTGCAGATGAAGGGGCATGTGTGTGTGTGTATGTGTAATATGGCTCAGGCCTAGGGTATTTTAAATGACAGCTCTGCAGGTGGCACATGAAGGAAAGACCAGCGAATGGACAGAATTACCACCGAGGGTGATTTAAAGCTCACAAGTGGGAGATCCTGCAAGACATTTAGAGCCCTTCTGTGGAAAAGAACACAACAAACGATATGTTAGATCTTAAATTAGGGCATGAAGTTATTTAGATGGCTCAGTTTACTGACTTCTTAAACTTGGCATGTGGATTTTGATACTGAATCCCAGTATCGGAAGTTCATTCCATAAGAGTCATGGAAAAATCATGGATTTAAATTAAATATTTGAAGTATTTGAAGACATTAATAATTGTCTTTTGCTTCTCACAGATGACTCTTACCTTCAACCAGTGGATCCAGATGACCAGGAAATAGACTATGATAACATATGGGAGTTTGACCCGGATAATGGGATGATTCAGCCGCTGCCTGGACATTTACCACACCGGACACCGGCTTACTTTGGAGCTCAAGGCCTGGGCGCTATGACAACACAGCAGAGATGGTCATAAAAGAGAACAATGGGCTTATGCCCGTCCGGACTTGCACACATAGCAGACTTATCAAAGCCAAATATGCACACTGGGCATGTTTTCACCGAGGGCTGGCATGCCCGAGTATCTGGGTATTCACAGTTTGTTTATTCAGTGGCTCTATGATATATTTTGCACATGTGAACTTAGATTTTTGTGGTGATGGTTTCAGACTGCTGTATGCATTCAGTACAAACAAGTGTATACAATGATTGATGCATTTATGTATATATGAATATAAAAAAAATATTTACAGGTAGCAATTGGGAGTTTTTGCATTCAGTTTAGTTTGTGAGTCCTATAAACTATTGGAAATTGTGATTATATGCATATTTTTTTGATACATACCAAATGTACATATGTTATTTTTTCTATTTAAGTTTTAAATATAAGCTTTTATTATTGTTTATTGCTATTATTTTGTATTTATTCTTTCATTATGGCCTTCTACTTTTTGTACAAATAAATCTATTTGTCCTGTGGAAGTCAAAGTTATCCATTAGAAAAGACATCTGTACTGTTTTTGCATCGTTTGTGACAAATAAACAGTGATAAAACAGTTGTAACACTGCTTCAGCTGTTCACTTTAAATATAAATGCGTTGGTAATTTGTACAGTTTTGAGTCATTAGAAATTGATTGTTTTTTTTATATATAAAATAAGTTCTTGGAACACCTTTACTATCTACTCTATATGGATTAACAATATGTGACCCTGGACCACAAAACCAGTCTTAAGTGTAAATTTTTGAAATTGAGATTTATACATAAGCTTTCCGTTGATGTATGGTTTGTTAGGATCGGACACTATTTGGCCGAGATACAATTATTTGAAAATCTGGAATCTGAGGGTGCAAAAAAATCTAAATATTGAGAAAATCGCCTTTAAAGTTGTTCAAATGAAGTTCCTAGCAATGCATATTACTAATCAAAATGGACGTTTTGATATATTTACAGTAAGAAATTTACAAAACATGATCTTTACTTAATATCCTAATGATTTTTGGCATAAAAGAAAAATCGATAGTTTTTACCCATACAATGTATTTTTGGCTATTGCTACAAATATATCCCAGCGACTTAAGACTTAATGTCCAGGGTCACATATGGATTTTACTTTTAAATTGTAATATATATAGATGTAAGTTTAGCATGTGCAGGATGAGTTATTACAGAAAATAAATACAGGCATTTGCTATTTTAGATTGTTAGTTTGCTATATTTAGTTAGCACAAAATATTAAAAGAGAGGTAAGATGGCACCTATTGCGGTAAAAAGCCCCCCTGGATTAACATTTACAGAATCAATCAATCAATCAATCAAACTTTATTTATAAAGCACTTAAAAAACACAGAAGTGGACCAAAGTGCTGTACAGAGGAATAACACTCATACAAGACATAAAATAGAAATAAAACACATTAAGAAACAATAAAACTGTCAATGTTGAATGTCAGCATCAGATGTCAAAGGCCAGAGAAAAAAGATATGTTTTAAGAGTTGATTTAAATAAAGACAATGAAGAGACCTGCCTAATGGGCAGAGGCAAATCATTCCATAATTTAGGAGCTGCCACAGCAAACGCACGATCCCCTCTGAGCTTACGCTTTGTCTTTGGCACATTCAGGAGCAGCTGATCAGCTGACCTGAGAGAATGGGTGGGCATGTAAGGGTGTAGCAGCTCAGAAATGTAAGGTGGGGCAAGCCCATTTAGGGATTTAAAAACAAATAAAAGAATTTTAAATTTAATCCTAAAATGTACTGGCAGCCAGTGAAGTGATGCCAAAATAGGGGAGATGTGCTCATATTTACGTGTTCCAGTTAAAAGACGTGCTGCAGCATTTTGCACCATCTGCAAACGAGCAATCGAAGACCCACTAACGCCCACGTACAGTGCATTACAGTAATCGAGCCGAGTGGTTACAAAGGCATGGATCACGGTCTCAAAATGTTGGCTTGAGAGATAAGGCTTTATTTTGGCCAGCTGCCTCAATTGGAAAAAACTTGATTTTACAGAATGTATAATTGACTTTTGATGTAATTCTTTTTAATATTTAAATATATATTTTTTCAATGTCATTAATATAAAATAAAATTGTATTTTGACAATTTAGTTTTTGAAAGATACAATTATTCTATTACATATACAGAGAGATGAATATTTACATTTAATTCACAATATTTTATTTGAAAATATTTTAATTGCAACACTATGAATGCAAATGTATTGATTTCACTCAGTTTTGATCTATATGTGTTTAAAACAAAGTGAAGATGTCTGAAATGTACATCTAATTCATGGAAATATTACATAATAACCAAATAAATTACAATAAGTGTTCAGTTTGAAAAAAAATAACACTTGTAACAACACTTTGAGCCTTCTGTACCAATTATCGGGGGCCTATCTTACCCAGAAACTTTTACTTTCACCCCGTAACAACACTGATGTGTTCAGATACCTCATATATATATATCGATATTCAACATTATACAACGTCAAAACTGTTACAATTGACGGAATCTCACGGATGTTGCTTTCAAATTAAATGACAAATAAAAAATTAGCTTATTCATTATTGTTAAGATGATATTTTGTGCCATCTATGTTCAAGAGAAAACCCCCGTCTTATCCTTCACTTAATTCAGTAAAGCTGGATGGTGACAAATGCTGTAAAAAATTATAAGAAATCGAATCTTCAACAGTATGTTGGAAATTATGAATATGAATAATGAACGTCAGAGAGGTCTTTATTGAGAACATACCCCAGTCTTCTGTTGCCATCTGCTGGTAACATTTAGAATTATACGTCAAATATCTCAATGGGGTAATAAGCAAATACATTTTTTTTACTTTCTACACAACTGTTAGAACAAATATCAGTTTCCATTAAAACTGTCCCCTCAATTATAACAAATGTTGAATTTTACAATTTGTAAAAGATGTTTAGGTTTCTAACCTTAAACTGGCTCATCGTACGATTGGCTGTTTAGTTCCCTCTAGCGGCCAAAATAAGCATCACTATTAACATGCAGGTGTACTGATAAATAAAACACACTTCAAACTCATTTAAATGCTTTCACATAAACATAATATTTATTTATCCTACATGATATTTAAAACTGGGAGCACCATATGCTTGAAATTTGAACTAATCAAATCAAATAGTGTTTTCAGATATGAAGTGACATCATCACATGGGTTTATGATTTAATATTTAGATGGTCTATAAATAAACCAAAATAATTTGGCCCAGAAAAAATTACAGCATCCCAATAAACTGTCTATTTGTACATAGACATTAGCTCTTTCATTAACATCTCTCCACAGGTACACTTATTTAGACACACATGTCCATCTTCCATCATAACACCTTCATAAGCATCTCATTATCAAATATTAATCAACATACTGCTGCTTTCCTCACAACAGCATTCACTGCAAACAGTGAATTCATACTATCTCAGAATCAGAAAAAAAAATCTTTGGTCATTTCATAAACAAACTACATTGCTTTTTAAAATCTGGATATGCAGATTATTGAAATGCCACTGGCCTGAAGTCACAGTTTTTTTAAATCATATTTTGCTACATCTATACTATATCAACTGACCTCATCAGCAATAAACACACACCAGAGTGTTAATCATAATAATATGTACTGAGAATGATGGAAAATTCATGCATGCACATGTTTGACATTCGCAATCACCCTTTTGGATTACATGGAAAAATGTGACTGAAATCAGATCTGAGGACTGCGCTGTGCTACAGAGTCAGGCTGGCTCTATCTGACGCAAAGGAGTTTTTCCAGAGACCTCCTCCCTCTTGTGTCTGCGCAGATATCGTATGGCAGAGAGCGCACTGACATTCGCAAGAAGAGCTAATCAATAAAAATAAAATATTTAATGCATCATTAAATATTACTAGTATTCCTAAATCAAGCTTTCTTCTAAATCAACATTTTGCTACATTTGATGTGACGAAGAGATATTTACTAGGGAAAATGCTGAGCTATTTCTTCTTTTAAATAAATACTGTCAAAACATAACTGAATGACTAAATGAATGACTCACTTTATTAACCCTAACCAGGAAAATAAAAACACTTACCAGCTTTCCAGGTGTCTGCTCCTGAACCAGTTGACTTTAGCACCCACGAGGCAAAAGCAATACAAACCAAGCACATGTCTGCCTGTTTAAGAAGTAAGAATGGAACATCCAACCCTAGAAAAGAAGCACCAAAATCAGAACAACAGTGCAGTGTCATTTAACGGTCAATAAAAAAATTAAAACAACTAAGTAACTAAAACCTAATTGGTTTCCTGAAATCAATATAAATAAAACCAGCTCTGAGATACACTATTATTTCAACATTTCAAAAAGAGTGTAAAACCAGTAATATTCTTAAATAATATACTAATTTAAACAGCTGTTTTTTATTTGAATATATATTGAAATGAAATATATTCCTGTGATGGAAAAGCTGAATTTTCAGCAGCCATTATTCCAGTCTACAGTGTCACATGATCCTTCAGAAATAATTATAATGTGCTGATTTGATGCTCAGGAAACATTTCTAATTATGATCACTGCTGAAAACAGTTGTGTTGCTTAATATTTTTGTGAACAAAGTGATATATATTGTTTTTTTGAATTCTTCAAAAGAACAGCATTTATTTGAAACAATTGTTTTGTAACCATGTAGAGTCTTCAGTGACGCTTTTGATCAATTTAATGTGTTTGAGTATTAATTCTCATATATCAATCAGTGTTAAAAACTTTAGTTAAATTCTAATATAACTTAATAAAATAATATGTCAGTAGGCAGGTAGGGATTTGACATTGAATGATAATTTATGGCTGAATCCCAAATGATAATAAGTTATTGATGAAGTGATGATTATCAGTGTCCCGATGTTCCTGGAGTATTCTCTATTTTTACTTGTACTTTAAAGTGAAACATGTTCTTAAATTCTGGCACATGGCCGATTTGAGAAGTTGCCCAGCAGGAGTGAAGACTAATTTGCACGTACTACCATTCCATCAGCCCGGGCATGGCTCTACATGTGACTAGATACTCTTAGTCAGCAGCTATTGACAGAAAAGAGGTGAGAGGTGACTAACATAAAAACTATTTCCATAAAATTTAGAGAAACCAATGTATTTTCTTATTTAAGGTTTAGGTTTAAAGGGAACAAAAAATAACCCTCCAAGAAAGTATATGTGCAAAATACTGCATGGTAGAAGTTCTTACTTGGATCAGCAACAACTGTCTGCATCTCCATACACTTCTTCTGTTGTTCAGCCAGCTGCTGGAAGATACGGTTCTCCAGGCTGAGGAGCAAAGAATCTGGAAAGGGGCTCCCATCAGGGCTCATGGCATTAATAGGTTGAATGATTCCTTTGGGAGATGTCTTCACAGGGACAATTTCCCCAAAACATTTGTTCCCTTTAGGGACAGTAAAACCTGTGCGTCGAACTTTTCTAAGTGAAAGAGGGTTTGTCCAGAGGAAATCGCTCTCATCGTCAGACAAGAAGTGCTCGTACATGTCAACAGGATCATGGTTGGGAGACTCATAGTCATACCGTGTCACTACCTTGATTGCTGCATTGTCATTCTCATCATCTTCATCTGAACTCCCAGAGGAATCAGGGAAGAAATAGTCGTATGCCTCTGGGAACTGAAGGTTTCTGTTAGCTGAGCGGGAGCAGGAAAATATGGGAACCATTTTATCACCTGACTCTTCCACAATTGGACAAACAAAACTTCCAGAATCAAACTCTGAGAAAAAATGGTCATAGGTCTCAGGCAACGAGGTGCCGGTACCATCAAGGTACAAGGCAGCTATGTTTTCTGCACGAGACGCACAACGTTCAGGTTCATCCTCACCAAAGAAATACTGGACTATTTCAGAAAATGTTATACCACTGCTTTCTATTTCTTCTTCATCATCAGAAAAGACCTTTAAACCTGAAGTGTTCACATGGTAAAAAGGATCCATAAAATCATCTTCTACCTCTGAATGGATTGAATGCATTGAGGCATTTCTCAGGATTTGTCTGATTGGTTGAGTATCTAGAGCTTGCAGATTCTGCACAGATATGTTCTTAGACATTCTTCCGAAGCACTGCTGAGCATTTGCTGTGTAGAGATGTTCAGGAAGAGCGGTTTCAAAACTTATGTGCGTCATTTCATCACCCACAATCACTGGATCTGGATCGTTCTCCCACATCACACCACAAGAGCTTGGAGACTCACTCGACTCGTCCTCTTGCTTAGAAGAACATGAGGTTTGAATTTGTGCAAGGTCTTCATCCAGATCAGATATGTAAGACATGTCTCCACTTAAGCGGTCTGGCCTAGAGTCATCAGGTTGTGTAAAGTAGCCCGAGTCTGCAGCATCTGTAGTGTCTGCTATGTTCCCATCCTCTGGCTGGGTCAAAATGATGGGGTGCTGGGCATTACTGATCAACCGCAGACGCAGTATGTCATTGATGGTTAGCTTCTCCATTTCATTCCAAAAGGAGGAGATAGCAAACACAGGACATTGAAGTTGATTTGAAGCTTCAAGAGAAATACTCTCTAGATCTTTAGTTCCACTTATCAACTCACCGGAGGAAGTGTCCTCAATTTCAGCAACTATTTGAGGCAACTCTGAAACATCTTGAGTAGGATCTTCAGAGAGCATTCCTTCCGTAGGACCACTAGATTTAATGGACTTTCCACAAAATAGCTGTTCACTATTATTCCTGGCTGAAACAGCAACTTCATTATCACTAATGTCTCTCTTATCGTCTGATTCATCTGAGTTCCTTGGCTTTATGGATGAGGCATTCACAATTAATACTTCACTAGTTTTATTTCCGCTTTTGATAAGAGCTTCATCTGGTCCATGATTAAAATTATTAGACATATGACTCTCAGTCTTTGCATTTGTCTCACTTACAGGTATGTTTGTGTTAATTTCAATGGTTTCAGAAGCCAAATGGCTTTGAGATTCTGAAATGTTCTCATGAATACATGGTTTCCATTTTTGTGAAGCCTCCTGTGAGCAAGTAAAGGTTTCTTGACCATTTCCATCTGAAGAAGATTCTGCTCTATCAATGCTGTCAGTTAAAGACACACTTCTTTCTTCGGTAGCTGAAATCTCTACTATATTACTACTGATTGAAATTGTTTGTTCATTTTTTAATGGAGAACAGTCCATCTCATTTCCGAAACAGGATAAATCTTTGTCCTCAGTCAATTTAAAAGATGCTGTAGAGGAAGGAGGCTCTGTTGAATCAACAGCAATGGAAACGCTAGGAGATAATAAGGATTTCCTCTGACATCCTGCATCAGAATGATCACTTAGAGGTGCTGATAAGGTCTCTCTAATACTGTTCCTGCTCTCTCTTAAGTGCATGGAAGGCTCAAATTGAAGGGATTCGGTTATATTTAATCCACTTTCTTTTACATTCAGAACTTTATCTATCTGGGGTAATAATGACAGCTCACAAATCTTTGCTTTCAATTGTCCATTGTTTACAAAGGATGTATCATGCATGCTTTTGGAAATAGTATTAAAGCTTATGTGTCCAACTTTTGGAAGAGTGGTGCCTAAATTACTGGTAAAAGATACTGGCAAGCTTTTTGAAAACTTAAAATCAGATGAGGCCTCCAAATCAAATGTGTTTCTTAGATGTAAATGATCAGTATTATGTGCAGTTGAAGTAGTTTTAATTCCTTGAAGTGATAGTTGCTCTGTCTTCCAGACATTTGCAGGAAGGTTGCTGATCTCTTCCCGCTGAATAAATCTCTCTTCCTCTGATTCACTTTGCTGGTAGTAGATCTGAGCTTCATGTCTTTGCTCTACTGGTTCAAAACTAATTCTCTTTTTCTTTCTCCTCTTTCTTCTGGAAGGTGAGACTGGGATCTGACTGATTGGTGAATCTTTCGAGTCAGAACCTCTTACAGCATCCAGTTGAGCAATGTTTTGTCTTTCTGGATATGGGTCAATCAAATCTTTCCTATTAACCCCTACCATCTTCTCTTTGTCAGGTTGCTTTGTTTCAGGTGTACGCTCTAGATCTTTGCTGTGACCGCTACATCGCCCCTTTTGCTCTTGCTTCATTCTTACTGTAATTAGGGGTGTTGTCAATAGCTTCCTTCCAATGACTAGCTCTGTGTCAGACTTTGATGCACCTTCTTGTGCATTAGCAGGTGTGATCTCTAATGACTTTTCTGAGACTATATCGCCCCAGGTATGAGCCACACCCTGTTTAGTGATTTCTCTTCTAAGATTGGCTTCCTTTCGGCTAGATGGGCCAGTGTCTGCAGATAGAATATCCTGTTTTTCAATCAAACCCTCCGGATGGCCTGTCTTCTCACTTCCACAAATGACAACGTGGATTTGTTCCAATGGCTTTGGATTTTCCGTGACACTTTTTAACTGCTCAAAGAATAGATTGACGGTCTGAAGGTGCAAGTCCTCCTCACTGCCAGAGAGAACCTGCTCCGGACTACATATTCCGTACTTGCTGAGGTAATTACAGACAGGCGAACCCTCACCGTCTGGCGGGCCATCAATCTGAAGGTCTGGATCAGGGTCTGTGGATGCTATACCCACGACCGGGGTCCTGCTTAGAAGGAGGCAGCCCATCTCATCAATGTCACTCATACCCGAGTCCTCTCGGCTGGCGAGCACTGGAGAGAGCAGGTCACAGTCCTCACACTCCTGAAAAAAACAGTCCCAGTCTTGGTCGGAGATGTGCACACTGTATTCAAAGTCATCCATCGTGAATGGATGAAGCACAGATGTTCTGAATCTACAAATGAAACAAGAATTAATCAATGAATGACATAAATAAATAGTCTGGCAAAAAAAAATGCAAATGCAAAAATGTAGATGTTTTATTGCCATCATAGGAATGTATCAACTGACATGTAATTAATCTAAACTTATTCTGAAAAACAAATGTTGCAACCACAAATCATGAAACAACATACTTGAATCAATTTTCAGAAGCAAGATGCTCTAAAGCTCAAAAACATTGAATAAACTACAATTGCAATTAATCCAAGCTTTAAATAAAGATTTTGCATGACAAAATACTACTAAATGTATCTTTTAAATGAATCCATCTCTTTCAGTATCAAAATAAATCATGCATACAATCAAAAACAACTCTTTGAAAAAACTAATCTGTTTTCACATTTCACATTTCTTTACTCTATCACTGGTAAAAATGCATGGGGAACCAAGTATGCAGAATCCACTGCTTCTGTTCACATTAAGATTTTTGTTTGGTCTGAACAATAATATAAATCTAACATTAAACTCACAACAGAAATCTGTACAGTACCTGTTCAATGGTGCGGTGCGAAAATGCAAAAGTCCCAGAGCAGTTAGCCTGTCACACCACTTCAGTAGCCTGAAGCATAGTAAATGCCCTTTGAAGTGTGTCCTTCCAAGTAAGAGCCGTACACCACAGGCCCTATGATTTGTTATAAATAGAACGGCGTAACATATCACGTAATACACGCAGCACTTTCTCTCTCACTCTCTGACACCTTCCACCAGCCCCCCAAACAAATGTGTACAAAGTGAACACCATAGCCTCTTAGTTGGCAAGGCTGTTACAAAATCTGCTAGATTATTTATTATTATGGTTTTCAGCACTGCAGAAGTCACAGCATCTTGAGTCTTCCACAATAATGACTGGCCATGAAAAACATGCTTCAGTTGCATATAAATTACATATTAGTAACAAAAAGTTAATGAGAGATGTGACAGCTTTAGAATGAATGTCTTATTAGTATTTACATTGTAAAAAGTATATTATTTTTTTAAACTATTTTTTTACAACACAACATTTTCACATACAAGAAAAAGTAAAGATTGTATTACTTTTATTCATCAACATCGCAACCAGGCTGAAAGATCATGTGACACTGAAGACCGGATTAATGGTTGCTAAAAATCTGCTTTGTCATTACTGAAAAAATTACATTTTAAATATACTGAAATAGAAAACAATTATTTTAAATTGTGTTTTGTTCCAAAATATTTCAATTTTTACATTTTTCTTTTCATTTTATAGAACATCACCCACTTCAGCTTTGAACCCCTTACAGCAAAAGAGAAAAGAAAAACACATTGTAATCACAGTCATCAAGGACATTTGCAACCAAATACCATGAGTAGGTGGTACATTGACAAACAGCATTTTACTGATTTTTTTTAAATAATATAAATGCATGTATACAAATACACATATAGTTGTAATAGTTGTACAAGTCCTTGAAAGCCTTTCTTTCCATTTTCCAATTACATCGCAAGTTCTAACAAAACATTCAATTGTACAATACCAAAAACTCATCAGACATACAAAACACTTTTACAGTATTATACTGTATATTGTAGCCTTTCATTTCAACTTCCACTGACATACCATTTGGCAGCTATGTTTCGGCACAGGTTTAGTGAGGAAGGCAAAGGATTGTATTGCCTGCAGTCAAAAGATTCCATCAGCTGACACAGTGGAGGACTCTCTAACGAAAGGTCATATGATTGTGTCTGTTGCCAGATTTCTGCTGTGATATCATGTGTATATATGTAGGGTCTTCTTTCCAACTCTTAGAAACAAGTCATGGCAAATGCCACTCAGGGTATTAATGTCACAGTCAGAACACATTCATATTTTGGTCATTTGACACAGCCGTGATGGTCCGATACATCTCCTCAGCACAGTGCTTAAAACACATGCTGCATATTACACAAGGACATATAAAGACAAAGATGATAGGAAACCAGATCATGAATTATAATTTTACAAAGTTCAATTGTAGCTTTCCTGAACTGTAACTCAAACAGTAGTGCTTGGCAGTAAGGTCATGGATTCGATTCCCAAAGAAAGCAAGAAATTACTAAATGGAAATGTCAACTTTGAATACAATGTAAGTTGCTTTGGATACTATCTGGCAAATGCATAAATTTAATTTTGCATCAAGTTCATCAAGAACTAACATATTTTACAACGATTTCAAACTGAGAAAATAACATGTGTATCATTTGTACAAAATTGCTCGTGTTGGCACCTGTCCAGTAAAAGGCTGAATGGCAAATGGGGTCCGAGGGCATGCTTTGAGACATCAAGATTATAAATGTAGACAGTAGGATAAACTAATCTGGCCAATTTGTGACTTGCCATTAAATCATTATGATATTAAGATAACAGATCTCTCTTTATCCCATTATCTATAGAGATCTAAGCGGTGTCTCGTGCCTTCTGCTCTTCCTTCCTTAACAAGTGTCAGAACTCCATAGAGAATAAGAGGACAAACTGTAGCATGCAATATTTAAAAAAATATTACATGTGAGAACCAAAGACTATGCATCAAATAACAAGTCAGTAGCACTTGGAGTCCCTCTTCTTTCACAAAAGGAATGTTATTTAAGTCTTTCTGAAGTGAGAAGTTTGCTTGACATTCAGAGGAACAAAACCCACTTAGCATTCACTCTTTTAATTATTCATGACCTTTATACATTTGATTCTGGCTTCTGTGGGAAAACATTCTCCCCACCAATTAACCATCACAGACCGGGCATGTTGCCCAGAGAGGTCCTACACTGTCAAGTCATCAGAGCTTTACTGAGACAGAGGGTGAAAGGCCTTGTCTAGTGAGTTTACTGCACCTGGGGCAGTGGGCTGTCTGAACGCGGGTGGGATTCTGTTTTCATCAACAGGATTAAGCCAAATAAATCCGTTTCTGGGATTAAGATTGGGATCTGTTTGGACTACTTAACAGTGGCTAATACAGTGGTGTTTCTTCTCTAATTGTACTGCTGTTTCAGCTGTAACTATTCATTGCCTGACTTTTCAATCCCTTGTAAATAGAAACGCCCAGGTCAAGTGACAATTTTCAACAAAGCATGGTGGCATGGCATGGCATCTCCTTTTCAGTTTAGCATGTAACAAAAGACACTGTTACAGCATTTCTTTAAGAAAAAGATAATTCAATTAATGCTTGTCTGCTCTGAAACCTTGTTAAGTTTTAAAGAATGGTGCCACTATTGCTACAAATGCTAAAATGGCTTAAGTTTAAATCAAATATTTGGGCATTATGGTCTGTATGTCCAACAGTTTTTTGAAAAACTATATAATCTCATCTGAGGTTTGAACACAGGACTCCTTCATGTAATAGCAATTTTAATTTTGAGTTGTTCAATAGTGTCTTTGCAATGTAATGGCTATTTAAGACACTATCCCCCTGTTTCATAGACAATGCTTTGTTTTAAATGAAAGAAACTTGCACTGATTGATCTTAAAATATCAGTGCCTTTGTTTTGTCTCAAGATGCACACCAGTTATGTTTTTTCTAAGGCATGTTAATAGAAATGACTTGAAATAAATACAAATAATTATGGCCTAATTGAACTATGGCCTAATCCTGGCTTAGTCTAAGCCCTGTCTGTGAAACTGGGCCTAAATAGTATGAAAATCAATGTTTATAGTTGGCTAACTATGTAAGATCCTGGTCCATCTCTGCATACAATAAAAAGTAAGATAAGATAAAAAGTAGTTCTCAACCTTTTTTACTCCCCTTTGTTCAAGACAATATTCAATTAAATGTGTGATAAAAAATCTTTAAAATTTAAATTTGAAATAATTTGACAGAACCACTGGCGTATAAACTTTTGACCCACATGACAAAAGTGGAGGTCTGTTTTACTAATTTCTATATAAAAACAAACAAACAAACAAACGAAAAAAAACTTCTTGTCTCTTTAATAATATAATTATTCTACGGTGTTACACACATATATCTGACAAGCAGTGCAACATCATATATCAGAAAGTCTCTAACTTCTAATAAAAAGGAGGACACACTTTGGTAGCTAATGCAGGTAATGTGTTGCCACATAGAATATAGAGTTTGTTTCACAATGCTTCACTCTCTGAATTAATTAAAAGTTGAATGGACATTAAATTGGTCATCAATTCTAAACTGTTAGAATAAAATATTGTTTGTAATCTAAAACCACATATAAGGACTGAGACAAAGTATTTCACGTAATCATAGTGTGTTTTAACAGTGAGAAATTAGATTAAAAATTGCTCTTAAAATCATGAAATGTACTTATTTTTCTTTGAGACCTGATCAGTCACATTACAAATATACCAGAAACCAGGGACGGACTGGGACAAAATATCAGGCCGGCAAATCTCACACTCATCCAGGCCATCCCTTACACCCACAACAAATTCTGAAACCACGAACAACAATATTTTTTTATCCATCACATACAAAAAAAGTTAAAATCCTAGGCTGGGGCAGCGCAATATAATTAAAGGTCATCTCTTGAACTTCCATTTTCCTTTTTAGTCCCTTAATTTCCCTGACATATCTCTGTCTCTCATGTGTTGACTTTATTCAAAAATTTTCTTGAACCTCTCACTTTTTCATCAACATGTCTCCACCTTGTTGCAAAACAACCACCTCATTCTAATTTGTTTGCATATACATGATTTGCATGAAACCTTTGCAGGTGTTTTGAGTTGATTAGCTGATTGGCATGTCACCATATTCTAATTTGTTGAGATAGTGAATTGGTGGGTTTTGTTAAATGTGAGCCAAAATCATCACAATTAAAAGAACCAAAGACTTAAACTACTTCAGTCTGTGTGCATTGAATTTATTTAATTACTGAAATAAATGAACTTTTCCACGACATTCTAATTTATTGAGATGCACCTGCATATATTAAAAAAAATTAGGGCAGCGGCCAGCGGGACAAATGGGCTGTCAGGCCACCAGGAATTCTCCCGGTGCTCCCGATGGCCAGTCCGCCCCTGCCAGGAACTAAGCAACTAACCTTACATGAGGTAAATATAGCAGTCGGTGGGTTGTGTAGGTTACTTCCAGAAGATCAGCAATTATTAATAACTTCCGCCAGGTATTATAGATGTCCTCCATGGATATTAAAACCGTACATTAGGCCTTTGTTGCAGTTCCTAGTAAAGTAAACAACAGCCATCAACTGCAAATTTTATTAACAAACAAAAATGTGAGTAATATTCTGTACAACCAACGAGTAGCCTACATTTTTCTGTAAATAGTACGAGACAAGTTACCCCAGGCGGGGCTACTCGTCATCCTCAGTTAGCTGACCTAAAAAGTTAGCGTACATGTCGACAGAATCTGTCAACATAGGTACTGTATTGTGAGAATGCGCCCCACTTTGTCCTGTCGTTATCTTTACCTGTGAGCCGGAGGCACTAAAAAGCATTTACTGACTACAGACAATGAGGGAATCTGACTGGCCGGTGCTCGGAGTTCATCGCTGCACGCGGGAGCACATGACAACAAATGCGCATTGTCTCGTGAATGCACCTGAGCGCGCTGCGATAGCAGTCACCAGGACCTCAACTGCGCTTTACTCAATCCCATTATTAACAAAAGCTTGAACGTCCTTTAAGGAACTGCTCATTTCAGATTCTCGGAGGGTTTCAGTTATAGGCTTACTTGTTGATTGACTGGATTTGCGACACGAGTGTCAGGTTCCAACTAAACGCACACACAGGCAACTAAAAGAAACAAAATAAATACATGACTATTATTAATGGGTTGCATTTTCTGTTTTATTTTTCAAGTCAGGGCCTTCAACAGTCTTACTTATATATATATATATATATATATATATATATATATATAATTAATTGTGATTTTTTTTTTCTTTCTTGTATAACCATTCATTTAATACATGTATATGTGAAGTTAACCACCAGAAAGGTCTTTGAATCTGCATATGTTGTTCACTGTTGGCCACAAGGTGGCAGTCGAGATTAATATTACAGCAGAAGATAATATTGCTTAGTGTTCACAAAGTTTCGCATGATCTGTTCCCAGTTGACATTCATCATGTAAAATGTTATGTTCGTACGTACGTTAACGATCTAATTCTTTGTTTTTAACAAGTTATGCATTTCGTGTAGACATTTACCATTTACTTTTAGTTCGTTTACTTTCATTCCAATTACACATAATTACATTTATATACTATTACATTCAATTAACTAATTGTATATTTTATTGCTAGCAGGCCTGAGGTGTTGCATCTCAGTTGATTTTTATTTTCCTTTTAAGTTTAGGTCTATGGTATCAGTCTTGCAAAACTCGTAGACTCACACGGAGTCTAGTTGTAAATCTAGTCTAGGCATTCATTTTGTGTTTATACACAAAACTCTGTGTCTTTACATTAAGTATATAATACAAAAGATAAATCCAGCCGACTTTCTCTGACTCATAAGTCTGGCTGTGGTCCACAATGTATCTCCCACTTCCAGGCCTGGGAGGGATCATCAAGGAAGGGTCTCAGACCACAGCCTTCCTCTTCATGATGAGTCATTTCTGAAGCATTAAAGGTCATACAGGCAGGAATAGGATGAGTGTTATTTTTAGTTTAATAACCCACCTCCATTGTCCTATCCTGTTACAAAGATTTTGGATGACTGTGTAATATGATCCCATTTATTCTTATCAGGGACTCAGCTTTTACTACAAATTATGCTTTTGGATAATGTACATATGGAAATTTCACAGCAGTTTAGGATTAGTGTTGAATAAACACAGAATTATATCTGTCTGAAAGGCCGTACCTCTTTTTTAGCCTCACACATCAGTTTAGTCCCTTATCTGCTTTTCAGACAGACATGCGGCCTCCATGTGTCATTAAATGTGCGGAGGCTTGTCAAATAGTTAAGGTAACAACACACAGTCATTTTTAACCCTTAAAATTACTTTGGTGCGAGGTCAGGATGATTAACTCAAGTTCTGATATTATATTTTGCTTTAATATAACCAGTTAATGTATGTTACTGCACAAAACGAATTATAGCGACGAGTTATTATAACAGAAAGTGTGGATGCATTAATATCAGGCAAGCCCAGAAGGCTGACAGGAAATGTGATTAAAATCCTTCCAGACAGACGCACTGCATCCTCTTATCCTCCTGCACAGTTTGTTTGTTTGCTCTGAGTTAAACATACCGAGACTGATCACAGATCCATTCTCCGCTGTGGAAGTGTTTGTTAATGAGTGATCTGATGACAAAGGTCTGACAGGCCCTCTACCACACACAGACTGATGGCTCAACCTGTTTCCCTGAGGTCGCCCGGGTTATCAGTGGCCACGAAACAATGGGAACTGGCTGGGCCAGGCACTGGCCAGCTTTAGCATTGACATGCTGCATGCCTACAGACCAGCACTGGACACACAGCCCTCTTCACTCACCCCATCACTCATCATGGCTGATAACAAGAGCATGGCTGTCACTACTCATTCATTTAGCAACGCCGTGAATGGACTGAGAGTTACACTCTGACCTCTCAGATCTGCAACTATTACTCCTCACAGCCCAATCAGCTCTGGACAGAGAAACAATGACCTCTGTAAGTGCTGAATAGCACTGATGAAAGATATTACTTGGTATTCAAGATTAGCAAAGTATGTACTTATAACCAAGCCTAGATTTTGCAGATGAAGATTGTTTAGCATTTTCAGGACTGATTTTATTGGAACAGTTGTTCAATACTTTGGAAGTGATTTATAATTATACATTGACAAACCTTGAAAGATACTTTATCAGTGGATATTTTCTTTGTAATGGCTTAATTTAAGTAAGTCTCAAGACTTCTTTGCAGTATAGGTTGATCCCTGAATGAAAAAATCATTCTGATATATATATATATATATATACATATATATATATATATATATATATATATATATATATCAGTACACACATACATTAATAAATGACATATATAATAATAATACAAATAATAATAATAGTTATATATATATTATGTAAATATATAAGTAAAAATATTGGATGGAGATCATTTAAATATTTTTTAATTATGCAAATGCCTCTGGAGGTTGAAAGAAATGCATTAAATATAGAATATTATTCTAATGTAAGATATATCCCATATATACTGCAAACTTTCAACTATATTTGTATTCTGCAAAAAATTGTCTATACAGGTTTTTTTTTACTCACAACTGTGTGAAACAGATTTGCACATTGATGTACATTCAAAATCACTGATGTGTTTTCCTGTTGTTGGGTGAAATGTTTAGAAATAAAGCTTTTGTAGTGCTTTCACACAGTTATAAGCCATTGTGCTTTGACAGGCACTTTTGACGTCATCTCTGATTCTCTTTCATGTACCTCCACAAACAGTCTTTCGATGGTTAAATTCCATTCTTAGACTCATCTGGGTGTGTTTTCATCCCACGCTCCACGGCTCACACACTGCTTCTTCTGTTCTCTCCAGCCCACTGAACGTGTACAGTAGAGCCGCGTCCTGGCAGAGCAACCAGGCAAGGAGAGTGTTGAGACATTACTGCTTTAGGGAGTGTTTCGTGTGCCTGTGTGCTAGGCTCTGCAGGAGTAGAGAGCAGATGACATCAAGGCTGGAGTGCAGTCAGGATCAGACAGTAAATCACAGGGCATCCGCTCTCTCACCACAAACACACCCGGCTCGGCCTGGGGAGGACACGTCTGGACTCACTCCCGCTGCTGAGAGGAGTGAGGTCCGGTGCTTTCCCTGGACTTCCCCCTGCAGTATGCCAGGCTTCAGGCTGGGGCCTGAATAGTATCTGAGATGTTATTTGTGCTCGTGGGCTTCCAATAAATCATACTAGACGCGCCTTTTATCATTTATATGGTTTGAAATGTTTTTGGCGGCTGATGCTGTTTGAAAAATGTGCCTCTGCTGGAGCCTGAGCGAGGGGGAATTTAGAGGGTAGAACTTTCCAAACGTGTAATTGCTGTGACGGGATCATTACAGAAGGTAGAGTGTTTAACATCCAATTAAATCGCTGAATTACCAACACTCACTCTCCTCGCTTCAGTCTTCAGAATGGGACCTGCAGGAGTGCAGTGTCTCAGAGGAGTTAGGGCTTAATCTTATCTTATTTATCAGGTAAATGGCCCCAGAGCGTACAAACGTTTCCTTCTCCAGAGCAGTATGTTTGTGTCCTTCTGATTTGGATCAGCAATTCTCTCCCATTTAGGTAAACATCACTAGCTAATCAATCACTGGTGACATCAGCCTAGCCCAGTGGAAAGTTTTATTACTTAAATGTTGCTCTTTCATAGGAGGGCAACATTTAAGGAATAAAACGTTGAATAAAAAATTTGATTAAAAAAATCACTTAGGAAATTGTAATGAATTATCAACTGTTTGATTGGATTAATTGTTTTCTCCTAAAATTCCAACAATAACTGACAGAATAAAAGTATTTAACTATCATACTATTGTGGATAACAGATTATTTAATTATGGAAGAATTTATTGAGAAATGTTCCAGTAACAGGACTTTTATGGGGCCACATTTGGGGGGCCAAATGACTTTTAGTTGAAAAATTACCAAATGACTTGCTTTACCTTTAACAGCAGTCACTGCTGAATGTTTTAGAGAAGGGGTGGTTTAATATATAGATGACAGTAATTGATGTTATATCATTTGGGGTGTTTTCTAGTTGTGTTTAGTATAATTAAGTTATAATCTGATGATTTTACTCTAATGAAACTGATTGCATTTGTGCCAAATAGAATATTTGTACCACTCAATATTTCTAATTTATAATCTTGGGCTTAAATTTTGGGCTTATAATCAACCTCACTATTCTAAACAACAGGCTAACCAACATAATGTTTGTTGTAAAATATTCTTTCTTTCGTTCTTTTATTTAAAGAATATTCTGTTGCGAATGTGTATTATGAACGATTCAATGTTGTGAGCTAAGTAGCAACTCTGCATGATTCACTGACTATATGAGTCTCTGACCACTAAAGGCCTGTTCACACCACCAACTGTAACAATAACGATTATAATACAGTACACAGTACACGTACTGACAAAAAAATGTATAGCCTGAATGCACTGTAAGTCGCTTTGGATAAAAGCGTCTGCTAAATGCATAAATGTAAATGTATAATAAATCAGAGGTGTCCTGCTATAAACACCTTACCTGACTAATCAAGATCCTCACACTCACTAGAAATTTCCACGTGGAGTGTTGTCCGTTTGATGTGGACACACTAATATAGTTATCATTCTTGATGTGAATGGACCTTAACTTACAATTATGTGAATCTTTGAGACTACTGCAGGGCTTGTTCTCTTGAGAAACATCTGAGAAGTAGAAGAAAAAAATCTCCATTTGCTGTTGTGTAGAAGAAAGAGCTGAGGACTTGTTTCTTTCCTGTAGAAATCCCAGCAAACCATTGAGCCCTACAAACCTATTCATTCAAATTAAGAAGCCTGTAAGAAGTCCAAAACAATTATATATTATTGCATGTAAGTATTGAACTATTTTTGAAAACACCTCTGTACGTTCTAAGTTTTCTATTAACTCTAACTCTTTTCTATTGTGAGTTTGTTGGTACGTGTGAATGAAGCTTTTGAAGAGTCCTGATGTTTAGTTCTCTTGTTGAATGGCAACATTCTTCACCAGTGCTGTCAAATTACCCAGAGCTAAATGAGACCAGCGAGGTTGTAGATAAGATTTGGAGGTGAAAACAATTACATTAACATAACCAATGAGTCAATTATTTCTTTCTCATTAAGAGCATGGAATAATTTGTGTCCATGCAGTCCCATTCTCTGGACAATGAGGGGAATTCCAAGCAAGTGCTGCTGACAGGACCCTTTTCTGGAGGAGTGCTGCTCTCTGAAGGGTAATAGCCCTTATGTAGATGACGACACGGTCTGAGGCAAGAGGTTGGAGCTTATTTGCTTGAATGTTGCCATAACAGTAGGATAACAAGTAGTTGCAACCGATGTGTTGCCTTGTTTAATGAGGCACGAGAATAGGGGATAGGTCAAAGGTCAGACAGGGCTTTAAGCACTTTTTAGCCCTTTAAAGGCCACGAACATCACTCTAAGACTTTAATATACTTCAATACGTCTCGAAACTTCTCAAGGTTATCACACCATGGTGTTCCAGACTTATAAGCCCACATAGCCCTCAGAGCTGTTAATCTATGGTGTACCTTGCCAACAAGAAACAAGAACTTTTTTATACCTCTCCGCAGGAGCTCCCTGCCCCTCTCTCCCACAGCTCAATGTGGAGCTGCCCTGCTCTTTGAAGTGATATTTACTCTCTCATTCATCGCATGAGAAGAAAAAATAAAAAAGAGGTAAAATAAAGAGAAAGAAACACCTGCCAGACAGCAAACAGCTCCCAAGGTCCACAGCTCCTCAACAGCGATCCCCATGATGTCATCGCAGTCACATGAAACACTGCAAGTTTTCAGCCTCTACTTTGTGATTGGCAGGCGCTTTTAGAGCAGTGCAGCTTTTGTGTAAAACTGGCTGATAGCTGTCTGTCTGTGGCTCTCAAGATTGCTGTTCGGACAAGTTTAGAGCTTTAAAGGTGCCAATAATGATTTTTGAAAAAGTACAAACTTGCTTTTCATCTCCCAGACCTTCTCAGTCCAAACCATCCAGATTTCTTTCTAGAAGTGTGATAAATAATGTCATGCGCTTATATAAACCTGAAAATATGACTTTGCTTAAGCTTCAAAGAGATGAGAGCGACAGTTGGTCGAAAACACAAGCTGTTAGCTTTCCAGGATAGTCTCAGTTTTAATCAAACAGGGTGAGCTGCATGCTGGGAATGAAGTTTCACTCTTAGCCACCAAGAACAACACGGGCCTGACTAAACAATGGGAAACTCAAAATAAACCTTGGCTCCTTCACTCCCTCTTCAAGCTCCCACTGAGTCCAATATGATAAGAGATGCTGGAGCAGGACTTCAAGACATTTAGGCCTTTAATGCATTATGAGGTTCACACAGCGAAATCACATTAAATACTTTAATTCTTACTGTTGGGGTGGGGTTGCTGAGGTGAACACATAGAGGAGGGGGGTTCTCCGTACACTCCATTTGATTAAAACCCCTTCATGGGTGCATGTGCTATACTTTTATTAATCTCAGGCTGCACTTCGTCGTTCCGCTGTCTGGTGTCCATGAACACTTTTGGTGGTGTGAGGCCCCACAATATCCGTTTATTACTCTGAAAATGACCTTTCCTCAGGGTTATGTGTTTTTTATTTTGAGATGATGAGGAAGATATGAGGTATACCTGTAGTTAACCCAAAAGACTGATTTGTACATATGCACATCAGTTTTGAGGGCAACATAGAATGGATCATGAACATCAATGTCATGCTGAATGATGTTGCTAATTTGATAAAGATTTAGAATATGCACTGTGGCATTAATAAATTACCTTTATAATATTTTGTTTTACTGTGATGGACTACAACATCCCTGTGACCCTACAAAGGACAAGTGGTTTGGAAAATGGTTTTATTATTTGGTGACTCACTACTAATTGTACTAGCTACTAATTGTATCAGCTGTTGTGTAGATGTGCGGTGGTCTTCAGTACTTTTGTTTACTTTCATGGTGTGGTTTTTGATTGGTTCTGCTATTGAGGTTAATATGTTAATTGTTTGGCATCTATTTCTTGTTCAATGCCTACAATTATCTTACTGTCTCAAGATGTTCTTTCTTTTAGAGAAAAATTAACAAATGAAGATGTTCTTCTCACTCTATAAGACAAAACAATAAAATACCCCTTTCATGATAAAGTTAAAAGGTGGCAAATCCAAGTTTGATACCGTGAAGCTAAATGATACTAAGACTTTTTGTTTCGCAGGCTTTAAATATTTTTCATTGATGTGCTCTATTAATCATGTAGTAGTGGTGTGTGCAAGATGGATATTTTTGTCCTGCTCCTGCCAAAAATAGTTTTTTATTTTGTCCCACTTCTGCCTGCGGATTCTGTCTCGCTACGGTGCCATCTGTTGTTGCAGCCAAAAGGAAGTTCCTTACTCTTGCTGCTGCCTACAATAAAAAAACATTGAGAATATACAATATGAGCATTTAAACTATTAATTTTTGTTGCTCAATAGACAAATCATCAAATACATTAGCAGCTTTTAGTTTATCTTGAGATATTTATATTTTACTGGAGTCAGTTGCTTATTTCACCCACTTCCTGACCCACACATCAAGATCTTCCCTCTCATATCTGTTCTCAGCAAGTCAAAATTTGTCCCATGCTGCATTCTATTGCATCAGGTCCTGCGGATCTTTTACAGACATCATGCAGCCAGACTCTTTCCTGATCCCATTCCCACATCATTTCCTGTCCTCTCTCCACTATCTTGTCAATAAGTGTGTTTACATGCACAACAAAGCGCTGATAACTGCCAATCATCAACTTGTTATAATCTGACAATGCAAGATTTTTAGATTTTGAAATTCTTCTATATTTCTCATTTTAGATGTCAAAATGTGAACAGAAATGTGCACATTGAATATGTTGCCAAAACAATAGTAAAATATGTTCTGATTAAGTTTTAAACCACGTTGAAACATTTAGCTGTAATGTTTTGTTGTGAAGCATAATCTATGGAAGGTAAAATAAACACACTGATCAGAAGTTGGCAAACGGCCAAAATTAATTTGAAAAAACAACATAATTAGAGATCTCTGATCAATGCTGACAATAGTTTACCATCTATGTCCCTCCCCCTCAGCTGTGAAGGACCTTGCAATTTGAGAGCCCTCCTGTGCAGTCATTCTGAGGCCCCGGGCCGCGTTACCCCCAAATATACAACACTCTCTCTGTCTGACCCCCTGTGAGCTCAAACCTGCTGAAACGGCTGCTGGCCATGTTTTTAAATGCTGTAAATTTGCAGCCTCGAGGCTCTCTGTTTGCTCTCTTCACATTGCCAAACTGTCACCTCACTGCCTGCGACATCTATAGCACATTCATCCAGAGCTGCGCTAAATTAATGGATTTTATTGGACGAGATTTGTTCCTTTTTTTCACCTTACCATTAGTGTCTTCTCCATTTAGAGTAGCGAGTCTATGTGTGTGTGTGTTTTCTCGAGCAGAAGCAGACACCTCCACATACGCCGCACTTCCCCGCTGCGTCACTCTTCCAGTCCGAAGCTATTTTGGAGCATATTGACGTGTCGTCCAGCTGTGCCGCTGAGACTCTGCTAAATACTGACCCTAAGCCACAGGTTACAAGTCCAAATCCTGCTCATTAGAGCCCTAATTGATTGTAATGTGGCCTTTGAGAAGCACTCTATTATGGGGTGGTACTACACTTACGGGTTCCCCCGCTGTCCCTTTCCTGTTGTCTGCATCGGGCGCCAGCAAACCAGTTCGGCTGACAATCGGCCAATATGAGCGGAATCATTAAAGTTTTCTCAAAAACCTTTCATTGTGGCTGTTTCTGTGTACCAGCTTGAGCCCAGGACAGTGTCCACTCTGCCTTCCCAGCAGGAGAACCCCATCCTGGGCAGGACATTGTTGGGCTCTCCCCTTGACTTGCTGCCTGCTGCTTGAGATGCATGGGTTTGATTTTAATGCCAAGTCCTTGGACTAAAGCCCACCTTGCAGGGGAGCTAGGTCAATATTGGTTTTGAGAGCATGTGGAAAAATGTCAAAATGTTAAGTTCTATTCACTTTCCCCAGCGCTGTTTGTTTGCAGTGAAAGGCCTAGTGGGCCATTAGTGTAAACAGCGCTTTGTCTCACAGCTCAGTCTCCAGTAGGAGGGGACAGAACAAAACACAGATATAGAGATTAAAGTCTGACCTTAAAATGGTAAAACAGCAGGACCTACAGAGACCTTAAAATGACAAAAAAAGAGAGATAGAGAAAACAAACTGTAATCATCCCGCTGTCAGGTGAATGAAATGCAATGCATCTTTAGAATCACTCTCCCTGTCTGAGGTCCGACAGCATTAGGATCTGAAAGTGGAGGGAAAATGAAAGGCTTTGTTTGAAATGCAGGATGAATTCATTTACATTTAACACATTAGCCAATAATAGAATTATCCAATGTTTCAGTTATGGGCACTTTTAAAATGAGGACGTAAAAACAAACCCTGTTAAACCTTAAAATGTAGAGACATTTTATCTACACAGATAAAACATTGATAACATTGACAGCAACTGTTATGATATACAAAAGACTCACATATTCTCAAGCATAAATAAATGTTGTTATTTATGGCCATGTGCGATTAGGTCTCCCACACTTCAGGTGTCGGGCATGGGCTGAGCTGACGCCTCTGTATAAACTGCCCCATACATCAACATTACAAGGTTTACTCACACTGGCCCTCCACAAACAAATAACATTTACATGGGAAGCCGTTCCACTGAGTTCATGTTAACCACACATACTCCCTTCAGTGGTCTGTACAGACTCTTAAAGCAACATCTCTGCATCTGTTTGGGAGTAGAAGAGAGACAGAGTTGATTTATGCATCCAAATTGATGACTTATGATTGGATTCACATTACCTTTGTATGTAAATGTATTAACCACAATTGCTTGTCTTGCACCAGCTCTACAATGCGCATCCACAACTTCACAATTTAGCTAATCACATTGGAAAAGTCATGCATGGATACTTCTTCGTCTGTGTACTCGGTTCAAAAAGGAAGGGTTGGGCAAAAAACCCATCTCATTTTTTCCCCCAACTTCAAAATCATCCGACATTGTTGTTTTACCTTTTCTTGTAAAGGGCATTTGACTTTCTTTGCACGTTCGCATGGTTCTTCTACCTACATGACCATTCCAACATGGCTACATAATGGGTGAAGTTGAGCTAGTGCAAGACAAGAATTTGTGGTTAAAAAGTATTATATATAAAAAAAATTATTAGAAAATGACCGATCATTTAATTACATAAGATTCTTATTTCTGGGCTGGGATCGTGTAGAGCCCTTTGAAGCTGCATTGAAACTGCAATTTGTACCTTCAACCCATTGGGTCCCTTTGAATTCTATATGGAGAAAAATGTCCTGCAATGTTTTCCTTGAAAACCTTAATTTCTTTCCATCTGAAGAAAGAAAGACATGAACATATTGGATGACACGGGGTGAGCAAACTATCAGGAAGTGAACTAATCCTTTACAAGTATATACATTAAATTTTTTTTTAGAAAATGGGCAGTCATTTCGCTACATAAGACCCATATTACTCGGCTGGGATTGTCTAGAGCCCTTTGAAGCTGCATTGAAACTGCAATTTGGACCTTCAACCAGTTGGGTCCCATTGAAATCCACAATATGAAGAAAAATCCTGGAACATTTTTCTCAAAAAACTTAATTTCTTTTCGACTGAAGAAAGACAGACATAAACATGTTGGATGACATGGGAGTGAATTATCAGGACATTTTTATTCTGAAAGTGAACTTGAACCTTTAACTTGGCATGTGATTTTATTCAAATAATATTATTTTTCATTTATATTATTATGACATGACATTATGTACAACATGGCATGGAATGTTTTTAGAATGCATATATAAGATTATACAATATGAAATGTTTTAATCTGCAGTGCCAAGAAACGTTTTTTGCCCACTTTCTTTTTTTTTTCATATTTGTCACATTTAAAAGATTCAGATCATCACACACATTTTAATATTACACAAAGATAATGCAAGTAAATGCAAAGTGCAGTTTTCAAATGAACCGACTCATCCAGGAGGTCATAAAAGAACCCAGAACAACATCTAAAGATCTACAGGCCTCACTTGCCTTAATTAAGGTCAGTGTTCATGATTGAACAATAAGAAAGAGACTGAGCAAAAATGGCACCCATGGGAGAGTTCCAAGGCAAAAGCCACTGCTGACAAGAAAACCCCCACAGAGACTCATCTCATATTTAATCAAAGATATATCTTGATTATTCCCAATACTTTAGAAAATCCTGAAGGAGAATGTTCGGTCTCAGTTTGTGACCTCAAGCTCAAGCACACTTGGTTTATGCAGCAGGACAATGATCCAAAACACACCCACAAGTCCACCTCTGAATGGCTCAAGAAAACCCAAAGTAAGGTTTTGGAGTGGCCAAGTCAAAGTCAGACTTAAATCTGATTGAAATGCTGTGGCATGACCTTAAACAATCCGTTCATGCTCAAAAACCCTCCGATGTGGCTGAATTAAATCTGAATCTATAGTCAGATGATCATTCTGCAATGATTTTAACCATTACAGTTCTCAAAAGTTACTGTTCAACTGGCTTTGTTGTTTTATTTTCTCGCCAATGGTTATTTTACATTTGGTGATTGGCATGTGTGAATTTTGGATCCTTATTTGGAGCCTTTTTTAACTTCAGATCCAGACAGCACTCATTGTATTGCAAGGCAGAGACATACAGAATACTAAAGCATACATTGCTTTGATCTCTGCTGCTCTGGCTACAGGTTTGGGTTCAGTAACTTCAGACACAGAGTTGGGTTTGGCACCACCTGCTCTCTCACGTCGGTTCTGCTCTCTCCTTGCCTTCCTCTCTCACCTTTGTCCATGGTTCATGGGAAATAAGGCCTCACAATGGGACGCAGGGCCTGTGTCTCATGTCGGTTTTGTGTGTGCTGTAGAAGCGATCAGATTACGTTGCAGACGGTTGACAATAACATGTAAATGAGTCTGGATGGAGAGAGAAGAGGGCTGTCCAGCGGTGTGGAGAAAACAGATCCGTATTGGCGGAATTGATCCTGGGCTGCACTCTGGGGATGGGGCTCAGTGACTGGACACTGTTCATTCAGCTCTGCTTTGGTTTCCCACCGGGGTCAGAAACGATAGATTTTGGTGACTAACATGTGCGTTTGAGAAAAAGTCCCAATTTGGATTTGTCTGGAGCATTTCTGTCTATTTAGTAGCTCAACAGAAGACTGTTTCACCTGACTGCTGCACTGCTGACTGGACAGTTTGCTGTGGTGCTGAGTTTTCCTTGCACAAGTGTCTTTGAAATACATCTTTTAACTATAGTTGTAATATTACATCACTGTATGTGCAAAGACACACCTTTGTGTAGGTAGTGCTTTTCAAGAGAAACTTACAGGTGACATGGGTCAGCCAAATCCAGTTTGACAAGTGTCTGGGTGTTTTTGCAGTGACCACAAAATAGATTTGAGCTTGTGCTTGTCAGTCTGAGAATGAGGCGGTGCAGACAGACTAACAGATGTTTACATGTGCAGTTATAATCAAACCATAGTGGGTTTTTGCAAATTGTCTCTCTGAACTCTCATGGCAGTAATAGAACCTGTATGTATGTACACATACATACACTACAGTTAAAAAGTTTGGAGTTAGTAAAATTTTAAATAGCAGTTTTTTTTTGGTTTTATTTCCTGTGTAATTTTTTCCTGTGTGCAGTTGTTAACCCAAAAACATAACATAATGCATAATTCAAAATATGGCGAAACGCGATCAATATGGAACATTTCTTCATATTATCACAGTACATTGGGCCATATTTTTACAGGCTTTTCTTCTAAGTGTATATGTAATATGTATGCAGTTTATGTATGCACGTAATATGTATATATGTGTGTTTGTGTATACGTTCTGTATATATATGCATGTAAACAACTACCTATGTGCACATGTTTGTTTACATTTGACGTCAAAACCAGAGAAAAGCACAATCATTTCAAATTTCCTCCTCTTTTCTTGCAATGTCAGGTTTTTTATAATGAGCTGCTTTTTGATGGTTATCAGCATATTGTTGTGCATGTAAACGCTCTCAGTGTTTTACTGAGTCTCTCAACAGCACTTTCGTCCACACCTCCGGCCTTCCTGCTCTTAATCAACCACCAGAACAACACACTCTACACATTCCTAACAATCCTTCACTGACTGTGTGAGATGCATCAATGCAAAAAAAACTGTCATGACCAAAGTAATGCACTGAAGTATACTAAGCTAGCTTAACAAAACTGGGAAATTTAATTTAAGACCCCTCAAACAAAGCCCTGCTTCAGCTTACATTTACATATACAAAGCGACTTACAGTGCATTCAGGTTATACAATTTTTTTGTCAGTATGTGTGTTCCTTGGGAATTGAACCCACTACCGCTGGGAATTGCTCTATCACTGAGCCACAGGAACAATAGTCCAGATAGTGTCCGGCCTCTCCACATTTACATGCAGTGAGATACATTTGGGCATCAGAAAAAGAGAAGTGTTGTAAAATGTAGGCATTGATGAGAAGTTTTCACACTAAGGTGTCATGGATAGATACAGTACTTTTCTTTTCCATTCATACTCAATCTAAGTCTGTGCACACACACACACACACACACACACACACACACACACGCACACGCACATATACATATATTCCCATACATATACATACATTGTATATATATATATATATATATATATATATATACACACATACATAAAGTCATGGCCAAAAATATCGGCACTCTACACATACACACACATCAAACCCGTAACCCTTCGTACACATCAAACGAATACACACCTTAATTTATTTGTCATATTATGTGTGATGTCTGTGTTTCTGATGCACTGAATCTAATTATGTCTGTCAAAGTGTAGCGTCCATCAGTAAAAGTTAGCTTTGAGACACCGCGTAGGTCACTTAAGACACTCACATCAAACCAATAAAAATGTAATGGGTTTTGTGGTCTCTCAGGGGAAAAATACATTTCTGGAGCCCTTGACTGTGAACCAAAGGCTTTTTTTAACTCACCATATATAATACTTTCTATGACCTAAGGGTGGCAGTATTGGATTTACCCCAGTAGTTCTCTAACTGTGATGCCATGAGAAATCAAGATGTAAAATCTAGACTTCAAATAAATAAATAAAATCAAACTCCAATATAAACTTTCAATAATATATAACATGTTGAAAATGCAGAAGACATGTTTTGTACAATATGTTAAATTAAGTTTGAGTTTATTTTTCTTACTCCAAATAATTTTCTTTGTCTAAAATGCTTTTTAGTAACATTTTATAATCCAACTAGTTATTTTTAGTCACTGCATTAACTAACATTAACAAACAATGAGCAATACATTTGTTACAGTATTTATTAATCGTTTTTAACATTAGTTAATAAATATAAAAATGTTAAAAGGTCCTTAAACTAATATTAACAGATACAGCTTTTGATTTTATTAATGTATCAGAAAATATTGAAATGAACATTAAATTAAATTAAGAAATGCTTTATAAAATATTATAAATGTTAGTTCCTGATAACAAATATAATAAACTATTTTAAATAAATAGAGCCAACAAGTGATACCTTTATTTATGTATGTTGTTTTTTGAGGTTTATGCTTCAATCAATCAATCTATGAAACAAAATCAGCAACTTTCTTAAAACAGAAAAGAAAGAAAGAATCTGAACAGATATTTACATATAAATTCACATTAGAAATGTAGAATATGCCACAATGTTGTTGTGCCGACATGCCACAGGTGCACTCCAACCAGCATCTACAGGGTTAACAACAATGAAACCACTCAGATTGGAATAGAGGAAGGAGGAAAAGTTCCCACACTTTGGCTCTATTTTGTTTCTCTCTTTCTTTTCTTTCTTTTCTGAATAGTGCCAAGATAGGCTGATGTAAAGCCCAATACCATGAATGAAATAAGGGGAAGAAAAAAAAGGAGTAAATTGAACACACTTGACTTCTGTAACTCACCTGTTGGTAAAAGGTTTTGTTTTGTATTCATTAGGTGGGCAGGTTGCTGGCCCCTCCCTTAACTTGTGTGAGTTTCCCAGGTAAGGCCATGTAAAGCCGTCAGAGTGGAGATAGAGGAAGAGAGCGAGAGAAAAAGAAAGAAGGGAGGAGAGTTCCCACCACCTTCATTCGTCGTTCTCACAGGAGCCGATTGGCCAGATCTTGCCTCATCGTTGTAACCTGACCTACCCGAACAGGTGTCTGCAGCCTGGAGACAAGAGGAGCTGCGTACACGTATACACGGAGAGGTGGGAAAGTTAAAACAAGTTTCACCTTATATTGTTCCTTCTGTCACTCTAAAACAAACATTGCATGACCCAGTAAATATCGAATATAATACAACTAAGCCCAACGTTACAATAGTGTGTTAGTATGTGCTCTTCAGATCTTCACTAATGACCTCCTTTCCTATAGTGATTTGGCCATTCATATGATAAAATGTATATTACAACGTAAGAGTGAATCTGCTTTTTTATCACCTCTGCTCCAGCCAGCAATGTGACATTCACCCTGCCCGAGCCATCAGACACCACAGACTTCCTGCTTTGGGTTTCGACCAGACATGTTTCTCATGCTTAACAGAAATTTGCACGTATGGAATTGCTGCCACTTGTATAAATCGATGACGAATAGTAGACAAATATTTAACCATTTGAAGACTCCTTTGAACTGCAATACTTTGAGTGTGTTGACTGTGGCTATCTTTGCAATGGACTTTGATCTGAGGTGGTGACCATCTGAAGCCCTCAGATGTGGTAACATTGATGTATGCATGGGAAAATAAGGGCATGAAGAAACCAGAGACATCTGTCTGTCTCTCTGTCTGTCTGTCTGTCTGTCTGTCCGTCTGTCTGTCCGTCCGTCTGTCCGTCCGTCCGTCTGTCTGTCCGTCCGTTCATAGATAAAAAACAAAACAAACAATTTTGGGGGGGGATCAATATTGTGGAAAAGATATATTTATTATGTATTTATTTATATTTAATTGAGGATATGGTCAATCTCCCAATATTTAGCTGCACACTTCAGTCATTGTAAGCCATGATTGACAACATGGTCCACAATAGTGGCCCTTATTTCATCTGATATGTGCCTCTTTCCTTGGCCTCTTCTGTTTTGCCTCTGTACCCTTCCACCATGCATCCTTACACCTCTCGTCTGTTGACCCTGATCGTTTTCTGGATGTTCATCCACTGTCTGAATTTGTAACTTTTGTGTTGTCCTCTGTCTATATGCTTTCCAATTGAAGGTTCATGAGATGCACCTTTGAGCTATTTCAGAGATTTGGTTTATAATTGCTTGATCTATATTCTCTTCATTAGTGAAAGTCAAGATTCACTTGCACAATTCATGGCAAATTTACAAAAAGTCTAACCGAAATGTGTAGAAAATATGCTTGACAGTTTATGACAACTAGATCAACCATTTTGCATTTGATGACTTAATGACTAATGACTAGATGTTTTGAGGGGTAAGACTACTGCACAGAGAACTATAAAATGCATTTGAGCAACATGATATTAGCAACTGAAAATGTAGGAAACCGCAGACAAATGTACATAATCGATTGCATGAATGAACCAAAGAATGAGAAACTACTTGTATGATGTGCATAAGCAGTGGTGTAGTCTACGTGATACGCAGGTATACGCTGTATACCTACTAGGGAAGGTCAAGGATTTGCGTAAACCCACTTAAAAAAGGATGCGGATACGTAACAGTAACAACATCGTTTTGTGACACCCTTTCACAAGTTCATTCATAAATTCACCCAGTCTGTGTTGCGAAGCACTGTCTTTCTGATAATCACGCCGTTTTTCTGTTGAGGACTATTGCTAAGCTTGAAATGAACTAATAAAGGAGATATGGAACGAACTACACACTTTCAGTGTTTTCGTAAGCCTGCCCCTGAAGCTGCTGCTGCTTCGGGTGACACACTGCAAACAGATGACAGGAACGTTAACATTATAGAAACGATAGAAAATGAGCCAGAAGGCTGATACTATCATACGCGGTACAGAAAACGAGGCCGATGCAATCGTACTGTTACCTGGTACGTAACTTAACTGTAACAGCAGGGGATTGTTGGCATATAAGAACAATGAGTGATTTCAATAAACAAAAAGTTAATATTTAGTGATTTACATTGTCTGAATATAACAGTATTGCATGATTTTTCTATATTTCTTCAACTTAAATGGTTTCAAATAAACTCACAACTGAGCTGCTGCACATCTAAATTCAAACACAGCATTGTTTCGTTTATGAATGAATCTGCGCTTAAACGAATCTAGTGAGTCAATTAAATTACTAATATACAAAGACAGTCACTGCCTGAGTCCCAATGTGCATCCTAAATGTGTCCATCCTAAATGTAATATTAGTAATTTCCAATACTATTTGGAGCAGATAAGGCGTTGTATAGTATGCACATTGGGACACTTTGTTCCCGAATGAATCAGCCATTCGAACGAATCAGTTGAATAAATGATTCAGTGATAAAATCAGTAACTTGCCGCCACCTAATGGCAGTCTTAGTTTCGTTTTAGAGTATAATTTCAGTTATTTAAATCATTGAATATTTTTATATTCAACATGTATTTAAAACATTAATCTCAACTTGAATTTATGAAGTTAATTGCACTCATGCCACCTCTGAGCCTCATTAAATCTCTGCAAATACCTACAAGACACTTTTGTGTTCTTCTGTGCCTCTTCTGTAGTGCAAATTAATTTAGTTAATAATGCTTTTATTTGATCAGTAACCTATTCTTCTTATTGCATTGTTTTAATTAGAAATTTTGAAAAAAAGCTTCTTTTTTTTATTTGACATGAATGGTAACACTTCGAATAAGCTTAGAAATAAATGCCCCTGTAAATCACTTTAAGGAGTCCAATATTACTTCGTAATTGGAAGGCTAATTTTTGTTATTGAGGAGAAGATGCTCCTGATTTATTTTTACCCCTGTGCCCCTAGTTTGCTTTTTAATTAGCAGCACAAGTGCTCCTAAAAATAAAAGTAAGCGTAGAGCCCTGTTTAGTAAGTGGTGCTCATGAGAGGCTGCTGTGGTACGGTTGAGTATGAGGCTGGGAAGGAAAAAATCACTCATTACAAAAAACTAGACTACACCATTCTGCACAAGTGACTAGATGATGGGGAGGTTCAACAATTAGTTTTGAAAATGTAATTTCTGATCTGAGAAATGCACCAAAGCGACAGAGAAAACTGTAAAAAAAAAAATGGATCACTGATCACTGAATGTTCTTTGGGCAATGAAAATGGTTCTTGTATGGCATAACAACCCCCCTTTGACAACCTTCATTTTTAAGAGTGTACATACAATTTTTTTTTATTATAAATACATATAAATATAATTGTAATGAGGTTTATGCTTAAAAGAAGAAGAAAACTATTCACCAATACAGCAATCCACCCATCCATCCATTTATAGATAGTGTATATCTGGCTTTAAATGAGTTTTTTGTTCACAATCACGCACACACACACACACACACACACACACACACACATAGTATCAAACAAACACTCATGAGACGGCTTATGGACACTCCTACTCCGGCAGCATGTGAGAGTGTTTACTGCAGTCTGAAGAGCTTTATCACCATTCACTGTCAGCTGCTGTGTCCCAACCACACCCATCCCACTATATACCTCACACAAAACACAATGCATTCTGCCATTAGCTAAATGACAGGGAGCAGAGGACACTCAGCATTCAGTCCTGTAATAATATCTCCTTAATATGACCTCAGCCATGACATAAGCTGGAGTGGATGAAAAATATCCGAAATCGCCAACCCTCGAGTTTGTCCCTGATCATAGGCCTACGTGATTTGCATGTACGTGTATTGTTAACCAATCCGGCCGGTTACAAAAAAGTGCATTGTAAAAATGTATATCTTTTGAAGGATGAGAGAGGTCTTTGTATTTTGTGTTTTTAAGTGTGTGTGTTCGTCTGTGGGTGCCTCGGGCTTCCTCATCTGACTGTTAAAGTGTGTCAGCGCGAGAGGGAGGTGGAAAGCTGGCCTGTGTGCCGCTGGGAGCGTGTGTGCGTGTGCTTATGGGTGTGTGTGTGTGTGTGTGTATAAGGCTGCTGACGGGACTTGTCACTATCAGTCCCACAAATCTCTGGCACCGGGTGTGTTGACACTCTGCCCGAGGGGGAAGGAGCCGGCAGAGGTTGAGGAGAGCAGCGGTTTCCCACGGCTGAAGTTCGCCCGCCTCGGCCCTGCCTCTGCATTCCTAGGCTGCCAGCACTCTGTAAATGTTTGGACAGCCTTGAACAAATAACACACCTTGAAAGGCACAAGTACAGGCTCTTTTCCCTTTTCTTATTCTCTCTCACACGCTCCCTCTCTCCCACCTCTCCCTCGCTTACTGTTTAACTCTCCTCTGCCCACCTCCCGACTGCAGACGCTGCCTCCTGCCTCTCTTTAAACTTGTCTGTCAAAGATATGAAGTGTAAACACAAGTCTCGCATACGGGGGCATGTAAGCAGAGTACACATGCTACACACCACGAAGTCTGCCTTACAGAGGATCTCTGTCTCTCACATACACCAACACAGCATCAGTTTGTACATTTCAAAGGGACTTTTCACCCTAAATGAAAATTCAGTCATCATTTATTCACCCACATGTTGCTCTAAACCTGTGTGACATTTTGTTTTTCAATGGAACACAAAATAATAAGTTAAAAAAAATGTTGCAGTGTTTTTTTATTAAATTTTTATTTATTTTTTTGCCCATACAATGGAAGTCAATGGGGTCCAGTGTTGTATTTGACTACCATTGTATGAAACTGGATGTAAATAGTCTTTCAGAACATCTTGTATATGTGTGTTCTGAAAAAAACAATCTAATCTAAAATGATTTTATTACAAAACACAGTCTGAAAAACTAAAAAATGAGGTAGCAAAAAACCCCACTTAGACAAAATCAGTAAAATCAGTGTGTAATATGCTTATTATTTTAAAAATAATATTTAATTATAGTTATGTTAGGGTAGCAGAACGTACAACTCTAAAATAATATAAAATAAAAATAATAGTAGATTCCAAAATATAGTATGAAATGCATTAAAACTAAATGAAGGTAGCAACTAAAACTAAACTAAAATAAAACTATATTACAAAATATAACTTATGCTTTGAACGTTTTGAAACAACATTAAGGTTAAACTGTGTTTTTTAAAAGGCTATTAACTTGGTACATTTGTATCATTTTAATGGATCTAAATAAGTATTAGTCATCACCCTATTGTTTTGTGTTCGATCTTTTCGGGTTTTGTTTTCAGTCACAACAGAATGCGACTAACACTGCAGCTCTCTGCTTGAAAAGTACATCAATAACGGGAAATCTGAAGCTGCCATGACCTAAGCATAATGTGCACACTTCAAAGCCAGGCCCCTATGGGGAAAATGCAGAGCACTGAGTATGACAATCTGATGATTGGTGAGTAAGAAACTGGGAGGTAAAACACAACTAAGCATGTTTTAGTACATTTGATAGGAGCGGGCGTGAAATGGGTTATGTGGGCTAACAAGAAAAGCAGCTGACAACCGAGAACTATTTATTTATGGTTTAGGCTTGTTCTGTAGAAAAGGGACTCTGGTTTAAAATGACATGCATTTATTTTTACATGCGAGCACAGTTTGAGAAACCATGGAATTGTTCTGCTTTAAGATAAGACATGAGATGTAGTGAAATTCTAAACTGAAATGTATGGAAAATAAGTAGCACAAGAAGCATTCTGTCAACATCATCCCCAAAAAATAGGATGAACAAATAAATAAATAAACATTAGATTACAAAATTACCATGTAATAATATTACAAAATAGGGCCTACAACAGAAATGTAGAGAAAATGAGGTGAAAGGTGAAAAAAGGTGCTTAAACTTTAAAACATTAATTAATTAATAAAATACTTTATTAGATTAGAAAATAGGTCCTGCAAAAAAAGGAAGAGAAAATAAATGATAAATGATAAATAAAGTAAATGGCCTTCAAAAAAAGGAGGTGCTTAACCTTTAAAAAATGCTGATTGTCAACCTTAGGATAACCTTATAACCTAACTTCTAAAGTCAAGTCAAGTCACCTTTATTTATATAGCGCTTTTAACAATACAAATTGTGTCAAAGCAACAGCACAATAGGAACTAGTGTGTCATTAATGTAAAATTACAAGATTAAACACTCAATTTTCAGTTGAGGCATTTCATTATTGAATTCAGTGATGTCATCGTCCAGCTCAGTTCAGTTTAAATAGTATCTGTGCAATTAAGTCGGTGATATTGCTGGAAATGATGTGTCCCCAACTAAGAAAGCCAGAGGCGACAGCAGCAAGGAACCAAAACTCCATCGGTGACAGAATGGAGAAAAAACCTTGGGAGAAGGTTGAGCTTGAGACTCAGTCTCCTCTGGCCAGACAAACCAGCAGTTTGTTCCGTCTGCAGCAAAGTCGGATTGTTAGGGCTCAAATGGTTCCAGTGGTCTTTTCCCGATGGCTGTCTAGGTGACGGGGTCCTCACTGGGGATCTGTCTCTGGGGCTCATCAAGGTGTCTTGGTCTCCGCTGACGTTCAGAGCTGTAGAAGTCGTCTCTAGGTGCTGATTCACCATCTGATCTGGATACGGACCGATCGGGTGGCTACGGTGACCACGGAATAAGAAAGAAACAGACTAATATTAACGTATATATCAATCTTCTTATGATGTAACAAGTACATCGTGTTTTTGGGAAGTGCTCCTGGTTCCGGTTGACCTAATTAATGCAGCCAAATAATCCTTTAACGGATTTGAATATTAGAAGCGCATTAGTCTGTTAAGTGTACGCTAGGTTAAAGAGATGGGTCTTTAATCTAGATTTAAACTGACAGAGTGTGTCTGCCTCCCGAACATTGTTAGGTAGATTGTTCCAGAGTTTGGGCACTAAATATAAAAGGATCTGCCGCCCGCAGTTGAATTTGATATTCTAGGTATTATCAAATGGCCAGAGTTTTGAGAATGCAGTGGACGTGGAAGACTATAATGGGATAAGAGCTCGCTCAAGTACTGAGGAGCTAAGCCATTTAGGGCTTTGTAAGTAATTAACAAGATTTAAAAATCTAGAAGATGTTTAATAGGGAGCCAGCACAGTTTTGACAGAACCGGGCTAATGTGGTCATAATTCCTGGTACTAGTAAGAACTCTAGCTGCTGCATTTTGAACCATCTGTGGTTTGTTTATTAAGCGTGCAAAACAAACAACTAATAAAGCATTACAATAATCTAACCTTGAGGGCATACAGTAAACACATGAATTAACATTTCTGCATTTGATACCGAGAGCATAGGTTTTAGTTTAGATATATTTTTAAGATGAAAAATGCAGTTTTACAAATGCTAGAAACGAGAGATTGCTATCAAATAGCATACCTAGGAACCTGACTGATGACGAAGATTCGACAGAGCAGCCATCAAGTGTTAGACAGTGTTCTAGGTTCCTCTTCAGGAACTCGAGCTGCGTCGACCGCTTTGGGAACGCCTTCAGCGTGACCACGCTCTGAAAAACGCGTGTAATCAGACCAATGGATGGGCGTCACGGGCGTATAATATGATATAATATATGAGTAATATATAATGAGTAATATAGAGCTGAGTATCATCAGGATAACAGTGAAAGCTAACCCCGTGTTTCCTGATGATAATTCCCAAGGGTAACATGTAAAGCGTGAAAAGTACACACACACACACACACACACACACACACACACACACACACACACACACACTCACACATATATATGCAGTATATATATATATATATACAGTGCTCAGCGTGGAGTACCCCTTTGAAAAGTAACATTTTAAACAATATCTCAATGAACACAAAAACATTTTACAAAATGTTGACAAGACTAAGTTTTATATAACATCTGTTTAACTTATAACATGAAAGTAAGGTTAATAATATAACTGTCAGACTGTGTATCTCCGTGTCTTGTGTTTCCCCTCCTCTCGTGCCCATATATGGTTAGTTCCTGTTCCTGTCCTCATTTGTGTTCATCAGTTCCCAGCCCTGTGTCTTTAGTTAATTAGTTCCCAGTCCTTTGTTATCAATTACCTAGTTTAGTTTCCTCTTCTTCTCTGGCTCTCAACGGAGGCGGTCGCTTTCTCTCCCCGTCCTCACCCTTATCTTCCCTGCTTTGCTCCCTTGTCTCGTGAGAGACTCTCTCTGCACTGCTCTCCAAACTAAAATATTATGGATTAACTGGTCTCTTAATGCAATTGACACTATCGAAACTTGGGTTTCGGGGAACCTGACTGCCCTGACGGAATGTTCGCAGCCGGCTATACGATGGCGCGTGGAAGAGGTGGCGAATCGTGTGTCTTGCGGCTCTTTCCATGGAGGACATTGATATCTACCTATTCGGAAGCATGATAACAGGTATTTTGCTGATTGGATTAGGCTTTGCCCTGGGTTATCGAAGAATTCAGAAAACGGGAACAGCTGTCCAAAGCCCCACAAGGCTGCCCATATGATTGAAGTTGTGGGAAGAGCGGTCAGCATTGAGACTGAACTATAATCGCAATATGGATTCTACCAAGGAGAAGTTCATGGCTTTACAAAGGGAAATTGATTAAAATGGAGACCAAAATGGTCAAAATGGACAGAGAGTAGCCTGCAAAAATTGGAATGTTTACTCGCCCCAAAGACTTTTTCTGGCTCCCCTACAGTGGCCTTGGCAAGGCTGTTGCTGGAATCTACCCCGGGAGTGCAATGCAGTGAGACACTCTTGCGTTCCTCCCCCACCCTACAGACATTACAGACATTACAGACATTGTCCCCCCCCGACCATTCGCCTCTGTTCGCTTCGATCCGCTGACCTGGTCAAGCGGGTCTGACCAGCGCCGGATCAGTGGCTACGGGATCAGATGGCTGCTTGCTGGGCCGGATTCACTTCCCCTGTGGCGTGTATGTGCGTGTATGTGCTTTTGTGTTGCTGAGGTGTTTTTCCTGTTCTCACACTGTACTCCCCAAGGAGCATAGTCTGGGGGTTATTTTTTTCTCCTCCCTTTCCTCATGTAAATGCTGTATTTTTCTTCAATTCTACTTGCATTTCACTACTGATTATATTTGTATGATTGTGTATGTGACGAATAATAAAGAACCTTGAACCTTGAACCTTGAACCCTTTAAGAGCCCTGTGTTTCCCTGCCTCTGTGTCCAGTCTTAAAGTAATTGAGTATGTGTACTTGTCTCCAGCGATCTCTGTGTTGAATAAAGTGTTTGGAAAGAAGTTCCTCGCCTCCTCGTTCCTGGCTCCCCTGTGCACCGTGACAATAACTTAGAGAACAACATTTTCAGTTTTACTCAAATTAGTGTGATGCAAAAATGAGTACACCCCACTGAAAGTCTCTGGAGCAAAGCTAAATTTTAGACTACAAATGTCTAATTTAACATGAATTCAACCACAGGCGAGTCTAATTATTCATTACACAGGTGTTCAGCAGACAGTAAAAGGGTGTTACTTAAAGGGTGTTAGAAAACCCCTTCCCATTTCATGCTGTCAGCAATGGCACCACATGGAAGAGAAATGTCACAAGACCTGAGAAAGAAAATAATTTATTTACACAAGAAAGGTGAAGGCTACAAGAAGATCAGCAAAGCTTTACTTATCAGTCAGAATACTGTAGCAAAAGTGGTACAAACATTTTAAAAAGATGGAACTGCAACCATCTCACAGAGACGTCCAGGTCGTCCACGGAAGTTAACACCTCGTCAGGAGCGTCTTCTGATGAGAAGGGTTGAAGAAAATCAACATGCAAGTTCACTGCAGTTATCTAAAGAAGTAGAAAGCCAAACTGGGGTGACTATTTCCCATGACACAATACAGCATACACTGCAGAGGAATGGCATGCATGGGTGCCATCCACGAAAGAAGCCTCTCCTAAAGCCCAGGCACAAAAAAGCCCGCCTAGAATTTGCCAGGGCCCATGCTGACAAAGATGAAGACTACAGGGACTCTATACTCTGGAGTGATGAGACCAAGATAAATGTTTTGGAACTGATGGCTTCAAAACTGTATGGCATCGCAAAGGTGAGGAATACAAAGAAAATGCATGGTGCCTACAGTGAAACATGGTGGTGGCAGTGTCCTTATGTGGGGCTGCATGAGTGCTGCTGGTGTCGGGAGCTGCATTTCATTGATGGCATCACATTCAAATGTACTGCTCTATACTGAAAGAGAAGATGCTACCATCACGCCATGCCCTTGGTCGTCGTGCACTTTTCCAACATGACAATGATCCTAAACACACATCTAAGGCCACTGTTGGATTTCTGAAGAAGAACAGGGTGAAAGTGATTCAGTGGCCAAGTATGATCTGAACCCAATCGAACACCTATGGGGAATTCTGAAGAGACAAGTTGAGCATCACTCTCCATCCAGCATCCAATCTCTAAAAGAGGTCATTCTTGAAGAATGGAAAAGATAGATCTGGCAAAATGTCGCCAACTTGTTCATTCCATGCCTAGAAGACTTGGTGCTGTCAGAGTACTAGACTGGCCATACAAAGTACTAGATTTAGTAGTTTTTGTTGTGGGGTGTACTCATTTTTTCATCACCCTAATTTGAGTAAAACATTGAAAAATGTGTAATCTAAGTTATATTATTAACCTTACTTTCATTTTATAAGTTAAACATGTGTTAAATTAAACTTAGTCTTGTCAACATTTTGGAAATGGTTTTTGTGTTCATTGAGATATTGTTTAAAATTTTACTTTTCAAAGGGGGTGTACTCATTTACGCTAAGCACTGTATATATATATATATTTATATATATAAATAAATAATGTGGAATATGGAATATGTTCATTTCTGTTACTCATTAGGGTGTAGGTAGTAGCTAGTTTATGTAACTTTAATTATACCTACAATTATTTATATTCCTTCTCATGTTGAAGTTTGAAGGAAAAGAAAGCCAACCTCACAAACACACCCACGCACGCACGGGTTGATGTCAGACGGCAGCTGAGGAATCCTGGAGCTCCTCGTGCGCAGTAAATCTCACGTCACTGATCGGAGGACACGTTTCACTACCACTCTCTGGAAGAGGCCAGTCAAACGCCGCTCTGTTTTCACTGCCGGGAGGCCTCCGGCTGCATATTTCTGCAATTAGGCTTTTATGCTCAGCAGTTCTGCAGCTGTGCTGACATTTGGGTGTCGCCCCCCTGTTTCTCACGGTCCTGCTGCCAATGCTGCTCGACCGCTGGTCACCGGCCAAGACTGGGGTCCATGTGTCAGAACGAAGGTACTTTTTCAAAATATATTCCCAGCAATGTGATGCCATGTTAAGGTCACCTCGCAAAACAGCAGCTCGCAGAGGTGCTTTTAACAAGACATGCTTGTAACTGTATGTGGACAAGACCATGTCAAACTGACTGTGCAAAACTCATCACCAGACATTTGGAGTTTATTCCATGTCAAAAGACCCAACTTCTAAGTTTCCACAATGTTCCAGTGCCAAGACATTGCTGGGGCCTTTTGCTGTACATTTGCCTTAGGGTTGCTTACTGCCAACCCCCAAAAAAGCCTACCTAAATATATATAGGTCTAAATATATATAGAAGCAGCTAGGATTTTATTTCAGAAACAAGTCTTGCTTTTCATTTAATGCAAGGAAGAAGCTTGTGTCTGGAACTTTTTTACCGATTCTTGACTATGGGGATGTGGTGTATCAGCATGCCTCTTCTTATCTTCTTGCCTCTCTGGAAGCTGTGTATCATGGTGCTTTAAGATTTATTACGGATTGTAAATTTTCTACATATCATTGTATACTATATAATAGAGTTGCCTGGCCTTCGAAGGCAAATGCATTGGTATTTATTGATTTACAAAGCTATTCTGTTTTTTTTGCCATCCTATCTCTGTTGTTTGATTCACCAAAAAGTGGTTGTTAACTATTCATTGCGTTCCCAATCTTTTTATAATCTTTATGTACCTTCTGCAGTAAAACTGCATTTGAATATGCTGCACCGTCAGACTGGAACTCACTTCAAATGAAACTGCAGCTAAATCAGTTGGTGTCTCTTAGTAAATTTAAAACACTTTTGCGTCCAATAGAAAATGATTTAATGATTTGCAAATGCTTCTAATGCTGTATTTTATTGTTGTGATGTACTGTTTTTTGTTGTACGTGTATTTGTATAACTGGGCCGCCTATCTTGGCCAGGACACTCCTGGAAAAGAGATTTTTAATCTCAGTGAGGTTCTCTCCTGGTTAAATAAAGGCATAAAAAAAAAGGTCGGCTTTTCAATGCAAATTGCACACTGCACAACAAGATGCAATGCAAGCAATTTGTAATTTCAAACTGCATTCTGGAACTGATGTTTAACACAATCACATCTAGTAAATATCTAGTAAATATCGTATTAATGAGTCATAATTACGCCACCACAAAGTGCAAACTGCAAACTCAAAACTTGGCAAAATGAACTAAATCTTTTTTTTTCAACACTTTACAATTAGGCTACTCTGTTACAATTGTTAACGTTAGTTAACTGCATTATAGTAATACTTCTAAAATACCTCTAAAACATGTATTAATCTTATTGTTAATTTAAACATTTATTAATTGATGATTAGAAAAAGAATTAATCTGTTAATATTATTTCATGAAATTATATGTGAACTAGATGTATTTTTATTTACTATTTTTAACAAAGACGAATAAATACTATAACAAATGTATTGCTCATAATGAGTTAATGGACTGAATAATGATTCAGTTTATGGCACCTTTAATAAATGTAATAAAACATTTATGGGGGAAAACACCTGATGCACATTCTTCATTTATAATTTAGAAGTAGAGTAGAGAAAACTCTTGCTGTATTTTTTGTTTAAAATAAATATGCATTGCCATCTTGAAAAAAAAGTAATCTGAATGCACCTGATATTGTACGAATTCCCAACTCATACTAATAAACTTGCCAATTTCCCCCCAACATTCTTGCCCTTTTTTAAATTTTACATTCCATCAAGCTTCCAAAGTTTTATGTGGGATAAAAACAAGAAGCATGAGGACAAAAAAAGGAAAGAAAAGCTTCTAGCACTCTGTGCCTCATTACAAACTTTTAATACTTATGTTTACAAGTAGCAAAAAAGCCATTTGAGTAACATAAACACTTCTCCTCTTTAGCTACATGCTGACAGCTTTCCAAAATGTCCTAATAAGCCAGTCCCATTGAGAGTTTACTCATTAGAGTGTAATCGCAGGACTTTAGCTGAATGACCTTTTGTGTCCCCAGAGAGCTGTTAAGCAGCAAAGCAGCACGTTGAAATGTATGTTCAGTGCACTATAATGGCACCATATGTTGCTACTTCAGGACCTGACAAAAGACTTTAAAGCACTGCTTCCAACACAAGGCAGTTCATAAGCCAAGAAAATATGTTTTAATTTCCGAAATTAGGTATAATATTGGACGTAATAGCATGCAATTATAAGACAGAAGGTTATGGGTATGAAACAAAGTGTAATTTAACCGCAATAGCTGCAAAACTTGGATGAGTCAGTAGGGAGGTCGAGAAGGTCGGGGGACGTCCCTCTGTGTCCGCCAGCACTCAGCTGTCCTCCCGGAAACCCCGGTCCAGCTGCTGCCCATTAAAGCAGGAATGTATCCTTGGGTCGGATGCCAGCAGTGTAGTAGCATATTATTAATGTGGTGACCACCAGCCTCGGCCACTTGTGAGATATAAACATTTCACACACAGATCCTTATGCCAATGTCAGAAACGCCCGCAGCAACTGCTGTGCATCTCAAACTCCACCAGGGGCATCTACACAGATAACGGGAAGTGTCAACAAGCAGGATTTACTATGGAGACAGGAGAATATTTCAGTACTGGAAAACATTTTTAGGCTTTGGACACTTTTGTCTCAAGGGTTATTTTTATTTAGATTGTATTATCAAAAGTTATAAAAACATTCTAAACTTTGAGTACTAAGTGTATCTGGTAATGAGCAAAAATGTCAGTGAAGAGCTTGAGATGAAACACAATAAGATTTGTAATTTGTAAGTATTTAAAATATGGTTCCATTTTTTAACTACATTGGTTAACATGAAAAATATTCCTAAAATTGTATTAGTTAATGCTAAATTCAACATTCAATAATACCTTATTAAATGTGAATAAATAAATAAATGCTAAATTATTTGTATTTGTTAATATTATTTATTTATATGAGTTAATGTGAACTAATAATGAACAGTTGTATGTATGTTTATTATCAAAGATCAATAAATACTGTAACAAATATATTGCTCATTATAAGTTAGTGTTTGTTAATGCAACTTATTGGACCTTATTATCAAGAGTTAGAAATGTGTGAAGAAAAACTAAAGTCTTTGTAATTCAAAAATATTTATTGTCTCTAATTTTCAGTCTAGCTGTAATTTGAAATATTATGCAAGAAGTGTGAAAATACTATTAATTGAGTGTATTCAAGATGCATAAAATGCTAGTTTTAGGTTTTGTCTCAAAAGAGAAAAATCTGTTATTTTGTTTAAAAAAATGTAATTTACCACAAAAATGATTAATTCTATTAATGGTATAAATGACACTAGCTGGAATATTCATAATTTTAAAAAGGAAAATATTTAACAGAACTCTCTTGGGTTGCATACAGTATATTCCCATTGTGTGTCACTGTCTGTGGACAAATTCAACAAATGAGAGTGTGAAAATGTCTTGTCTGTGTGCTCTTAAAGTCAACAGGTCCAAAAATGGCTATAGTTGAAGAAGTGAATAGTTGAAGAAATGGATAATAATGTTGTATCACACTTTCAGGTTGCTCTTTGAGTGTGGATGTTTTTTATGTGTCTCTCTTATATGAAGTGATTGAATAAAAAGCAAATAATATAAAACAAAATATAAATAAATACATAATTGTGTTGGAAGGATAAGAGACTAAATGGCAAAATAAAAGGCTTGTATTTATGGTATGGTCCCCTACACGTATAGGAAGCACAAAAACTACTCTTTAAACTACATTTTGAACTCCTTTAGAAACCAAGGAGCTAGACCTATATGAAGAACAAGGTATAACAGCGAACTAACAATACATAACAAGCGATGAGCAATACAAAGTTCCGCTTTAAATAATCTCCTCTATTATATTAAGCCATAGAGCACCTGGGCAGGGCATGCCATTTGGCCTAATGATAAATTAAACAAAAAATTAATCTAGTAGACTCTTTAAATATTTTAAAGCTGTCTCCTAATTACAGCGAATGAAAAGCAAAAATCAAAACGCTCAGTGCAGTAATTGGCTCTTTTCTTTGATGCTTCTATAGATGCTATTGAATGTAGGGACCAAGCCAAACAAAAACAGTGCTTTCACTGACCCAAAGCTTTCCCCTAATTACAGCAGCTTTGTATAATACAAGCTGTGCACCCCTTCCCCTTAGGGTCGCATCTACACAGTCCCAAATGTGGAGCTTTTTCAAAGCATTTCTCCAGATGCACAGGAAGGTAGTTTGCACACAGCCGGCTATCAGAGATGACCTGATTAAATAGAGTGGCCAGTATCTGAGCAAGGTATTCTCTGGATCACAAATGAGAAACAGATTTTGCTTGTGCAATATACAATGTTGCAACAATTATTTAATGGTTTGGTCTGTTTGATTACAAGGCATTTGTTGTTGTTTTTATAAGTGCAGAGGTCTGTGGGAGGAGAAGAACTGTGGGATGCACTCCAGTGAATGTGTACTTGCATATTCACACTTGTTCTACAGGGCACATTGCAGACATGTGCCAGAATGATGGCCAGCCTCGCAGGCGACTGAACAGACAGAACACATCAGTCTGCTGTGATCTGGCAGTAAATATCACGGAAACGTCTCGGGCAGAGTGATAACACCTAGCAAAGTGAGAAAAGCATTAATCTTAGAACAACAACCTTTCAGTTTTGTAGTTACTGTCAGGACAGATTTGTATACATGTATTACCATTAAACTAATTTATAAAAAAGTTGGCAATATTTATATTGTAAGTTATATTTATTTTATTTGTATGTTTATCATTATATTTCTACCCTGTAAAAAGTGATTAGTTGACTTAACTTAAAAAAATTGAGGAAACATGTTGCCGTAAAACTATTAAGTAAATAATAAATAAAAAATAATGTATGTGATCTGTCAAAGTATTTATTATTATTAACTTAATAATGATAAAGCAACAGGTTTCTTCAATTTTTAAGTTAATAACTTTTTACAGTGTATCAATAATTATATAATTTTTTATATTTATATTGTGATTTATATTTCAATTTTAGCATTATATTTTAGTTTGTTTTACATACAACAAATATTCCTCTTTTCAATAATTTTTCTAGCTATTATATTTTGTTATTAATAAAAGATCAAAAGGATTAACAATGCGGCTTAATTTTCACAGCCTCCTTTGATCATATTTACCAAGGGTGCTGATATTTTTGGCCATGACTTTATGTATGTGTGTATATACAGAAAAAAAAACAAAACATATATATATATATATATATATATATGTATGTGTGTGTGTGTGTGTGTGTGTGTGTGTGTATATATACACATAACAACACACACACACACACACACACACACACAAATAATATTTTGTATATATTTTTACCAAAATATCGGCACCATATGATCAGGCTGTGAAAATCAATCTACATTGTTAATCTTTAAAAAAAATTAACAATTCTAAAATATAACCTTTCATTGGATAATAAGAGTTTTAAATTTGGGGAAATATCATTATGAAATAAAAGCAAATCTCTAATACACATTGGCCACAATTAACGGCACCCTTTTATTCAATATTTTTAAACTTTTTGAAACATTTGCCGGTTTAACAGCTCTGAATTTTCTCCTATAACGCCCTATGAGGTTGGAGAACACCTGACAAGAGATCAGAGACCATTCCTTCATCCAGAATCTCTCCAGATCCTTCAGTTCACCTCACTCATTTTCTACAGGGTTCAGGTCAGAGGTGGATGTGCCGATTTTCTGAAGCCCTTATAGAATCACGCCAATTCATTCAATATTCTGACTGTTTTTAGTAACCCATTTTTGTGTTGTTTTTGAGGTTTGTGTTTGGATTATTGTCCGGTTGGAAGATCCAAACATGGCCCGTTATACGATTTCTAACAGAGTCAGTCCCTTGTTGATTTTATCTGTTGTTATTTGATAGAATCAATGATGCCATGTGTCTAAACAAGATGTCCAGGACCTCCAGCAGAAATCTAGGCCCAGAACATCAAAAATACAGCAGTATATTTCATTGTACACATGGGGTACATTTATCCCTGTGTGCACCAAACCCATCTTGAGTGTTTGTTGCTAAAAGCAAATTTGTTTTGTTTCATCTGACCATAGAAGCCAGTCTTATTTGAAGTTCCAGTCGTGTCTGACAACTGAATAAGCTTGAGCTTGTATTTGGATGAGCTAGTATAATTTTTCTTGAAGCCCTACCAAACAATATGTGGTGATGTAGGTGCTGTTTGACAATTTTTTTAAGGTTTTCTGACCCTTAGACTCAACTATGTTCTGCAATTCTCCAGCTGTGGTCCTTGGAGAGTCTTTAGCCACTCAAACTCTCCTTCTCATCATGTATTAGGACGATATAGACACACTTCCTCTTTCAGGCAGTTTCATAACATTTTCTGTTGATTGGAAATTCTTAATTATTGCCCTGACAGTGGAAATTTGAATTTTCACTGCTCTGGCTCTTTTCTTAAAGCCACATCACTAATTTGTGAAGCTCAATTATCTTTTGCTGCACATCAGAAATATATTCTTTGGTTTTTCTCATTGTGATGGAAGATTAAGGTAATTTCGGCTTTGTTTTCCCTCCTATTTATATTTTTTGTGAAACCGAAAGCCATGGCTGGAGAGTTTCATGTTCATAATCACCATGGAGTGCTCAAAATTGTGAATATGAATGGGAATATACTTGACAGATATTTTACTCATAAGAATTTCTAGGTGTGCCAATAATTGTCCAATCCAACGTGTATTTGAGAAAAACATTTATTTGCTAAATTATTATTATTAATTATTATTATTCAATTATTATTATCCAGTGAAAGGTTAGATTTTTGTTTTTTTAAAGATTAACAATGTAGATTGATTTTCACAGACTTCTTTGATCATATTTACCAAGGGTGCCGTGTGTGTGTGTGTGTGTGTGTGTGTGTGTGTGTGTGTGTGTGTGTGTGTGTGTGTGTGTGTGTGTTATAATGTCTATGTCATTTATTAAACTTTAAGAAATGACTTACAATTTTTTGTCACATATTTTCTTCCCCCAGTATTTTTCCCACTTTTTTTAAAGGAATGCACTGAAACAATATTTTACTTTCTTATACTTTAGAATGAGGTTTCAAGACATTGTATTTTGCCCACATCCACATTTAGGATGCCGCTTCTTTTAGAGAAAGAGGAAATGGTTTAACAGACCAGTGCAATGGCTGCTCAGTGAGAATATAGTGTGTATTCACTTTCATGAGACGAAGAGTCCAGTCATAGAAGCTTTTTATTTAGAATGGGTCACATCATGGGGGGATGCCATGTAAAGATCACATGACCAGCCAAAAAGCAATTTCGGTAGCCCTACTGAAATTCAAATGACAGAATGCACCTTAATATTTAAGATAAATGTACTCAGAAAAAGTACAAAAATGCACTCAATTTCCAAGAGCACAGAGCAGAACAAACTGCCTCTGTGAATAGACCAGCTCTGTTGAAAGGCATTTGCAGGCAGAGAAGTGGAGCAAATGTGCTGGTGTGTGAAGCCGGCGGAGAGGCCTAGCTGAATGCGGCTCTGCCAAACCTCTCTCAGAGGCCATGCACGGCCCCTTTCAGAACTGGCCCAATCGCCTCTAATCTCTGACCCCATCAATAAGATGTATTCAGACTCCATCAAACAGCCGAGCTGCTGTGCAGGCGGGCAGAAACCGCTGGGGGAGAACCATGGGAAACACTCCTTTAATTGTCCCTCGACCTTTTTAAAGAATATTAAGCTGCATTAGTTGTCTATGAGCCTTTCTTTCCTGGCCTTTCTTTTGGAGAGTGCTACAGCAGCCCACTCAGCCAACAGGCCATTAAACGTGACAGGTCTTTGTGGAGAGAGGGGAAACACACGGCGGAGATGAGGCTCGGCTGCTGTGCACGAGGAGGGCAGCGAGAGGCTCTGGTTTACATCAATCCTCTCAGCCCACACGGAGGACTCCATATCTAGCATGAATAATTCTCTGTCTGCCATAGGCTCCTGCTCAGCTGCCGCCAACACTGCGCTTCTACGCGTATCCCGAATGAGACGGACGCTAAAGAGCGTAATCGCTGTATAATGGTTACATTTCCCAGTCGCATTCTCCATGGTGAGCGTTATCGTTATTATGGATATTGCTAGAAAGAAACCTACAGCCCACTCAAGTTATTCCCCAGCGGGAGATAGGACTGTTTAAGAGAGGAATATGATGAAGGCGTTTTTGATAAGTTGCAGTGTAGGATCTAACCTGTGGAATGCAAGCTTATTAAGAGACTAGAGTCTTAGCATGCATCACTAAATTAATACTTACAAAACTAACCTGTGTGATTCCTTTTCTGCTAAGTTTCTGAATGAAAATTAATAGTGCTTATGACTTCATATAAGAGCCCAATTGTATTTCTAATATTTGCAGCTTCATGAAATGGATCTTAATTTCCTAATTTCAACTTTATTTCTTGTAACTGTGGCTTTATACAGTATCTTAATCTTAACCAACTTAATTTCAACTTTCGTGATTTTGGTTCTATATCTTACAGTTCTGAATTTATATATTTCATTTACAACATATCACAAATGCAAATGTTTATCTCACAATATATTACAACTGACACATTTCTCATAATTGCGACTGCCCCACTGTTATATCTTAGAACTCTGACTTTATATATTTCAGCTGCTCCTATACTGTATATCTAACTGTTTACAAAGGCGGTAAGTGTATGATGCCTAGTGTTTTAAAAATCTGTTCCTGTAGTCGTGTAGTGTATTCCAGCCTTAAGAGATATGGTCACAGTTATGAGAAATGCTGTTTACTTCAGTTGCAACTTTAAAACATTCAATTTAAATGTTAAATCTCACAATTGCCACTTTATTTAACTCATATGCAGATTTATATTGTTATATATTACTGCAGCTTTATATTTCTCACAATTTAAACTTTTTTGTTGCAAAATTAAGACTTTAACTCACAGCTGATGCATTTCTCATAACTGTGACTATATCTCTTAAGGCTGGAATACACTACATGACTTTTCAAATCGGAACAGATTTTTAAAACACTAGACATCATACACTTACCGCCTTTGTAAATAGTGACAAAGGAAAACTGGGCATTATACACTACGCGACTGAAAATCACACACTACCAGACTTTGAAGTTTGTTCCGATCACAATGAACTCTAGGAGACGCATGACAAATTAAAACATATGTTCTAAAATCGGCTGTAAATATCAAACATATTTGATATCCTCTGACTGGATAGAATAAAAGTCTGAAGCTAAAAAATCGGAGTCTGTGACCATAAAACACTACAAGATTTTCTGTGGAATCTGTCAGCTGTAATCTGCAGACTGGCTCTGACTTTCCTCAACTAGCGTCAACTTGTTCAGACTGTAAAATCGGGGAAATCAGGGCAAAAATCAAGTGTATTCCAGGCTTTAGTTGCATTTATAGCTTATCACAATTATAATTGTCTCACAGTTGTGACTTTTTATATTACAGCTGCAACTATCTACAGTATCTTATAAATCCAACTGTTTATTGCAATTGCCAACTTTATATATCTCACTTGCAAGACTACAAAAAAAATGTATTGTAAAATCTCACAACTTTATATAATTTAATTGCAACTTTATTGCAAATTTAAATTTTACAGCTGCAACTGAAGATTTCTGAATTCAGAACTGGATATATCTCACAATTGCTACTGTTTATTTCAGTTGCACATTTATATATCTCATCAAAAAGCTCTTACAATAAATGTTAAATCTCAGAATTGCACATTTATTCTGCACAGTTGCAACTTTTTATCTCAGAAGAGCAACTTTATATATTCCTATCACAAAATTACAACTCTTAACGTCAGTGTTAGATCTCACAATTACAACTTTCTACATCTCCATAGAAACATCTGTCATTTCAACATTAAATCCAACAAATGTATCTTTACATTTTATATCTCACTTTATATCGCACTATTGCAGCTTTAATATTTTCACAATAATTCATAACTTTCGGTCTTATTGTACACTGTATTTTCTGCTCTGAAGCAGAAAAAGGCTTCCATAGCTTTAGTTTAGTATTGTGACTCTTTGTCACAAAACACGCAATGATTTTTTCAATGCACATTGCTCTTTTCTGCAATTCCTGCAAAGCAGGCAATGATGAAAGGATGATTTAATGCGAAAGGACAGCAGACTCATGGGCAGATGCACCTGACAAGCAGTTTGAGAGGTTAAAATTATGTTCTGCAACCTTCCTTAGTTTGGGGGGAAATTGTTATTGTGAGCTTAAACCACCCAGTGAATAGTTGCATTCTGAGTAAATTATGCATCACCTCCTTTTCACGTAGTGTGTTAAAAAGCTTGCCTTGACCTTGTGACACCAAGCATAGAAATTCAACATAAAGCTCTTATAGAATCCCAAAATGGCATATGTTCCATTGAATGGAGGGTCCATTAATCAACAACCATTAAGCTCTAAATAGGCATATTTTCAATGGGGAAATGGCAAGAATAGACTGTAGACACTTCTGCTTCTCTAAAGTGTTCATATGATCCCCAAAAAATCACCATGTCATCTTTTAAATGACCACAGAAATGAGAGCAGAATTATGCCAGAGATGGGCGGAAGGAGGGAGGGAACGAGTGAGGGTCTTTGGTGAGGTTGGGGCTCTGTTTTAGCCATGACACAAAGGCGTTGCTGTGCAATCAGCTCTGTGTAAAATTGGTGCTCTGTGCCAGGCACAATGGGGCACAAAGGCAGGGGGCTGGTGGCCCAGTTGGGAGCGCAAGGACACAGCTGTGAACAGAGCCTGCACAGCCCCGCTCAATATGGGCCCTCATCACATCTGTAGTGGTCTGGCCGTGGCTTCCGCAAGTCCGCCACACAATGAGAGCCCTCAGCAAATCCTTTGTTGTGACTTTCAAGGCCCTTTTTAGCCAAAATCTTAAATATTTCATTAGGCCCCCTTCGCCCGCTCCCATTCTTCAGGTCTATTATGAAGAGGCGAACTGCGCTTTACCCTGAAATCCATTCCTCTGACGGTCAACAAAAGACTTCTTCAAATCTGTTTGAGTTCTGATGCAGTCCTGTTGCTCCTCAGACATACCATTGTTTAAGTTTCAAACTGTGAAAAAAGGAGCTAAACTTACTTTTATCTCTTTTATGTGTTCATGTCAACCGTTCATATCGTGAATATATATGGATGATCTTAATCAAGCTGTGACTTAAAGTTGATATTAAGAAAATATCTGCAATTTGTGATCCAAAATTGCTTTTTGATCATAATTTGTGCTTAAAATGCACAATTATTGTTTGATTAATGTCTGAAAATTTACATTTCAATTTTAATAGATGACTTGAGCAAGGTTAAAGGTCAAACTTCATATTTCTCCGCTGCAACATTATATCATTTGAGTCAGCGACGAGGTGTACAGGTTTTCATCAGCATTAAGTGCCTGGAATCGAACCCACAACCTTTTGGGAGATTTATGAGCCACCAGGAACATATTAATTTCAGAGAACAAAATCAACTGTAACTTGAATTCTCCTTTATTTGTGCTTAAAATAAATTTGGTCAATAGTTAATTGGATGGATTACTATTCTTTTTGCAAATAAATTAATGATTATACTTTTTTAACTAAAAAACTAAAATATTAAAAACATAATATCACAAAATTAATCAAATGATTATGACTCAATTGTTAATTATTTTAAGAATGCATTTTTACAGACAACTTGAGAGACATTGACTTAAACAGGTTTCTAAAAAACTATAAATGACTTACGTAATTATTAATAATTCATAATTAATTAAACAATTATATTATATTCTCAGTTATTCAATTTTCTGATGCTCATCCAATAAAGTGTTTTGCTGATAGTTATCATTCGCCAGCTTTGCAATCATAGACTACCAGCAGAAGATGATAAACCACTCCCATACAAATATTAAACACTTGTTAATAACTTTTTCCTCTGTGGCGCAAAGAGCTCTGTCAGCCTCGCTAAACAGGTCTGAAAAGGATTTGCCTTTATGTGAGGCCTTAAACTGCCGTACTGATTTGGCCGATAACAATGAGCAGGCTTTTGTCAAGGTTGAGGGGGCCTTGATTTATCTAACACTTTAAGCAGCCCTAATGAATAATTCAATGTTATCATTCAACTTGCCGCTCAGTGATTATGTTTTGATTCTTTTTTTCACACGTGAGGGAACCGGCCGGAACGGGAGGTATCGTGCAGGGGCACCTAGGGGGAAATAATGCACAGCATGGGACAAAACAAGAAAGGCCCCGGTGCAGGACTCTGGCTGTCAGCTTGATAAATATAATGTGTCACCAATTAAAAACTCATTGCCATTCTCTAATTCAGCCAGCGCCTTGTTAACCGCTGCCTGGCAGGGAGGCTCCCGCTCTGTCCCGGCCCCTGCTACCAGCACCCTCCATAATAGAGGGCCTGCTTTTCCCATCCTTTAAAACCACATCCCCTTTCCATTGGCATGTAAATAAGACATTCATTCAGGACCACTTTTTCCATCCGAGGCAGAAAAAATGACCATCAATGTCTTTGGTTCAAATCTTTTTTTTTTCGGAAAACAAAGAATTCTATAGTTTCAGATTTTTTTACGCCGAAAAAACTTTTCTTGCCTTTCTTTTAGGGTATTCTCATGTTAATGGTGTTGACACAACTTTGGGCAGCGTGGTATACAACGCATATGAACCCTAGCAGGAGTCCATTACAGAAATGCCATTTAGCAAGCTGTTTCTGTGAGAAAGTCAAACGTTTAAGAGGCTTTTTTGAAAGCGCCTGCGAATCAGTGCTTCACAGGAGCAGCGGGAGGTCTTTTCTGAGAGTTTTCCTGAATCTAAAGGCTGTCCAGGTCCCTGATGTTTGCTAAGCAGAGTCAAAAGTGCCGGAATGCATAAGAATGCTGTTTATTCTAAGCGACGTGTAATGGTTTGTCCTCTAGGACTTTTGCACTCCACTGCTCCTTCTTTTTATCGCTTAGTGTTCATTCAAAATATTACTTTGGTCTCTGCTTTTGTCTTGAAATGTTAGAGTCTTGTTTGTTTATTTATTTTTTCATACATTTGTTTATTTATTGTTATTAAAATTATGCCAAAGGGTTCCTAACATACAAATTAGAACAGTCAGGTTAAAGGTCAGAGGACTAATCGCAGCTATGGATCATTTGAGTCAACGAGGTGATTTTATACATTTAGACAAACCAAAGAACAAAATCATCTGTAATTACTTAAGTATTTATCGACTTATTTTAAAGCATGTTTTGTTCTCTAATCATCAGACAATGGGATGAGATACATATAAATATAATTTCAGCATTAATTATTATCAATCAAGGAATATTCTGGATTAAATAATAAAAACATTTTGCTAGTCATCACTGTAAACTATTTTGTTTTTATAGACTAAATGAATGCCTGTAGTAATTCCTTTAATGAGAATCATTAAAAACTCAAATAATCACTAATCATACGAAATTAAATCTAAATGCAGTTAAATTTATTGTCTGTGCTAATCAACAACATATATATGTTCCTGTGTGGCTCAGTGGTAGAGCATTGCATCAGCAACGCAAAAGGTTGTGGGTTCAATTCCCAGGGAACACAAATACTGATGAAAAATGTATAACCTGAATGCAATTGTAAGTCGCTTTGGATAAAAGCGTCTGGTAAAATGTAAACATGCCTCAGACACTCTCAAAAGCTTAAATTTCCCCATTTTATTTTATTGCTAATTATTATGTATAATTTTTCCCCATTTTATTGAATAATTATTTTATTATTTTCCCAGATTATAAATTTAATCTCTCTTATCAAAAGTATTGATACAGGCTATTTTGTGTGCTGTATTGAGATTGTGCCATACTATATTTGAAAAGTGCATAAGCACAGTGCCTTCCACAACAATAATAATAATAATTCATTACATTTATATAGCGCTTTTCTGGGTGCTCAAAGTGCTTTACATTGAAGAGGCGGGGGGACTCCTCAACCACCACCAGTGTGCAGCATCCACCTGGATGATGCGACGGCAGCCATATTGCGCCAGAACGCCCACCACACACCAGCTTACTGGTGGAGAGGAGACAGTGATGAAGCCAATCAGTGTATGGGGATGATTAGGAGGCTATAATGGTCAGAGGCCAATGGGGAAATTTGACCAGGATGCTGGACTTACACCCCTACTCTTTTTCGAAGGACATCCTGGGATTTTTAATGACCACAGAGAGTCAGGACCCCTGTTTAATGTCTCATCACTGTTCTCCATTGATGTGTTCTCAAAGAAACTTTCACAGATTATGAGCCACTGTTTCTCACATCCGCTCTGAATCAGCCTGACCCCTGGCATGCAAAGATGAGGGGCCAGCTGTGTTTGTGCCACACAGTGAAAAGAAAGAGAGGAGAATCACAGTGTCATATATAATGCCTGCTTGTGTCTCTTCTCAAGCCTCTCTCATACAGTCGTACAGGAATGCGGAATATTCCATTTAAAAGGGCCTAAATAAGTGTTTCCAAGCTGTTTTCAGCATTTCAAAGACTGTCTGCCAAAAGCATTGAATTAAGGAGGGCGTGCCCCCCTCCCCAACCAAAACCCACCCCACCAACACACACCCCGCCCCACCAGCAACACGGCTCAAAGCCCAGGCTCATTACTACTGTCACACCGGCAGTGGAGAGGCTTGGCACAGCCTCGTGTACTTAATTGAATTAGACATACCCGCTTGTTTAGGCATTGTGCGATGGCATGAGAATCCCGCAGCCTTTTTCCATGATAAAAACGAGAGGCCTCAGCAACACTTGTCAGCAGATCTAAGCGTTCCGAACGGAGCGTGAAACTGTAGAGCCAGAGGAAAGGTGGCACAGGAGAAGACACACAGGAGCATCTTTTAACAACCTGGAGAGGTACATGCCAAGGAATGCTGGGAGCAGCGTGTTAGGGCACTGTATCCATGCTCTGATTAATCAGACAGTAATCAGTGTCTAACTAAGATATGACCACATGTTAAGGGCCTGAGTCAACTATAATTCTGTATGGAATCTGTTTCCAAAAGGGGGATACAACAATATTAATTATTCTGATGGGTTAAATGCAGAGAACACATTTCACTACTCATTATACTCTGTATAATTGTGCATGTGACAAATAAAGCTCATCCGAGCTTAATTTGTTAATGTTATGATATATATAATATATATATTAAATATATTATATTTAAATAATATGTTGTTTTTGAGAAGCTGCTAAATTTATGATGACTTTTTAGTGAGCATTAAATGACAGCAAAGGTAATCTAAATGTAAAAATACAGAAAATGAGCATGCACAGAACAGAAAATCTGATATTAGTGTATATTACCATTGAAAAGTTTGGAGCGGGTAGGATTTTTTATTGTTTTTGAAAGCAGTGACTTATGCTCATTCAGGCTGCAGTGTCACATCAGAAACATAATATATATATATCTAATGTGCTTATTTGGTTCTAAAGAATTTTTTATTATTATTATCAGTGTTGAAAATATTTGTGGAACCGGTGATACATTTTTTTTTCAGGATTAGAAACCTTTCATAAGATTATAAATGTCATTGTTGTCACTTTTGATCAATTTAATGCACCCTTGCTAAATTAAAAGTATTCAGTTCTGTAAAAAAATGTAATAAAATAAAACATAATTTACTGACTCTAAACTTTTCTAAACTGACTATTAATAACATAAATAAAATAAAAAAGAAATCCTGATTAATATTGGTATGGCTCTGATATCTATATAATTCTTATTTAAAAAAAAAAAAAAAAATAGTGGCTACATGATTATTTTTATACTTTTTGTCTGAATTCACAAGCGTGGACAGACATAAAAGACACAAGAACATCAGTGCTAGATGACATCAGAAGCCAGAGCTCAGCCTCATGACCCACATCTCTTAACCTAACTTTAAAAGACAACAGCCTGCATGCACTTTAGGATTTTGGAGTTTTGCTTTAAAATTCAGGGCAAAAGAGGGTGAGCAAAAGAGACAGAAAGAGCTGCCTAATGTGATTGCCCTCTGCATTTATCTCACCAGCTTTGAAGAGAGCTAAGAGGAGATGCCTCAGTGCTGTCACTACATAATGTCACCTCACTAACCTCCAGGGTCAGACCCAGACTAACGCTGTAACCCGGGGCCCTGATCCGCCTCCAGCCCCTTTAGTGGTGCACCCAGCTGTCAGTAATGCAGCCCAAACTTTATTCAATTCGAGATCAGTCAACGTGAAAGGATAATCTCTGAATAATTGGAGCCTATGGACCCTGGAGAATCTTATGCCTTTTCTTAACTTTCCCTCAATACCCCTGACTTATTTCTAAGAGGACACCCTTGTTACCCTCAATGAACAACCAGATGGGCAATTATAATTTTGCAATAATTGTTGAGAGGGTTTTCAGCGGCCATGGAGGGTTGTCAGTCAGACTGAGAGGGCGTAAACATGGCTTCTTCTGGGCCACCAGCACTCTACAAGTGAAAGAACAGCGAACACCAGACATGCCGATGGTCTACCATCCAAATCCATTTCTCTTTCCTCTTCACATGAATAAAATGAAGACAATTAAATGACTGAGACGGTCACATTCTTTCGCATTAGCATTGAAGTGTCGCGACATTCCTGAGATGTTTCCTATTATGACCTACGGACTGTAGAGCTTTTGAAATGTCACAGACAATGCCTGACATTTTGATGAACACTTCTTCACAAACATCTAATAAATCTTCATTTCGCTCTCTCTCTGGGAAATCTGTCACTGAGATGATTTATAACGATGCAAAACCATTTGAAGTTGCTACGAAGTGTTTATATTCATAATTTCACTGAAAATTTCACTGAGAATCAATGTCACATTCACATGCTGACAGCAGTAGCATCGATAAATGAATCTGATCAAAAGAAAATGATAAAGCAACACTGTTTACACTTGAAAAGTGACCTTTCCATCAACTAAATCACACAGCGCATGAATGGATGACACAGAGAGAGCAAGAGAGCCTCGGATCCTCCGTACCGCTGTGCTTTACGTGTCTGTCTCTCCGCGGTACGGATGATCCGCTAATGGAAGCCTCTGTCACACTGGGAGGGCTGATGCAGAACACAATAAGATATGAAAATTAGCAACGCTGGTGCTGCTGCTACTATAATCAGTCATTGGACTGTCAAATTCACATCGGTTGAGATCCATCTGGGACAAGCCAGAGGTGGTGGGATACCAGTGGAGATGGCAACCCACCAGACCACACCTGTGAGAGTTCAGAACATATCATCTTTGTGTTTTCAGTTACATTTCTATTTATTTACAATCCGATCACATGAAAGTACGTATAAATAATACGCCAAATAAAAACGAAAACTCGTGGTATTGATACACGAAAACAGCGTATTATATGCACGCTAAACAGGTGCATATCATATATACACCAAAGTCCATTTTTGCGTATCATTACCACAAGTTTTTGTTTTTATTTGACGTACTATTTATACGCATTTTCATGAGACAGGGCTGTTATTATTTATCTGTTGCGTTATACATTTTTACATGGATTTATCCTCAGTGGTAAACATTCTCAAGTTGAAGCAGAAATATGTTCAATGTTGCATGCACTGCAAAATGAAATTTCTTTGTCATTTTTGTCTTGTGCACACTACAAATATACAATAATTATTCAATAAAAAGACATTTACAGGCAAAATGGAGATATGAAGTCTTGTTTTCTGACAAATTTAACCAAATTTAGTAAATTAATTCTTAAAACATGAACAAATATCTGTCCCTTTGAATTAAGTTATCATTTTTTAAATGTTCATCTATCTAGATTGATTCATTTGAGATATTTGCACAGTAAAACAAGACAAAATACAGAGGAAGAACATCATTGTATTGTGACTTGAAGTAAAAAAAAAAAATTCACAATTAATAAAAAATCAGTTGGAAGTGCTACTAATAAAACTTAAGTTGTTTGTTTCTTAGACATTTACCTTTACAGAGCATATTGACATGTTATGTTTCCTTCGATTTACACTCTAAATGATCTTATATTGGTATTTTGAAAGTCTTTAATTCCTTCAGAAAACTTGCTATCTAAATTTCTATATATACACAATAAAATTATTTTAAAATATAACAAAATGGCAGCAAACTTGAAATTCAAAACATGTTGACAAAAAATTATTATGACCGATTATTTTAATAGCTTGAGAGCCAAATCAGATATAAAGAGCAAATGCCATCCTGTAAGCTGAAGATAAATCATCTCATCACAGGATAAACCTTCTTGTTTAATGACATTAATGATTATAACAACAAGAGGAAAGAGAAAGTGCACTGGGCCCAAGACAAACAGACACAGCCCGGCGTACTTGAACAAATCTCCCGCCAACAAGTCAAGCATAATATTTTCTCTGCTCAATCGGAGTGGCACATCACTTCCTGTTCTGGAGGAGGCATCAACCAGTGGCTCAGAACTGCCTGTTTTCCATGCCACAACTTCCTGACTGCCATCCAGCTTCTGAGAAAGAAAAAATCCACAAAAGGGGAAACAGAAAACAGAAAAGCTACCCATTGTGAGAGTGATCTCAGGGCCGTCAGGGGACGGGAACAGTCTCTTTAGCAACAGCAGAGAAACAAGCACACAGACGGCTGTAAAATCAGTCAGTTTTGTGAGGTTGAAAAAAAATGCCGCCCAGACCTCAACTCATTAATGAGACACTGAAGAGATCAGGATTTATGGCCTGCTACAGAAGCCCAGACAAGAGCACTAGAAATATGTGTCAAACTATGGATTCTAACACACACACATATGACATCTTGAAGTACAAATGCTGGATTTTGGAAGCAAAGTGGATGATTTCACAAGATGTTCAAAGGTTCAAAATGTCTGACATTATTTCCCATTGGTTGTTAGCTTTTTATGTTTCAAAGTTAAAAAGTATATATATATATATATATATATATATTGTAATGCAAGCATTGTTTATTTTTGTGTTTTTTATATATTTTTGTTTTAAATTATTAATTGAAGATATATATTCTATATCAATATTTTAAGCATTTTATTTTATAATTATGCTTAAGTGTTTATGTATTTATTTATTTTGAAGATAAATACAAAATGACACAAAAATAAATCTAGCCTTCAGCAATGGTCCTCCCAAATATGTTGACATTTATGTGACGATTATACATGATTATATTCAGCCTCAGGAATAAAATGTATCTATAAATGACAAGTATCTGAATGAAAGGCTCTGTTTGCACCTCTAATCCTCTTTAATTACCCTGTTAGTGTGAAAGCCCTTGTGAACAGACCCCTTTAAGTGGCTAGATATTATAAATCAATGACGGTTTGTTATTCTGTTCATTTAAACAAAGGGGAGACGCATAAAAAGCCATTAAAATGACATTTGAATTGGCAAACAAACTGTTTAATTTGTGTCTGCGCTGCGAAGGGGCTGCGAGACAGTGACGTTGGGGCAAAGGAAATTTACATCTGATTTGAGTTTAATGGGCCGTAGCGGGCTGGCCGCCTGGTCTCCACGGAAACCAATCTTTTCTCAAGATTTTCAACAGGCCAAAATGTTCCTTTTTTGTTCATTTCAAATGTGTCATGTGATCTCAATGGGGCAGGAGCTTGTATGTATCAATTTGTTTCTGTTGCATGGCCTGCAATAGCCCAGCAATGAATATATGGGCTATTGAGTCCAGCCACACAATGGCCACAGCTGATGCGGTTGCCACAGAGACACGCCCACACAAAGCCCAGGAATGATGACATATGGTCTCAACCTGCCTGGTCAGAAGACCCCCAATAGCCTTGACTGCATTGGATGACAAAACCCTCGAGCAGGCCATTTATCTGTGCCTACTCATTTCATGCTAAAATAAACTTTTATAAAGTTTTTACAAAGCCACCATGTAAAGTGAAGAATTCATCATTAAGTGATTAACAAAGGCTTCTTTACCACCTGCTCCTACATTTATACGGACATTACTGACAGCTTGTTCCTTTTTATATAGCAATATAGTAATAGCAATGCAAAGATTGAAACTCTGAAATGCTACGAATGCTATATATTTTGAAGTTATTTATTTAATAAATTGTACATAGCCATTAGCCTGGAATTCAATTTTTTCAGAATTGTGAGATATAAACTCAGAATTCTGAGTTTATATCTTGCAATTCTGTTTTTAGATGTTTAAACAGAACTGCAAAAAAATTTCCAGGTTTATATTTTATCCTTTTCCGCCTCAGAATTACAAGAAAAAGTCAGAATTGCAAGAGACAAACTCATATTTGTGAGATTTAAACTCATAATTCAGAGTTTATATCTTGCAATTGTGTTTATATCAGAACTGTGAGAAAACCCAGAATTCAAAGAAAAGGGTCGGAATTGTGAGATATATAAAAATTCTGAATTCTGAGATTATGTCTTGAAATTTGTTTTTTATATCTAAAAATAATAAGAAAAGTTTCAGAGATAAAAAGTAGCAATTACCTTTTATTATTACATTTATTTTATTTATTTATTTTCCTGTGGTGGAAACAAGCTTCCATACATTTGACTGAAACTGTGACCATGTATAAGAAACTATTCTCTGCTGCTGTAATAAACTTCTCAGATTCCTGAAACATGTCTTCTTCTGTTTCACTCAAGTGCAGCTTGGGCAGACCAGTCACAGTTATGCCAGTCTTTCTCATGGAATGATGAGACAATTGCTCAGAGACCATTAAATGCAGTGTGTGCCAAGCATCTGAATGCTTCGGATGGTTAAAGTGGAACGGTTAACCCCCTGGTGTTTGTGCAGAAACTCGATACTTCAATGGTCGCAGAGAGAGAGAGTGAACATACTTGTAAAAGGAAACGAGAACAACAACAACTAAAATTAGAAAATACATGTTAAAACATGGATGTGGTTTGATGTGTTTACTTACTGAACTATATATATATATATATATAGCTCTCTTTAGAGAACTGTTTGCTGAATCAAAATTATATTATTAAAAATGCATCACTAAAATATAATCTAATCAATCAAATGTACGGAGAAAGATAAGAAGTGAAACACTGATCACTTTAACAACTTCAAAATAACCTTAAGAAAAGCCAAAAGGATTTAAACGCTGTTTAAATTTACTTTGTGCTAATTTATTATCAATTTTAAAGTTACATTTTATTTGAATAGTATGTGTCTGGTGATCCACAATTCAGAAACTTATTAGCCAAATGAACAGTCTTACTTTAACTTTTAAAATAATTTTCAAAAGAAAGTTATTAAATCACATTATTAAGTTATTAAGTCACACAGATTATTTATGATTTTGTTTTGATTTCTCTTTTTGCATGGAATGGGTGCATACTCATTAATACTTTCAGTATTGTCAAACTATTTAGCAGCCCTTTACTTTATTAGACTTAAAAAATATATTTTATGTTGTATTTTTCTGTGAACTGCTCCTTTAAGAGCTCAAGTGTTGCATTAACTTTGATTAGCATAATTAATCCTCTGAATTGGACAAGCAAATGAATGAGTGACAAGGTAACTGTGGTTGCACACTGACCCAGAGCTGAATGTGAAAACAACAATGGCTGAATAAATTAGCTGGCTCAAAGACAAACAGCCTAAAAGCGGATGCAGTAGTTATTGACCAAAAAGGTATTTGCATTTTGCAACATTTTTTCTCAAAAGACACAAACAGCAACTAGATAAAAACACATATGAAAGGAAGAAAAAGGATGGAAATGAAGGAAAAGTATTGTGAGGAAGTGGCACAGTTTCGCTGCTAACTGGATTTGAGGAGATAATCTGAGTTTGAATAAGACATCTCATGAGCTGTCCCTGTGGATTACTCATTGAGAAAACTGGGTGATGTCATCACAGACTTTTGTCTCATGGGGGGCTGAGTGAACACTGAATAGGGATAAGAGCCCTCTTCTTAAACTCCACATGACACAATGGATAAAAAATGAATCAATGAAAAGGAAAGAAAAAAATACTGACATACACACTAACTATTTTTGCTCTATACATCTTAAACCCAAAAAAACATAATATTCTTCACAAATTAATAAAACAATAAATGAAATTAAACGAATGGAAGTTTGCAGTTTGCATTGAATGTGCTTTTTTCTGTTGTTCTGGCGGGCTGCAAGTATAAACAACCATACAACTTGATCAGTGTAGTCCAGGGGCCTGTTTCATAAAACAAGTTTACTAAATAAGCCAGGTTTATTTCAGTTAGCTTGACTTATTGTCAATTGATTTGGTCAAAATAAGTCAGACTAACTGAAATAAGACTGGCTTATTTGGTAAACTTGTTTTATGAAACAGGCCCCAGTTCACGAACTAATGACTATTATGAGCTAGTTCATTAAAATGAATCAAATCATAGCGCAAACAGTGTAGTCTGTTCACAAATAAAACATTTCATGAACCTATTCTTTTTAATGAATCAAAAACGTACAGTGTTATCTGATTTCCATCCAATGACTCTAATACGTCAATTTTTTTAAGTGAACCACCCTTTGCAGCAACAACAGCAATCAAGCGTTTGCGATAACAACAAGTCTTTCACATCACTGTGGAGGAGTTTTAGCCCACTCTTCTTTGCAGAATTGTTTTAATTCAGCCACAGTGGAGGGTTTTCGAGCATAAATGGACTGTTTAATGTCATGAGACACCATCTCAATCAGATTTAAGTCCGGACTTTGACTTAGTCTCTCCAAAACCTTACTTTTGTTTTTCTTGAGCCATTCAGAGGTGGACTTGCTGGTGAGTTTGGGATCATTGCCCTGCTGCATAACCAAGTGTGCTTGAGCTTGAGTTTACAAACTGATGGCCGGATATTCTTCTTCAGGATTTTCTGATAGAGAGCAAAATTCATGGTTCCATCAGTTATGGCAAGTCGTCCAGGTCCTGAAGCTGCAAAGCAGCCCCAGACCATCACACTACCATCAACATGTTTGACTGTTGGTGTAATGTACTTTTTATGAAAAGTGTTGGTTTTATGCAATATGAAACGGAACACACACTTTCCAAAAATTTTACTTTTGTCTCATCGATTCACAGAATATTTGCCCAAAAGTCTTGGGGACAATTAAGATGTTTTGGCAAATGTGAGATGAACCTTTGTGTTCTTTTTGGTCAGTACTGTCTTTTGCCTTAAAACTCTCCCATGGATGCCGTTTTGCTCAGTCTATTTCTTATTGTTCAGTCATGAACACTGACCTTAATTTAGGCAGGTGAGGCCTGCAGATCTTTAGATGTTGTTCTGGGTTATTTTATGACTTCCTGGATGAGTCGTCGTTGCGCTCTTGGATTCATTTTGGTAGGCCAGCCACTCCTGGGAAGGTTCACCACTGATCTAAGTTTTCTCCATTTGTGAATAATGGCTCTGACCGTAGTGCGCTGGAGTCCCAAAGTCTTAGAAATGGTTTATAACCCTTTCCAGACTGATACATGTCAACTATGTTGTTTCTCATCTGTTCTTTAGATTGCATCATGATGTGTTGCTCTTTAAGCATGCTTCACTTTGTCAGACAGGTTCTATTTAAGTGATTTCTTGATTCAACAGGTCTGTCAGGCCTGGATTTGGCAAGTTAAATTTTACTCAGCTTTCTAAAATAATGTGGTTAATCACAGTTCATGATTTAACAAGAGGGGGCAAATATTTTTTCACGTAGGGCCCTTTTTTCCTTAATAAATGAAATCATCATTTAAAAACTGCATTTTGTATTTACTCTGTGTAATATTAAGATGTATGTATCTTTATATTCCATTCTATCTAAATATAAATGTATTTTAATCTATGTATTTTTGTGCATCCTCTACAAGAGCTGTTTTTGAAGAGTGCCCATGTGCAAAAATACCGAACCCTGGAGTATAACATAACAGGGAACCCGTGATGAAACAAACATCAAATAAAGCAAAATGACAGGGTGCAATAAACATTAAATTAGTCACCAGGTGTCACGTTCAATACAGCAGCATCTTAGAGATGTCTACCCAGTTAAATAGCAGAAGTTATTCCTCCACCACATGCGTGTGACGTCATTAAGAATGGCCATATGTTGTTGAACTAATCTGGTTCAAACGACGGAGATGTGACCGTGTTCAGGAAACAGTTGTAACTAGCTTGTTCGTTTCCACAACAATGCATCGTACTATGGTGGTTAATCAGCGACTTAAGTCTTTGTATGGTAAACGCACTCCAGAGCGGTTAATGAATCAACATCTGACTCACTCACTGAAATGCAAATTATTATTACTTTTCCTGATATCCCCATCAAAATGAAGCAGGTTTTGTGTTAGATAGATACACGTAAATAAAATCTGAAGTAAGTTGTAATATATTCAGACCTGTGAGGGTAAGAAATCTTAATTCAGCCGACACCAGAACGGAAAACTGAGGTCATGCAGAATAGCTGGGGGTCTCTTCTGCTTATTCACACACATTCTTTATTGTCTATCCCCAGATGTTTCCTCTGCTGGATAGAAAGTCAAAGTTTCCCTAGGCTTCGTGGTGTGAGGCTGAAAGAAGTGTCTTCCAAGATTTCTTTTTTTAAAGTCCACTCATTCACCAGAAATGACAATGCTCTCTAAATATGTCTTGTTAACCCTGTTCCATCCCTTTGGTTATCAGTGCTCCTGTCTAGTGGATGGCTGCCTCCATTGATAGCTTCTCAATGGCCCCGGTCCCAGTCGACTCTCAACCAGCCTAAATAAGCAGGGTCAGGGACCCCAAAATGCCCCCACTCTCCCCTTGCCACACACCCCACTGGGAGCAAACAGTCCCTCGGGAAGTGACCCAATGCTGCCGAATGACAGTTTATGTATTGATTTGTCATAAAATGTCACGCAAGACAATAGGCTGTTCAAACACGCTTTTGTCTTCTTCTAAATCACACCTTTTGTATAAATATAAGTGCATCTAAGAGTGTCTTGAATTTAATGTCCAGTCTAAAAATATTCCACAGGAAGTGCGACATTCCAGACTGATAGGCCCAGTGGTACAAAGCAGCGTGCGAACAATAAACTTTCCCTAAATCGGAATCACCTCAGACATTATAGGAAGTGAGAGGCTGCAGAGGGCTGTCTTCCTCTGCTGAATTGTTGTGTCTAAGCTTGTTTGGAGCTGGCCATGGAAACATCAAAAGAATAGGATGTTAAATGTGATAAACAGATACTGGAGAGCTGAACCCGTGAAAGATATAACAAGTGCTGATGTCAATGGACGGAAGCCATTGATCTACCAAGCAAGAGTGTGGCCAGGCAGACAGTGGATGTGCTGGTCAACCTCCAAAATAGCACTTAGAGGAAGTAATCTCACATTTAAACCCAAGATTGGATCAGATACTGTAGTTTAGAGAGAGGCAAATCAACTTTACACTGATAAAGACCCCTAAATGCAGCCCGACCGTGAACAATGAGTGAGTGTTAAAAGCAAAGCAATTGTCAAATGAGGAAAAGACGAAGTCATACCTTCGCTTTGACTGACAGCAGCACAAAAAAGCATCTGAATGATTTGTCAATGGTCATAGATGGACACAAAGAGGTATTGATTGGCTGGGGAGAAAAGGGAGGACATAATGTGATAGTCTGCTGGATAGGTGAAACAATCAATACGGTGGTTCTGCTCCAGGGACCATCATCATCAGAGCATACATTTACACAGGAACCAACGAGCAGTGCACGAATACTGACTCTCAGAGCGGAAACCCTGAGTGGTAACTTACGTTCTCATACCCACATCCACTCCCATGCAACACAAATAAACTGTCTCCTAACCACAAGCGCAAACAAGCTTTCGCAAAAGACTTTTTCAATTCTGAGAGCACTATCGTGCCTGAAAATCTCACATTTTCACTCATGTTTTATGCTCTGATTTGGTGCTCTTCTCGGTTATGACTAACACCATGCAATTCATGCCCTTGGGTGAAGAAACTGACTGCAAGTGAAAACACGTATCTCTAGCTTGCTAAACGTTGAGGTTATTCTAGGACTAAATGTGAGATGATATGTGACCCTCTCTGTGAAAACCCAGTTAAAGTATTTTTTTTTTTTACTATTTTCTGAATAAAATCATCCTACATATTGTAAAGAACATTCTGTAAAAATATATTCTTGATATCTTTAATAATGACTGAGTAAGGCCATGTCAAGTATTTAAATCATTGTGAAATTAATGCTTGTAATCAAACTTTGATGCTCGTTATCTCAGAATTAGATTTTTAGACTTTAGCCTGGTTTTTACAGAGAGAGTCACATATATGCAACTTTGAAAATGCAGATGCCTTCATTAAAGGATGTTGCTATGTTTGTTTATACTAATCTTCTTATTTTGTCATGGGTTTGTCCTATTATATTGCAATATTGAAGTTCAGGCAGATACACAATAGTATTACTATTGTAATACCTCACTGTAAAATAAATGGTTTTAAATAGAGTTGTTAATAGTGCTGTCAAATTATTAATCGTGATTTTATGCATCCAAAATAAAAGTTTTTCTTTACATAATATATATGTGTGTACTGTGTATTTATGTAGATGTAAATCTACACATATATTATATTGTTGAGTATATATTTTGAAACTATTTACATGTATATACTTATATTAATCAGGATCCTTGGGTATTAAGACTTGTAAGGCAAAATGTAACGTAATTGATGTATCTTACCGAAGAAATATGTAGTAGAATTTCCATGAATATTTATGTTATTTTAAAAAATCACATTGTTTTATACATATTTTGGACTATATGGGGGGCGACATTTTTCGATGACGTAAAATGGTTGCACTCGGTGAGCTATAGCGCTACCTGTTGCTATTTTTACCACGATACGACTCGGAATAGACAACTCGGAAACTGATATACTGATATGATGAGCACAGCTACCGAAAGAGCTTACAGGCATTAGGTTTAAACCAAATGCTGTGCCATGGATTTTTTTCCCCACAAGGAGTCTAAACGCCTCTGATATCGAGTAAGATCCGTGCTGAGAACCTCCTCTTGTGGCCGCGGTGTTTTCATCCTAACAGACGGCATCTTAACGTTTCTTGTCTCAGCCGTTTGTAAGCTCTTTCAGTAGCTCTGGTCTACTAAAAGACTCAAAGGCATCAGCTTCCCATTCTTTTCTCCTCTTCTTATTGCTAGGAAAGTCTTACATTGCTTCTCTTGTTGCCCTTGACTTAAAATTACAACCAAAAGCCACACAGTGTGGTATCGTATTTTACTTTCTGAGATGTGTATTCTGAGTTGTGTTTTGGTAAAAAGCCAAAGGCTATAGAAATAAGTGCCAGTAGCTCATTTGTGCTACCATTTGACATCATCGACGCTAGTGATGGGTCGGTCTTGAACGATTCGTTCATTTTGAACGAATTTTGAACGTGACTCGAGAAGAACGACTCGTCTCGGGAGTGATTGTTCAGTCGCGCATGCGCACCATCCTATAGGTTCTGTACTGGAATTACTTCACTTGTTTCGAGTCTTCTGGTTTTTCGAGTCGTTCGTTCATCACCTGACTAATGCAGTATGAGCCGGAAAGAGAATTGATTAGTTCACCTTTTGAGTCTTCGGGTTTGAGTCGTTTGTTCATCACGTGGCTGTCACGTGATGAAACCAATGCACTCAAACCCGGACACAAAGAGATGAACTAATCACCTTTTGGCTCTGACTGCATGGGATTAGCTTACGGGGCTGTCACGTGATGAACGAACGACTCAAACCTGAAGACATGTTAGATAAGAGGTGAGTTGAGCTAATCATAGACTAAAGACCCAGGTAAACAATGAATTAATATTTTCTGTTTCTTATATCATTATAGTTTTGTATTGTTTGTAGTGTGATCAACGTTTGCATAAATAGAAGATCTGTTAGGGAAGTAACACAGTAATATAGAGTGTGTAATAGTAGCCTATCATCTGCCTAAATTCAGTCACATAACTTTTGAAGCACATGTAGGAAAGCATTGTATGAACATGTTAAATACAAAAATGTATCCACATTAAACCAGTTTTTTTAACGCTATCTCATGGCAATTGTACATATTTTAAGAGGTGGCTAATTCGTACGGCCTCACTCGATTTAGTATGATTTGTCTAAACCCCAGTGACAGGTGTTAGGTGTAGATTATTTGTACAAATTCATACGAATTGGCAACTCGTAAAATATGCATGACTTATCAAAAATCGTATGCATTTCTACGAGTGAGGTCATACAAATTCGTACGAATTAGCCACCATATAAAATATGTACGATTTTCCATAAGATCGGGCTGTTTTTTATGTACAAATGTGACAAATGTACTCACTAGCCAGCATTCTTTAATAAATGTCAAAATTTGAATAACAATATATATGAAAAAAAACCTTAAGAGCTGAATCAACATTCACTAGGTCACTAGTAAGGATTAATTCACCAAGGGAACATGATGTGGAGAGTATCACCGTGTATTGTTTGTGTGTATGTGTGCCCAGCTGTGCTCTCATTTCGCCCTGCCATTCACTAGCTGCTTTTGTTTGGAGTGAAGCCTTTCTCTTATTGACACTTGACTCGACTGTTTCATGCATGAGAATCAACTCCATAAAATCTCCAAGTGGAAAGCACACTGCTCTCCATTTACCATAAGAAGTGAAAGGCAAACAAGACGAGTAAACTTTACCTTCCCGTCTGAAGAAAAGAGAGAAGAGAGATCAAAAAAAGAAGACAAGCACTCATAATTGTGAGCCGTCTCATCTGGACAGAGACCTGTCATAGTCTGAGTCAAGAGCCTTTAAAAAGGCAGATCCACATGAGGCTGCATGATAAAGAGACAAAGACAAACAATTTGATCTTTTGACAAGATGAGGGGAGGGAAAGTGCAGGACGAGAAAGCTCCCAGGCACCTTTTCAAAAGCTGGTAACATCTGGTGAGAGGATTTGTCTTGTAGTTTCTCTTTTACTTTTCTTTGTCACATGCACCCTAGCAACTTTGCACCTGATAGTACCCTGCCGGATACCAGGACATCCTGTATGACGACAATGAGCCACACGACTGGATAAGTGGAGAGATTAGACTGCCTGTAAATTATCTATCATAAACACACACTTAATCCTTGTGATCTGAACACGGAGAACATCAACAGATGGGTCTTTAGAGGAGAAGTTTGTCATTTTTGTGCCACTAGCGACAACAAATGGAAACACACATAACCTTTCAAATAAAATATATAAATAATAATGGGTTTGTATTATAAATAATACAAAAACACCCATTAATTAATTAATTCATAAAAAAAATCCAAAAAGTTGGCCCATGAATGAATGAATGAATGAATCCCACCAATGAATAACAACAAAAAATCCAGACATCTTAAACTCACGAGTGAGTGAGTGAGTGAGTGAGTGAATGCATGGATAAATGCATTAATGATTACTTTTTCCAAAAGGGAGGCCTATAGATGAATGAATGAATGAATGAATGAATGATTAATTAATTAATTAATTGATTAATGAATTGATTAATTGATCAATTAATGAATAAATAAATAAATTAATTAATTAATTAATGAACGTGTCACACCAAGAAATAATAAAAAATCCTACATATCTGAATGAACGAATGAATTAATGAATGAATGTATGAAGGAAGGAAGGAAGAAAGGAAGGAAGCAATGTGTCTCACCTAATAAATAATAAAACACATCTCCATAAATAAATAAATAACCCTTAAAATACAGAAGACTTAAATAGGGAAGAAAAAAAACAAACAAACGAACAAACTAAATAAATAACAATGTTTCTATTTCTCTTGTTTCCAGGTCATCATAAAACCACCCAACAGGAAACATACTATGCCATTTGTGTTAACGTATTGTTCTGCCTTTTGTTGTTTTGATTCTTGGCTGTGCATTAAAAGGGCAGTGAAGATCCTGTGTTTGACATGAGACACACACACACACACACACATTCTCACAGATGGTTTAAAAGGGCTGACATGAGTCAGAGCAGTGAGCAGTTACTCTCAGGTGTCTATCTAGGGCATGTCTGTGCTTGTGGTGAGACAGTGGCTGATTCACCACCCATGCAGGGGACAAATTTCCCACTCCCACTAACTGTGCCCTTACTGTGACCCTTACAGACATGTTACCAGCCTGGCAAAAACACGATAATGGCATTTTTCTCAAATATTAAGAGGATGTGAAAATGTATGGCAACTTCCCAATCGTCAACAAAGTTCAGTAAAAATTAGCTGAAACTAAAATGCCATTCATTGCAAAAGTACAACTGGGACAAACAAGTGAATAAAAAACTGGACCCCACAGTTACCATTAGGCACGTAAACACCTAATGTGAACATGACTCACTAGGCTTCCTGAAACTCAACTGCAATAAAGAGTTTGCCCTAATGTATTACTGAGTTCAGTGAGCACGGGAAATGCCATGCTGAGAGGACTGATTTCACTACCTCAGAACTGCATCCCACAGACATGCAAGCCTTTAGTGCACTCATTGCGAGAGAACCCACAGATCATGCCCTCTGTTTGACTTTTCAGTTCACCACTTGTCATCCACAGTAATAAGAAACTAGAGTTGTGTATAGGTTTGTGCCAAAATGTTATAAAATAGGATTTTATAAAAGGATCTACTCAAAACATGTTATCAAACAAGTAAAAGGTTTCCTTTGTACTTCGTTATTGAAAAATTACACTGCATTTTGTTCATAAATAAATATCCTCAAATCCTTAACCTGAAATTGTTCAATATTAAACATTGAGGCAGGTGAATGCAATTGCTATAGTATTTACACTTTAATACAGTTTATTCTAAAGCGATTACCAACTAATTTTTCATTTTATAATTTGTTTTTGAGAAAATGGTTGATGATCACTGTATAATTAACTATATTAAAGTGTTATATAAGGGATTCAGCTTTGCCATATAAAATATGTGACTTTTCTCTGAAAAAAACAGGCAAAAGTCTAAAAATCAAATTCTGAGATAACGAGCATCAAAGTTTGATTACAAGCATTCATTTCCCTATGATTTCAATTTTTGACATGGCATTACTCAGTCAATATTAAAGATACCAAGAATATATTTTCACAGAATGTTGTTTACAATATGTGGGATGATTTTATGCAGAAAATAGAAAATCTTAAAAAAATGACTTTAGCTTGGTTTTTACAGAGAGGGTCACATATATTAAACTGAAAACTTGTATTTTAAAGTGTAATAGCTAATATTCCACAGTATTCAATGCAATATATCCTCCCGAGTACCAAAATAATAATAATAATAAATGGAATAAATGGAAAAAAGTAACTGGCATTACTTTTTTGAAAAAGTATATTTTATAAGAAATTAAAAGTAATGCGTTACTTTACTACTTACTTGAAAAAAGAAATATTATTACGTAACTCGCGTTACTTGTAATGCGTTACCCCCAACACTGTACAACAGTACTTGAGGATCATTCTGTGAGCAAAGAAACAATAATGCACTTGCCTTTGCTTGGATTGCATGTGCGCGCGTGTGGATCTCTCTCGTGCATTTCTAGAGTGTGTGTGTGCGCGTGTGGATCTCTCACATGCATTTGTGGATTGTGTGCATGAGTATGGATCTCTTGCGTGCATTTGTGGATTGTGTGTGCGAGTGTGGATCTCTACTGTTTTCACTCCATACTATCCTAGGTTAATTTAAATATTGTCAGGATTAATCCTGACTGGCGCCCGAACATTTCCTTTAGAGTTTATGTAGGCTAGGGCGGCCGCCACCTTTACAGATGAATGGCACAACAATGGGCCTCAGGATCTCGTCACGGTATCTCTGTGCATTCAAACTGCCATCAATAAAATGCACCTGTGTTCGTTATTCATAACATACACCTGCCCATATCATAAACCCACCGCCACCATGGGCCACTCGATCCACAACGTTGATATCAGCAAACCGCTCACCCACACGACGCCATACACGCTGTCTGCCATCTGCCCTGTAGTGAAAACCGGGATTCATCCGTGATGAGAACACCACTCCAAAGTATCAGACGCCATTGAATGTGAGCATTTGCCCACTCAAGTCAGTTACGACGACGAACTACAGTCAGGTCGAGACCCCGATGAGGGCAACAAGCATGCAGATGAGCTTCCCTGAGACGGTTTCTGACAGTTTGTGCAGAAATTATTTGGTTATTCAAACCGATTGTTGCAGTAGCTGTCCGGGTGGCTGGTCTCAGTCGATCTTGGAGGTGAAGATGCTGGATGTGGAAGTACTGGGCTGGTGTGGTTACACATGGTCTGCGGTTGTAAGGCCGGTTGGATGTACTGCCAAATTCTATGAAACGCCTTTGGAGACGGCTTATGTTAGAAAAATTAACATTCAATTTACAGGCAACAGCTCTGATGGACATTCCTGCAGTCAAAATGCCAATTGCACGCTCCCTCAAAACTTGCAACATCTGTGGAATTGTGCTGTGTGATAAAACTGCACATTTTAGAGTGGCCTTTTATTGTGGCCAGCCTAAGGCACACCTGTGAAATAATCATGCTGTCTAATCAGCATCTTGATATGCCACACCTGAGAGGTGGATGGATTATCTCGGCAAAGGAGAAATGCTCACTAACACAGATTTAGACAGATTTGTGAACAATATTTGAGAGAAATAGGCCTTTTTGTACATAGAAAAAGTATTAGATCTTTGAGTTCAGCTCATGAAAAATGAGGGCAAATACAAAAGTGTTGCTTTTATAATTTTGTTCAGTATATATACTGTATGTATTAATTATGTTTTATTAACAAAGTTCGGGAGGAGCACGTTCAGATAATTAACCTAATTAACACAAGGGGAGCACAATCATTAATCAACCCAGTTAACAAGATAAGAGGTGTACACAGCACACTCACCTCTGTTCCTTGACAGTTTTCCAGCATCCCTCCACCACCCCTTCTCCACACTTACAACTATTTCTGTCCTAACCTACGGGGGTACTCTGAGTTCGGGCCAAAGTTCCGACCTCGGAGCCCTCCCCTCGGACAGCATGCCAAATACGCATAGATATCTATTCTATTTATTATATGTAAGTGTGAACTCGTGAAATATATATGTGACCCTGGACCGCAAAACTAGTCTTAAGTGTCAATTTTTCGAAAATGAGATTTATATATCATCTGAAAGATGAATAAATAAGCTTTCTATTGATGTGTGGTTTGTTATGATTGGACAAGAAACAACAATTTGAATATCTGGAATCTGAGGGTGCAAAAAAAATCTAAATACTGAGTTGTCCAAATGACGTTCTTAGCAATGCATATTACTAATAAAAAATGTTTTGATATATTTACGGTAGGACATTTACTAAATATCTCCATGGAACATGATCTTTACTTAATATCCTAATGATTTTTGGCATAAAAGAAAAATTATATTTTGACCCATGCAATGTATTTTTGGCTATTGCTACAAATATACCTCAATGACTTAAGACTGGTTTTGTGATCCAGGGTCACATACCAGTTTTATATATGCCTCTAAGTGCTGTTTGAAATTTTCTTCTAAAATGAGCATTTTTCCCAAGCTCCTATGTTTATGTTATTTCACTTTAATGGCAATGAAAAAAACTATTCATTAAAGTGAAATCACTGAACCTACACATAGGAGCCTATAGGAGCATATGTGTGTGTGTAATCATTAACTACATCAAATCTTGAAAAAAATTATTATCTTCTCTGAAGTCTGTAGAACAATAAGTATCGCATTTTATTTATCCTCTTTCCTACTACTTGTTTCACTTCTGTTTTGTTTTTTATAACCAATTCTTACTATGTAAAAAATAGGTATACTTAGGCCTTTAGTGTTATGTTAGAATCATTATTATACTCATGACTTTTCTTGATTTAGTATTTTGACTTGTTTTTAGCTTAATTTTTTGTTTTCATTTAAATGTTTAGTTTTGAAATGTTGTTGTATGCATTTGTTATTTTATTTAATTTCCTTATAGTTTTAACTTTTAATTTTAGTTACTTTTTGTATTTGTAAGTCGCTTTGGATAAAGGTGTCTGCTAAATGACTAAAAGTAAAGTAAAGTAACTTCACTCAAAATATCCCAACAGCTGACCAGTCAGATCCTCGTAAATAAATTGTCCTCAAGATGCATAAAAACATAAATAAAAAGCATGTCCAAATTTAAAGTCGGTCTTCTTCAAGGCCACCAAGGAGATAGGATTATAAATACTTGGAATGACCTCCTGACTGTCAGGGGTTGGTCCTTAATTTTCTCCAGTGGCATCTACACTATTCGCAAAGGCTTCAAAGACTGCCAAGACACCATGACTTGAAACCATAGATTGTGCTGAAAAGCAAAACCTGGACTCAGAAATATGTTCTGCAGACAAGTGACAAGGATCTGCGAACCTTGCGGCTCCTTGTGCTGTGATATCTGATAAGGGCCGGCAGTGTGTCCCTACGAGTGTCCACCCTCCCCACCACACGACTCCTGCTACTAGGGAAAGATGGTCTGTTTGCTATAAATATCAATGGAAGAACAGATAAAATTTCTTGATTGACATATGTCCAGGAGATGTTTTAATGGGATAGTTCAACCAAAAGTTTTACTAAACCTCATGTTGTTCCAAACCTGCATGACTTTCTTTCCTCTGCATAACACATACATGTTGTATTGGTTTTCATTGTATGGTCAAAAATATTTTATTTTGAGTTCTACTAACGAAAGTAAGTCATACAGGATTGGAATGGCATTAAAGGTGATTTAATGATAACCAAATTTTCATTTTTGTGTGACCTGTTCCTTAAAGTCTTCCTAAATGAGTTCACGACATTCACGTATGGAGATGTTCTGGGATGAGGATCTAAGTCTGGGTCTCCAGCACAATTTTGCTGATGACTGTGTCTTTCATGACTTCTTGGGCAACAGGTGCTGAAGGAGAAAGGAGGAGTGTCAGACTCATCTGGTTCTTTTCTGGACCACGGTGCTTCTTACCCCCACCTTTCTCCCACAGTGTCCATATCCAAGCACGCTGAGCATTTCCCCCTTGTCCTCGTGAGTGTGACTTTGAACTAGAATACATTTAGACAGGGTTACTTATGTGTGTTAGCTTGTTTTGTTGTGAACGCAAAGGAAGAAAAAACATACACACACACTCATGTGCATAAAAATAAGCTAGATGGAATAATTGGATAAAAAAAATGTGTGTTCTATGATCCTAAAATCTCTTATACATAAACCTAATTTCAAATCATTAAATTACATGAGTACATCTGTAGGACAACACAAGACGTTATTTTCCTCCTTGTGGTCAAAAAATACACTACATTTGGACACTACATTTACCACTTTGTTGACCTGGACTTTCTAGGCATAGAATCAAAATGCTTAAATATTATATGTTGGGTGTTTGAGGAATTTATTCTAAGTTAAGAGATAAAAAAACTTACAGTCCACAAAAACAGCCCATGAATGCAGCTGGTCAAAATAGCCATTTTCAGCTTTATAGAAATGTGTTACTCATGTTTTTAACACTTTTATTGTGGTAGTAGGCCTAATGCATCCTTTCAGTTATTTACATTCAGAATACACTTTTCCTTTCTTTGGTGAATGTGCATACTGTCCAGTTTTGATTTTAGGACCTGATATATAAGAGCTGATCGGACCTCTCTCAAGCTGATTAAAAAGAGATTCATTATATTTCTTAGATTGGGGTATTTTATCTTGAGACCCGAGAGGAATGCTTGCTGTTGCTGTTAATATAAACAATCAGAAGCTAATCTTCAACTCTCAACTCTATATCAGTATAACCTCAGGACCACGTGTGTGTGTACAGTTTTAACTAGTCAAACTTTAAAACATTAGGTCTATATAAAATAATACAATATTACATAAAATGTATATTTTAGGCTATATAAAACAAATATAAATAAATGTCCAACACTCCACAGAAAACCTGTCCTCAATATCTGAAATAGCCAACTAATAAAATCGTGTTTTTGCTTCAAACGCGATAGTGTCAACAAGTGTATGGATTTATAAATAACACTTTTTGTATAAAACAATTGCATCTATGAGAAGTAGCCCTCTCCCTGTTGCTTCAAAAGTCTCCGTGTTTTGGATCTGGCCAGTGGCTCTTGTAATTATTATACTCTGGCTCAAAACTCGCATCTTGGCGGCCACGCGTGTGCGCCTCTTCACCTCCAGAGAGGCTGTGCGGCCAAAGCACGACCCGGCCTGCCAGCGGGGATTTACGGATTGGCGCTCTGCCCGGCCGCAGGCAGTCTAGTTCGCTCGGTTCTCACGACCCCAGCACCACAACGGCATCTCTGAACTATTAACTCAGACACGCAGGCAGAGAGAGAAGCCACGGAGCCCACACACTGCCAACTAGTGTTTCAGCAATGCACATGTGCGAAAACAAGCTTTTCTGTGCGATTTAGATTAGCCCCGAGGGTTTTGAACAGTGTACGAATCTTTCAATGACTTTCAGGGGGGTCTATTTTTTTTCCTGTGAACAATTCTTTCACTAATTTTGTGTTTAGATTTAAACGCAGCGTAAAGATTTTTGTGATATCAGCCTATATGGCCTACCTACTGGCCAAACACGACTTGTGGTTTATGTAACACATCACAAACTTCCTGTTTAGGCTTCCTTATTGATTTCGTGATTTAAAAAAATATCCACTTAACATTGAATGTACGATTACTCAATGAATTGGAGTGAACTGGGTAAATCCTAAAATAAAGCAGGAAAATTAATAGAACATTGAAATTACTTAGTGACGTGTTAATAAATAACTTTCCAAGCCCGTGGGTCTCAGCATTGGGTTTAACACGATGGAGTTGTTAAGTAGGAAACCCTGTGTAACCTAATCCGAAAACGAAGTGGGCAGCTGCAAGTGGCAGGCAAACGCCATGCCGACAGTCCGCGCGACACGTCTCGCAGTTCCGGAGCTCGCGCGCAACATCCAGGGATAACACAAACGATTTGGCTGGAGTTAGCTACTCGCCTAGGAACGGCCTACGTGTCAACCTGGCGCTGTCTGTAAAAAATATATAGTTTTTATTTTTATTTTTTTTACATTTTAATTAGGAAAGAGGTTTGATGTTGAGGTAACTCATCAGTTTAGTCAGAAAAGAGGCGCGAAAGCACCCCAAGCGCTATTCAGGTATACAGCTACAACTAAAGCGACTGGTACACAAAAGGAAGAGAGGATTCTTCCATATTCTCTTTTCACTGAGGCAATCTGTTAGTGAAATTAACCCAAAGTGTATTTCCCAGACCAATGAATGGGGGTTTAGTACTTCTTAAAGATCCCGCTGCATACAGGATGAGACCCTTTTCAGATGTTTAATTACCTTTTTGCAAAAGAAAAGAAACAAAACCTCTCATTGCCTTTGTCATTTCAACCTGTGACACTTAGGGTGATCTCTTCCCGCCAGAAATAGAAAAGCAAAGTGGCCACAAACCTTAATTGAGACTTTACATTTAAAAAGTTGAACTTTTTTTTAAATGAAAAGTTTTATGCCATTAAACACTTTCTTATCTGTTTAAAAAAAGTATAACAAGGCATGCATAAAATCGTCAATTTTCATCTAAAGACTTTAAATTGTCATTTGTAAGTCGCTTTGGATAAAGGCATCCACTAAATTACTAAATGTAGGACTGAAGGTAAATATAAAATTGTCACTTGTCAATCTAAATTGTAAATCAAGAATCATAAAGTAGGCTAATATCAAAATTAACAAAATATTTGTCCCTTTATTATGCTATCCAGTTAGGCATATTATAGATTTATATCAAGTAGCCTACTGATCTTAATAGAAAAAGGGCTTGAACACGATAGATTTCGTTATTTTGATTTATTCAGCATCAAACATAAAACACTCATCATAAAAAAGCAACAAGAAAGCTTTGGCATAATACAATCTTTTACAAACTTTGTACAAAACTAAACTCTTTTATATAAAAAAGTACTTTATAAACATTAAGTGTTATGCCGTTGAATTAACAACAGCATATGAATTAACAACATCCAAATATTGGAATTAGCTAACAAACATATACGCCTTGTACAAAGTCCCTTAAAACGGAACTGAACGTATTTTCTTCATCACGAAAAACTGTTTTAAAAGTTCGTATGGGATGAGCAAGTCTACCAAGGTCTCCACACCGGTTCATTGCCTTCTGCTCCGGCACTAACACCAACGGGACTGACGGCCTGTGAAACGCCCGCGAAGGAGGTCATTCCCTGCACAGGGGATGCCAACATGGGAGACGAGCTGGCCTGGACGGGACTGGCGTTGACAGTCACCGGAACACTTGCGTTTGCGTACAAGGGAATGACCGGGGTTGTAGCAGAAGCGAAAGCTGGGTTGGGGATAAGAAATGCAAACTGTCCGTCGGTGGCTGGCACCAGCTGAAATCCTCCAAAGACTTTGGGTGAGATCGCATCTGATGGACTGAGTTTGGGGCCCATTGAGGCGCTGTTGATGGGCAATGTTGAAGGAAGCTGCACGTGAAGAGGCTGAGCCAGATGTGCCTGTTGAGGTGGGGCAGGCTGAGGGTAGTTCATGGCCATCATCTGTCCCAAACAACCGGACAAGTGGTTGAGAAGTCGCGACCTAACCTCCGTATTCACTCCCTCGAAAGTAGAGAGAAAGCGAGTCACCTCGTTCATGCACTCGTTGAATCCCGCGCGATACTTGCTGAGCACGTTTGTGTCAGCTGACAGGGCTGCTGCAAAGCAAAGATAACGTTCATTATACTGTGCATTTGGGAAATTAAATAACGTTTTTAAATGATATGTCTAAAGTTACGCATTTTAGTAAATCTGATTTATAACTTACCAGTCATCTGAACACGCTGCAAATTGCGCAGGTGTTTGACAGTCATCTCAAGAATATCAGCTTTTTCCAATTTAGAGTGTCTCGAGCTCTGTAAATGAGAAGCACCGATTAGTCATTTTGTTTTAAAATGGAATATTATTAGATTATTGACACATAAAAAGAATAGACAGATTCGTAGCTACAACTTACATCTTTTTTAAGAGCGTCAAGAATCAGGGTCTTCAGCTGTCCGAGGCTCTCGTTTATTCTCGCTCTGCGGCGTTTCTCCATGATTGGCTTTGAAGACTGCAGATAAAATGCAAAGATAATTAATTTCTATAATAAAGACGCTATTTAAAAAAAAAAAGAAAAGAAAAATAAATTGGAAATGACAACTGACAATCATCTAAAATGAAACACAAACGTAAACAGTGCCAAAACACTAAACGATATTTACCCTTCTGTGCTCGCTGGCATTCTTTGGTTTGTCCGGAGTATGAGATCCACTGGCAGGGGCACCAGCAATAGGTGATGCGGTCTGCTTCTCCATATTATCGGCTGGCATGATCAAAACCAAAGCTGAGTCCGGTATAAGCCAAGAAAGGGTTATATTCCGTGTGTGGGTTTTTAATAACAGAGACGGGCTGTTAGGGTTAGATGTGGAGCGTAGCCAAGATCTCGGGATGGTCACGAGAGAGAGTGTGAGTCCCTCTTATCAGCTTTATGACTTATAGTCGGCTGGCTGTCATGAGGACACGAGCGTGTGTTGCGTAGCGCTTCAGAGGGCAAGTCAAATCTCCCACTGCCACACGCCAGCGGTATTTATAGATAGATCGCATGCTCCCAGTTCGTGTGAAACACTCTCTGCATTCTTTCCCACACTCGCTTCAGCCAATAGGCGCGCGGACTCACCCATTGGGCGCGGGCAGACTGCTGATTGGACAACACCCCCGCGGGCTGTCAGTCACGCGCTGCTCAATCAGCCCTGGAGGGACAAACAACAAAGAGGCGAGTGCAGTCGGCCTGGCTGTGAAGTGATAAGGGGAATTGAGGGAATACTCTTGCTGTTTGCCACCAACGTCTTTTCATAGCAGAATCACGTATTACTGCATTCATGCACTGCGCGACCAGCATTCCTGTACACTTGATGTTGGAATGGTTCAATTGACAAATAATTTCATTTTGTCAACATCGCAAAAACTATCATTTTATACTGGGAAAAATAACGTATGCGTTTTCTTCGAATTACTATCATTTCACTAGCATTAACAGTAGGCTATTATGTGCGTATTATCTTGCGAACTATCATTAAGATTATATTTAATTGCTCTGAGTTTTGTTGGAAAGTTGTATTGCACACTGACTCAATATTGCCCTTTTTACAGCCTACTATAGGGACTTGGCTATATGCATGATTCTTCATCTTTATATATTTAACCCTTATTACTTTTCTGTATATATATTCTGTATATATATATTTTTGGTTCTCTATAAAACGCATTAGACAAAACATTACACCGACTTTGTAGCACCGTGTGACATACATGACAAATAAAAGTTTACAGTGTCAGCATTTTATATGTATTTGTTTAACTGCGCGTGAGAATACGTTCATACTATATAAGACACACGAGGAGCTTGTCCTTTCCGAAAGAAAATAAAACACTTTGACGATCTGGTTGCGCTTCAAAGAAGAAAACAGCTGTACAGGCACGCGAGGCGGTTCGAAGCAGCACGCAGGAAACCAATGGGAAGCTGGCCGCTTTATGCAAATTAGGCGGAGTCTCGTCCTATTGGCTGGGTGAACATCTTACGCGTCAATCATTCCAGCAGTGCAGGAGGCAGAGAGCGCGCAGGGGAGGTGTTGCTACATCTGTCCGCGTGCCAGCCAGTCTGCGCGCCCGCTCACTGCACCGCTGCGTCCCCTGAGCACGTGCCGCTGTTGAACTCGCAGGCAGCGGGGTTTAGAGAGCAAGTCTCGCGGCTGATTTTATTGCTGCTGGATTATGAATTTACGTTTTTTCTTGGCCGGGATGTTTTTAAACATGTTGGAGTTTTGTTAATGTTTGTTGGTGCGTTGCAAGAGGGTTGTGAAAATGCAATAAAGTTTTAGAATTGCATCTATAAACAAATGTTTGCAGAATCAATGCAATGAACGAAATTCAAGAAACACCAACTAAACCCCTCAACTATAAGTCAGCATATTTAAGTAAATTACTTTTTTGGAGTTCTTCAGTAGGCTACTTTTATTAAAATTGATAAGACAGTAAAGTGATAAAGGGAATTGGCCCACATTAATTGCAACCACTTTAAACCCAAACACTTATCTAAATTATAAACACACACATCTAAATTATTTAGTGTAATTAGTTGTTGAAAATGTAATTTAGCAAGAGCAATGAAGATCTAAGGATTTTTTCCGGTGGGATACTGAGATAGAGAACTAATTTATAGGTTTCGCGCGCCATCTATCGTCTATCTATAAAGTTTTTACTAAACTTTAAACAGTCGAGTGAGATATCATATCTGACCACGAGGGGGAGCACAGAGGTAACACAATCTATACCTCAATTCAAATGACTAGAAATGACATCAAATGATTTGCAAGTGACAGACAACTGTGTATGAAATCTCATATTATTCACTTTGCAGAGTCGATATATTGAGAAAGAGGAAATACTTACTATACAACATTGCCAGAGTTTTGCATTCCCAAAACTTTATTTATAAAACAGCAATTTTGCAATATTGCAGTGAAAGTTAATAACACATATTAATAATAATAATAACAACTATATCACCACTTATATATACATTTATTTAATTGCGCCAATTTAAATGAACATGAAACAGGACTGCCAGTGTAACCAGTGCTACAAAAACTCATCTAGTTTAAGTCTGTCTTATGTATCTAATAAGGTAGAGAAATCCCATAGCAATAAGAATGTATTAAGTCTTGTTTGGCTGCTTGTTGACCATTGTTTAGGGACTCTTGTCATTTGTTGCCAAGACTGCTGGGACATGCTTGAAGCCTGTTTGCCCAGGATCCGGAGGTCTCAGGGGCCAGCTGTGCACTCACCCCTTCACATTTGCCCTATTTGCTTTGGAATTGAGGTATATTATGTAGCCCTTAATCCTGCTTTCTGCATGTGTTATACCTCAATAATAGAGCCAGGACACAAATCTTATAGATTCTTTGTCCAAACATTTCTTACATATGTATTTTAGTGTTAAAAACCAGTCAAAGGTTTTTAACAGTAAGATTTGTTATGTTTTTTTAAAAGAAGTCTCTTCTGCTCACCAAGCCTGCATTTATTTGATACAAAGTACAGCAAAACAGTAAAGTTTTGAAATATTTTCACTTTTTAAATAATTGAATATATTTAAAATGTAATTTATTCCTGTGGTTTCAAAGCTGTAGCTTTGCATCATTACTCCAGTCACATGATCCTTCATAAATCATTCTAATGTTGTGATTTGCTGCTGTTGAAATGTTGAAAACAACTGAGTATATATTTTTTCAGGCTTCTTTGATGGATAGAAAATTCAGTACAGCAGCATTTATCTGAAATAGAAATCTTTTGTAACAATATAAATGCCTTTATCATAACTTTTGATCAATTTAGAGCCTCATTGCCAAACAAAAGTGTTAATTTCTATAATTTCTTTCAAATATATATATATATATCTTTTAGTTCAGATAAATGCTGATCTTTGGATCTTTTTATTCATCAAATAATCCTTAAAAAATTAATCAACTGTTTTAAATATTGATAATAATAATAAGAAAAAAATAATAAATGTCTCTTGAACAGGAGGATCATGTGACACCGAAGACTGGAGTAATGATGCTGAAATTTTAGCTATGATCACAAGAATACATTGATTACACAAAAAAATATATCCAGACATAAAGCAGTTATTTTAAATAGTACATTTTACATTTAGTCATTTAGCAGATAGTAAATAGCAAATAGCAAATAGTAAAAATATTTCACAATATTACTGCTTTTGCTGTATTTTAAATCAAATAAATGCAGGCTTGGTGAGCAGAAGATAATTACTATTGTTCTAAAACTTTTGACTAGTGTATGTATATGTATGTATATATATATATATGAAGAGTTTATTTGCAAAAACAGAAAACTCTTCAAACTTCAAAAATCATGTTTTTTATTATGCTATCATGTTTTTATAGTGTTTTATTGTGTTAGTTATATATATATATATATATATATATATATATATAAATACACTAAAATTAAAAAGTAATATTCAAAATATGGTTCTTGGAATTTAGATCACAGATTAAATCCAAAATAACAGAGAGTCCAGCAAATGATTGTGGGACGTGTTTTCACTTCAGCGTACAGGAGAAATTTTTAGTCTGAAAAGGAAAGCGAGATGAAAAAGATCAAGGCATTGTGTTTTGTAATCAGACTTAACACTGACCAGCACACTGTTGTCCAAGATCAGAGCGTGCACAGTAGTTTCATTGCACTGAAGAAAAGTTTATTTGTTGTTGGGTAATGAGTCTCGGTCCCTATCCAAATCTGTTCACAGAATCCTGAAAACACAGTCAATTATGTCTGCATTAGCCGCTGTTGTTGGGCCAATCCCTTTACACGCTCTTTGATCACACTGCCCCTTGGCTCGATTCTGGTCTTGAGTTTTGCAGAGTCCTAAAAAAAATTTTCTTCCTAAAATACATTTTTGATGCAAAGAATTGAATGTTAGTCTTGAATATTGTCATGCATGTCATGATGAAAACAGTGAATTACATTTTAAAGTCACATGGTCGGCATCTGGCTTAAAGCATAAAAACAAATAAGCATTTGACTTATTCTTATTTTAGTAATTTTTTTATGTCCTTTTTAAAACTTTTGACTTCAATTTAGTATTTTTACTTTGTAAAAACTTATATTATGAGCCACGCAATATCTAAAGAATTCAAAGTCAAACTGACTTCAGTTTTTCCATGATGAGTTCTTTCATAATCTGAGATGCTGTAAAATAAAGATGAGAATAACTGGAGACCTGTCTTTGGTCAGTTTATTATTATTATTATTTTTTATTGGCCTCAAAAAACTACCTACATGAATCAAGAAAAGAAAAAAAAATAGAAATAAATGAAAACAGAAACACAGAAGCATTTAAAATCAGGCGTACAATATGTTTTATTTATATAACATCCTGAAACAATCCACATTTATACATAAAATTGCTACATTAATTCAAGTTCCTTGGCTTCTTATTTTACTTCTGTAAGTTGTTCTTCTGGTGGAACTTTGTATCTCTCTTGGTAGCATTTAAATGTATGTCACGTAATAAAAAAAAACATACAGGGCTTGTGCTAAACAATAGACTCTTTTTTAAGCCCTGAGCATCTCTCAACTTTGTGTTTTTACAGTTTTAGAAAAAGATTATTATTTGGTGCTATAGGTTTCAGAACGTATTCTGTGGTACTTTAGTTGACCATATCCACAATAAGAGAAAATGTTGGCAAAAGATCTAAAGAGTGAGTCTTGGCAGGGAAGATATCTTAAACACACTGTTGCTAAGGATTTCTATAAACCAAACATTGTTGTATTAAAATGGTCTAATAAATCTTTGTGTCGGATAATGTCTTTCATCTTTATTACTGGCCCTGTGGGGAGTTTTGAGGTGGAATCCCACATTAATTAATTCAAATATTGATATTTCTTCCAACATGTTTTTTGAGGTGGAATCCCACATTAATTAATTCAAATATTGATATTTCTTCCAACATGTTTAAGGGTGGCTGCATTTAGTCCTCAGGGCTTCAAAGTAAACTTTTAGCAGTGGTGTGATATAAAGTGTAGCATTTTTTGGACTTTTTATTTATTTCGATTTCATTGTTCTTATACCTGCAAAAACCTTGGATCAATTCCGTTTGCTTCGTCTTTCGAATGGGTCGTTGTCATTTTACCATCTGCGGACCAGCATGTCTTTTACAATGTGTTGTATTCACTGAGACTCTTTGGTGCTCTTAACACAAGCGAGAGCATCCCCCATCCCCTAGCTTTTCTGACCAATTCATGGCTTTCTTCTCTTTTTTAAGAGGCCGTTGATGAGGTTAGCCTAATCAGATTAAGTCAACTCACATCGGTCGGTTTAGTTTGTTTTCCCTCAGAGAGCCTGCTGATATCTCCAAATACTATTTCTTTGAGCACTTTTCATCGTGGCTTCCCCAAAAATCTTTTGAGAGTGAGTTCCAATAGACTCTTTCATAAACTTCAGTTCCAGACTGATATGGGTTACTTGGAATGGGTCAGTTCACTGCAATGCTGGGACCAAATGCGTAAAAGTACAATGACACTTTCGATCATTCTTGATGTCAATGTAAAAGGGTGGACCGAGACAGATTGTGGAAACACAAAACGGCAAATTTAATTCTGAGAATCGCTGGAACCGCTAATTGAATTCCTAAATAGATGTTTGGAGAAGCTTACAGGGACTACAATGCTAATGCAATCTTCTCTCATTTTAAAACAATGATATGGCGTCAGTGCCTTTATAGCTGCTTGTAGCTCAGTTCGGCTACAATCAAGACGCTAATGTTCTATTAAACAGCGAGATGTTGATTATAAGCTCGTTTAGGTTGATTAGAATTCTTAAGTTGCTATAGAATTGCTGGCAGATGAAACCAAGACACGGAATTATAAATATTGTAGATAAACATGGTTGGTGGATAACATTTTCGAGGTTTCCAAAATTCAAATATTTACATTTCTAATATTCTGTTCAAAGCTTTAAGGTCAGTAAGACTTAATTAAAAAAAACTTTGTTTAGAAAATATGCATTAAATTGATCAAGAGAAAGATTAAATATGTTAAATACATTGTTATAAAAAAAAATAACATTCAATTTAATACATTTCATTTGATTCTGTTTAATAAATGAATGCTGTTCTTTTTTACTTTCTATTCATTAATAAATTCAGAAAAAAATGTATTACTGTTTCCACAAATCTATGAAGCAGCAAAACTGCTTTCAACAAAGATAAATAATGATAATACATACTTCTTGAGCAACAAATCAGCTTATCAGAATGATTTCTGAATTATTATATGACACTAAAAACTGGAGTGATGGCTGCTGAAAAATGAACTTTGCTATCTCAGTAATAAATGACTTTTTAAATGTAATAATACAAAACAATTATTTGAAATGGTAATAATATTTCACAATATTACTGTTTACTGTATTTTTAATCAAAAATTAGCAGCCCTGCTGAGTAAAAGAGACACGTGCACACACACAAACAAAAACTAAAAAGGCAGTGTGTATGAATACACACACACACACACACACACACACACACACACACAGAGAGAGATGCAGAATATTCTCTCATATTATTTAAGGACATTTGCAATGAGCTCACGCTACTACACTTATAAAGGAATTTAGGAGCATGAAAGCCTAGGTGAGCCCTCTTGGATCTGTTCCTTCTGTTAAGAACTGATCTGAGATAAACACTGGTGTTACCCGGCACACCCATAGTACATAATTATTAACTTTAACAGGACTGTCATTTTGGTGCCATTAAACAAGCTCAAGAACAGTGTCGTTAGGAGAAGCTTATAATTACAGCTCATTTTAAGTTGATCTGCATGGCAACTCACACCCCTGCAACAGTCCTGCTGTCTCCCACCGCTGCGTCCATTCAGTATCAAAGGTAGGCAGATATCCAATTAAGAACAGATCTAACACCTGTAAGTTCTCTGATGTCCTCATCAACAGCTCAACATCATTTGACTCCCTGCACTAATAACAGGCTTTAGAGACAATGAGCACAATGAGTAAAGAAGAGCCCTTTTCAGAAGGTTTTAAGAACCCTCCCTTCACATAAGGAGGCATGCTGCTTAAACAGGGAAAACAGGGACATGGCAAGCTCATAGATCTTGGGACCTGCCACCATAATTGCATTATGAGGAATCGGCTGCGATTTGGGTCCCGCCCACTAAGCAGTGACACACTTGTACACTTCCTTCACATCTCAGCTTTAAACTGCAAATTTGTGCTGATAGATAAGGCCTTCCCCACCGCTGAGGGACATGCCACTGCTGTACGGACCCTCCCCCCATCCCATCGGCAAATATCTGGAAGACTTGGAGTGACGCAGATAAAACAATACATCAAAGAGGATGGAAAAATATATGCAAGATCTAATTATTTCCAAAGCAAGTGTGCAGTGTTATGCATGGCGCTTCTGCTTAAAATGTCTCGCGAGGGAGATGTAAAGTGTACAGATGGAAAAAAGTAATAAGATAATGGATGCAAGACTGCAAAAGAGTAGTATTTAAAGTTTTAGGTAAGCTTAGTTTGTTAGCTTTGGTTCTGTGTAAATTGAAGGTCTAGCTTAAAGATTTCTACATATATTATTTTTTCCAACAATAAAACAAGTTACCTTTGACTGAAAAATGTGGACATATAATATCAGCGCTGAATTATTTTATCTGATTAAATAAAACAACATCAATTTTATTTAAATTGACAAAAATACAAATCTGTACTTTATTTTATTTCTATGCTTTTTAAATGAAAACTATATATACACACACACACACACACTCACATAAACATACACTCACTGGCCACTTTATTAGGTACACCTAGTACCGGGTTGGACCCCTGTTTGCCTTCAGGACTGCCTTAATTCTTCGTGGCATAGATTTAACAAGGTGTTGGAAACATTCCTCAGAGATTTTGGTTCATATTGACATGAGAGCATCACGCAGTTGCTGCAGATTGTCGGCTGCACATCCAGGATACAAATCTCCCATTCCACTACATCTCAAAGGTGCTCTATTGTATTGAGATCTGGTGACTGTGGAGGGCATTTGAGTAAAGTGAACTCATTGTCATGTTCAAGAAACCAGTCGGAGATGATTTGAGCTTTGTGGAAGTAGCCATCAAAAGATGGGTACACTGTAGTCATAAAGGGATGGACATGGTCAGCAACAATACTCAGGTAGGCTGTAGCGATTAAATGATGCTCAATTAGTACTAAGAGGCCCAAAGTGTGCCAAGAAAATAACCCCCATACCATTACACCACCACCACCAGCCTGAACCGTTGAGACAAGGCAGGATGGATCTTTACACCAAAAGATCTAAAGAGTCTAAATGTTCTTTACACCAAATTCTGACCCTACCATCTGAATGTCGCAGCAGAAATCGAGACTCATCAGATCAGGCAACATTTTTCCACTCTTCGATTGTCCAATTGTGGTGATCCTGTGCGAATTGTAGCCTCCGTTTCTTGTTCTTAGCTGACAGGAGCGCACCCGGTGTGGTCTTCTGCTGCTGTAGCCCATCTGCTTCAGGGTTCGGCGTGTTGTGCGTTCAGAGATGTATTCTGCATACCTTGGTTGTAACGAGTGGTTTTTAGTTACTGTTGCCTTTCTATCATCTCTAAACAGTCTGCCCATTCTCCTCTGACATCAACAAGGTATTTTCATCCCCACAACTGCCGCTCACTGGATATTTTCTCTTTTTCATACCATTCTCTGTAAACCATAGAGATGTTTGTGCGTGAAAATCCCAGTAGATCAGCAGTTTTTGAAATACTCAGACCAGCCCGTCTGGCACCAACAATCATTCCATGTTCAAAGTCACTTAAATCCTCTTTCTTCCCCATTCTGATGCTCGGTTTGAACTTCAGCAAGTCGTCTTCACCACATCTAGATGCCTAAATGCATTGAGTTGCTGCCATGTGATTGGCTGATTAGCAATTTGTCTTACAAAGCAATTGAACAGGTGTTGTATATAAATATATATATATATATATATATATATATATATATATATATATATATATATAAACTATATATTTATATATTTCTTTGGGGAAATAAAAACGGCTCTTTAAAATATATTTGTGCAATCAGATAAATATACTGAATATTGTATGGTTCTTTTATAGAAATTGTAAATAAAGCCATCAAGCACAATTTATTCATTTAAGCGAATAAGCAAGATCGTCTTGAATCCATTCTGCTTCTACACAAAACAACAAGCAAGACAAATCATTGAAACGCTTTGGTTAATGCATTTGGAAGAGTTAAAAGCTTAAAATGGACCAGACAAAATAGCATTTGTCACTGCATTAACATTTTGAATGCTATCATCAATCCTCTGATTTTACAGAAATCTTGCATTGTGAACATAACAAACAGAATTATTTAAATTAATCTGGTTTCCTCTTGTGCTAAAGCACACACATTTCTCTGAAGGATTCGGCACAAACTTTGGACACGGACAATGCACAGAATGCACAAAACCAATATTGTTCAAAGGGCCCGTTTCCAGCTTTTGGTCATTGATAACCATGCTAAAAGTGCCATTGATTTTTTTGTTCCATTCGGTTGGTTGGAGAAAATGGCCTGCATTCTGGTTCTTTAGTCCATAAAACGACTCTCTTTGTCAGGAAGCAAAATCAATGCAAATTAATCTTTTATCTATTTCCCTGTGAATAATTAAACGTCTTTCTACTTTTGTCTGTGCTTACTTGCCAAAACAAAATAAAAAAAGGTAGAGAATGTGGGCATTTACTAGCTGGCTGGAGGAGTGAGTTGACCCTTCTCTCCATTCACAAAGAAGCCTTTATGGAGGCAGCACATTCTATGGAGTGAGTTTATTCCCTTTTGACTGACCAGCACTGCGGGACACCCACCACGTGTTATCGGTGCCTCAGCCAAACCGGGACTATTTACCCCCATGAAAGGCAGGCTAAACAAACCATGAAATCCATGGCCATGACCCATTCTCCTCTGGTGCTCTCTAGGACACCATGATAGACAAGATAGCAGAAGACACTGAACTTAAGAAGCCATTATTGAAGGACTAATCATTTATATTCTTCATTGACAGTACCTGAGTTTGGAAGTTGGGTCTCACAGAGCCTTTCATCTTATTTTGGGTAAAACAGAAGTGGAGGAGATGGGCTGTTTCTCTCAAAACACCATTAACTCATAGGATAAAATAAACTCCTGTAAGATCAGAGCAACAAAGGCTCGGCTGGATAGAAGAGACAAACACTCCCATTAGTCGTTCTTCTCTCCTTTTGAGGGGCTTCAGTGCAGAGATCACTGCTGTAGTGTTTACACTGGGAATTCTGCGGGACTGTAAAGCCTGAGGGGTGGGGGTGACGACGAGAAGACATTTTACCACTGTTTCCGTAAACACATTGACAATCAGCATTGTAGAACTGATAGATGGCACATGTGCAAAATAATCCTTTTTGCTGACAAATCGTGACTCCACGTGGCATTAAAGTCTGCATCCCAAATCTAAATTTAATCTCTGTCACCTATGTAGACTCGACCCCTGCGATGGCTAACCCTGCACCCCTCGCCCTCTGGCCCCTCCTGCCCAGGGAGGGTGCAGTCGAGCTGGGGCCTTGGCTCATTAGTTTGCCCACCTGGAGGCCAGTGGGCAGCCTACGGGGTCCAGGCCCTTGATCTGTTGGCTATGAGCAACTTTGTGACACAAGGTCCGATTGGAGCCAACAGACCAGCCAAGACAACACAACACAACAGCATGGATGCCACCACAGCGCAGCTACAGCCAATTACTCTAATAATCTCTGTGATGCTTTTTCCTCACATTTTTCCCAGTTCTGAGAGCAAATCGTCATGAGGTTAACAGTTTCAGCTGTTGTATTTTGTTTCCAGTCGAAGCCTCCCACATCATGTAAAACTCCATAACCTGCCAGCTGACTATTGTTGTTTTGATGAAGAGGATGGGATCAGGTTCTCTGGTATTTAGTATTATGGGAATTTTGAGTAAAAGGTTGAAAAATAAAGAATCAAAAGTTAACATTAGTGTTGTTTAGTGCACTTACACGAGGAAGATATATTTTTGTAGGCCAAAACCCAGCAACAAATAAGCATTTTAGCACTTTCGGTTCAATCATCCTTAAGTCATTGGGGTTTTTTAAATGGGTTATTGGTTAAATGTCCGAAAGAAGGTCTGAGGCTAACATAATGTAAAAGATAACATAACATAAAATCATAAGATTTAATAGTCATGATATTGTTTTTAAATCAAATATTTTCATAGCTATGACAGGAAACACTGGCATCTAACAATGCCTTGGTAAAAAAAAAACAGTTAATCTAAAAAAAATTAAGCATATACAAAAATCCAAATAGAAAATAAAACAGTTATTGAAACATGTGTCCTATACTGTGTCCTAAAGTCCTGAAACATTGGTGTCTCATATTGGGAAAGGAATCAATTCAATCTGCATATGTGTGTGAAAATATTCAGATGTAAACCTCTCTGTAAATGTAAACATTTAACACTTAACATTTAAAAAACGTTCCACTAACATTAAGAAAACTGGACATATAGAATGTTCCCATAACCAAAACCATAACCAAAATATATATTTTTAAATGTCCTTAGAACTCAAAATTGTTAGCTGGGTAACTAGTTACTCCCCAACAGTGTTCATAAGTAATGCTTCAAAGCATAGTTTAGACCAGGGATCCTCAAATGTGGACCATTCCTGTAGAGTTTAGCTCTAACCCTTATCAAACACACCTGAACATGCTAATCAGAGTCTTCAAGATCATTAGAAAATCACAGGTGAGTTTGATCAGGGTTGGAGCTAAACTCTGCAGCAGATTGGACCTCCAGGGTAAGAATTGAGGAACCCTGGCTTAGACCTTCACGGACAGAACTGTAACTGTAAAAGAGATTCTTGCAAACTATTTTAACAAATTTTTTCAGGTTGGTGTTTTTTTTAAAATAACGAGTTGTTTAATGGTGGAGCTGAAGTCATGTGGTGTTATTTGTTTATAGCCAACTTTTAGATTTTTCCTTCTGCCATTTGTATTGAGGCTTAAGATTGTGAAGTTGTGAGCATAACTTTTGTTGGTCACAGAGTTTAATTTCTGCAATAATTTATCATCTACAAAATAGCAGAGTAGAGGAACATTTTATGTAAAATATTTTATGGTTATTTTGATGGTCTCCTTTAGTAACTTTCCAAATATAATTTTTATCAAATTTCTATAAAATCCAAACTTAGTTTAGAGTGGGGGAAAACGTCCCCCTTAAGGATTGTGTCATTTTTTCAGTAAAACAAAAGTTAAATGTGTTCAGAAAAGTTATCATAGTTTTAATGACAATGACATAAATTATAAACCAAGTATGAAAAATGTCCAGAGTTTTCATGTTATTAGATTATTAACAAAAATTGTATTTGTGCCATAAAATGTAAAATGCCCCCCAGCAATTTGCGTTAAACCTTTACAACAAAATCAGAGTAAAGGCAGGTTCAGAAAAAAAAAACACAAGAATATAATCAAATATAGCGAATTACAAAATTATAATGCATTTTTTCACAATTGTTTTATGCATTTAGCAGACGCTTTTATCCAAAGCGACTTACATTTTTTTTATCAGTATGTAGTAATAATAATAGTCTATTTATATATAAAAAAAATGTTAGCTGATGATAACGAGCTAGCTAACTATACCTGATGCTAACTTGAGGTAATTTTTTAAATATTTTTATTGAAATTTGTATTTACTTGTTAGAATTCATTTGATGGAAAAACAAAAGATTCGATGTTCAGAACAGAATAACTACAGTAATTGCCTATTCCCCTGGGGCGTTTTACCCCACCTAGCAGGGGGCGTTTTACCCCACTGACTATGTTTGAGAGATAAAAAGCGTTTCCCCCACTTTACCCTATGTTCATTTATGATTTTGTGATAAAAGAAGACTAAGTAATATGATACCGATATTTATTTTATTTATATATCAAGATATATGATAGGCACTTTAAAATGCGTGCAACAACATCATTACCTATATCCGGCAGACATCTATTATATCCAAATTAGGTCTTCAAAATATATAATACTGCTAAAATATGACAAAAAGTGCCAGCGCACTAAATCAACAAGGCCTTTAATAAAGACAAAGATTCTTCACAGTGTTGCCAATGTAGCTACTTTATAGCTAGATTTAACAACTTCCCCGCCCCTTTTGAGACTTTTTTCAAAAGTTTAGGAACAAATATAGCAAATTCTTGGACAAACATTATCTAAGTTCTCATCTTGCCTACTGATCTACATTCATCTTTATATAGATCAGTGAATTTGCCATTATGATGTCATCTAGTGACATTTAGCTACCAGTTTTAGCTACTTTCAATTGAAAGCAGTTGGCAACACTGAATCCTTCAGTGTTCGCCATCAACTCTATATCTGCTGTAAAATGTTCCGTTTACACATTTATCCACTTTATAAGCTACAACTGTGCTACGTATACAAGCAGTGCATATCTATTCCGTCCACTGAACTCAAAATCAGCGCTTACTATCTGGTTTTACCCTAGTTAACCTCTCAACAGGAAAACATCTCCTCAGAACAGGGTAAGCGCTTTAATGAACAGATGCTAACAGTAGCGCTACACTCTCTCCTCCTAACTAACTGCATGATGACAGATTTGAATTGAAAGTAACAGCGGGGAGGAGACAATGGTGCATTTAGAAAAGCTCATGAAGCTCTCTTTCTGTTTGATGACTAAGCACGGCCTCAGGTGAAGCTCCCCGTCGACACCTCTGGGCCGTGTGCTCTCTTAGCCTCTCCCCACTGAGACAAGAGCACAGCGCTCAGCTAACACCGATTAGCAATAAGTGATCCTTCAATATAGCCTAGACCAGCACAGACAAAACTGTAATCAAGTTTGACAATAAAAGTAATGTGTTTTGATTTGGGCTTTAAATATTTAACATTAACGGTTTTGAGCGTCCAGAAAAGCTATGGTAATCAAAATTATAATGAGAGGAAAGCCTTATTCAGCTAAGCCAACAGTTCAAAGGAATTTAGCCGAATTTACCTTCAGGCACCTGCCACGGCCCAGCAGGTCACAAAGTGGTCCATCAAAAATCCCACTGACATCACTTATTTACATACACACTCGTCACAATCTGAGACATACCTGAAGTGATGTTTTTTTTCAGCTTTTAAAACAATTCAAATCAATGGTTCTCTCTCAATGGGTCATCTCTAGTTCAGTGAATCTCTCCATTGTTTCAAAACGGTTGAAGAAGCCTTCGGGGTGTTTGAGCCTTCACGCTCCTTAAGCTAGTTTAAAGCTAATAATCTTTAAATAACGAGAATTTCCCATCTGCTTATAAGTTTGCTGCAGCCGTATTTATTTAGCATCACTATTTATTTTGATTTTAATTTATTTTTGTGCCAACAGAAGACAAATAGGTGTCTTGTTTATAATTTTTGTATATATTTGGTTTATTTAGATTTTTTTGCAGTTCTTTTAAAAACATGGGGCACATTTGGTTAAACAAAAACTGAAAATAACGTGACAGTTGTTTCACTGAGCCTAATTCTCATGTAGGGGGCTGTGCAGGTCTCTCCTGGCTCAGTGATATTGTTGGAAGATGCTGGTGAGAGTGTCTAATGTCTGAATTGATTTAACAGTGTGCTGTTGGACAGCAGTTCTAGAGCACAGCAGGTTTTCAGGCTTCTAGCGGCTCCACTCCTAATTGCACTCAGTCAAATGTCTGACTAAGCCTAAATCATCCTGGGTAATCTTTTCCTTTGGGATACAGGGCCAAGAGAATGGCTGTTTCTCATATGCACTGAATTTAAAGTGCACAAAAAACAATGTGCGTTATAAACTGACCTATGATTTTCTCATGTATTTATAGCCTGTAATAGATGAATGACAACTTAAAAATCCATAGCAGCTGTATTCTGAAAATACAAATGTTGAGAAATATATTGATAAAAAAATGTGCAAAGATCTTCATTGTCAGCATGAGCATATTTAATTAAAAGAAGAGAGCTACACTACTGTGGCGGGCTTAGGTCCCTGTTGTTGATTATATTAAAGTAAAGGGTAGGAGACCTGCCTACCTTCCTGGGAAAGTGCGCAAACCAATAATGCGTTGCCTTACCTCCTGCTGTATGAGTGATTTGGGAGATTCCTGTGCTAGAGCGGCGCGTCAGGTCCCTAGCATGCTTTGATGGCCTTTGGCTACTCTGTAACACAATACAATATGCAGACTACACACTTTCATATATACTTTGGTATTGTTTCATTTGTTTCAGTGCTGAAGCACTTGTGATATGGATATGATAGAGGACAATGAGATTTTGGCACTTCTGACTTGCGGTGAGGGCCAACTGAAGATCTGACGAAATTATATCAAAAGCCTTTTGTGATGTTGGAAGATCCCAGAGTGGATATGATGGTTGGTGTTAATCAATTATTTTAAAATATACATACATACATATAGACAATTATATATAAACGATATAAAATGTAAGTATCATTACACTGCTTGTTCATTTCAACATATTTTCACAAATCTCATCTAGATAAATCTCATAACTTACAAAATTACGTTTGTTTCCCAAGTATCATTAAGCTGCTTCAACAGGATTTTGTCTTGTGGATGGGTGATTATAAATGGAATCCAGCACTTGCCAGGACACATGGATACATTTATCATTTACTGGTAGACTACTGTTAATACATCACTTTTCCATGCCAGGCTAAACAGAGTGCAGAGCACGAACATCCAAAGATTTGCAAAGCTCCATCTTTAAATGTTCTATATTATGCATATGCATTATTATTTTTGATTTTTCTCTAGTGTTGGTGCACATAACCACACTATGAAAACTACAGCTTCATAACAACTTTTAAATACGTGCAATAAATAATTACAGATAATCTGCATGAATCATACTAATACACCCCAGTTATGTGTGTGTGTGGGAAAAAATGGAATCGAAAGAGAGACTGTTAGAGAGTGTGTGAGGAAGGGCTGATCTCACCGTGACCCTATAGGGCATCAGAACACTGTGAGTAGAATTCACACCAGCTAAACAGCAAACACAGGCTGTGAGAACCCATCTTTCACTGTACAGGATGAATTCTTCACCTGCAGAATATACCCGCCATGACAAGCAGCTGTCAATTGAAACGTTGCCCCTACATTCCTTGCAGAATGTTTACACCGTACTAGCAACAATATATACTGGATTCGTGGAAAACTGAGAAACTGTAAATCAGTGCATGCAAGTCCACGTGGGAGCGATTTTTACAAAAACATGTTCTAGTAATAAACATTTTGGATGTTATTTAAAAGAAACATCACTAAGACAACAGGTCGGGAAAAACAATGACATTCCAGTGAAGGTCGCACAAGTGCTTTCACGCCAGGAGAAACATCCCAACACAATCAGTGATGAGTACACCGGTCCTCCATGCCTGATGCAGCATAGACGACTGGAAATGCCAGGAATGCTAGACTACAGCCCCATGGGAGACCATGTTCCACTTATTGGATACCAGTGTCCGAATCCACAGGAACAATGTCCGAGATGAGTTCCCACACAATAGGAAACAGGACATTTATGATGCCGATACGGTGAAAAAATAAAAGGGGTCTCATTCCCGGGCCATAGAGCTCCCTGTATCTCTGTCTGACACCCCGGGATCGGGCTGCTCAGACAAACACCTCCACATTTTTGAGAGGTGGACATGGAGAGAGTTTAAATGGAGACTCCTCCTGTCCCATTTGGTTGATTTAAATGGTATGTTATTAGCTTTCCCAGGCATTGTCTCTCAGATGTGGTCACTTTCTCTGCATGAATGTCTGCATCGTTTCTGACCACCTGTCTCAATGCAACAAAGGTTCCTATGTGGTAATATAGTAGCAGTTCCACAAATGACAGACTTAAGACAGTGGCATCTCATATTTGATTGATATTAATTAATAAACAGATTCTTTACTGACATTTATCTGAAAGTGTTAACTGATACAGCATAGAAATTGGTATTTTGTGAGATGTAATGCAATGCAAACAAGTCACTTACTTGAGAGTGACTGAATTTCTGAGTCATACTCAGAACATACTGTGTTTGCAATGCAGAAAACCATGGTAATCCAAACATACCGTTGCACTGAAATATCAGTTGCATTGTGTGTTGACACAAACATGTATTAGCATTTATTTTAATGGGATAGTTCACCAAAAAAAATCATTAACCAAAACTTTGACTTTTTTTTCTGTGGAACACAAAGAAGTCATTTTTAAATTGTTTTTATCAAACACAAAGGGGCTATTTTTATTATTTGCAATGTTATCAGGCCCTTTGATATTTTTGTTCTTACAAGAACCTAAGAGATATAGAAAAACTGTACATTTTGCAATTAATAATCAACAGACTAATAAATAAAATCAGCCACAACCTGTAGAAAATTAAGTCCTTCAATTATGGTTAATTAAAAGAAAAGAAAAACTCAAAGATTGTTCAATACTATGATTAATATTAATTAATACTATAGACATTAATTAGCTTGTTCTGTTTTAAAAGATTGATTATTTGGTGTCAAGCTAACTAAAATGTAATTTAGCATCATGTGTATTATTTTTTTAGATTTGTATTTAGTGTTTACATTTCTCATGCATCTTTATGTTCATTCAACAATCATTACTATTTATATCCACTGACATTCAAAGTTTAATAAAATCTAAATCTTTCTAAGTATCCCCTGGAACTGAAACTAAGTGCACCCTTGGCTATGTGGCCCTGGACGGGATTCACTGGGAATGATTTGGTGTAGATTGCCACCTTCTGGTAGCTAATGATAAGTGCTGCATTGAGAGAAACAGAGATGCCAATGCATTGCAAAGTCCTGCCAAAGCACACACCTGCAATAAGTCTCCAAAAAACTGAAAAATGGCTGAAATTAAGCAGAAACTAACTTACTGGGGCACACAACTATGCATTAACTGGTTATTTATTCTAATAATATTTGTACTTAATTTCCAAAACTAACTAAAAGGAAATGAAACACTCTTTTTGTACTCAGTCTGAACAGTTATCTTAGCCTTGATTTTGTTAGGCGATGATCCTTGCTAATTAAGTTCTGCACTGTTTTTCTTTTTAGACATCCTTTGATACTAGTCATTCACTCAGGCCGCTAGTTAGCGCCGACAACTCTAATCAGCTGAATATATCTGTCCTCTTGGCATAGCCTTTGTGCTTGAACCCCACGTTCTAATTAGAACCATCTTCCACTTCTCTTTGGAGCTTTCTTTAAATAACGAGGGGGAAAACAGCCATTTAACAAGTGTGCAGCATTCTCCAGATCTGTGGAAGTTTACCCACATCTGCACCGCTCCCTAACCCTCGCAATAGAGCAGGTCAATCAGAGGGTTTGGGGTCAGCACTTATCCTATTGTGGGCGGTACAACCAAAATGAACCTTCAGTGCGACACCGTGGAGCGGGGCGGTTCAGGTTCAGGAATGAGAAATGAACAAGAGCGCTTCTTCGACACGGTTTGCCACTCGGAACGCTGAAAGGAGGAATTCTAATTAGGAGGAAAACGTATAGTCGTGAGGCTTTGTCGGCCTTTTATGCGTTATCAATGATGGGGAACAAAACAAAAAAACAAGTAGAGGCCGGGACTTCGCAGGTGCGCAAAGACCAATGCGAGACCGGATGAAAGGTAAGCCGGGGATCGTCTGCAGGAAGAGGTTGGATCTGTCGGGAACATCACAACGGGGCTGGTTAAACAAGGAGCGGGTCAGGCCAAGGGTCTGCTCGATTATCTTAAAACGCCTCTCCCCTACCCGTGCTCATCAGTGAACGCCCCGGCCTCTCTAATTAACCTGATTCCCACAATCCACTACCCTGTGACCACCCTTGCTGCTGAAAAATGGGCAGCATAGGTGACAGAACACTGCCCGAGCCAAAGGAGTGCCAAAGAATGTATTCTTCTAATGGTTCTGAATAGCAGCAAAACAGGCAGATCAGCATAATGGTCATGCACCCCTCCCACACATTCAGTCACACACTCTCTCCCCTCCTCCTCCTCCTCATCCAAACCTTGATTAACCTCCTCTTTCCCTCCCATGCACATTCACACAGGCACAATGTGCCTCAGAGGCCCTGACAGATGGGGCCAGGGCTGTTTCATGGGGGTTTCTCTGTGTAAACGGCAGCCTGGTTTGGTACTGTGTTGTCAGGCCAATGAATTGATTCCGACCACTATAGAAGATTCTCTGCCGGAGTGTCACAATGGCGACGAGTGTGGGGAGCTGGGAGCAAGCTTGTGGAGGCATGGAGCCCTCACTGATGAATGATGGCCCTGCGAATGGTGCTCCTTTTATTGGCATTCATACCTACTTCGCTCTCATGCCGCCCGTCTAAAAACATGGAGAGCGATAGTCAGATTGCACTACAGAAAAAGCAGATCTTTCCAGAAACCTGCTTATTTTCTCGCACTTCCTGACTAAGCCATTCCTAAAAATGCCACAGGCTTCATGTTAGTGTCAACTTTATAAATCAAAGGCCATTTTGGTGACTTTTCACCATCCCCATCCTTAAATTAATCTGGTTGTTACGCCCACGGTGACCTCTGAGGCGACCCCAGACAACCGAGCCGGAGCTGAGGACAATCCTTCCTCAGACTGGACAACGGGACCATCACACTCCTGTCTCATTCCATCAGTGTCAGCCACCAAACCTGGTTAATGTTTCACCAGCCCTCCGTTTTGTTCCTTCGCCTTGGAAAAGAAAAGGAGAGGAGAGCAGGGGAGGGTTAGTTCATCACGAGGAAAATGGAATGCAATCGATCGACACACAAACAGGCTGAAGGCACAATGCAAAGTGACTGAGGAGATTCTTTCCTCTGTGTATCTGCAGCACATTAATTTATCACAGTCCATTAGAACGGCAGCAAAGCATGAGGGCGCTGGATGTTTGGAGTTAAATGGTCTGTGGACAAACTGCACGCAAGACAATTCATCAGTTGAATTCATTAATGAAAATAGCTCATCAAAATTGAGCATTAAGTCACTTACTCAACTTCATGTTCATTTAAACCAAAAGTAGAAATATTAAATAATGTTCCAGTTGATTTTTTCCATTCAACTGAACTGAAAGCTTCAAAAAGTAAGCAAAAAGCACCATAAATGTTATTCAAACATCTCATCCCAAGTCTTCAGAACTCATATGACAGCTTTGTTTGAGTAACAGACTGAAAACAGACCTTATCCGATGCGAACATTCTTTTCGGTTGGATTCCAGAATGAATCATTGAGAAAATCACAAGATTCGCTGAACAGATCAGTCAAAAGAATGGCTTGAAGATGATTTTTAGTGAGTAACATATTAATGTTCATTCTGTTCCTCACAGAAAATTGCTAAAGATGATTTTAGAAGATTAGAAATATAACATGCTATCATATGAAAAAAAATGTATGATATATTTAAGGTGCTTTTCTGTCATTTTGGAGCTCGATAACCCCAGTCTTCATCCACTTTCATTATACTGAGTGTCAATTATATAATAGTTTAATTTAGTTTTAGTACAAATTATGACATTTTAAATTTGTTGGGGGGGTGACATCTCTTTTAAAATTGTTTTGCATTCAGTTGAGAACTTTCCCGTCCATTTTGGCAAGACATCTTGAGATGATAAAGGCTTCACGAGGAACTTTTATAAAAGAAGCTTCTGTTCTATTGGTTCAAAAACTTGATTTGACTCTTTTATACTTGGCAACAGTTTGTCGACAGTGTGACTGCAAATGATTCATAGACATAACGGAATTCGTTTTTGTTTCACTGTTCTCCATATTAAGTGGTCCCATCAGGACACCATGGACTACGCATTGTGACCGAAGACCAACCCACAGAGTTTCACATTCTGTCTCCCAGAACTGTACTCCTCACAGCGTGTTAGCATACACAAAAGGGAATCTGAAGAACCTACAGGTAAGACATTGCTAACCAAAGGGTGACACACATACATAACCAACTGACCAGACGCGGTATTTGCTCGGCTCGACTCTTTTGTACCTCTGGAGTCTGCATAGCAATGGCAAGTGCATTTACATGCTTTAGAATGCGTTAGGGAGAAGGCCGCAGTGTGTATTGTTGAGTGGCCAGGTCCAAAAAGAAAGAACACACGGTGGAGAAAACAGGGAGCTAACAAAAGACTTGAATGAGAATCAATTAATTTTCATTTAGCGCAACAATCAAAGGGCTGGCATTAGCATGTGTGAGGCTCATTTGAAGGTGGCAGGAGGCAAGGCGGGAGAGCTCAGGCCCACATTAAGGTAATGACAGGGTCAGGCCTGCCCGGCCTCTCTTCCATTAGCACCCCAGTGTTCTCGGGCGTAATCACAAAACCCCAGTGTGGCAGGGCAGATGATTAACCATGAGCAGATTCCAGTGCCACTGAAGTCATTGTGTACATGACAGGGAAAATGAATATGCGGGTAAGATTCGGAGGGATTGCACACTGTGTAAGACACTTGCAGTGTTTGAGATATGAGGTATGTTTGTATTAAATCATTTTGGAGTAAAGTGGGTTCTTGCCAGAGCATTTATGGGATAAAGCGTGTTTTTAAGGTTTGTAAGTCAAATCTAATTTTGCCTTAAATGCAATTTTGTTTCTGTTTAGAACAAACACTTTTGTTAGTATGTGCCATAGTAATAACACAAATTTGCGTAGAATCCCCTGCAGAAATGACATCAAATCCAAAAAAAATGAATTGGGTGCCCTCAAGACTTTTTCAATTTATTAGTAAAATAAGGTCTGCGGTAAGCATAACTTGACAATGCTTCAACGATTTGCTCTACAATTAACTAATAAGTTACAACATAAGAACATTTAGTGTGCAAGTTAGTGCAGTTTACATTGTAGACCAAAATATTCAAGTATTGTTAAATTATGTTTATCTTTTACTCACAAATTGAAAAACTCCATTACAAAATTCCATTGGGAAAAAACCTATGGCAAATTAGTCTTCAAGGTTTTGACGTCATCTCTGCAGCACTCTACGGATGTTTCGCCGCTAAGGACAGAATCCAATCTAAACACATTTAATCATAGAACAGCATAAAAAATAAATAAAAATGTATTTGTATCAGGACTGTAAAAACTGAATTTCATTTGTTGTTCATTTGTCAAGATTATTTAACTATGTTTTGTCTTTTTTCAGAAGTTCAAGACAGCAATAGTTAAAGCAAATGCTGTTTTTATAAGAATTTGTGTAAGAGCTGCTAGCGATGTTTTGCAAAAAGACCCAATACTGGACATTTTTACACAGTTTCATTATTTTGTGTGAAGCAGTGGTATTAATTTTCAAATTGGATAATATAACTCAGTTAATCTGAAATCAAAGAAAACCTGGGTGCCTTAGGGGTCAACCACAGTGGCGATGGGTGCACTTATTCACGTGTGTGTGTGTGTGTGTGTGTGTGTGCGTGTGTGCGTGCGTGCGTGTGTGTGTGGTGAGAGGGTGTGTCACAGACAGGTGAAATGGGGCAGAAAGTATTTGCGAAGAAAAGAGTGTAAAGAACAGTGTGGTTACGATTGCAAACAGGGTCACATCTGTGACACTCCAGACACAGTACTATAAAGAAGTAAAAGTGTGCAGACATGCCATATTGTGAAAAGCAGCCAGCCAGCTGTTTTGGATTTCTGTCAATTAAATGGGAATGTATTTCATTCCTCACAGAGCCAGGGACAGCTTTATAGGCCCAACGAGACAGGAAGCTTTAAAGGGGATAGGTCACCTCACGTTCAACAGTAAATCAGTACCCTTATAATATTTTGTCATTTTTCCAAACAGCTGACCTCTGAGTAATATAATGACAAGATTGGGATGTGTAGTGCTTTGTCTATTTAAAATGCTAATTAAAATTCAGGAGTAAAGAAGGCTTTTGTATTAATATTTAGGTCTGAATTATCGCCATTGTTATGTAGACCAAAAAGTAGAAAGCAAAGTGTGTTTTAGAATTTTGGTGGCTTCTTAAAAAGGAATTCAATAAATGTGCCCATAATATTTATGTTCCTTTGTACTGCAAAAACTAAAGTTTCCAGTTAATGAAACCATTGTCAACGTGAACTATTAGCAGTCACTTATTAATGTAAAGTGATAATAGTGACAAAATACTGAGTGTACTTTTAAACAATTGATAGACATTAATGGAAATCTAAGGCTAGGCACTGATACAGTTTTCACGATTCAATTTAAGTTCACAAGCTCTTGATTGGATTCTGACTCATTCTGAAATTATAATTTCAGTTATAATGTCCAATTAGTTTACAGAAATTTTCAACAGGCTTTTATTTTTTATCAGGCTTATATATATTTGATAAATTATGGAAACTTCCAAATGACTACAAAATATATTTAAAAAAATTAACAAAATAGCTCAAACCTTGAAGTTAAATTTTTATTTACATAGATACAAAAAGAAACTAAAAACTAGTTTGAACCTACTAATTCTATTAGAACCAAATTAAAAATCAACATTTTGAACCAGCCCTAATGAAATCTCATCCTAGCGTAGATATTTGGCCTTGACAGACCACCCTTGTTCCTAAGGACATCTATTTTAGGTTCCATAAGTTATAAAGAGGCTGCAGGATTGAGATTTCTGGTGTATTACAGGACTACCCTACAGATTTACAGACACATGAGTAAGACAATGCAGGAATGGAAATCAGTTCACTTAGTTCCTCTCTGGTCATCAGTCAAGAGAACATTTCAAACTGGACAAAAAGGCCAAAAGGAAGCAGAGAGGTGATTCGACGAATAAGAATGGGTTAAAAGAGAAGCACTAAAACACCTACTGAGCAAAAGAATGTGAGAGAGGGTCTCTTTTCATGGGTGTCCACACACTAAAGACAGGCAGCACTTGACAATACTGTACAATGCTGTTTTGCACGATTAAGTGGTGTGGAGGGCAGGGCCGAAGACAAAGCCTCCTGTAGTCTCCGGAGCTTCCAGCCCCAGTGGGTCTCTCTTTCAGCCCATATGTTTCTGCCCACTCACAGACCCCTCACAGGCCACTCTCAGTCTGCTTCTGCTGTACAGCCTCATGTTCAGCATCTGGACACGCGAGAGGACAGCACTATGGTCACCTCGACGACCAGCCCTCTTAGGGTGGGGGTGGCATCCTTGGAAACTGCAAAAGGACAGAGTCTGGTGAATACAGGATCCTTGAATGAAGTCCTATTCAAGAATGCATTCTTAGTAATATTAGAAGTCTAAGACCACATAAAAAATTGTATTTGAAAAATGTTTAAAATGAATGTGAAATGAGATTATTATGTCTATATCATTAACAAATACACAAACTTAGAGCTGCAGCTTGAGTGGTGCTGTCGAAAGACATTAAAACAAAATTTTACTTAAAATGTATTTACCTAACTTTACACTTAAATTGTTACATTAATTAAATAATTTGTAAAGAAAATCTTACATCAGAATAGTAGTGTTTCAGCAGATTGTACATTCCATTGCACTTTTTCTGTCTCATGTCGGTGTCAAATCCAACTGCTTCAAACTTCAAAATTACCTAAAAATTATTATTTCCACAATCTTTTGTGTGTGTGTGTGTGTGTGTGTGTGTGTGTGTTAACACTGCTGTATTCTATTTTGTCAGTTCTTAAATACACACAATTTCCTTTTTGTTATTTGAATAAAATGAAACAATGCAACAGATCTGACAGGTTCCACAGTCGTAAATACATATAGTTACTAAGTGTGTGTGTTCCGTGACTGATGGACATTGTGTTTGTGACAGTGATGGACTGTCAGGATGCTGCCAGAAGAGAGGACCTGCCTTAACTTCTTTAACACATGGACACAAAAGAACCAAAGAGACAGAAAGAGGAGATGGAGAAAAAGGAGATGGGGGGAGTTCAAGGATGAAGGAGAAGAAGAATCACTTCTTAACAAGTGTTTACTCTCATTCTGTTCCTGAGCTGCAGATCAGTAACCAACCACGGAGAAATGCAGCTCCTGATCCAGGAAGAAATCTCAAAGCCCTTGAGGTCAGGGGTCACTAACTCTGCCATTGTTCCTGACAGGGCAAGCACACTCCAGCTTTCAAAGGCCTGGGTTGGGGGAGCAAAGATATGCCAGGAACAACTGGGTCAGGACCAGGGGCTTTGTGGCTACTAGGGAAGAAAGAATCAGTCAGAAAAGGTTAAATGAAGAGCGAAAGGACCCTTCTGTCCAATTATGGAGGGACAAACGCTCTCTGTGACCCAGTAGGGTCAAAGTTCACTACAGCCTTTGGCAGCGACACACTCGTGCCCTTTGTAGCTCAGATAAGATGAACCTCCACTGTGTTTATATATGTCACTCACTGTCCAGTTTTAGGGATATAAATATTCCAAACATGAAAGCTACCACTTAGCAGTATAATTTTATTGGTCACCAAACTAGGTGGGTCAAGCCGGCCATTGTAGTAGACATACCCAACACTATTTTAAACACTCTAAAGTGGATTCCTTTTTAATTTGATGGCTTACTGGACAAAAAATTAACAAGCACATCTTGACTCTCAAACAGTGTTTCCAAACTTGCTTTGAAAGAATGAGCTTCATTGAGAATCAGAACAGAAAATAGTCTGACTGCTTAGAATCAGGTGCCGTCCAATATAAAGAGGCACAAAGGCCACTCTGAGACCCAGACTCTTTCATGTCCACTGCAAGCGGATAGAAAATTCAAGCCTATCAAATAAAAAGGAGAAAGTCTTGATGAGAGTGGCCTCCTTCCGCCTCTCCCACTCCGAGGTCTTTGAGGTAGGCCTCCTCTCAAGCAAACAACTATTGCAGGCCAGACCTGCACTTGTCGGCTAATACCTGTCCAATACAAAGAGCCTTGCTGAGCAGCACAGTGAGTGTCTTGGGCCAAGCCTGGGTGGATTAGGCCACCGGAGGTATTTCCTCCTGACTTGGGTACCACAAGATTAGTTCCTAGAATTAATCACCTGCTTGTTAGGTAAACAAGCAAGGTCCAATCATGTTACTGTGCTTAACCCTGCCTTCATCTCTATGCTGGGCTCTTGACTCTAAAAGCACCTGTACTGCAAAGTTGAGTTGGGCAAGCTGTCTGAGTGCTGCATGCTCTTGTCATTATCTCGGTAGTGATGGGGACAGGGTGAGGTGGTGGCACTTTATTAAAGCCCTGTGATGGATTTAACCACTCTCTGGATCAAGGCAATGGATCTTTAGTCACATTCCTACGGCTCTTTTAAGTTCCCAGACAGTGCATTCTTGAAGTTCATCAAAAAATTCAGGATTAGACATGGAAACGGGGTACCACTTAGACTGGCTCTTGAAAGTCTCACATTAATATTCTAAACCTGACTCCCAGACTTCAATGTATTGAAAATAGTTTTCCGGTATTATGGAATGACATATATTTACCCTATTTTCCAGTCAAGTTAGCTTACATTAAAGGTATTTCTATAATTTTCTTCCTGGCACCACCACACTTTGGTACACTGATACATTGATTTAAAAAATCAAACGTGTTGTATAACACCCCCATTCATGTGAAGAGCAGGAACTTAAAACAGGAAGACTTAAGGTCCATAAGGCCTTCCTTGAGAAATCCATTCTCCATGCATGCACCCAAATTCCTTGCGTTAGAGCCCAGAAGCAAGCCAGGCATGGTGGGAAGAAAGAGCTGATGGAAGGGGGTGGTAGTGGTGGATTTTCCTCTCCCTTGGACTCCTCTCTGCAGGCATCCTCCATCCCTCATGAGCCGCCCTAAGCCTGTTGGACACACATCAGGTTAGTGTGAGCGGACTCAGCTGGAGTATGCCAGGCTTAGCTTTTCTTACCGGATGAACTTTAATCATGGGATCAGGGGCCATGCATGCAGCTGGACATATCCAGGATCCTGATAACACACAAGGTCACACTTTCACAGTCGGGTCACTGTCACATGGGGCCAGGTCTGATTTATATGATGGGGTGCTTTACACAGTCAGAGTCCCACGTCTGTTACAAGATTTAGCTATGTTAAACCAGTGCGAGGAGCCGTAATCAATGTCACTGTGGTTTAAGCATATCAGTTTTACATTGCACAGGACCTTGCTATTACTTTCAGTCCAGTCTTACTTCACAGAATCTCATTTACATGCCTACCAACAATTCACCAAAGACCTACAACATGAGACCTTGGCAGATCTGCAAGATTTGCTTTGATGTCTGTTGTTTTATCAATGAAACTCTGTCTAGCTTGGGAACAGGTGCAACAAGTGTAAAGGTTACTTCATAGTTGTACCCATTCAAGACGTAAGGCATGAGAGAGGGGCCGCGCTGTGTGGTAAATAAACAGTTGATCTAAAAAACACTTGAAAAGATCAAAAAGGTGCTCAGTGCTCTTCAGCATCTTGAGATTCCCAGCATGGTGTCCGTACAGCACACAAACGACTGATTAGCACAGCGGCATCTATCTTGCGGACTGTTTTAAGACGCGGTGTGGGCTGACACCAGACTATGCGGAGCTCTCAGGGTGCGAATGGGGGATTTCTCTGAGGTGCTGTCAGCGGTGCTGAAAGGCCTCTCTGTCAGCCAGAGGCAGCGGGGAGCTCGAATGAGTTGACCGAATCATTGCTTAGCCCCATGGCCTCACTCTGAACAGCAGTTTGTCTTGTGCTGGCATAGACTGGCTTTCTCAGTGCACGGGTTCCTCATCTCGCCTGGGAAAAGGGACAACCCTCAACCCTTTGCCTTTTCGGCACACAACATATGCAAACTCTCGAATGGTCTTGCTTGCTATCTCCTTACTTTTTTCTTATTATTTCTCATCCACCTCCCCCGGCAAACTCTTACTCATACCACCAGCAAGGGGCGCCCTCGATTCTGCTTCCCACTCTTAGGCAGAAGAGGAGAAGGATGAAGAGCCAGGGTCTTTTCATCAAGAACAATCTGCCAGGGAGCTGGAAAATGAGCGGGCACTCAATTAAGAGCTGCCCATTGAGGCGGTGGAGTGAGTCTGAATGAGGGCCCCTCCAAAGGAATGAAGCCCAATGAATAGATTGTGGGGCTTCATGAAATATTAAAGAGTGGACGGATTTCCCACAATATTTGTACACCTCTCTTTGTGGGGATTTCTCCCTCCATTGAGCCTGAAACTGTTAACACATCCGCTCAGAAACACGGTTCAGCCACTGTGCTAAAGGACCCGGGGGCCCAGCATCAAACAACACCCTTCTCTCTCTCGCCCTCTCTCTCTGCAGTACTGCTCATGCATAGCTTTCCTCACAGTGAGAGAAACCGTGATCTATTCATGAAGGGGATTACAGCAGTTTTAATGACCACCTGGCCTTTCTGCTGCTCTGCATTGAGAGAGTGTAAAACTCTCCAGCGGGTTCCCACTTCCTACGGCGCTTTGCTGACTGCACATGTGGGTCATACTTTCCAACCATAATGTTGCTTATTCCCATAATTACAAGCAGACATTCAGCATACTTACTGACCACCAGTTTCTTTAAGATTCACAAAGGCAAAGTAAAGAAACAAACTTGCTTGTACCTGTGCTTTGACAATAATGTTTTACACACTCCACTTTTTGTTACCTCTCGCTCTTTCTCTCTCTCTTTTATTCACTTCACCTCCCGGTTCTCTTTTTCTCTGCTCGCTTTTCCCAGCAGATCAAGTTGAACAGAGGCTCAGACACTGAGGATAAGGAGCTGGTTAAATCTTCCATTAGCATTAGAATGGCTGCATATTCCTGCAGTGAACCAACATTAGTTAATGTCAGCGCTGAAGGGCTGAGGGCAGGCCAAGAAGCACAGCTCTCCTGAGTAAAGTGTGCTTGGTTGTACAGATTGCACCTCTTATATTGGGACGGCGTGTGTGGTCCATTTTGTGCACCACAAAATAATGGCACCCATTAACCAATGCATTACAGTTACAGTGAAATTCTTCAAATGGACACTTGAAGCTAGTTTATAGACAGCTGTTGACTGCAACTAAACAAAAGGCATTTAGAGTGATACTAGATCCTGACTGGACCCCACTTCATCTCTGCCCCCTGGTTTCTTATTTTGCAGAATCTCAAGTTAAATCTTGATGGACAAAAATATTTTCAAATGTTTTGACATTTTTGGGATTCACCGACATTTACAATTTAGCAGATAAATATAAATGGAAAATGTAGCTTTCACAAAAATAATAAAGAATAAACTGAAATAAATGGCCTATTTATAACATTTTGTGTTATTTTCAGGCTCTGATTATGTTTTAATTTATATTGTTTAACAACTTTAAATAAAATGGGGCTGCATTATGCATGTGGCCTATTTTACTTATCAGACCAGCTCTTTATCATTAGAAAGCTGCATTTATCTGATGATCCATTTATGATACTGCTTTGCACTGATATATTGTGCATCCCTACTTATTTCACATTTTGCATCTCCATAAAAAACAACAACGTAAAAACAGAAGTAAATACAAAAAGGAGAGTAATCTAATGAATAAATCAATGTGTGATTTAAAAACCAAATGGAAAACTCCATCCAATAGAAGCTTGAGATTTCTCTCCCAGTTTAAAAGCAGCTTTAATTCACATTAGGAGTTGTGTAAATAAGAAGCTTAATAACAGGTAGGGGAGCAATTCGATGGTGTTTCTAGCTTGTCGTCCTCGACTAAGCACTGACAGTTTGACAGTCCAAACCAGACCCCCGGTTTTCAGTAAAATGAGAGCCGAATATATTTCATGTTTCTTTCACTCTTCATGCTGTCTTTGACAACAGTTTTAGTGTGCCCTTGCAGTAAAGCACCGACCCTTGCAGTAAGATCTCATGTCCGGCACTCTAGGAGTAGGCTCCATACTGCTGCCAGACAGTGTAGCTGCTGCTGGGGGGCCGCAGTGGAGAGCAACCCCCTCAGTCTGGCCTCCATATGCTGGGGTTCTGGAGCCAGGCTGCGAATGCTCTCCTAGTGCAGCAAGGGCAGTCAGGGGGCAGGGGGCCTCAGCAGGCCCCACATTGTGACGGGGGACAGGAGCCGAGCTGGGCCCAGCAGGAGAGAGAAGGCTTTTTCTTTAGAAAAGCCAACCAGAGCATTTTCTCACAACCTGCTTTCTCTTCCTCAGCCTCTCACGTCATTCAGACCTCTGCACTCCCTCTTTCTTGGGCTCCTTACTGGCAGATTGATACATTCGTTGAAATGTGCTCTTTTTGTCATTCTATGTGAACTGACTTTTTTTTTTAACTGCCTCCTCCTCCACTCAGCCATTTCCAACCATTTTCTGGCAAATTAAATCAAACCATGACTCCCATCTCTCAATCATCTTGTGTGACATCAAAGTCTTTAGCAGAAGTATGCAGCGCTTTTCCTTTTGACGATCCAGACAAATTTCCCCCATTTTCTTGCCTCAAATCCTTCTCTTTTCAGCTTCCCATATAAAGTTGATCGCTCACGTGAATGGCGACTCTGATGGAGTGCCATCTCTATGGGTTTACGCATAAATTCCCGGCTTATGGATGCCACTCCCTCTTTGTTTTTGTGGCATCAAAGATGTCTGAGTCTGGGTAAGATGGAATGTGAAGATTGCAGGTCAACAGGTCCAAGATCTGTTTCTCTTCCACTCATGTTCACACGAGGGCCTGCAGATTAGCATGACGAAGAACATAAAGCATTTCTAAAAGTTGTTGTTTGTTTGTTTGTTCCCCTGATATGCAGCAAATCATTGGAACTTTTCAGGGCTGTTGAAAGTAGAATGCTTATTTGTGCTCTCAAGACGTAACCGATTTATCCATTGACAGGAAACAAATCCTTCTTGCTTAATTAAAAAATAAAGCATTCAAAGAGTTACATTTTAGACATATTTAATTAAAGAGACTGTTCAAAATTGCAAAAACTGCAATTACTCACCCTCATGTTGTTCCATACCTGTAAGACTATATATTTATTCTATGGACCAGATTTGTTCATGCTAATTAGTTTTTCATAACATTTTTAAATTATTTTTATGCACAATAAAAGTCCATATGACTTGTGTTGTATTGTATTGTGTGAACACCAAGTATTCTGAAGTCATACAACAGATTTGTGTGAGGAACTGAAATAAATTGAAGTTACTGATAGTCTTCCTCTCCAGTGAGCAGTTAAACTGCTATGATCGGATCATTGAATCTTGAGAACTAGATCAGTCCAACTCCAAATAAAAAGTTTACTCACTAATTAGACAATGCTCTTTTTTATGTTTAAAGACAGTGATACAAATCCAATGTATTACCTCACAAAACTTGAAATACAATAAAGTTTGTACGAACCATGTTTTATACCTTTGCCTCCTTATTGCTGTAATGTAAATTGGTCACTTTTTGAAATCTATTGATAACTTAACTTATATATTCTATATACTTCATAAAGCTTGATGTATCAAACATCACACTCAAAAACAACAAAAAATAGGCTATGCGTTTTTTTTTGTTTTTTTTTTATAAGTATTTTGTCTAAAAGTTCAATAAATGGTTCAATAAAAAAACAGACTATTCTTTTGTCAGTGTTTACAGGGTTAAGATTCCCAAAGAGAAATTCCAGAAGAAAACAAGTGTTTTTGTTGGCAGTTCCAGTCAAGCTGGCCTGTGAGTTTTCACAAACATGCATCTCTGCTGCCCTCTTCTGATCTTTTGAAATGGAAAGTTCTTGACAAGTAAAGCAGCAGTTACCAGGGTTTCCCAAAGAAATGGGCAACAAATCACTGCCTTTTATAACAAACTTTTTACTTTGCAAAATACAAATTTTAGGTTAATTGTTTAAATCTTTAAGGAAATCATTACGACAAACTTGAATGTACACATTTAAATTTTTAGAGACAACTAGAAAAATGTACATTGACTTAAGAAACTTTTAGACTTTTTATAATGTGTGTTCATCTACAGTACATGACCTTTCTAGGCATGGAAATCAACTACTATTTATTGATATTTTTAGGTTTTGTATGACAATGTGAAAACTCGTACATACACTAAATAATGTGTTAATGGCGCGGAAACTAGGTTTTGCTTTCTGTGCTGAATACAAAATACATATTTTGAGAACTGATGTCAGTCTGTCATAAAACTCACACTTCATTTCTGAACTCTGATACTTTGAACCCATTACAAGACCACATTTCACAAGCCCCGCTCTGACTCTTTCAAAGAGCTGTTTAGTATGCAAAGAGCACATGAGCAGGCAGACAAATCAAAACAACATTGTAAAAAGGATTTTTGAAGGGCTTGTCTTTTTTCCTCTCCCTCACTCTATCTGCTTTCAGGTCACTGTCAGCTTTGGCACCTTGCCACTGGTTGTCATTTTTACCTGAGCGTTTCCAGACAAATCAAAACCACATTGTAAAAAGGATTTTTCAAGGGCTTGTCATTTTCCTCTCCCTCACTCTATCTGCTTTCAGGTCACTGTCAGCTTTGGCACCTTGCCACTGGTTGTCATTTTTGCCCGCACCTGAGCGTTTCACTCCCTTAATGTTAAACGACATCAGCTTGATATAAAGCTTCTATTTAATTTGAGCCTGCTGCCAAGATTAGAGGACAACCATTCAATCCATGCTGGAGCTAGGGTAGAGATATTGTTAGAATGAACTCTCAGACACACTGGCAGAAGTGTCTTTATCTGACAATGTAAACTGATTAAAGAACTGATGATTACACCATGTAAGGTTTTATTTATTACTCTATATTTAATTCATCAATTTGCCAGCCAATCAGCCTTTCTGAACAAGATTTTATAGATATTTGCATATTCAAAATATACTTTCATTAGCACGTTATTTATCAAATAATTGGGTCAATTTTCCAAGCAATTTTGTAATGTTCTCTAAGTGACCACTGAAGGGCACTGTTGCTGTCCATATTACTGAGTTTCTTAAAGTATTTTAATCAGAATGCAAAATTCGGTCCGATAACAAAAGGTGAATTTTGGAAGATTTTTGGTTTGTTTTTAATAAAAGGAACATTTTTCAGCATAAAGGTAAGTAAAGGTAAAGATAACAAGGCCTGTACAAAATAAATAAATACATTTGTTAGTCAATTATTATTAACAAAATATTAATCTATCCACTTTTTGATATATCCAGATATAATGTCTAATTTGTAAATAAACGATTAAATCAAATCTTTCTAAAGAAATGGTTGTCCCAGATCCCAAAACCGGTCTGAAAGATTTGTTCAGTTCAACTCGATGATGCAGTGGGAGCGTTTAACAGCTCACTGGAGGGGAAGATTAACACTGTAAAAGAGGTTACATTTCATTTAGTTTCTCATGCAAAGCTTTTGTATGACTTCAGAAGACCTGTGTAATGTGTAAAGCTTGAAAATAGACAGGAGGGTGACTAACCGCACACTGATCCACTCAAGACTGAAAAAAGTCTACAAAAACATATTTATTTTATAGATTGCATCGTGCAAAAAGTGCATGTGACTTAAAAACAGATGACCACAAGAGGGCACGCAGACATTTCAGCACATTGCTATCTTCAGTGCTCAAACAACATTCACCCTTTTTAACTAGGTCAGTAATTGAAGGCAATCAGCTGGATTCAATTATCTCAGGTAACCCTCAATTATCACAAATAGAATTCCAAGAAAGTCTAATCCTTCACATCTATAGCAGAATATTACAAGTAGCCTATACAACTGCAAATAATAAATACACATTACAAATACAACAGATGCAGCAGAAGAGATCAAAAACGAAGCAGCAATGATAACAGCAATCATTACAAAAAACAAGAGAGTTCTAGTTCTTCATTCATAGCCTCAGAATTTGTGCAAATGATTTGTAAAGCTTGACAGACCCTTTCAAGTCCTGATTCATTTTCATATGGAAAAAACTGCTAGATCAATCATCTAAAAAACAAAAGAAAATCAACATTTATGTTTCACAGAAGAGACACAAAAAGTGTGCTGAGTGCGACATGAGGGTGAGCAAACTATTTTCATTTTTATGTGAACTATCCCTTTAAGACTAAAAACTGCAATTGACCTGTTTGACCAGCAGGTGGAAGCAAAGAATGTTTAGTGCTGGATGTTGAACAGCCAGGCAGATACTGTGTTCAGAAGAACCTAACGATGGTTCTTATGTTTGGGAGATCTTGAACGAAAGCCGTTCTGTTGCTGGGCTCTCTGAGAACTCCCTTAGCTGCCATGTTTATATTCTGCACTTCATAAGAAGCCCTAAAGAAAGTGGGCTCCTGCTGTCACTGCCAGACAGGTTTGTGATTTATATAAGTGCACTGTGACGATGGTATCTGACATACAGTGCAGTGTGAAAGTTGAATTAAAGAATTAGCTTTACTCTGGTTCTCAGCGGTGTATAATCTCTGACTGCCTGTCTATCATTCAGAATCCTCAGAACACAATCACAACATAAATAATGACAGCACAGGGAGCATCCTCAGAGCATTTCCTCATTAAATAAAGCTGAATTTATTGTGCATTCCATTGAACATGTTTGTATGGCTGAACTAACATCGTGTTCTCTCCCTTTCATTTATGTCTGCTTTTTTAACTGATGACCAGGAAGTGCCAGTTCAGTCTGTGAGGGGCTGTTTGTATGGATAAAACGATTTTAACAAGGAACATCCAGTACCAACTTTTACTATGTTAGTATTTTTTTCCACACAGAAAATAAAACCCTTGGATTATTTTTTCTTTTCAAATAAATGATATAACAAATCCCTTGTAATAGCCTTATGTGTGTTATTGTATTTTAAAATACATGCAATTAATCATAACAGTGGTATAGCAGAAACAAATTTAATTGGAATGAAACCGAATCAATAGTGAAATAGAATTAAGGAGCAAGTAATTTCGTATCCCTTCCAGTGTTTTCCATCAGAATCTTTGTAATAGCAGAAAAGGCTTATTACTTTGATGAAGGGCAGGGACAAATAAACATTGCATGTTCATTTACTCTTCTGCTTCCCTTTCTTCAGTCACCATAAATTGTTTCATTATTCACCAATGATAATAATACGATTATGAAAAAAGTGATTATCCATGCATGTTAAATTTAGTAGGGTCTGTGCTAACTTTAAACATTAATTTTTGGGATCAAATGCAATTTAATGTTTATTCTTGGCATCTCGGTTCATGTATTTTGTATTTAATGCAATAACTTTGCCACAACACTGAAGATCATAAATATGGCAAATGGAGTCTTAAACAGCTTAAACATGATGATGATGATGATGATGATGTATGACATTATTTATCCTACGAAACACAAAAGATTATATTTAAAAAATGTTGGTAACAAAACATTTTTAGGTGTCCACTGACTTCCAATGTATGGACAAAAAAAAGCTAAGCAAAACAAAATACATAAACATTTCTCAAAATATATGTACCCTTTTTTTCCATTTTCATTTTGGAGGGAGATTTCCATTCAGTTGGTGATAAGCTGTAGGAGTTTGAGTACCTAAAAGGTGACCATATGGTCAAACACTTTTAAACACTTTTAATGTCCTCTAAGATTTAGCACTTAAAAGTCTACATTTATATCTGCATCCCAGAACGCTCACCAGATGTAAAAGAGGCAGTCATAAGTCTTGTCCATACTCTGACGTGGGTACACCGAGGGAATGTCTATAACACCTGGATATGTGCACTGATTGACAGATTGCGGGTTAGGTGCACTGGAGCTGATGCATAGAGGGTATAGGAGTGGAATAAATATAAGAAAAAGGCATTATTAAGAGGGAGGAACATTGCCCCCTTTCCTCTTCTAGGCATTTCGTGCACCGAGGGGCTGAGAGGAATAGCTGGCGGCTCACTGACGCTGAGTAAGGAAATTAGAAGGCAAGAGCAAGAGGTGTAACAGCCGCTTTTTGAGTGCCGGCCATGCTGTGGCACGGGCCCCGGATACAGCTGAGGCATTTTTTACTGCTGAGACATTCAGGGCTGCAGGCGTTGTGGTCTGGCCACTGTGTGTCATTCAGAGCACTGCAGTGGCAGATGCGTGGAGCGAACATGCCATAACTGGCTGCTACTATTCTGATGACAGACAGACAGACAGATGCACTGCAAAAATCATTTTCTTATTTTTTATCTTGTTTTCCAGTGGGATAAAAAAACATTTTAAAACATACTTCATAATATTAGAGTCTTGAAGCAAAACTGTACAAGGCAATGAGACGTTTTAATGTATTCATAATACAAGCTTAGTTCAAGATCCAGAAAAGCTTAAGAATAGTTATTTCATCAGACTATTTTGTCACAACTTTACTCATCCTGAGGCTATTCAACATGTAAATGAGCTTGTTTCATCGTTAGAACAGATTTGTAGAAATGTTGCATTGCATCACTTGCTCACGAATGGATCCTCTGCAGTAAATGGGTGCCGTCAGAATGAGTTCAAACAGCTGATAAAAACATCACAACAGTTCACAGGTAATTCGTACAACTCATAATATCTTGTGAGGTGAAAAGCTGTAAAATTTTAAACAAGGCTTTTAAACTTTAAACCTTTGCTTCTGCCCACAAAACTGTATTATAATAATAATGTTTCCTCCAGTGAAAATGTGTATTCCCTGTTGTCCCCTCACATCAAAATCCATTCACATTTGTTTAGAATATGTAACCGCGCTTGTAAACAGTGTTTGTAAACATCTGTGAATATTTATCTCCTGATTCAGACGAGACATTTTTTAACTGGAGAAAACAATATTACGCATATTTTAGCTAGAAGCAAGGGTTAAAAACAATCTTACGATTAAGCTTTTCTCTTCATAAGACGTTATGATGGATTATAGTCAATTAGAGATCCATTGGTCGCTTTTTATTGAATTATCGCATTCTTTTATTAGCTGTTTGAACTCTCATTTTGACGGCACCCATTCACTGCAGAGGATCCACTGGTGAGCAAGTAATGTAATGTTACATTTCTCCAAATTTGTGTTAGTTAACATTTTTGATGGCCTGAGGTTAAGTACATGTTAAGAAATGTTTTATTTTTTGTGCGAACTGTCATTAAATTAATCATCAACAGTAGACATTAAATGAAGACAGACTCTTTGTGTAGCTCTTTTTTTAAAACAAGTCTTATTATCTTATCTATATTTATTTCAAGTAAATTAGTGTTTCAATAATTCTACTGCAAACAAGACAAAAATACTTATGTTCTTCAGACTAGTCTTTATTTGAGAGTTGTGTGCTCATAATAATAATGTACTGACATGATTCATTGTTTCCTGGGATCCATAAAAATGTTGCAACAGCTGTTTCTCTGTTATGGGGCAACATATATTTGGGCAGTGCGCTCCATATGATCACTTCTCTGATTTCTGCCATTTCTGTCACTGCATGATGCAGCAAATCATCTGTCTGCTTCACAGAAGTCTGCGAAGGACATCTACTTCATCACAGGGCTAGCTGGTGTCAGCAGTAATCATTCAGAAAAATCATTTCCAGCAGGCCGCGTCTCTGCAATTACCTAATGAAGCGCTACGGTCCATTAGTGGAGTGGGCTGTGTGGAGCTCTCAAGTTCATCTGTCCCATTCTGACCCCACCCATTTTATTGAAGTCTCTGTCTAGTCATGCTGTTCATCCTTACAGTGATTCATGAACAACTAAAGCTAGAAGACATAAAAAGTGCAATGCAACAGCTGCTTTGACAATGTTTCACCATGCTCTTGCTTATTTTAAAATCCTAGATTTACAGCAAACAAATGTATTGGTATATAATTGCTGTGTTTAATGGATGAATAAATCATTTATATATGCTACAGCCTACTCCTAATTTAACCATTGTGGATTAACAGATTATTTAAGTGACACTTTCTGCTCCTTAAATGGACTAGGTGTTGTTCGTAGACTGAAAAAGGAAGACAGAAGCAGGTCTTATCTTATCACTAATGAAGACATGACAGTCTCTTAAAGACCAGCACTGATAACCTACTGCATTAACACTGGCCAAACTCACCGTCAAAACCATCTGAATCATCCGAAGTGATTCCAAGATCCTTCCCACAGCAAATCATGGTTTATGTCTTGTCTCTGTTCCCATACAGCACTATTTGTAATTGTTGAGTCAGACTATCATATTGCACATCATTATCTACAAGATTACACTGTATATTAAGCACAACCTTTGTCATAGTAAAACGAACAGAGATTTTTCCCTGAGTCAATGCCTGCAGAGGCTTTATGTCCTGTCTACTGAGAGGTTTGCAGAAAGCACAAGGAGAAGAGTAGACATGATTTAGAGCTCAGATCAGTTTTATGGGGCAATTTATTAACGGAGTGTTCAAGCTGGCAGAATGTGTGCACTCAATTAGGAAATGAGTCCACTGGGGCCACTCCACTCTCTCAAGCCACTGTAAATTAGCTCTAATCAAAACGTCTCCCCCCGCTGATAGTACGCTGAAAAATGGTGCCCTTTCAGAAACATAGAAGCATAAGCACAGCAGGTTTTCAGAAACTAATGCAATATAAGGATGAGCATTTTTTTTCACTGAGGAATAAGGCGGCGCCTCTCTGTCTATTGATGCATTTTGTTGATGCACAACTTTAGCCCTTCCTAAAATATACTTTTCAAACTTTCATTTATTTACTTTGCCTACTAACAGCATCCATCAGTGGAAAACACAGCATTCAAATGAGATTTTGTCTTGATACGCATTTATCCAGCATTTAATTGAATGTATTCTAAATACAATTAAATAGCATTTTGTACAATTTAACATTACAGTTTGATTGGATGTCAAATTCAAATAATGGTCATGAGATATTTTTTGATTAATATTTGTTTTTATGTATTTCATCACAGTCCTTTGCTGACACTGTTGTCTTGATGACCAAGAATACTAAATGTTTTTTTGTTATAAAATTGAAACAAATTATTTTCTTAAAAATATTAAATAATACAAATCATTTATATTTAATAGGCTATTTAAATGGTCTAATTCAAATTATTAATTTACAGTTGGATTAGAAAATCAAGTATGGTCTGGGTCAAATGGAAAATTAATAATAATAAAAACAAACAAGCAAAAAGAAAATCGCTTAAAAAAACTTTGCTAAATAATGATAATAAGGATAATGGGTCTATGAGTCTAAACATACAGAAATAGTAAATATAAAAATACATCATTCTGATTTTTGACACTTTAAAATCTCCAACAGACAATCATTGGCAGCACTACATAACAAGGACTACACCCTACAAATGCTGAGAATCGTTGCATTGACAAGACAAATGGCCAACATCATTAAACACATGGGGGAGCCAAAAACACCAACTAGCACAAATCACCATGCGCACAAATCAAACAATGTAGCCTACATTAAACCTACACCATAAGCATAGAAATAGTTTAGGAAGCTTAACGAACACGTTAACAGCAAATAACACATTTTATAATATGCCTTTGCTCAAGGTTATTTAGTTCGCTCGACCTGCCTCCTTCAACAACCACAAAAATCAAGACAATCTCCAGCCTATCTCAAAAGTCCTTATAGTAGATGCGGAATGTAATGATTATGCTCCTTTGCACAGATGATCTCTTCTTGATAATCAAATGGTTTAGATTAACAATGCATTATGATCAATAACCCAACACTAATGGAAGAAATCTACACCAGTACAAATACATGAATCAATGAACATTTACTCCTCTACCTGTAGGTAAACTCCATAATCCACTCCTTCACTTGTTTTTCAGATTCTTTGGATTTCACCTGTTGCATAGCGTTAACTTCAAACAGGCTTACTATAGTAATATTGAAAGATGATTGGCTTGAACAACTACCGTTGATGATGATTGGTAAATAAACATAGCATAGATATATTATTATTTTAGTCATCGTATGTATGTTTTTACACACAAATACATATATGGTTAGTTCAGGGAGGCAACTGGGTATGTTGTGATACATTAAGTTTTCCGTATACTTTCGCAAAGTTTAATATGTGAGGTCCCAGGTCTGTTCAAAATCTTGTATTGAAGATATCTTTACGTGCACATTATATTATGGAGACCGATTCCAGTCAATGTGTTTATTTTGTGATACTTAGGCGAAGCCTGACACTTTACAAGCACATGTTACAAGGTTAAGTGGATGGCAATATATCAAGTTTGTGTTGAAGTAATGCAGGCGTGTTTACATGAGGGAATGTCATACCACCATACTGCTCATACTATTTTGGCAGTATATATATATATATATATTATTAGTATGCACACAGTAAAATTTTCTGCAAATCTTCTGCATGCATGAAATACCTGGATGACCTACAGTACACTACACTTGGCAAAATCATCAGTATACAGTACAACAGAGCACACAATATTGTAGAACAGTAAGCCATACATACTATTTTCTTATAAAAGAAAACTTGGGAATGCAGTAGTGTGCTAGTACTTAATTGCCTCATTGATTTGACTTGTTTCGTGCAGGCCACATGGTCAGACTAGTCCAAATGCCCTCCAGACCACAATGCATCCAGATGGTCTGTGTTTGTCTGTTTGTTTAGTACCGAGAGACCACAGAAAATAATGCATCTCTACTCAAACCAATCAAACACAGAAGACCTCAGCTGGGATTTTCTTTGTTTTTATGCACTGAATGAGGTAATTTGCTAGAGAAATAATTGAGGGAGAAATTCCTGCCAAGCAAACAGTCTTACACCAGGTGTGAGAAACTGCTTCCTGTTTAGACTTGACACCTCCATGCACAACAACATCTGGCCATAAGCTGCCATCGTTGTTTGTTTGCTCTGTTCCCTCTTGGTGTTTGGCTTGCAGTACTGGGCTCCGTGTGACACAATGAAGGATTGAAACACACAGCTATTTTTTCAATGATTTGTGGCTTCATTTATCGCAATAAAGTGGTCAACTTTGGCCCATGCTTTGATTCCTGTTCAGTACATTGTGTTGCTATAGGCTGGCATTCATCTTTTGTCCATATTTTTAGTCAGGAGCTAGCTGTAGAAAATCAAAGGCAGTTGATAGATTTTACAGAATTTTTTATGATGTGTACAGACTCAGATTTTTTAAAGATTTTGTGTACAGATTTTTTAAATTCAAGTTCTATGTGGAACCAAAAAAAAAATCTTCTGTGGCATTTGTGACTTTTTGGAACCTTTATTTTTAAGAGTTTGTGTCTGATCTCTCTCTGTCATTTTGATTCAGTCCAGACCACCTGGACTTAGTTTTATTGAAAGCTGCATGTCCTTTGTGAATATCCATGCAAGTTTACATATGGCTTTCAGTCAGTGTAACAGTGACATATAGTGCCATTGGCGGGCATATTGCTGTGATCCAGATGTCACACGTCTTCTTAGTGAGCAGTTGACTGGCATTACCACGGAGTTGGCACTGCAGGGTTGTTTTTCTGTGGCACGTCAAAGAGATTCTGGGTCGCTCACAGCTTGTTGTTAGAATGGTCAAAATATCATGTTTCACTTTCAGCTGACAGACAGTGTGTTGCTGAGATGTTTGGAGAGAACTGAAGGATTCAAATGAAAAATAAGGATGTGATTGTATTGTCTGTACGACGCAGTTGTGTGCAGAGAGAAGAATTGGAGACCACACATGGGAACAATCATGTGCTTGGCCAAAACTCTTTATGGCCTGCACTAGTCTTCACAAAAAATACACAATGTTTGTAATACTTAAGAGTTGAAAGCAAAGAGTGGCATTAAAATAGAATCCACAAAGCTTTAAATAAATTAAATAAATAGACATCTGACAGACATTAATGCAGGTGCAACACACAAGGAACAAACTGTATATAGGCAATGCTAGAAATGAGACTGAAGAGTTTCACATTTTATTTTAATATAAATACCAAAATAATCAGAGAAAATATATACTATCCTGTTGCTTTTTAAACCATTTGGTCCATTTATTGTTCCTATATTTCCTTTTCCACAAGCACAAAAGTGCTTCAGCAATTTTGTAATCCTTCACAGTCATGTTAATAAATCGATGCAGACTCATGAATTATTATGCTTTTATCTCAAAACAATGGCAAAGCAGAAAGCTCTTCTGAGTAACCCTGTTTATGCATGTATGCTTTGTAAGACATTTTTTAATGAAGAGGGCTTTGGTAATAAAATACGTTTCCAATACCCCATAGTCTAAACACTACATCTGTACGTGATTCAGCAAGATCTAATGCATCTCCAGCATCACAAGCCATGAATTGTTTTCATTTTTTTGCACATTAACTCACATTACAATCACAGCTCTGTGAATAAAGTAAAAACAAGTTCTAATACTAGTTTTTTTTTTTTCTTGTTTTATTATTTACGAAACCTTTTGTGGTGACATATTTGTGGGCAGGAGTGAGCTGTTGTTGTGATGTTAAAAACTCTCAAGCTGAGACAGAGACGCTCATGGTTTATGTCACCTGAATTTCAACAGTAGTGTCTGCGGCTTACAGTGCGAGTCTCTTGCTTTCACATCAATCCACAGGCAGTATTACTCTCCTCACATTGTGAAGTGCAGCAATAGTTTTCCAGAAATGTTGAACTCCTACGCAAGTAGATGGAGTGATTTCACCGGGGTGATTTTTCAGTTTGAAAGATATTTCTCAAATGAGCTTGACTGTAATGGGCTTTATGTGGGCTGACTTCATTATGTTACAGGAAAGTGAATGAGCAAGCGAGTGGGTGGGTATATAGGACTCCAGCCTTAACTGAACAAGATTTGTTTTATGGGTTGTATAAAAACTCATTGCCACCTAAAAGAATAATTCACCCAAAAATGAAAATTAGCTGAAAAGTTACTTGCTCTCAGGCCATCCAAGTTGTAGATGAGTTTGTTTCTTCATCAGTTTGGAGAAATGTAGCATTACATCACTTGCTCACCCATGGATTATCTGCAGTGAATGGGTGCCGTCAGAATCAGAGTCCAAACAGCTAATAAATACATCACAATAATTCAAAATAGCAATTGTTTAATGTCTTGTGAAGTGAACCTCTGTGTTTGTAAGAAACAAATGAATCATTAACATATTTTTAACTTCAAACCATTGCTTCCAGCTATAATATGAGTCCCTTGTATAATATTCATAATATTGCTTTCTCCAGTGAAAAAGTAATCTGATCTTAGGATCATGCAACTGTTTGAACACGGAAGAAAGGTGGTTATACTTCAGCTTGGAGAGCCTGTGAAGTTGATTACAATAATAATGTATTAAAATGTTAAGTTACCTACAGTGTATACAAATATATTTCACAGAGCAGCTGTCTGAAGCAATAATTCAAACCTTTGTCAAGCATTTGCAATAACAGTATCATTTCTAAAATCACAAACCTGTATTTGAAATAATCTTTTAAAAAATATTGGTATTGTGGTGTAAGAATTAAGGGCCAGGACATGGTGCCATTAAAATGAGAGTATTCCTACAAATATATCAGTGCAACCACAGATTCCACGCCCTGTCATTTTCCAGGAATAGATGGACGGGTAGTGAAATTACAGCTTTTGAAAGGGTGGAAATTTATGCACTGTCAGTTTAGAACTGGGAGCGACTGAAAGGGTTTTATCGGCTGTGTGTGTCAGAATGATGTTCGTATTAGTAACATTGTTACTCATTGTTTGTTTTGTTATTCTGTACTTTACAGTGCATTTTGCAGTGTACTGTAGTTGCATGAGTAAGTACCAAGTAATTTTTATGAACAGCATGAGTTTTAAAATGTAATTATTGGCTGGGACTGCTTGTACTTGCATAGTTCTTATTGCAACACTTTAAAGGAGAACCCACTTAACCTAGAATGCTGGCCAAATTTGACCTCTAATGTTTATTTTAATTTCTCTTACAACAACACCGGGAGGGGAAAAAGTGTACAGTATAATATATGTATGTGTATGCATATATATATATTATACATATTTTAGGCCTTAATATTTTTTACTTATACTTGGTATTAATATTTTTTGTAACACATAGTGGCAAGTTCACTATTAACTAGTTGTTTATTAGCATGTCTATTATTAACATAACGGCTGATTATTAATACTTACAAAGCACGTATTCTGCACGACCATCCCTAATCCAACCCAATGCCTAAATTTAACAACTACCTTATTAACTGATAATAAGCAGCGTAAATTAGGAGTTTATTGAGGCAAATGTCGTAGTTAATGGTTTGTTAATTAACACCGAGAATTGGACCTTAAAATAAAATGTGACCCCTTCCCCCCTTTCAAATGTAAGTTGCTTAAAGGTTTCTACATATGGACTACAACTACCACAATACTGTGAGTTTACATGCATGATAAATCCGAGTGCCGTTGTAGTCTTAATAGCATTTTGTTAGCAGTGCTTTTAAGCGGCTGTAAAGTTCACTTTTGAAGTGTGACTAAGTATGTTGTAGAACAAAACTTGAAATTAAATTAAAAATAATATTATCCTCAGAATTCAGTCTTGATTTACTCATAAACTTTGGTGAAAATTCAACCAGTAGCTTTAAAATTCTAATTATTTTAGAGGTTTTAAGACTACAAACTGAACTTCTCTGTTTGTTCATACGAATCTAAATAAAAATATTATTAGTTGAACGTTTTTTCACTCCCTCTATCTGTTAATCCTTTTTGGACCGATTCATTTGTCCGAATTAGCACAATCTCTCCAAGGGGTGGCGTTTTACTCCCGCTTCTCTCCAGTGCGCTTAAAATCACCCCCTCCGTCGCTCTTATCAGCAATTCAGATTGCATGCAAATGCCCTGAGAAAGGAGCGTCATTCTGAAAAGACAGCGAGTGTGCGCACGAGGGGGGTGAGCAGAGGCATTCCTCGTTCCTCTCTCTATTCTTCCCTGTCTGCCGGCTGATGCTCGCGCGTTCACTCAGTGCAGATATGAGCCCAGATCTCAGTGAAGTTTGAAGAAGACAGAGAGCAGCGCGCGGTCGGATTATTATTTTCATCAAACTCGTCCAGCGTTTGCATTGAGAGTTCCTAACTTTCTCTTTTATCCGTTTGGTTTGACCATGGGCTCTTTTCGCAAAAAGGCGTTTTATTGGTCCGTTTGGTCGTTTGCTGTTGTTTTTGTGCTTTTGAGTCAGCGTTGTCATGGAAGTTGTTCAGAAAAGGAGCTGGAAAAACGAGAAGACGAGGCGAATGTAGTTTTAACCGGGACTGTAGAGGAGATCTTGAACATGGACCCGGTGCACAACACTTACTCCTGCAAGGTAAGACTTTGCTCACCAGACACTCTTCAAATGTATCAAAGTGAAAGTAAAAAAGGTAAATATGTACTTCATAACACATTGTATTACAAGTCTAAGCTTATTCTTTAATGGTTACTGTGCAACTATGTTGCAATGTATATCACCTGTTAGACATATAGACGAAAGCTACCAGCCCAGTATTTGATCATGTATAACGAATGTGTATAATTGGGAACATGTATAATGCTGTCTAAATGGGCAACTCAGAGGGTTTTGAGTCGAATAAATCATGAACACCAAGTTGCTGCATCCAAATAAAGTGCATATATGTAAATAAAAGGGACTTGTTTAAATCTCGCCCTAATGGGTTTTTGGAATGTGTGGACACTGGTTTTGCTCAGTTGATGAAAAATGTCCACAGTCCTACTTTGATCCACCTGTAATTTGATCGTCCATGCTCAAGGTACCTGAACAGCCTTTGCAGTGACTTGATGTCCTTTCAAGCTCTGTTAGTGCTTCAGGTTCAATTATCTGCAATTATCATGTAATCATGGGCTTACTTTGTTAGAAGTAACTGAATGCGGTCACATATATCAAAGTATTGCAGAAACTAATCACTAGGACATAAAAAGTGTGAAAAGAAGAGTAATCTGAAACTTCAGCTCTTCCCACCATTATTTCATTGTGTTATAGAAGAGATATGACAAGGCATATTAAAGGCTGACACTGGTGAACAATTCATTTGAAAATATAGGCTACATGAATTCACAAGTTTTGTAAAACCTGATGATCATGTTATCCACCATTAAACATCTGACCAGTTCACAAGAGTCACGTATTTCCTTAAATTTGATACGTGACCTAGGAAAAGTGCAGAATCTTATCTTTCCTATTCATTTCACAGCTTTTTGTTTTAAATATTTTCAATGTGTTCTCATACGTTTGGACCACCACTGAGGCATATATGAAGCAGAAATGTATAATACGTGTAGTGCAGAGTTAGATTGCAGAGTCTTATAGAGCTGGCGGTAGGTGGCCCCTTCGGAATGTGCAAGAAAGTGACCTTGATCTGCAGGAAATGGTGTTTTCTTAATCTCATGTTGTCTTTCCCCCTGTCTGAAGGTAAGGGTATGGCGTTACATAAAAGGCAAGACCATGGTGAACGGAGAGGTGCTGCTGGATGGAGGAAACAAGGTGATGATCTGGCGGTTTCGGAGACCCCCATATTTGCGACAATCAGGTGGCCACCGGAGATACACGCATTTTCTTTGTCAACCTGTTCCCTGAGTACATATGGCCGAGCCACAAGAACGAACTGATGCTCAACTCGAGCCTGATGAGGATTACTCTTCGCAACTTGGAGGAGGTAGAGCACTGCGTTGAAGGTAAAAAAACATTTTCCTGATTCAGCATAAAGCTGTAACTCACTTCTTCTGGCCGTGTAGAGATTTGAGAGTTAGAAAGCTCCCGTGGTGGTGACGGCAGTCCTGATTGCAAAAGCAGGTGGTGTTTTCTGTTCTAACTGCATCTTTATTCTACCTAATGAAGCGGCTCGCATTTTGTGACATTACATTAACCATTTACATTATATTAATACAGCAATCATAGCGTTCCAAATTAAACTTTTTACCAGTTTTTTTGTTCTTCTCTCTACTTTTTTGTTAGCTGGCAATGCTTATTGAATTTCTTGGGCCCCGGGGCATTAAAACAAAGCATATCATGTGCACCGTCACTAGAACTCAGCCACTGACAGTCAGTGCTCTAGAAGGAGGGTGTGTCTGTTTGCTACCTGAGCACCTCCAGGGCCTTTGTCTAACCTGAGTGAAAGTCCAAACCTCTACCTTTACTTGAGGGAAATCATTTATAGAGTTAGAGTGGAGATACTAAAACATAACCGCATAGCTTCAAGCTATAAGTCCCCTCACAAGGGTCCCTGTATCTGTATTATGAATGCAGTCACTGCTTATTTCCACCTTCTCAAAGCCAGACCGTCAGAGCAAAGTTTGTCTCTGTAGGAAAGAACAGTTGAATGAATAAGGCCAGACTGATGTCCAAACTTCTGTGTCTTTTCAAAGTGCTTTTGGTTTATTCATGTAAATGCGAAATAGTGGTTGTCCTTCTACTATAAATGGTGAGTTCCTTTTTCCATTTTGTAAATCAGCAGTGCTTGTAGTTTAATCAAGTTTAGTGTTCTACAGTGCTAGAGAGAAAATACCGTACAAGCAGAGAAAATACACATTAGTCTGGAATACAACAGAGCATTTGAAGCTAACATCACTCTTATAGGTCTAATCGATTCAGTAAATCGGCACTCTACATCCTCTCTGTTTGGCAGGTTGAATTGTCTAGATTTTTGAATATTGAGTCTGGTCCAATTTTCAACTTTTTCTGTCTGAGAATCAACCACCTTAATAGGAAGAGATAGATTGATTGACTTTTAAAAGTTTGAAACCAAGTTTTGTGGTGTTTTAATGTGTCATTTAGGGACAAACATCTGAAGTAGTTTATATTTATTAATTTAACAACTAATCAACAACTAAAGTGTTGGTTAAACTCTTTGGACATACTCTAAAACTTAACAGAAGTATATCTAGATACTGTGATCTGAATTAAAAGTATCAAGTAGGTGTTGATTATTTTGCACACTTAACTCAGAAAACATAAAATATACAGTTTTGTTTGAAAATATTTTTTGAGTAGATTCAGTGGTCCTCATTTATGTTCGTTTCGAACCTATGACCGAAAATTGGGTGTACAGTCATTTCTACGCAAAACTTGGAATTTATCAATATGGATGTGAGCGGTGGCTACGATCAAATCTCGCGTTTTTGAGTTAGCCAGAACTTGTGTGCAGCATTGAGAATTTCGAGAGAATTGTATAATCTTGTTCATTTAGATCATTTTCCTAAACCAACAAACAAAGCTTATTTTTTTTGATCACACCAGTGCCTCACACACGCACAACATTTCAGCATTACTAGCTTGATATTTCAACCATTAATCAAATTAAAATGCAGTCAACCAAACATAAAAGTTACACTGCTCAATTTACAAGGTCCACTTTAAAATCAGCATGCAGCACCGAAATAAAAAAATTGCGCATGTGAAGGGTGATATTTTACGTCGATATTTTAACACAAGTACAAAGCCTTGTTTATATCATAGATAATAGTTTAGCAACCAAATGTTACAAGGCAAAAATTTTGGAAACATTTTGATGTCGAATGAGGCTTGTGAGCCCAATGCCGTTTATTTTCACTTTAATAAATTAATTTTAACTTGACGTTGTAGGCTATTCTGTTTATAATGAATGCCACTATAGCCCAATTAGTGTTTTACCAATTTGTGTTTTACATAATTTAATATAAAATTGTATAGCTACTAATTTTTTCATTCTTGTTCTGTAATACCGTTACATTTAAAGGGTTTGTTGTGGATTAAGGAGAACAAAATAATCTTATATAGTGTTTATAAATGTTTCGTTATATTTACTGGTATTTAATATACATATAAATTAATGCCATTGTTTGCAATTATAAGGTTAAAGGGTATTTTTAGAGTAAGATCAATTTCTCTTTCATGAGATTACTTCCTCTTTTTGGCCGGGTTTCGTTTCTCTGTCATAAACTCTAGGGGCGAGGTTTCTAAACCGGAATGTTTTAGGGCCGTGATATTCAAATGATGATTTTTTTCAGCTGCCAAATTATCAATGTAAGATCTTTCGTATGATAGGATTGGAGGCATACGAATGTTTCATAAATTCACGTGAACTCTGTCGTAAATTGATTTGTGCGCTTGGATCTGGGCTCGTTTCTACATTAGATTGATAAATGAGACCCAGTTTAGTTACTGGTTAGTGTTAATGCATAGTTCTATCCCTTCATTGAAATTCCATTACACCAAAACTTTGAAGGTTTCAAAAAGCTCATAGACATAGACCACAGATTTAATTTAGGCTTTTATTCACATGGACATTGACCAGCTCACATAGTGCACATTAACGGAAGCTCAAACTTTTAGTTTTTGTTTGACATGAGAATCTGTGAAGTCTGTTCTAGTGCACGACAACAGTTAATCTTCTGTTTCTGATAGAATTCTTATTTTTTGGTGAACTACACCTTCACGTAAACCAAACTGATTGGTCCTTGGTTTATGAAGCACGCACCAGCCATATTTGTTTCCAGCAGGAGACTGAGACTACATGGCAGGTGACTGACGAGCACTCATTGCTTTCTAGTGCTCGATAGAATCAAGCACAAATCAGAAAAATTTCCTTCAGGGCACAAAACGTACATTTTCTCCTTTTTCTTCATTCTCTACCATTTAGTGCTGTGCTTTTTGGCACAAGCCACTGCTGTCTTTTTTGAGGCTGCTAAAATCTTAAAAGGTTTGATGAGGGGGCAATTTAGCAGAGTACCGTATTTTGCATTCGCACATGGAGAGAGAAGTATAAGGCCACTGAAAATAAAAGCTGCTCTGGCTAATGAGAGGCCATGTGCTTCATTTAACAAATGTGATTCTTTTTATATTGTAATAGGATTGGATCTCATTTTGCACACAAGATGCTCAAGTATATGCTACAAATAGCAAACAGCTGTGCTCAGAATGGCCAACGGTTTTGTTGAACACGCAGTCTTCGAATTCTAATTCTGAGTCTATAAACAGAGACCGTGTACTTCAAAACATTTAGAAACAGTGGTTCTGAGTCTGACCTTGCTTTTGACATGGTTAGACAAGTATACTATAAACCAGGCCTTGAATAAAAAAAGTACTAAAGAGTGATTTGGAATGGTGCCTAATGGTGTTGGCTAAACTGATTTGGGAATTTGATGTTATCCATCAATTATTTAATAAAGCATGACCTTTTAGTGAAGCTTATTTTTTTATTTTCTTTGTCACTGCTTAGTATTAGACCTACAGCAAAAAAAAGAATGTGTGAGGTGGAAAGAACAAGATCGTACCTGCCAGCCTGTTGAGTGTATCCTCTCCTCTCTCCTCACCTCTGACAGGTTAGATAGCACTGAGAAATGAAGAGATTCCTAGCTGAAGTTTAGAATACTGCCGTCAAAGCCAAAGTTTTCTTAAGGGGGGAAAAAGCGCTGTTTATAATGACAAGATTGGGAGGGTGAAATGTGATAACAAGAGAACGCAACAAGAAATTCTTGATACAAGTGTAGACTGGAACACTTATAGGAGAGGCCTAGAGGCGTCGAGTTCTCACTCCCACCCAGTTGGCTCTTTGCTGAAACAGACTACTTGTGTTATGGGAAAAAGCACTAATGTGTTCATCTGGCAAACATACACCAAATGCATCAGTTGAACTTCAAATGAGATGTTTAGAAGAATGTCTGAGCTGCTGTTTTCCATACAATGAAAGGGAATCCTGTCAAACAAGACTTCTTATGAATAACGACTTAAATTTCTGTCTATTTCTCACACAATCTATCTTGGAATATAGCGCACAAGTCATATTGACCACTTATGATAGTTTTATGATGCTTTTTTGTCCTTTTGGAGCTTGATGGTCCCTTTCGTTGAATGGAATAGAGCTGGACTTCTTTTTAATGGAAAACAAATTGAAAGCCAAACAGGTTTCGATTGACATGAATGTGAGTAAATGGTTTTATTTAGTGAACTAAGCTTTTAAATCCTGTTTTATTCCACAGTTGGAATTGTAAGAAGTCCAGTGGTTGAATCTGGAAATCTGCAAGCAGGGATTTTGGCATTTTGTTAAATCAACAATTCAAGTGTTCTCCTTTCTCTGAAGTTGGCATGTGCGAACATGCTGCTTTTTGGTGTTTCTCTGACTTTGTTTGCATATGTGGATGCTAATTCATTAAATGCCAAACTACACAATAGTGGAAGCTTGCGTTGTACTGGAGGATAATCGTTTAAACCAAAGTCGTCCTGTTTCAAACCGTTGTGATCCTTTGCATTTCTGATCTCTGAATAGAGTGAATTAAGCCAGACTAACTATGAAAAAGAACAGCTGGAAAGCAAAAGAAAGTTGGATAGAAAAATGTTATGGCTTCATGTGTTAAGCATTGCAGCAGCTTTTGAACTTGAGGAAGAAGTGATGAAACTTAAGCAAAGAGAATGAAAGCATGAAAAAGCTTGATTTATAGTTGCAATGAGAAGTCAGAATCCTTTTGGTGAATCTGTTCATTGCAGCAAACCTGTTCTAAAATTATTTTGAGTTGTTACTAAAACAAGTCTTTTGGCTTCATATGTTCATAACTGATATTATTTAAAAAAAAATTATTGTTATCATTCTTCTTGTTCCTACAATTATTTATACAGTAATTTAAAATTATTAATATCCATAATTAAAAATGTCAATGATAATCTCAAATAGTAATCTCAATACCAAAACCAAATCCACCCTTTACAAACCAAATCATTAAAAATTGTTTCAAAAGAATGATTGATTTATGAATAGGTTAATGTTAAACTGCTGGATGCTCAAACAAATCCCTCCTCATTTTGCTTCAAAATACTGTATATGGTTACATGCACTCATTTTTGTAAATTGGAATTGATCCAATGCGGTTTCAGATTCTGAAAGTTTACATGCTTCATTTTTTTATGTTGATCTGATTATTTCAGAACTACACCATCCCTTTCAATCCAATCGAAATTTCATTTGATCAGCCGGATCATTTGAGGTGTTTACATAAAGGGTTTTTAGTCTGATTACTATCAGTCTGATTATAAACAGATTTGGGTGCCTGTTAATGTAGATAATGAACTGCAACATTGTCAATTTTTTTTTTTTTTTTTTTACTTCTTCAATCTGTCCATCTGTTTTCTGCCTGTCACGAGGGCAACATAGTTCAAGGAGACCAGTTCAAGTTGAGCTTTAGCCTGAAGACCGAGAGTCCAGTGCTGGTGGTCTTTCGTGATAATGAGTGCAGGTCATCCAGTCTAACTCTCTGGATTGAGTGTGTGTGTGTGTGTGGGGCAGGTTTGGGAAAGAGAGTAGGGTCGACCGATATGTGTTTTTCAGGGCCGATGCCGATACCGATTATTACAGATCAAGTAGACCGATAACCGATATTTTGAACCGATATATTTGTCTGGTGTAAAAATGAATGCCAAAATTAATAATAACAAGAGCTCTGACAAAAAAAGCGTTCTTTAAATGCTTTTAAACATGTCTTTAATTCTGAAAACTGTTAATAACAACATTTCCGTTGGTTTTAATTTACAGTACAGTGCAAATGAAGGCATAAAACATTAATTTAATTTATCTTTTAATCAAATGAGAGTTAGACTTTATTTTTGGCAAACAAATGAGTTTACTATTAAAATTAAAACATGGAAGAAATAGCGTGTGTGTGATTATTCTCAACAAAAGTTGTAATAATTGTTGTAGTTGTATTACGTATACAGTAATATATTCGGCTAAACCGAACTTATATTTTGACAGGTTGCCATGAGGACCTTTTAAGTTTCTGTAGCCTATGTATATATGATATGACGATCGTTTTACTCAAATGAAACGGTCAAATGCTCATAGTGACTCTCCGAGCAGTTCTGGGGATGTTGTTCATGTATTTATGTCCTCATTTAGTGAGGACGGCAGATGCTGAAAACACCGACCATCACGCTCAGTATGTATGTGTGCAGTAAATGAAACCGCATGTCTGTGTCATTCATTAACAGAGATGCAGAACATGCAGGATTCATATTTAAAGTGTTTTTGCGGCTTAATATTTATAGATACTAGTCCATACGAGTCGATTTAAGTGTACTGACCTACTTTTGATTAATTCATCCAAACCTTGACAAATTCCATGACATTTCCGCGTTATACGGTAAATTCCATTATATGACTGCATTCAGCGATGAGTATTTTGCATCAGCGGACATCATAGGTTATATTGAGGTGTTTTGCAACTTCAGTGTAGTGGATTATGATTTATTCAACAGCAACGCCTGCTGCTGAGAGACAACTGATGCGTGACATCATTGTCAGCTCCAGTTAGCAAGTGCTTTGTGAGACTGCCTTCAGTTTTCACGTTGATTGGTCGGACTCGTGACTCCTACATATCAGATGAGCGGAGATTGCTCTGGACAGGCTGCATCGGCATAGTGCATTTAAAAATTTAATAATTTCACCTGTATTATTTATTCACCAATAAATAATGTCACCTGTAAATAGTATGTTTGTTTGCATAATAAAAAAAAAAAAAAATAAAATTATCGGCAAATCTGTTTTGAAAATGCCCGATATCGATAATCGGTAAAATGCTTAATATCGGCCAGGCCGATAATCGGTCGACCCCTAAAAAGAGTAGCAGGTCTTTGGGCGCACTTCCCTTTTATTCCGGCTGTTTGTGTAAAGAGGAGGCCTGGCATGCTTCTGATTCCACATTGCACGAAGGTCAGCCTGCTTTCACTCAGCCCTGAGCAGGTAATGATTAATAGATTGAGCATGATTGAGGTGAAGGACTTCCTCCACCCCTTGTTAATGGTCTTAGGATGAGAATCATTGAAGAAGGGCCCTCTCAGAAAGGGGCTTTATTAAAAAAATCACCCCTGTGTTATTTCAGGCTGATCTCCCTGAGCCAGACTTTAGCCCAGGGATTTCCAAATGTGTTTTATGAGATTTGGGAGACCAGTCATCAGTGAATGGAGCTGAAAGCCTGTCGCCACCATAACACAAGAATCCAGGGGCCGGATGATTTATAGGAAATGGCTGTAATGCGTCACCGAATAGCTGTTTGTAATATAGTGATTCTAGCTGCGCGTGTAGATGACTAGTCTGAACAGGAAGCGGATTAAGGTTTGTAGATGCCAGAATTAGTATCTCATTTTTCTCTGAGGTTATTTAGTCTGTAATTATAGTTTGGAGTTTTCTTAAATGCAAAGCCAACTTTGTTCTCCATTGAGGCCTTGTATAGGCTCATCACTTTATTTTATCTGTCTGTGCACAAGCACTTCTTTGTCTGGGTAGTCATGGGAAGGTGTTTTTTGGTAGGATGATTTGCAGCATGTTGTGACACTGGGACTTTCTCTGTGGAACATGATTAGAAAACGGATTGACTGAGAGGCTAGAGAAACTGACAGCGAAAAGATAACTCAAGTAAGGAGGAGGGACCTGAAAGCTGAGAATTATACCTGTTAGAGTTTCACAAGTTATTACATTTTAAGATTTTAATTAAATTCTGAAACCTCCACACTTGCTCGGAATACTAATTAAGCTTTGGGAATGAGAAAGCTGTGAAACAAAGGGATAAGAGTGTTTTGCAGCCCTCTGCTCACCTCTCTTTTCACTTTAAATTCTCCTTCCTGTAGAAAGAGTTTGTATTGGCACCAAGTTTGAGTCCGTGTCTGGTTTAATCTCTTCAGCAGACATCATTGTTTAAGCAACACATGTCGATAGTCTCAAAGTCAGATTGATTTCATTACACAGAGTTAGAAATGTGAGGAATTCAATGTTAGATCTGTTAGATTTAAGGAAATATTCAGAGTGAGGCAACTGCATTTTTATTGACCGTTAAGTAATATTTTTTTGCCATGTTACCTCTACAAGTATGAAGGATTTTTGTTTTTATTTATTTAAAAGTAACATTTACATACATCTTTTGTAATTATTTATATTGGATTTTCTTTTTATTTGAGGAAATAATTTCAAAAACATTTCGAATTTGGCCTTTTTTTGTCAGCTTTGTGCATGTTTTACTTCCAAAAACCTTTCTTTATTTAAAAATATTTTATTTTGAGTCTTTTTAAACCTAAGATCTAAAAAAGAAAAAAGGTTATGGCAGTTGTTTGGCATCTACTCATCCGTCACTAAATGAAATGTAAAGAGTCTGTACCTGCTACTTCTGTCCTGTGCGGTAGAGGTTTGTTAGTACTTTTTAGAAACATGGTTGAGTGCTTCTTGTGAGGAGGAAACATTGGTCACCATGTTTTCAGGAGTTAGATGGGCAACAGACTGGAAAACCCCTCGCATTCCAGACACAATGGGTAGAATGGATAGGGAGACTTCACATGTTATGGATTCCTTGAGATATGTGACAATGTTTCAGACGGGTCTAAATGTGAAGCGATAGACAGCTGCTGCGGTTTATGCGGCTAATCCACCATCATTCACTGTTACAGCTAGAGATTCATCTGGCACCAGTGAGACGTGTTATTATTTAGTCACGTTTAGTCATTGGACATTGTTTTAACTCACATTTTGTTGTTGTTAAGCTTGTTTGCATTGACCGTTCTATATGACCTTAAGATCTCAAGAGACTAAAGAAAGTTTTATCACCTTCTTATTACAGGCATTAGCACAAGTTTAATGAAATTTGAGAGCTCATTTTTTTTAAAAGGCACTAGCAAGTGCTGAGTGTTATTTAAATTCCTTTTTCATTAGACACTGTAATCTGCTACACAGACTATGATTCCTATTTAAACTTGACTTTAATGTCAGGGTCCAGTGAAAATGAGTTCTGCGCTGACGGTGTGAAAAACGCAGTGCTAATTGAATGGTCATGGTGTCAAACTTTTGGAAGAAAAAAAGCATTCCAGTAGGTAGATGAAAGCAGGGCTGTCATGGATGAGACCGTTTCTTGAACCAGATATTGTGTCTCTGAAATAATTTTCTATAGGCAAATTAAGATTTTTGAAAAGAGAACCATTAACTTTTCCATTACCCTTCAAATTGTGCAAATTGGAATTGCGAATTGAAAATACACAAATGGAAACACTCCAATATTGCACAAAACTCCCATATATCGCAAAAACATTTTTATGCCCGCATGAGGTCAGTTCACAGAAGTTTTTATAGATATATTACTCTCAAAAGCTTTGCACATATTTGTAATAGAAATGCACCTATTGTTTTGCAACATCTCTGATGGAAAATCCACTTGTAGTTGATTTCTTGTTGGCCATAGCTTGTGCTAGCTGATAATTAGCTGCATAGTTCAAACTGGCTATAACCATTTTAGATTATGGCGCTATATTAACTATTTCGGACCAGATTTGACCAGCTATCTGTTGTTAGCTGGTCAGAACTGCTTTCTAGATGGTCTTGGACCTCCATGTTCCAAAATCTAGCTTGACTCTTTTAAGATGGTAGCTGGTTGGTTGCTGATTCAAAAGATTCGAGTTTAAGCTGGATTTTCATCATATTTTGAAGCTATAGCACACAGGACAACCACCTGTCCAGCTAAATGGTGGTCAAGAGTTCACTCTATACAATCCACTTTTACAGTTTGTTTGCTGAGTGAAGTAACCCGTGAAGGAGGGGGTTCGGTGCCATTTCGTTTGCCCCTGCTGGAATGTCAGCAGTTGTAAGGTGTAAAGCACAATTACACACAAAAGCCCAAATAACACATGCTAATGGAGTGTGTGCAATGTGTGCCTTCCTTGAAAAGGAAGAATCCATTCCATTCATACGGGCCAGCATCAGCATGAAATTGTCTTGCACTGACCTGGCATTGGTAAATCATTAAACTAGAGCTGCATTGGTGGTTTTAAGTGTACTTGAAAGGTCACGGAGGAACCTGTGCTGCTTAAATCCACAGCCGATACCCCCCCACGGTTCTAATAACAATTTAGCCTTTCTGGTTTTTGTTGTGTCCAAAAAACCCCTTTAGCTAGCTTGCTTGAAGTTATCCCAGACTTGGCTATCACAGGATGTTAATGTCTTTTTGTTTGTTATCACATGGTCATTACCTCCTCTTCATAATTCTCGTCTAGATTGTATCCTGCTGGTTGCATCTTGTTCTAATTTCAGCTCATTTGGTTCTCATAATGGGTTCCTCTCCTCATCATCTGCCCGACATCAGGGCCATTGACAGCTGAATGACTTCGAAATGTTTGACCATTAAAGATACATTTTTTATGTGTGTGAAACGGTAGCTCTTGGAAAGTGAGGTAGATGAGTCCCTAGCTTTCCCACAGTCCTCCGTATTACAGAGCCCTGTAGAGCATACCTGTAATTACACTGGAATCTGGCCTGTAAAGCTGCCAGTGTATTAACCACCAGGTGCAGACCCGAGACCTGCTGCTGAGGTGCAGCAGACTCGACCTAATTCTCTACTCAAACATGTACTTATTAAACCCAACATGGAGTGTGAGAGGGAGTAGGTCTGTCTGTGTACACATCCTGTAATCTAACATCTCCTCCATCTAAATCTAACATCTAAATCATTTGATTTATTTGTACAAATAGATTTAATTTGTGCATAGAATAACATTAATATGTCTGCTATTTTGTGTATGTTTTTAAATTAAAATGGGAACAGGTGATGCAGCGGTTGTGATATAAAGAATAAAACAAAATATAATCTGGCTGGCATAGTCTTTTTTGAGAGTTATTTCTTAGATTATTTTTTACAAAAACCTTCAATGCCTATTAATATTTGAAAAGTATTTATTTATACACTACTGTTCAGAAGTTTGGGGTTAATAAGATGTTTTTTTTGTTTTAAAGAAATTATTGCTTACATTCAGTAATAATGCATTAAATTGATCAAAAGTGACAGTAGAGAAATTAATAATGTTACAAATTATTTTAATAAAAAAAATGCTGTTGTTTTGAACTTTAAAAAAATGAACAGCAAAAATATATATTAAAAAGCCTGTTTTCAGCATTGATAACAATACGAAATATTTCTTGTGCATCAAATCGGTATATTAAAATGATTTCTGAAGGATCAAGTGACATTGAAGCCTGGAGTAATGATGCTGAAAATTAAGCTTTGCCATTACAGATTTCTTTATACAATATTTCGTATTATAATCTTTTACTGTATATTTGATTAAATAAATGCAGTCTTGGTGAGGATGCTTTTCAAAAACATAAAAAATCATACCAATGCCAAACTTTTGAATGGTAAATTTATATTTAAAAAGTTAATTTTATTTTTTTATAATCACAAGCATTAATGGTTTATGTTGTTTATAAGTATTTGATGATTGCACCACATGACATTTTACTTTTCTTGAAATCAATGTTTAAATGTTTTACATAAGCATTTGCGATTCGACTTTAATACAAATTTATAAGAACTGTGCACGTTAATCTCTTGAAAGATTTTTCACTTTAGTCGTCATTGACCTCCATGTAATTTTAACATAAATTTAGCCACCTTAAGCATATATGAAAATCTCCAGGCTCAGATCTCTTTGTTGTTAAGCAGTGTGCCACCCTGTTCCAGCGTTCTGGTCATCTGTGCTCTGCTGAAGGCCTCTTAAGTCAAGATATCTGTCTGGCTCAAATGAATTCGGCTGGTAATCCTGTTGTTTTAGCTAACAGTTGCAAGGAAGTGCTGGCTTTCAGAGACAAATAGAGATATCTGACACAGGGCATCTCGGTTACGCACACACACAACTGCTAGCAGAGATTTAAGACTTTGACACACAGTTTTAGGGACGTTCACGTCCACATCTCTTTCTTCCTCACTGTCCTTCTGGCTTTCCCTCTCGCTTTCTCACACACATGCCCATGAGAATGGCAGCCTGCTGTGCAGAGCTGTCAGTATCTGTAAACCAGTGGCCATGTGGAAGGAAAGGGCCTCATTACTACTCTGTCATTATGGAGCTGAGCATGCTGGACTGCTACACGCTTCAAGTAAGACAGGTCTTGTAAAGAAGTTTTGGCCTTTGAAGTAAATCATTTGCTTATTAAATTACCCCCCATAAATCCTGATTGTGTCTAGTTATCCTGATAGCAGCCTAAATTTTCCTGCTTTTTTAGACCAGTTAGTCTAAGAATTATCCTATTTAATAGATGCTTTTTCTTAGCAATGATTGTTCCATGTAGCGCATTCTCCTTTTCAAGCCATATTAGCCCAGTTTAGATTGACATGGCAGTGAGAATATAGGATAAAGAGTGGGAAGGAGAGAGAAGGAGGATGGGAAAGAAGGATAAAGGGTAAGGGGACAGAGAAACTGGAGCAAGAGATCAGGGCCAGCTCTTCTGCTGTGGTTTTTCGGCTCATGTTATGCATGCTGGGATGAAGTCATGGTGAGAGCAGCCAGATACCTCTGCTCTGCTCTGCTCCCCATGGCTAGTGTTTTCCTTCCCTGCTTCTCTCACACACACCATCTGGCCAGCTGGAAGGAAGTGTTTTCTACAGGTGGGATATTCCTTTATCTCTCACTTGCTCTGTGTCTTTTCCCTTGAGACAGATAGCAGGGAGGCCCTCAGACTCTCTGTGTTTGTATGTACACACTAACCACACACAGACAGAACTGGCACGCACACACACCGGCACATTTATTTATTATTTTAAGCCCAGACGTTGACGGCCGAGAACAATGACTCCGACTGTCTTTCCTGAAATGAGTGTCTTTACGTCAGATTCAATCAGATTAAAAGCTTATCGGTTTGAACTACATCTGGAACGTGAAAGTGAAGTGTCAGTAGCCTAGCCTGAGGGAATAGTTTTCTAAAAACATACCAGCAGAAGTCGAGCTGCAGAGGCTCATGAACCAGTGGTTCACTGGTTAAAGGAATAGTTTATAATTCTGACAATTCTGTCATTAATTACTCATCCTAATGTCATTCCAAACATGTAGGACCTTTGTTCATCTTCGGAACACAGATTGTTTAAAGAATAATAGCTTTCGTAACATTACGGTTGAACCACTGATGTCACATAGACTATTTAAACAATGTCCTTACTATATTTCTGGGCCTTGAATGTGGTAGTTCTGTTGCTTTCGATGGAATGTCAGAAAGCTCTCGGATTTTATAAAATATATCTTTATTTGTGTTCCGAAGATGAACGGCATGAGGGTGAGTAATTCATGACAGAATTTTAATTTTGGGTGAACTATCTCTTAAATGCAGTGGTTGAGATTTTAAGGGGATAGTTCAAGCAAAAAAATAGCGTTCTGTCATCATTTACTCACCTTCATGTTGTTCCTAATCCATCACTTTTAAATTTCCACGTTACTTTTTTCCATGCGATTATAAAATTGAGACATCAAGTTTTCAAATTTCAAAATGATTCAAAAACACCATAAATATGCATTTAGAAGTCAAAATTATTTCAAGAAGGCAACTGGATGTCAAGTAGATTCAAACATGTATGATTTGTAATTATTTGTGAAACATAAAAGTAAATATTTTGGAGAATTTTTGTAAAATCCAAATGTCAATATTGTATTGATTTTCATTGTATGAGTAAAAACATGGGGGTGGGGTGATCTACTGTATTGTTTTAAAGCATCATTTGAGTATACAGGCACTGTATAAATGGCTGTCTCAGTCTTATTCCCAGAATGAAGCTTCATACTTTTTCTGGTTTCTCTGGGGTGCTTTAAGCATAATGGGTTTAAGGATAAATTCTGATATTATTTCAGCAAATGCATGAATCAGAATTTAATAGTGCAGAAAGATGAAACCAACTGGAATGAGCTCAGAGATAAAAGTGAGATGAGTAGGAGAAAACGAGTCATTTGCTGACTCACGTGTTGAAAGGTCTGAGTCATTTCATTAAATTCAAGGGGTGAGATGTTTTAAAAAGTGGCATTTGACATTATGCAATTTGGAGTATGCTTCAATATGACTCATATGAATAAACAGGATGCTTTCATATATTGCATTTTCAAATATTTATAATTTTACATGAAACTTAGAGGCCATGCTTGATGGGAAAGCATTTGTGCAGTAATGTGAGGCAAAGCTGTGAAATGAGCTGTTAAGAATGATTTTGTGAAGTGTTTGGTAAGTGGAGGTTCATCTGGAATTTCTGTGGAATTCTCCTACTTCCCCTCTGGGCTTTAGGTGAGGTGGATAGAGACTAGTCCAGACCAATGCTATCTGTTACATCAACGTTTTTGTGTGGCTACGTGCATGTTAAGGGCTCTGAAGTGTTTACTGACAGTTTTTAACCTGTGGCTGGAGGGCAGGTCAGATCCAGGACAGGACAGGTGAGGGAATGTGTCCATTCTTTAATACTTATTTCCCAAAGTAGCAGCCCACCCGAGAGAGAGTGCAAATTGCTCTTGTCCTGGACTGACAACATTTTTCATTCAATTCAGTTGACAGATCAAATTTTACATCTTTGCCTAATATTTTGTATTTTATTTTATTATTATTATTTATTTAATTTGGGTCCAGTTCTACCTTGCAAGTCCATGGTATGTATTCATTCATTCATTCATTCATTCAACAAACCTCATGATTTAAGGTATGGTGCTTTATGCTATATTTTGAAAGAAGTCATAATGTAGTCATGTCAAAATTCAACTGTAGCATTTAAAATGACAGATTTAAATGTTTAATTTATGTAGTCAAAATACTGTACACTTCTTATGTCAACCATTTATCTGTCAGAATTTTTAATATCGGTGCATCACTAGTTAAGACTCTGTATACTTGGACTTCTAAGGAATTTTAGCACCTCATGAATTGCTGTGGGTTCTGTTTTGTCCCGTTTTCCCTCTGTCCCTCATTCCCTCTTCGGCTTTTTGTTCTCGGGGTAGCAGAAGGAATGTGCTGGGTTCATGGTTTCAATGTGAGATGGATGACCAGTCTGAGGGACTACAGGCTGACCTCATGGGGGAGGGGTGTGAGGAACTGGCAGAGAAACCGTAAAAAAAAAGTCAAATTGGTTCCCAGAACCTATATCTCAGAAATGTGGAAATTATGCCGCATTGTGCCAGCTTACATTCTTCAGCACCTGTTTCATAAATAGTGACCTTTTGAAGATCACTTGTTTTGTACTACAGACATCTTCCGACATGTTTGAGAGTTGAGTGAGTAATGTTTGAGAGATACATGTGGTGAAACGTTCATCAAACGTTTCTTTTAGTGAAAGGATGGATTGTAGATGTAAGAAGTGTGGCATTCTCTTCAGAGTTTCCCTTCAGAGCTCCGTTTTCCTGTTTCAACTCCCCCTTGAACTCCTTATTTTCTGTCTTTTAGCTGGATTGTGCCAGTTGCTGGCAGAGTGCTAGTGGAATCTTGATCAGGGTGTATTTACATGGAGACAATAGAGCATGCTGAAGTGATTTCTCCCTCCTATCCCCTTTTCCCTCCCCATCCCCTCGCTCTCTTAAGCTGTTATCTCTTTCCCTCTTTGAGGATCGCTGTCCCTTTAGAGAAAAGAATAATTGACCCTGCCCGGAGCAGCCGTCTGTCTACAGTAGAGTGTCGTGAATGAAGCCCAGACTTCATATCTGCTTGCGAGCAGCAGCCTTCTCTCAACGCCCCCTGCACATAATCAGCTCCTCCACGTTCGCCCCACTGTCACTTCATCCTTCTATTCAGCGCCGGCCTGACGTGGCACACCCCATCTGTTCCCAACCACAACATTATTCAAATGAAAAATGACCTTGCTAAATGGGGTGGCGGCTGCGGCCACCTCCATGCGTCCTCAGAGCGTGCGAGGGCTGCAGAGCACGGTTGCATGATTTTGGTTGAAGTGAGGAGTGGGTTTTTGGAAATTCAAAGCTTTTTTTCTGCGTCTTGACTCTTGCTCCATATGTTGCTTCAAACACACTGAACCTCCAAATCAATGCAGAAGAGAAATGAATAATAATAATACAATTATTCTTAGTAAAATTATTTTATAAAATTAATAGAATATAAAAATTATGATTTTTGTATTTATTAATAACTTAGAACAAACTAAATATTTGTATTAGAAATTATAACAGGAAAATAATACATATTTTTGAATAATTCTTAATAAATAAATACTTTTTTATATTTAAATTATAATTTGCAATTAGTTATAAATGAATGTGTATAAATGAGTGTATAAATGAATTATAATTCTTAATTTGATACTATGTAAATGATCTACTACTTATTTAAATAAATGTACTTTATATATTTATTGAATTATATAATTATTATTATTATGTTTTGAATTATATATTTTAGAATTGTTTATTTATTAATACATTTTTATAATAAGAAAAATGAAAAATTGTTATAACATTATATGTGTATAAAATGTGTGTGTGAGTTTATTTATATATATGCACAAACACATTTATATTTAAATAAAATTAATTACATAATTCTTATATTAATAATTTCTAAATGATCAAATTCTTATTTTTATGCATTTATTTAAAAAATGAATTGAATTATTATTCTATTTTGAATTGTACATGTTCGCAAAGTTAATTAAATTATATATTAAGCTTTCAATTATACATTTTAGATTTATTATATTTGGTATTCGCATCCATTATTATTTTATATCCAACCATTTTATCCAGCGGATTGCTGCACAAGTATAAGTTTACACTTGCTGGACAACATGCAGTCAGTCAGAAATAGACTGTCAGAGAATGACACCAAATTTATCTTTCGAATCATATGCTGTCCTTATAAAGCCCCACAGCCATTATTAGAAGTGGCCTTTTTTACCTGATTGTGACCTTTATTAGTGTTCTTCTGTGAGTATTTAATTCTGCCATTGTTTTATAAGTGTGAGTGTGTGAGTGGTAAAAAAGTGTTATATAAGAGCCTCTTTTGTGGCTCGTTTTGTTGAGTGAAGTACAGGAATTGAAACATTGCAATAACAAGTTTCCCCCTAGGCAAAAAGTGGAGGATTTTTAGGAGTTTGATTTTGTGACTTCTTTTTATACTGTGACATTTACGCAATTTTTGTGCTTGACTGGTTGCGACTTGATTTTCCACATTAACTTATCAGTGGTGGTCTGAGATGCCTTTATCTGGTTTTCTAGCAACAGAAAAAGGAAATGCAAATGCTCACAGTTTTTACGCAACCACCTAATGGTTCCCAACAGGGCCAGGGAGCTAAGATAAAGGCCCTGCTTTGCTCCCCCTGGGCCCCTCGGTAAAGGAGGGGGGATAGTGTTGACCGTGTTCAGCAGTGATGGGAGGAAGAGTGGGTTGGGAGGATTAGCTTTGGCTCCCTAGTGCAGAAACCCCAAGTTCACTTGAGGAGGTGGGTTATGGGACAGGATTAAGAGGAGGGCTCGTGGTGCTGTGGAAGAATTGGACTATTGTTGCAGCCTGTTCATCAAAGTGTGATGGGAGTCTGTGAAGCTGGGAGAGAGGAAGAAGAAACTGGGAAGGAGTGCGGGAAATATAGGAAAAGTTTTTTTGTTTGTGAAGCTAGACAGGCTGAAGTAACATTTATCAAGTCACTCCCACACGTTTTATTGCACTTTCTTATTGCCTGCCTTGCTTCGTTCTGTTTTTCTAGAAACGGGGTGTCAGTAGGCTTGTCACATGCGGCTCTCTAATGGGGTCAGCTGGACAGGACTCCAAGGCTCTGAAGCCGGAACATGGTTTTCCGGGAGGGACAGTGGGTTAATCTGGAACCAATAATGAGCCCAGGTCAAAGAGACAAGGCCACATGTCTGCTGATTATTCACAGAGATTTTCTCCTTAGTGTTTGAGGTTATTGTTCCCAAAACCTTCTAGAAATAGAATTCCTAACCAGCCTTTGATCCAGTCTTGAAGGTATGCTTTGCATTCCTTGGACTAAGAGGAGAAAATATAGAATGAGGAAATCTGAAGTGGGGTATTTATTTAGTAGATTTTATTTTATATTTTTGTATTATCATTAACACCATAAAAAAGCACTGCAAAAATAATTATTAGTATTTTGTCTGTTTTTCCAGAAAACATATCTGAACATGAACATATTTGATACTAAATTGTGTACGAGAACATAAAGTAAGATTTGTGAGTATTGCAGATATATTCCCATAAAAAATATTAAAACACATGCTTATTAAACACCCTAATTTAATAATTTTTTGGTCATTTATTAATAAGGTATTTCAGTGTTCAGGGTACTCATTTTATTACTTTTTATTTAAAAGTATTCTCAGTGCCTGTCACCCCTGGCCCTTTATTTGGCTTTGTCCTGCACTGGGGATTCCATTAACATGCCTCACTGATACCCCTGTTTGTGTTTGTTTGACTCCTATTTGAGAGATTCCAATAAGAGCTGTTTGGGAAACACATCAACGATCCTTCAAGAAGTGGTTTGTTTTTGTAATATCTTTCGATTGGGGTCCATTCTTGGCTACCCAGCAAAATACTTACAGTCTGTGCACAGCTGTTGTCCTACTGGGAAGTATACAAACTACACAAAAGGTTGGTGTTCTTTAATCTCTATATTTAGTCACCTACAATTTTGGAAGGATTTGGTCTTGGATTCGGTTTGATGTGGATGGGGACAGTTCCAACTCTACTGAAGTCACTTTAAACTGTGTAAACATTCAAACCGTATTTTTACAATTGTTGCACCTCCAGCTGTATTTTCTCACAGGGCCCCCAGGGGTGATGGGGACAAAAGCCCCTAAATTAAGTGACATTTGCCCCTCCCCCTTGAACTGCTGAGAGAAGGGGGCAAAAGATGGCAAACACATCCTTTTCAGATATTAGCCAGTGGTCTTTTTCATTTGATTGGTCAACAGAAAGGTGCTGTATGGAAACCATTGTGTGTCATTTCTGAAAGGAACAGTTCATCCCAAAATGAACATTTGCTGAAAATGTAGGCCTACTCATCCTCAGGTCATCTGAGATGTAGAGTTTTATTTTCTTCATCGGAACAGATTTGGAGAAATTGAGCATTACATCACTTGCAGTGAATGTAGTGAATGGGTTCGATCAGAATAAGAGTTAAATCAAACAGCTGATAAACACAATAAACCACAAATTAACGCAACTTCAAGTCTGAATCAGGAGGGAAATATGCACAGATTAAGAACCGTTTACAAGCAAAAACAGTTCTAAACAAATATGTTGGTGTATTTTGATGTGGGAGGACAACTGGGGATGCCCTTTTTCATTATTATAGATTATTGGACACATTTTGACCAGAAGCAACGGTTTAAAGTTATTGATGTATTTGTTATTGATGCATTTTGTATACAAACTCACAGCTTTTTACTTCACAAGCTATTAATTGACCAAATTATTGTGATGTTTTTATCAACTGTTTGGACTATCATTCTGACGGCACCCATTCATTGCAAGAGGATCCATTGGTGAGCAAGTGATGTAATGATACATTTCTCCAATATGTTCTGATGAACAAGCTAGCCCATGTACATTTTGGATAGCTTGAGGGGTGAGTACATTATGAGCAAGTTTTAATTTTTGGTTGAGCTATTCCTTTCATAGCAAGACTAATTTCCACCCCAGTGGTCTCATAGCAACTGAACAATGTTTGACTCATTACAACTTAACTTAAAGTTAATCACCTAATTTGACACATTCATTCTTTTAAATTGGAAAGGTGGAGTACTTTCCAGTCCTGAAATGAGATCGAAAAGAGTCAATGGTGTGGTAGAGAGAGAGAATGAGAAAGAAAGGGAGTGAGTCAGGAAGTGTGCTTGAGACCCCTTGTGTATGTATCTACGCTTCTTCAAAGAGCCTCATCTAAGTGCTCAGTTCCTCTTAGCTGCAGATATCTACACAGAGGGAAGCATCATCCTTTTCCTCCCGACATATGCCCTGGAAGCAGACTATTTAAAGCCTACATCCATACCCTGTCAGAGTTTGACGGATGGGCCTGAAAAGGCTCGACCTTTTTACTGTCCGATCCTCCCCAGTGAAAAGCTTGCTTTCAGACAGGCAGCTCAAAGGCTGCCATAACAGTGACTTCGGAGATGAGTGCCCTTATCGGTTTTCAGTAATCTGATTACTCTGACATCTGCGGGACAAAAGAAACACTACTCCTGCAAAATGGAGCTTGCAGAACCCTGGCAAAATCCCAGAGAAAGGGATGATAAAATTCATCAATGTGAATGGATTGTGCCCTGACTCACGCCTACATGTTACCGGAGGCATGTGGGCAGAAAGCTTTGTTGCAGATTCTGAAAAAAAAAGGACTTTGGCAATTGGGATGTCTAGCAATTTATTGTACCCTTGCAGATGCCAATGAAATGTGGGGAGAGAAGCCAAATTCAATCACTCGATGCAGTTGTGAGAGAATGATCTGTCATCCTGCATAAATAAAACTTGAAAAATGCAAACTTCAGTGTCAGTACTAGAAAATAATTTCTAATGAAACATTAACTTTCCATAAATAACAGAGATTAAAGGCATACTTTTATGTGTTTATTGAACACATACAGCGTGATTTGAAAATATTATTTGAACCTACAGATAAAAGGAATGTAATCTCCCAGCATTATTTCATTTTGTAATGTTCCATGAAGTTGTTTTTTTACACAAGAACTCTCAAACACCCCTGAAAAACACATCAGATTCGAAGACAACCAACTAATGAGTCTATTTTGAATGTACATAATTTTGCACATCCTTAGTAGACAATAAGCTCATACATAAATAAATCACACCCTGGACACAGAGATTTCTGAAGATCTAAATAAAACAAAAAAAACAATGCGCTTTCGAGAATGGAAAAGCTGTTGAGATCATTTCCAAAGACTTTTCCATGCAGATAAATTGGAGCGAATGCAAAACTCTTGTTACTTAATCAAGGAGTTGCTCTCACTAAAATCCCAAATGTAAGGCAGATACTATTTTTGGAGGTCAAGAAGAACTAACAGCTATGGATCTGCAGTAGGGCTGTGCGATGTGGACAAAAAAAACCCTATCACGATTTCTTGATTTTTTTTTCGATTTCGATTTTAATCACGATTTTGACACAAACAGACATGCTTTACAGTTATAAATGCATTCTGTGTGAATTTGAAATATATTTCCAAAGGAAACCAATTAGACCTTTCCCAAAAAGTTGTAACATGTCTCTAGAACAGACATATGGCAAAATACATATACAGTGGGGCAAAAAAGTATTTAGTCAGCCACCAATTGTGCAAGTTCTCCCACTTAAAAAGATGAGAGAGGCCTGTAATTTTCATCATAGGTATACCTCAACTATGAGAGACAAAATAAGAAAAAACATCCAGAAAATCACATTGTAGGATTTTTTAAGAATTTATTTGCAAATTATGGTGGAAAATAAGTATTTGGTCACCTACAAACAAGCAAGATTGCTGGCTCTCACAGACCTGTAACTTCTTCTTTAAGAGGCTCCTCTGTCCTCCACTCGTTACCTGTATTAATGGCATCTGTTTGAACTCGTTATCAGTATAAAAGACACCTGTCCACAACCTCAAACAGTCACACTCCAAACTCCACTATGGCCAAGACCAAAGAGCTGTCAAAGGACACCAGAAACAAAATTGTAGACCTGCACCAGGCTGGGAAGACTGAATCTGCAATAGGTAACAGCTTGGTGTGAAGAAATCAACTGTGGGAGCAATTATTAGAAAATGGAAGACATACAAGACCACTGATAATCTCCCTCGATCTGGGACTCACGCAAGATCTCACCCCGTGGGGTCAAAATGATCACAAGAACTGTGAGCAAAAATCCCAGAACCACACGGGGGGACCTAGTGAATGACCTGCAGAGAGCTGGGACCAAAGTAACAAAGGCTACCATCAGTAACACACTGCGCCGCCAGGGACTCAAATCCTGCAGTGCCAGGCGTGTCCCCTGCTTAAGCCAGTACATGTCCAGGCCCGTCTGAAGTTTGCTAGAGAGCATTTGGATGATCCAGAAGAGGATTGGGAGAATGTCATATGGTCAGATGAAACCAAATTATAACTTTTGGTAAAAACTCAACTTCGTGTTTGGAGGAGAAAGAATGCTGAGTTGCATCCAAAGAACACCATACCTACTGTGAAGCATGGGGTGGAAACATCATGCTTTGGGGCTGTTTTTCTGCAAAGGGACCGGACGACTGATCTGTGTAAAGGAAAGAATGAATGGGGCCATGTATCGTGAGATTTTGAGTGAAAACCTCCTTCCATCAGCAAGGGCATTGAAGATGAAACGTGGCTGGGTCTTTCAGCATGACAATGATCCCAAACACACCGCCGAACGAAGGAGTGGCTTCGTAGAAGCATTTCAAGGTCCTGGAGTGGCCTAGTCAGTCTCCAGATCTCAACCCCATAGAAAATCTTTGGAGGGAGTTGAAAGTCCGTGTTGCCCAGCGACAGCCCCAAAACATCACTGCTCTAGAGGAGATCTGCATGGAGGAATGGGCCAAAATACCAGCAACAGTGTGTGAAAACCTTGTGAAGACTTACAGAAAACGTTTGACCTCTGTCATTGCCAACAAAGGGTATATAACAAAGTATTGAGATGAAATTTTGTTATTGACCAAATACTTATTTTCCACCATAATTTGCAAATAAATTCTTTAAAAATCCTACAATGTGATTTTCTGGATTTTTTTCTTATTTTGTCTCTCATAGTTGAGGTATACCTATGATGAAAATTACAGGCCTCTCTCATCTTTTTAAGTGGGAGAACTTGCACAATTGGTGGCTGACTAAATACTTTTTTGCCCCACTGTATATTATATGTATATGTGAGTAATCAAATCCAACAAAACAACATGCATTTTTTTTTGGCCACCAAGTCCTTATCCTGTTCTGAACTCATCTTCCCTGTTTCTTTAGCATACTATCTGTCTGTATGCCCGGTCTCTTCTGTTCTCGCGCTCAATTTAGGCGCGCTGCATTCTGATTGGTTCGGATAGCATACTGCGGGAGGTTGGGGCCGGGGGCACGGAAAAAATCGTGCTATAAAGTGATTTAGAAATCGCGCAAGCTCAAATCACGATTTTATTTCGATTTCGATTAATCGCACAGCCCTAATTTGCAGGTGTCCTTTTTATGGCTCATGTTGATTTCTTTGAATGCATCATAAGAGAGAAGAAGAAAACGTCTCGGGTTACTCGCGTAACCCTTGTTCTCTGAATAGGGAACGAGACACTGCGTAGCTTGCCGCTTTGGGAACGCCTCCGGACCGTCTTGAACCCATATAGAATCACGCCAATTCATTGGCTGATGGCGCGACGCCTCTGACGCAATGACGCCGTCAGGTCATACTGGCTAACGCGCGCCATCCACCTCAGATTTCTCTGCCGAAAAGAACTTGTCGGCAGCGTGGAGAAGCTTGAGCGAACGCTCTCCCTATTCAGAGAACAAGGGTTACGAGTAACCCGAGACGTTCTCTTTCATAGGTAACTCTACACTGCATAGCTTGCCGCTTGGGAACGATATACCAAACACGCCAAGCTGAAAGGCTGCCTATCTGGCCCAAAATGAACCAACAACACGGTCGGTTCAAACAGACAGGACCTGAGAACCTGGAGTCAGTATCAACGCCAAGGTTGTAAAAACCTGACAAAGGTGTGCGGAGAGGACCATCCTGCCGCAACACAAATATCCTCCAGGGGTACCCCTCTAAAAGAGCTTGAGAGGAGGCTACGCCTAGTAGAATGCGCTCAAGACTAAGAGGTGGAGGGAGTTCCCCACCTCATAAGCCAGCGAAATGGTGTCTCTCACCCAGTGAGAAATCCTCTGCTTTGACGCGTGGCCGCGCGACCAGCACCAAAACAGATCAATAACTGGGGAGATTTTCTCCAAACCTTGAGCGATCCACATAGCTTCAATGCCCTGACCGGCAGAGCATGTGGAGTCTCTCATCCTCACTTGAAGCAAAGGGAGGGGATGGAAAGAGTGAAGAGTGACCACTTGAGAACGGAACGACGTGGACAAGACCTTGAATGTAACCCGGCCTAGGCCGCAGGGTAACTTTGACTAGACCCGGGCAAAGTCCATACACGCTTTACTGACAGAAAAAAGCCTGCAGATCTCCAACTCTTTTCAGTGACGAAGCGCCAGTAAAGAACAACCTTAAGAGTCAGTATCCGATCCAAGCTGACTCTAAGGGCTCAAAGGCCGGGCCACTAGTCCTTCGAGGACGATTGACAAGTCCCAAGAAGGAACTGCCGTGGGGCAACAGGCATGAAAGCGGAGACCAACCGATGCCTCCCCAAGGGGATCTCATCCAGCTCTCTCTGAGCTGCAATGGCAGCTACATAAACCCTAAGGGTGGTAGCAGCCTCCCCGCTGTCAGCCTTTCTTGCAAAAACTCCAGCACTGGACCAACAGGGCAGTTAACTGGGTCGATTGCACGAGTCACACCACGATTCAAAGACGCCCACTTGGAAGAGTATAGCTTCCTGGTAGCGGGGCTCTGGCACTGGCTATGGTTTCCTGAACTCCGGCAGGCAAACCATCAATCACAGCCCTTGGCCCTGTATGGGCCATACCCACAACTTCCAGAGCTCAGGCTGAGGATGCCAGATCTTGCCCTGAAGCTGGGACAGTAAGTCCCGCTGATCGGAATCTCCCAAGGAGGTCGATACAAGAGGGGAGCTGCTCGAGAACCAGGTCTGGGAGGGCCAGAATGGGGCTATTAGAAGGAGACGGGCACCGCTCACCTTCACTCTGCATAGTACTGCCGGAATCAGCTTTATTGGCAGAAACGCTGCACAGACAGACATTCGGCCATGGGTGGGCGAACGCATCTATGCCTAGAGTCGTCGGAAACTCAGGGAGAACCAGAGCGGGCACTGGATGACTCTTGAGAAGCAAAGAGGTCCACCTCGCTTTGCCAAACAGATCCCAGATCTGGGATACCGCCTGACGGTTCAACATCCATTCCCCTCGGCTTGAGCTTCTGTCTCGACAGAAAATCGGGCCGCCAGGTTCAGTACTCCCGGGAACGTGAACCGCCTCAAAGAGAGGAACTTGTCTTGGGACCAAAGGAGAAGATGACGCAAGCCTGTCCAGGGTGCGCGACCTTGAACCTCCTTGGCGGTTTATGTGGGACACAACCGCCATATTGTCCGTCCTGACTATGACATGATGCTCCCGAGAACGGGAGAAAATACTTCAAAGCCAGGAAGACAGCCCTGAGTTCCAGGCAGTTAATATGCCAAAAGAGGAACTCTTCCTTCCACTCTCACCGCCGCCTTCCTTCAAGACCGCGCCCAGCCTGTCATTGATGCGTCGTGCCGTGATCATATGGCGACGGTGGATCGCACCCATTCTCACCCCGCTCGGAGAAAGGACGGGTCTCGCCACATTAACAGGTGTCGACAGCAACAACCGCGCCGACACTCTGATAAGGCGAGTAGCTGGTACAGTGGGTGTAACCTCAGCTCTTTCATCCACCAAAGGAATGGCCTCATGTGAAGCAGCCCTAGGGGCAACACAGGGAGGCTGCTGCCATAAGGCCCAACAGCCTCGGCAGGTACCTACAGAGACATGATGGCCTAGCTTGAAGCGGGCCAAACATGCTGTAAAAACTGGTATCCGGGCAGGAGCCAAACGGGCCTGCATCTGAACGGAATCCAAACGAACTTTCCTAGAAATACAGTTCGTTGAGATGGGAGGAGCACACTCTTCTTGGCTGCTCATCCTGAGGCCAAGAGAATGGATGTGGCCGAGAACGATATCCCTGTGACGACTCACTAGCTCCCTGGAATGAGCCAGAATGAGCCAGTCGTCCAGATAGTTCAGTACACGGATGCCCTGGAGCCTCAAAGGGGCCAGTGCAGCATCCATGCATTTGGTAAATGTCCTCGGGGCCAAAGCCAGGCCGAAGGGCAGGACCTTGTATTGGTAAGCCTTCCCTCCAAAGGCGAACCGAAGGAATCTCCTGTGTCTTTGAACGACATGGATGTGAAATACGCATCCTTCAGGTCGATGGTGACAAACCAGTCCTCCTCCTGGACCTGAGACATGATGGTTTTTATCATCAGCATCTTGAACTTCCCTTTGTAGAGGGAGAATTAAAACGTCGTAGATCCAGAATGGGTCTCAGGCCGCCGTCCCCTTCAGCTGAAGAACCCTAGTTCGATGTCCGACGGCTGTTATTCCTCTATCGCTCCTTTCTTTAGGAGGGAGGAAAGCTACAGCTGTAGAACAGAAGCCTTGGAGGCGCTGTTAACTACCGTCAGTTGAACCCCGTCGAGGCGGGGGGGATATTCCCAAACTGAAATGTGTAGCCGGACCGACCGTGAGCAGCGGCACCTCCGCCACGAAGGAGAGCCCTTGGCGTCCTTGTCCGGGTTGATGGAGGTGAAGTGCTGGACTGACAGGTGGCCAGCACGGGGTCCAACACTTCAGAGGAGAATCGACTGTGTCCCCAACACGCTGCCCCCGGCAGCGAAGGACAGACTGTAGCGGGGAAAGACAACGCCCCAACTGCCAGACCGAGAATAAATGAGGATGAACTGCCCCGCACGCCAAGCCCCTAGGGGTGGCTGTGACGGTTTTGAGTGAGGAGAGCACGCTTGAAGCGGGCAGAAACGCTTATGGGTCTGACCTCGCCCGTAGCGGTGAAACCCCTGCAGGTCTTTTTCTCGAAACCATGAGGTTGGTGAAGTCAGCGCCGCGCTAGTAAGGCGGGAAGAAAAAGGCTGTTTCAGGATCTGAAAATCTCCTGATGCAGATCACCGAAAACGGCAGCTTCCTCCGCTCATTTTGGAATTTACACCGCATAAGAAACCGCCGTCGAGTTTGAGTCGCGAGGGCTCGTCGTCCAATCCATGCGAGCTTCTCAGCGGCGAGCACGCCCACGAGCTCAGAATAGGCCGGTGAAGGCCGCCTCCCTGATCGCTAAACGGTAGCGCATCTGCTAAACTAGGCCCGAAATCCTCGGAGTCGTTGGCGCGAGTTAGCAGAACATCATCTATCCCGAAGGAAACAGTATAACGTGCCTCGGGCTAGGAAACAGATAATCATGCGTGAATTCAACCGTGAATTCGCACACATGCTCTGGTGAGGGAGGGAGAGAAAAGGCGAGGCCTGTCTGCTCACTCTCCGCCTGCTCGAAAGCAACATCCGAACCCCAGGTCGCGGATTCACGAGAGGCCGCAGATTCGCGAGAAGCCGCGGAGGCCTCCGGAGCGCGACGGGAAGAAATGGATGACTCCTTTTCACACACCTCAAGCTGAGAGCGGAGGGTTATGAGACGGAGATTCTCACAAATTACATTCAAATCCCTTTAAACCGCATGCGTGAACCCGAAACACATATAATTTTACTTATCTGTGCGGGTCATAGCGAAGCGATGAATCACAAGACGGTTGACAGCGATGAAACTCCATGGCACTTCACCGCGAGGAGAACAAAGTTCACCGAGGCAGTCGTCAAGTGCAAACGGATAATCGCAAGGGTAGTAGATGGGTAAGAATCGCAACAACGGCGAAGGGCAATGTGACCGCCTTCGTGAAGGCAGAGAAATTGAGGAGTGGATGGCGCCGTTCGCCAGTATGACCTGACGACATCATTGCGTCCAGAGACGGGCATCGCGCCATCAGCCAATGAATTGGCGTGATTCTATATGGGTTCAAGACTCGGTCACGCGGAGTATGCCCAAAGCGGCAAGCTACGCAGTGTAGAGTTACCTATGAAAGAGAACACACACAAACAGAATATCTCAGGTAAAGAACCAGTTTAATGATTTCTACTAGCAAATTGTGCCTAAACGTGAGAGAAAAGTCACAAACCTATCAATAATAATAATCAAATGTAGTCTAATATATTTGTATTTTAAACTTGATGCTTATATGCTTATATCAATTGTTGCTCAAGTAGACAGCAGTTTAGGCTAGTTGTTTGGGACTGTTTTGCACACTTGATAGCAAGTAGTCACTGAGGGATTAGAACCGCACACACTTTTATTAGCTAAGTTCATTAGTCATGAACAAACATTATACAATGCTTAAATATGAAGTATGTAATTTGTTGTGGTTAATGGCATGAATTTGGGGATGAAATATTATTTTGGCCGACCAATGGAAACTTTTCATGACATTAAAGGCAAAGTAATCACACACTTTCCCCTTAACAGATGACTTGTTCTTATACATTTATATGTGAATGCATATGAAAATACGAATGAATGTTTCAAGTATAACAAATTAATGTGATGCATAACTAATTAATGCGAATTAACATTTTATTATGGATGAAATAAAAATTAATTCAGGATTTCCAGGTTTCGTCTCACCACTACTTATGCATATATGTGTATATTAGCATCTGGTTGTTCAACCATTCTTTTTGTCCATATCCCTTTAGTCCTTCCTGTCTCGTTTCACATCTTCAGTTGTCACTGTCCTGTAGCCCCACCCTGCATAAATCACAGCAGTCTGCAGGTGTGCTTCTGTTTGTGACCATCGACCATCATTTTCTCTTTCTGGTTCCTTTAACAACCCCAGCATGACCTCTGGATTGACCTTTCAACCTTCTCTAGGATTCATCTTTCAACACACAAGCTCCACCCTGGTATTAATGTCACTCTTGAGTAACCAACATCTGAAGGAAAACACTTCATAGCATAATTTCATCTTGCATTAGCTGATATTTGCATCTTACTTCATGGTTGTCGCAGAGGAATTTGTTCTCTAGACAGTCAAATATTTTTAAACACATTTCTAGCATTCTTCTCAATTCAGTCCTCTGTGCTTGATGGACGTTTGGTGGAAGCTCTGAAAGACCAGGTGTTTTTTTTTGTGGTGTCGCCACTTCTTTATCAAAAACGAGAGATTTCATTCACCCTCTTTACCACAGAAGTTCAAAGATAACTGTGTTTGTACATTTTACTGTTAGCCTGCCTTGTTTGATGGAGTCTGTGTGCTCTGAAGGTGGGAATGTTGGGTGCCGAGAGGAGAGAAACCACAAAAAGACGGCGGCAAAGTCATTTTTGCCTTTCATTCATGGGGGCTTTAAGCCTGTCCTCCACTAATGGGACTGGATCTTTTCTTCTTTCAGTCACGAGTTCAAACAAAGATTGCAGAAAGGAGTTGTACAGGGACTGCATTAATTGCTACCTGCATCACAAAAAGCACACGGTGGTGTGGACACAGGTGTTTTAAGAGAATAAAGAGTGGAGATAGACAGGGAAAGGTGGTGTTCTTATTTATGTCCAAGCTTAGTTTTGAGTTGTTGTACTTATGCTATCTTATTCCTCTGTATCTTTCTTTTTTTCTGTCTGTTTTAGCTGACAGGTCATATACAAAGGCAAACTCTTGACCAACAGTTCAGTAAATGTTTTTTTAAGTGTGTGATGGAGAAACAAACAGAAAAAGAGACAGCTGAAAATAACAGGGAGCTCAAACAATGCGCATGGAGGCTGTCTGCTGTTATAAACTTCCCTCAGTGTTTAGATTAAGTGCTGTAGCCTGCACCGCTGAACCTGCTTTTGTAAATGTGGAGTAGAGAGTATTGCAGAATTGAATAGAAGTGTGTTTTTCTTCTGTGGATAAAAGCAAAACGGTGTGTAATGAGGGAACTTGCTGTCAAAACTTTAAAGATGAATTAATTAATGATGCATTTATATAGCGCTTTATTGTGTATTGCTATACACCCAAAGCACTTTATAATCATGTAGGGGGGGGTCTTTCCTCAACCACCACCAGTGTGCAGCATTCCATTTGGGTGATGCGACGGCTGCCACAGGACAACGGCGCCAGTGCGCTCACCACACACCAGCTACAGGTGGAGAGGAGAGGAGTCATTGATTCAATCAAGTGGATGGGAATTATTAGGAGGCTATGAAGATGTTGTGATGCTGCTCAGTGGGCTTTTGCAAATCAAGGCTAATTGGTATTTGAAAGGAAAGTTTATGCTAGAACTGTTTCCCAAAGCTTTCGTAAATGCTTTTGAACTATTTGCTTTTCCTATATTGCAGCCTAGGCCTAATTCTTAAAACATTTTAAAAAACAATCATCATATGAATCAGTTTTAGACACAGGGGCAATCAGACCAAAAATAAATAAGCAAACAAACAAGTAAATACATGTATTTATACACTGAATTTATGGCCTGTTTATATAAATATAAATGATAGGCTTAATAATATTAATCTTAAGGAAATATGTTTTTCTTTTAGACTCGTGAGGGTCGCTTTGTTTGCCAAGTACAGTGTTTAAAAGCAGACTACTCTTGATAAGAGACTATGATTGAGGTCGGAAGTTAGAGATTAGTGAGTCAGTGTTTACGTGATGGGTTAGTCACCACCATTCGAATGCGTGCAGATGAACTTTGATTAGGGAAATGCCAGGTGAAGAAGTCATGAAGACATGTTGTTTGCAGGGAAGGGAGGGATAGGGTAAATAAAATATGCTGTCACAGGGAAAAAGTTAATGCAGACTAGGGATGTAACGATTAAATCATAAAAAAAATTCCAACGGTTAGTATTACCGTTTCATTTTTTAATTATCATTAAAACCGTATTCGATTACCACGATTTGAGCATCTCACGAGAAATAAATACTGTCCAGCATAAAGCATATTTTCCAGTAACAGTGTCGTTTCGTTTTGAGTAAAAATAGGGCAGAAAAGCTGTGAGGTTTTAAAAGAGTGCTGAGGGAATTATACACATTAATATATGAATTAATTAATTATATGAATGTACCTCTGAAGATTCTGACTGTCTTCAGAAATGATTCGATGGCATTTTGTTTTCATCTTCGCTACATGTAATACCTAAAGAAGTGTTCTTAATCACGAAACTGCTTTGTCCGCGGAGTTCACGGGAAACAGCTGTATTCAGCTTCTTCATATAAAGCACCACTTCTCCATATAAAGCGCCCTCTAAGTGTAAGAGACTGGATTTACAGAGACTCATATTGGACACAAAAACGGACTGAATTCGCATGCCCTGCTGTACATTTTGACCGGTTGAAGAAAAACAAGTGTATGTGCATTCTACACATTTAAACAATTCAGATAAGTTATCTAGAATGATTTGTGGAGCAGATAAAATACACAATCATTTATTAACCAATTATCATTTTGACTTGAAAAAAAACTATAGAACCCTGCCCAAAACAATGTAATGAGAAAATGTAATGGATTTAATGGTTATAATGGGAATTGTATTGGTTTTAATGAATATTGTTTATAATGGAAAACATTAATGGTGTCATATGTATTCATGATTATTTGGTGATGTGATAAATCCCATCATCTTGTCAATAGCTCTATGATAGTAAACTACATAGTTTTAATTTAAAGGCAAAACTAATGGTTTATAATGGTATTTTAATGTATTGTTCTATAGTTTGTTGAATTTTTTATATAAAACTGAAGTGATTTATGTGTCAGTACTTTTTGAACATCTCCTGCACATTTTATCAATACCGTGATAATACTGATAACCGTGATAATTTTGGTCACTATAATCGTGATGAGAAATTTTCATACCGTTACATCCCTAAATACAGACACACTTTAAGCAGTTTGATGGTAGGCTACATACAGCATATTTACAGCAGCCAAGCATCTAATTCAGTGTATTAAGGTAAGCTATAGGACACTAAGAAGAAATGATGGTCTTATAGATAATAAGCCTTGCTTGTTATTTAACTAGAACAAGTTCTCTGAAAGTTCTTTGCTCAGTCCACATAGAAGGAAGTACATGACCACATACAGTAACCATCACTCAACAGATATTTCATATATAATGTGAAGATTTTCCTGTGTCATGCTTTTCTGTAATAATGTTGTCTGTGTGTATGAAATATTTTCAAGGCTCTGTTTCTCCTCTGCTGATTTGCCTAATTTAAAGCGTTTTGTTCCCCCTTTTTGTCAAGTATAGACAATGGCCATAAGCTTGCTCTGAAGGCCACAGATTCCTTTCTCCTGCCGAGTTCAGCTGGCTGCTCCCCTGTGGGCTCTGTAAAATAAACCATGCTAAGTGGCCCTTTCAAAACTGATCTCTTATCAGCAGGCCTCTCATTTGTGAGGTGTTAAAGGTTCAGTAACAATTTTTTCCCACTTCTGAAGTGTTTACTGCTGAAAGAAATCAATAGTACATTGACTAATATGTATATACTGTAATGTTGTATTCTCACATACATTCTCACACAGGTCTCCAATAAGGTTACTTCAATTTAGAATTTTTAATTTACGTTTTATTTTTATTCCATGTTCGCTTATTGTTCGCTTATTGTTTCACTTATATTGTTAGTTATTTATACTTTAGTTTTAGTACGTAGGTCTGAAAAAAGTTAACATGCTGTAGCTATGCAGTTGCAAGTAGTTGTAGGATTTAGGGCTGTGACGATAACCGCATTACCGCTTCACCGCGGTAATGAGATGCGACCGCGGTGTTGAGGTCATCACCGTACTGTTTTTCGCGATCCACCAAATTTCTTGCAACGCTGAATAAAACACGGTAACGGTCGGTAACTCTGGTGTAATTTGAACGAGTGGGCGGTCTAACAATATCCCGTTCCCGACATCCTTTCAGAACAGCATATCTGTGTGTTTTACTCCTCTTCTCGCCACGCTGCACGACTGCCAGTGCTTCTGTGTCATGTGTTTTATTGCGCACAGTGCGCAGGATGTGCATAACCGCACCCTGACAGAACAGGCGATCTGCATGTGCATATAGGCGAACAAGGCAGTCGCCTCGGCAGCAACACAGTCAGGGGGGCAAAGGGACAGATATTTGTAGTTTATCTTTTGGGCATTCGTTATCACTGCTTAGTTATTCTACATCTAAATTAACTTTGCTTCATAGTAATGCCGCTCCCGCGCCGCCCCCCAACTGAGCGTCATCAATAGGCTACTCTACATGCAAAACATTATACTGTTCATTCATAAATGTCATCAAATCGAATAAAACTATCCAGACATGAATTCCTTTTGCTGCTGGTGCTGTCTGATGAGTTTTAAAGCCAGACACGCGCTTCTAAAAGGTAAGATTATAGCCTAATGTATGTGTGAGAGAGAAAGCACAGGGGAGATAACACAAGTGTAATATTATCTATTAAATAGGCTTATGTACACCCAAAACCGTGTTTTGCTGTGTTTTAGCCAAGTGGAATACTCAATATTTAGAGTTTATCATATACAGTGTTTAATTTGTGTAATAAAGCGGGGTGACCGATCCGGCATCAGAGGATGGAGAGGTAAGGGATAATTCGCGCAATCACTCCGTTGACCCACTTAAGTGATTACCAGCTTGCATTAGTTGCTTTTATTGTGTGCATATACTCTAAAAATCACGCTTATTTTTTTGTAATGTTTGGGTAGTTTTTGTGTAACCCATATCCTATATGACAGTCGCAGAGTCTGCGTTTGCTTTGAGTGCACGCAGATATTTTGCCTTCTCTTCGGGTGAGAGCAGTTCTCAGTGCCATTTACTTTATTTTTGTCAAATATAGGTTTGTTTCATGTAATCTATAAAACAGTAAACTATTTTATTTTATGCAAAACAAACCAAGTCACCTAAACGAGCCGCATCTGGGTTTTTTTGCGACTATGAAAGTTTTATTTTTACTTCTAAAATGCTTGTTAAACGAATTTAAAAATAAGAAATGTTGTATACATGTTTAAACGGAAATATTTTGTATTAAGAACTGTATTTGACAAAAATAAAGGCATTAAGACAAGAAAGAAAGAATAATAAAAAACAATGACAAGCTCAAACAAAACGAAACCAATAGTGACTATACAAAATAATAAAATTAATAATTTTCTAATCAGCATGCTTTAATTTAGTGTCGCTAGTGGTTTGCGTCAATAAGTTTAACTTAAAATGTCTTTGGTCTGTGCTCTGGAAGTGTTCTGTTAATTCTTCTAAACTTGAATTACTAAAACTCAAATTAAAACCGAAACTAACCTGTATAGGGTAGAAAACTACACAAAAAAAAAAAAATAAAAAAAAATGAAACTTACATTTTAGCTAAAAAAAATTGAAAGCAATATTAAAATAAAAACGAATTTAAAAATGCAAAACTATATAACCCTGACACAAACGTATTTCTCTGGAGGAAGAGGATCCGTCAGATGAGATGATCGGAGTTCGGAGGTGCTGATCCGGACCGGGTCTGTTCAGATGAAGCCCTGACTGCTAATAGCACATGCCCGTGCTTGCTTTTATTTTAATGTAGTTGTTAATAAACAAATTATCCAATCTTTCACATGCATCTTTAAAATCGTATTTGAGTGAAGTGGGGACGGCACGGCAGGGTTTTGCCTATAGAGCCCTGTACATGAGTGACAGAGCAGAATAAGGATGAAGCACAGTGTGGATGCTGAAAATGGTCAGTTTACTGCGAAGAAACCCATCTCAGGCAAGTCTGACACGGGACATTCTTCTCAGGGAAGTTAAATTGTTTGGTTTCATGAAAAAGAGATTTAATTTTGCAATGTAAGCCAACGGTTTTGTTCATATTTTACATATAATTTTAAATGACAGATGTCTTTTTTTTTCTGCGACACTTTTCCGTGATGTTAGCAAAAGGTTAAACAAATTTAGTATTTTGACAAGACGAATAAAGATAACAAACATGCTATTTTTACATTTTTGTACAAACTGGCCTACATTATTATTTATTTTTTCTCTCTGCGACACTTATTATTATTGACAACAAAATGTAAAACTAATTTGATTCTGGACAAGACGAATAAAATAAATAGCCTACAATAAAATAATTTTTGTGCAGACTACATTTGTATTTGTTATCTCTCTCTCTTGGAAATGTCATTGTGAGATTCTGGAAACGAGATATATTTCGCGGGAGCGTTCGGGTCAGGAAGAAGAAAAAGCCTCTTTTATTTTGCACTTTAAAAAGGTTGTTATTGTAAATGTAGCCTAACGAATAGTCAAATAATATTAATTACATCCTAATTTGCTGTTACAACCTATCCGTTTCAACAAACACAGTTTTCAACAAGTTGTGTTTGGACAAGTGCGTTTATATCCACGGAGTCTTACCCGAAAAACAATGTCTAAAGAAATATGAATCGAAGTTTAGCACAACTCACCAGAACAAAGCACGTGGCATGTTAAGCTCGCTTGTTGTTTCTGCAGCTTGCTCAGGTTGTTATTCTTTTAATAATTAGTTGTACAAAGAATGGGTTACGAACGATGACAAAGACTGTTCCATAATTCCTATTAAACTCAGAAGATATATATAAAAAAAAAGTTATAGAGATTAATATTATTTTGATATTATTGTTAATTTAATTTGCTGTTTTAAGAATAAAGACGATGACTTTATTATTATTCATTTCCATGTTCATTTACAAGCTGCATGCGTTCTTGATCAAGTCATTCAGGGCTCTGCTCATTCTTCCCACTGGTCGCAACTTTCTCTTTTTGATACAACATTATGATAAAAGTTCATCAGCATGCATTGATTAATGTAGTTTATAGCTATATGGTAACGAAAGTGTTCAACATTCAACCCGTTCTTTTTCATCAGTGTTATTTGTGTCACCTTCTCTGGTTTAAGAAGCAGTCTTTTACGTTAGTTTGAAAACCAAATCCTCCCTTTGCTCAGTCTGCTGCGTGCACCTTCGTGCTCGTGCTGATGCAGGAGTGTAGGCTCTACCCACCAAGCGCTTGCTCTGAAAGTACATCTCTTCATGTGATCAGTGAAATCTGACTCCTGCTACAATGTGCCGTGGCTCTGCAGCGCGCAGACGCTTTGGAGCAGCAGACCATGCACTTGCACAAGTGCGACCACGTCAATTTTGACGTGGGGGGGGTCGAGCGATTAACCGCCAAACCGCGATATTTGTTGCTGCATCACCGCGGTAAGGAAAAATCCAATACCGTCACAGCCCTAGTAGGATTAACTAGGGCCCTATGATTTCCACAATGCAGAAAACGCAGACGGAATCGCAGAATCCAGTAATAAAATCAGAATGTGTATAATGCGAAATGTCAAGTAATTTTTCAAAGTTTGGATTAATTAATCATAAGTAGGTAATTACACTTAAATCAAATCACGATATGGACTAGTTTCTGTAAATCTTAAGCCACAAAAATACTATTTAAATATGAATCCTGCCTGTTCCTTCATGTCTCATTTCATTTTGTATTAATACAATTATTTTAACTCGGTGTAAAAACTTTAATTTGATTGAAAGATAAATTAAATAAAAAAATATTAATGTGTTATGCCTTCATTTGATAACCAGAAATAATTAAATAAACAACACAGAATTTCTGAGAAAAAAAAATCATAATTTATTTAAATGTATTTTTATAATAGCCTTGAGTTGTTTTTATGCATTCAAATAATTAGATATGCTTAAACTCAAAATGTAGTAACATTAAAACAGAATGTATGAAAAATAAATAATTTGACAGGGCCCTAAACATGTCATTTTTGTTAAGCCTTTAATAAATTGATGTTAAATTGTATGATTTTCATGAATTTAATTAATTAGACATGCTTTTTGATTAATGCAATTTAATTTAAGGAGTCCAGAAATATTAAAACGGGATCTAGAAAAATGAAAACAAAACAAAACAAAAATGTGGAATTTTGAAAAAAATAAAACACATTTCCTAGGGTCCTAGATTAACGTATACCACTCGTGCTTGATGCCAGAAGTGTCTGCACTATTTATTTCCCGTCACACCATAGTGAAAAACTGAATTTAAAAAACAAAGTGGAAATTCTATGTAGTATTTCAATATTGGCAATGACAACCGAGAAGTATTGCTTTTGCATCCACACCAATACATGGATGTATAATCATGATGACCATGGTGTTGAAAAGAGGACCAAAAATGCACCTTTAAACCAACATGTGGCATGAGTATTGAGACCTGGCTATCCCTAACTATAGCAGCAGTCTAACTTTTGTGCTTGGAGCTGAAACACTACAGTTGACCTTGATAACTCACTCATTTACCCACTATTCATTACTCATTATGGTCACCCAGGGTCTTCTCAACATCGGCAACTGTGCTGTTAATGAAATGTCTACCCGTTAGCTCAGCTTCTGGGCTCTGTTCCCACCACAATCCACTGTTAGCCTCCATGTGGCAGGAAATGCTAACTGATTGCAGTCCAAATTAGCTACCTAAACCATGTACACACACTCAGTGCATGCTGCGGTAGCCGCCCTTCCCACCAGTTGCCTGGTAACCCTGGAAAATGTCAATGCAAGATGCCCCGCTAGGCACGGTTAACCTCTGTTGCTAAATATGCTACTTTTGACAACTCTGATTCGCAACAGACCCAGGAAGCAGACCTTTCGTTGAGCTGGTCTGAGGAAGAACTCGGCTCACCCCTTGCGGTCAGAATAAAGGAAAAGGAAGCAGGCTGGTTCTACATCTGGTGTCAATCACTAGATCCAGTCAGAGCTGGTACAAGTCCAAGTTCAGTGTGCAACAGGCTGGTGGTTAACTGGAAGTAATGGAAAGCAGACATCTCCAACATATGGTCTGAATTGATAAGGCATGTCAGGAGATTTTGCATTTCCAACGAATGACAAAAAGCCTGGTGCACCTGTCACATCATTTAGCTTTTAAAAAAAACTATTCAATTATAACCTTATGTGGGCTGTAGTAATACAAACAGCTGGTTTTCATTTTCAGTCAACCATCACCCGTTCTTCCACCCTGACGCGAATGTTTCTTTTTCATGTCCAAAAGTGAATTATGTGGTTTGTTGGTAATAATTTTACCTTGTTACTATAAACTGACCACTTCAATCATGAAAAGTCTCAGATAATGATGCATTCTTAAATGAATAACCCAGGTTTCATTCAAGTTAAATCATTCAAGGCCTAAAGGCCCTGCTGAAAGAAACAATAGAACCCTGCCCAAAACACAATAGAAAATGTAATGGATTTAATGGTTATAATGGGAATTGTATTGGTTTTAATGGAAACTATAATGGTGTCTACTGGTATGTGATGGATTCCAGTGCCCAATACACACTACAAAAAGTAATTTTGTAATGGATTTACTGGAAAAAGCTAATGGTTTATAATGGTATTTTAATGGTAACCATTGGAATTTCTGTGATGGTTTCATTGGGTTTCTATTGTTTTTTTAGCAGGGGTGTAGTCACATTTCGCTGAGTGAAACCCAGTCATTTCAATGGGAATCAACATGACTCGTAATGGCAGACTTTACAACTGGTTCAAGGTAGTCTTGCGTAGCCAGATCTTCAGACTGACGGATCACGTTTCGGGGCGTGGAAATGTCGCCACATTCACAGTGTATGAAACTATTGGACATATTTTAAAGATTCTATGCCGCGAACATTAAATATTTCACATACTTTTGAAAATCCAGCGTTTAGTTGACCCCGATAAGCATTCGTCGTCACATTTGTAAACACGTCAGCTTTCTTCTTTCGTGAGGGGTTTGCGCCACTGTATTTTTTGAGCGGTACCGTCCCAAATATGGGATTTAGAATGTTCGCTGACGTTGCATAACTGCCAAGTTCAAACTGTGGTTTTGTGCGTTGACTGCTGCTGAGTTAGAGAGAGACGTGCACTGCCATTAATATTATCAAAACTATTCAGTGTTCTTAACCACATAATGCATATTTTAGGTTTCAGACATTTAAATATACATAAGTACTAGTAAAAAAAGGCTCTTTGATCGCTCCCTGGTGGCTGGCTGAAGAACAGGTCATAAACCCCGCCCTCTCCATGTAAACGAATGGGACTTTAGTCAAAATATATACAAAAATGAATTACACTTCCAATACAATTTTCCGAAATATGGTTTTGGTAATTTAAGGTAGTTGTTATAATGCTGATATATGTAAAATTTTTCGTTTTTGTGATGAGTTTGATTTTAGCTTGTGATTTGATGCTATAATAACGGGCCGTGTCGTTATGGTTGATTGGGTCGGTGGGAGTTTGGGCGGGAGTTTGATTCCGTGGCTCCACCTCGCGACACTACTGCGCAGACTCAGGCTCCAAACAAACCTCTACTGCGCAGACTCGGGCTCCAAACAAACCTCTACTGCGCAGACTCGGGCTCCAAACAAACCTCTACTGCACAGACTCGGGCTCCAAATGAGGTTATTATTATTCTATAGTGGAAGGAAGCGGAGACGCATTGTCCATCTTTTTTTACAGTCTATGGTGTACATACGAGCTTCATCACGGTGTCTGTCACGCGACTCTGTTCCCCTCTCGGGCTTGAACTGATGGTAAAACTAAGGACTGATGGTAAAACTAAGGACATATTAACTGTCTTTATATATATTTTGAAAGCTGAAGCTCGCGACTATGGTAAGGAGCGTTACATTTCCGACGAGTGTTTGTGGTGTTCGTTCAATCACACTGCACTGTGCCAGCTGGCCAATCAGAGCAATCTGTGCTTGTCAGAAGGAGGGGCTTTGTAGAAAACGAAGCGTTGGGTGAGAGAGGCGGGGCAAAGAGAACTTACAATAATGTAAAGTATTTGAAAAATAATGTGTTTTTTGAACATTAAATTATGTCAACATATTCTGTTACATTTTTGTTCTGTTACTCCGCAAAAATGAAGCTTGTATTTATATAAAAGTACTTATGCTAATTATTTCATTAAAATGTGTGTATTATTTAAGCAATAAAGCTGTTTAAATTATCCTTTTCATGGTGTTCCATTGTTATGAGCATTAAAATCGTGGTACCACACATGTTGTTTATGTCTTGTGGCTATACTATTGAAACAGGATTTTAATGCTTACAACTTGGCTTCATTCACTTTCATTTTAACCCAGACTTTGGTAGAGAAAAGAAGGGACAAGTGAACATTTTTATGGTAATTGTCATTGACAAATGCTGTCGGTTGAGCTTAACTTGTACTAAACCAGGAGTATTCCTTTAAAAGCCTGTTTAAGGTGTCAGGAAACAATAAAACGCCTGCAGTGGCTCTGGCAGATACATTGAGTTGCAAAGAAACTGCTTTCCAATGGCTTAGTCTGGAGGGAGATATTGCAGAATAATAAATAGCCGGGGAAAAGCTTCATGTTCACAGAAAGCTCTGTCTTTCTCCTGGGTCTCTCGACTCCTCATATCTGAACTCGGGCATATCTTCAAACGGCGTGGCCCCCGGCCAGATAAGAGAAGACAGGATGTGGAATGTTACAGATTTGTCCCCCCTATCCTTTTGTTCCCACTTTGTTTTTGAATTCTTACTTAGATTCTTTAAGAGAAGCCTTGTGTGTTGTCCTTCTCTTCTCTTGTGTCTCAGCGCTCTGGGAGGATGTGACCCTGCCGGCTGATGTCATTAGACTGGGGTGGACTGATGGGCTGTTGAAATAGACTAAGTGGGCTGCTCTCATCTTCATTCCCACAAATGGTTTTACAGCTGCTGCTGGTTTTAATTAACCTTGATCTCTTAAATGGTGAGGATATTACCAGTACAAGAATGACTCTTTTGTGCCTCGATTTTCCAGGTGCATTACAAGCTAAGCTCAATAAACAGCAAGTTTGACATAATAATGACTACTACAAAAGAAAATTGCCACTTGTCCCTTGTTTTCTTCCAAAATTGAGGTAAATCGAGTCAAATAGCAAAGTTAAGATTTTTTTATTTTGAGTAGGCTATTCTGTTCCAAAACATGATTTATGCTATCATTATGCTTCTCTGTCTACCATTTCCAAACACAGAAAACAAATCCCAGACGTTGTGCTTATACAGCCAGGGTAGAATTATGATTTCCTTCCCTTTATTGCTGTTTGATGATGGGAACAGAAAGGCTACCTCACTGCAATAATAAAGCCTCATTAGCAAAGACAAGCACACATTATGCTAATGGTATTAGCTGTAAATTAAGATATAAGTTAAGGTGTTGAAAAGAGTTGAACTTTGTCTTTTCCTGTTAGACATTGAGTTAGATCTAATTTTAAAAGATAAAAGTTTTTTTGTGCACTTTTTGGAGGTAGGCAGTGAAAATGGCAGACGAGGATATCCTGAATAACATTTTGGACATATTTGAGATGATGTGTGATAGATACAGGTGGTACAGCAGTGTGTTGCAGCCACAAAATATGATTAGGACATCAAGGAGGACTGATTTATGTTTACAATATAAGGCTCTCACTCTTCCAGAGAGACAGTATCATAATTCAGAATTGCACCCAGGTAATTGTACCTTTAGCTTCTGTCACACTACATTAGTCTTTGATGGAAGCAGCTGTCAAATGATATTGTATTCTGTGACAGGATGTGATAAGCATCTCAGAGAAATGACAGCTCTTTCTCCGTGGATATGAACTTAGCCTTCCCTTTAAAGGTGGATTCTAGGAGCTCACATCCCTCCAGTTTCACAAAGCTGTCTGCAGAACAATGAGGTGAGCAATGACTGCTCTTATAAGCTGTGACGGCCATGGAGCTTTTCAGACCCTCCACCGTTCCTTACTGTGTGGTCCGTCTGACCCTTTCCTCTCCCTGTAAAAAACAACAACAACCCAGAGCTGTTGGAATAAGCTATAAACTTAAACTTAAAGTCCTCTTAAAATGTTAACCAATTTATGGTAATGACATGAATCACAACAGTATATTGAGATTTTACGTGGGAACATTTTTAGTGGGTGACAAAGAAAGTCTCCAATTATTTAAAATGTATTCTATTGGTGCATAATTAATATATATAGTGCGGTATATAATATGTTGGCATAAATTACATTACATTTATTTATTTCAGATATACCACAATAATAATAATAATTATTATTATCATTACTACTAATAATAATTATTATTATTATTGTTATTATTATGTTAATTAATTAATTAATTTTATATTGATGTATTGGTAGGGATGTGCAATAAATTGGTTATTGGCCAATAATAATAATAATTACATACACCACAATTATGATGTTATTGTTGATTCTTAATACTGCACATTGTATTTTTGTGATGCCTAATTTCACTTGTATTGCAACATTTCAATTGATTTGGTAGATTTAGACAAAATAGTATTGCATTTTAATATCAGCCATTTATTAATTATAACATAAAATAATTAATGGTGTAGTGCTGCCAGACAGGATCATAATATGAGTTCATCCCTAAGTTATTGTACCTTCCTCATGCTGTCTGGATCATCTCAGTTGCTGGTGAACTTTGACAGGATAAGGTCAGAGGCCGTTGGGCCTTGGTGTTGAGAGCAGATTCAGCCATCAGAGCTGGGAAAGGGGGACAACTTCATCTTCCTGCCTGTAATTAGATCCCAGCGGTCACTCGCAGTCGAGATAGAATAGCATGCCTGCATACACCACGCTGCCACACAATGGATGAATGCAACTGTATCTCTCCTGCCCGGCCCTGGGAGGAGACGAGTGCAAAAAGGGCTTGAAATGGAAACGCCGGGCAAATGTTGGGTGGGGGCTGGAAGTGATGCAAATGGCCCTGCTGAGAGACCTTACACCTTTTCATAGTTGTGGTGTCTGACTATCATAAAAGAAAAAGAGAAAGGAGAGTGTTGATCTCAACTTATTTTCTTTACTATGGACTTAGCAGATGTGCAGAAAGCTGGCACTTCCCATTGGATTGTGGGATAAATAGTTTGACACGGGTCAAAGTGAACGTGAGTTTTCTAAGAACTAAGAATGTAAATAGAGAGATAGTGTAAGTTATCACATCCTCCTCTTCTCTGCTTTCACACAAACAACTCTCTGGAATGGTAAATAAAATAGTTGTGTCCTAAAAATGCATTGCGAAATGTTGAAGGAATCTCGTCCAGTTTTGAAGTCATTTGAAATCCCAACTGTTGGTCGGCTCTAACAGGTGTTTGTATTTTGGAGTTTTTCCATGCTAGCCAGTACAATGCCGTCCTTATTTGCTGAATACCTGTGTCAGATTGACTCTACAGTCACTTCTTCAGAACAATGACCTCCTTTCTCATTACTCAGCCTCCCTGTACTCCTCTGTCCCGCTGGTATTTCCCTCACTTTTCTCTTGAAAGGGAAAATCTAGTGTGTTTTTGTGTGAGGAGATTCATTCGTTCTCTTTAAGTTGTGGGAGCGCAGACCTTTTTACTTCCAAGTAAAAATTAATTTTCTTCTCCTAAATCAAAGTGGATGATGTGCCAAAGCAGAACAGAATCTCCCTCTCTCTCTTTCGCTCTCATATAGAAGATGAATCATATTATAAATTTAAACCCATAAACACAACAATAGGAGGGTTGTTACTTTTTTAGTCACTATGTGACTGAGAGAGGGTAGAATGTTCCCAGTGCCAAAGACTTTAGTATTTATGGAGCATCTGATGTACTTCAACATTTTCTGCCCAGAATAATTAGTGCTGAAATGTATGCTCGCTCAGGCCATAACTGGCTCCAGTCCTGCATTATTAAACTGATTTATTTTAGCAGACAGCCTCCTATTGATCCTAAACACTAATGGAATTGGGAGGACATATTCAGGAAGCTTTGACTTTACTTTTCATAAATAACATAGATTTGTCCTCACTTGAGACAAGGATACACTTAAAAAATATTGTAAGTAATATTCAGGATTTAATTTTATCCCAATTCTAATTATTTGAATAATATTTATGCATAAAATTACATTAATTTTTAGTCTTAAGAAGTTTTGCAATTTTGCTTCTCAAGTAAATTATCTTTAAAAATCGCTGGAAAATAAGACAAAAACAATTAATTAAAATATTTATTTAATGATCATTATTTATTATTATTTTATTATATTTGCAGTGCAGTTATTCTAGTTATATTCCAGTTAACTAAAATTACAACTGAAACTACATCATTAAACAAAACAATTTATATACAAATAAAAAATATAATGTTTTTATTTTAGCCAGTTATAAGGCAAAAACATTTGTCATTTTAATATAGTTTAAGTTGATGAACTAAAGTAAAAAATTTTTTTTTGAAATACAAATTATTGTAAGTAAAACAAGAGCAAAATTCAGGATTTAAATTTATTCCAAGTCTAATTATTTTAGTAATATTTATGCATAAAATGACATGACTTTTTAGTCTTAAGAAGTTTTGCAGTGCAGTTATAAAAAATAATAAGTACTATATTTGAACACACAAAAACCTACTAAAAACGAAAAAAACCACTACACAATTACAAATATTATGAATGATAATATTATCTTGATGATACTAAAATAACACTGACTGAAATCCAGGGCACTCGGTCTCCATGTGTGCTAAGGTTGGCATGATTGATGGTGTATTCTTGCACGTATAGTTTCCACAGGAAATCAATTAGGCCGAGGCCTTGAACCGTGCTAGAGCATTTTGACAGGCTTCTGCTTTTCTTCGGAGATCTGCCTCAACCATCTGTGAGATGTTTCAACAGGTATCGCACAAAGCCCCTTGACGAGGTTGCCGCTGCATGTTATTTCACGTTTCCCTTTTTTGTCTCTGTTATGCCAGTGTAAACTTTGCTTGTTGCAGTGCTTGCCAGTTCTTTCCATGGAGGATTTTTTTTTTGAAGTGCCACAAGTGAAAAAGTAACAGTTGCTGCAGATACCGTAGACACTGACTTGTGTAAGATAGTTAACCGAAGTGATAAACACGTCTCTGTTTTCTTCAAAACAACACATTCTAGATTCAGGAGAATAGTTGATATGTGATACAATCAGCATTTATTTTTATTATTGTTTACCACTTTTTTAGTATCTGGAATAGTTGCGAGTCAGATTTGATCTTAAAATACCAACATTAACACCACATTGGTTTGAAGTGCTAGTAGTAACATTTACAGTCATTTAAATCTTAGTCTCAATGTTATTTTGCTGCGTTTTAGTGCTTTATTCATCTGGACTAATGTTTCTTTGTGCTGGGTGGTCTACAGTATACATCACAGGGGAAAAAGAAGTGAGTTGCTGAACAATGGTGTCTTTTACAGTGCCACTTCCTTTGTTTTGGCACTAGATAGCAGACTATAAGTGTCTGTCTGGGTTTCATTTTTGCTGTAATGCTTAATGTCATCCTATTGTTTGTTTGCTGAATAATTGAAAATGTGAGTGCAATCTCAGAACGCGTCTGTCCTGAAGTGACCCATATTTGTTGGTCATGTGACCCGCGGCTGACTTTCTGATTGGCTGGGCAGAAACAGGCTATACTGTAAGGGTGTGAAAGCATGTGTGCCATGTGTGTCTTTATTGTCTGGAGTTTTATTTAGAAATGATCAGGGTTATATGTTATTTAGTGTTACAGTACAGTAATTTGTTATTACTGTTTTTAAATTACTATAAAATAATAATGCTATATTTTATTATTTGTAATGCATACACTTTCCACTTTCCATTTTCATTTGGAAAATGTTTTTTTAAATATGTCTGTTTTTTTTTTCAGTATTACATTTTTAGTTATTTTAGTACATGAAGTTCAGCTAATTAGAAATATTGGCTTTGCAACTAGCTGAATTGTTTTTACTATATTTAAACAAATATTTTATTTTAGTTAACATGTATTTCATTTCAAGTAAATATTTGATTTGTTTATTTTTAGGTTTTTCTTAAGTTAAAGCCCTCCTTCTTTGTCTGCTTCCATTTCCTTACACCTTGCACTTGTTTCCTGTGCACTGGGAGGATTGTTTGGCTGAACGAGTGGCAATACGGGGCTCATTAGAGACAGAAGGAGATTACAGGCCTCTGTTCTCGTGACTGGGGTCAAAGGGCACACTTGAAGTAAGGGGTGGCAGGTTGTGTGGGAATATTCATTCAGACGCCCAGTGTGCAGTTGTGCAAAAGGAAGGAATAAGAGTGTAGGAAATACCTTGGCATTTTGGAATAATAAAAACAATACATCTTTCAGCGTTTGACATGTTATCACCACAACCTGCTATTATTTGCCTTAGTTCTTTCGACTTCGAGAGGAAATGAGGCAAGCGTTGGAACCTGGTGTTTTGTAGACGTGACTTGGAAATGAGTGCCTCACACATAAACACTGGACCAACCGCAACTTTGTTTGGATTGTGGCATTGTGGTGCTTTACGTCAACGTAACACTCTGTTTATTATAAATATGACACCTGAGATTTAGTTCATTTTCATCTCAAATAGTTCAAGGGCTGTATTACCTTTAACGTAAGGTTAGATGTGACAAATTCAAGTTTCCTGAAATCACCATGGTTACTGATAAGCTGGGATTTTTGATTTATGATGTTTTTGTAATATGTCCCCAGGCTATCAAAACGTACACTTGCAAGCATATGGTTATTAGAACTTGCTAACAAACAGACAGACTCAGCAACTTTACGATTTTGAACATATCACTTTCTCGCTCCTATCCAAGAATAAAGCGATTGCTTTAGGAAACTGTCTCCCATATGAAAAGGCTACAGTAAAAACTGCAATGTATTGATCTGGCTAGAATGTCTACTCTTAGATATGCTGACATAAATGCTACTTTTATACTGCTGATATGAGTTTTTGTTGGTTTAAATTGCTAAAGTGAATAAATCTCTGAAATAAACCTTGGATAATTTTTTTTTACAATTCCGATTAAATCACTGGTTCAACTAACAGTTAATCTTTAAATTTTACAAAAATATTTTGGCTCACAGTATATACAGTCTTGGCAGATATCATGTAACAGGAGACCCACCTGACTTGATCTATTTCAGAAATGATATTGGACTCAAAGTTCTTCCTGGAAGTCAATACTGATCTTGAGAGATTATTTTAATAAATAACAGCTATCCAACGGTCTTTACAGACATCAGATTCTCATCTTTTTTCCCAGTCGATGCCGATATTTTCTGGTGATAGATGATTGGAAATCTTATGAACTGAGGTGAGAGTCAGAGGAGAGGAATGCCCATTCCTCAGGGTGGCCCGAAGCTCATTTAAGGAGGTAGAGATAAAGTGCTGAGTGTTAAGACTGTGACCGATTCAAATGACTCACTCATGATTTATGAAAACGCAGATGAATTTCCCCTGTCAGCCATGCAAACATAACCCTGCTCACTCTATGAACTCATACAGTCGGTTTTAACCCTCAGACTTTTATTCAGCATGATGAAAGTAATTAATCAAGATATTTATAATGTTAGAAATTATCACTACAGTGGAATTATCTCTCAAATACATTCTGTTCTTTTGAACTTTGTTCATCATAGAATCCTGTTTGAAAAAGTATCACACTTGCCACAAAAATATTAAGCAGCACATAGTTTTCACATTCACAATAATATATTTTTTATTAAGCAGCAAATCAGAATGGTTTCTGAAGGATCATGTACCACTGAAACTGCAGTAACGACTGCTGAGACTTAGGAGGAGCTTCTTCCCTCAGGCCATCGGGCTCCTAAACTCAAACTCGGTCTAATAACATTTACAAGACTCAATTTAATAAACTGTAAAACATTCACTATTCTCCATCAGCCGTATTGCTGCTATGTGTATATACCCAGTACAACCTGTTTGCACATTCCTCTTGCACATCTGTTTATATTATTATTTATGAAGTCCACAGTATACTGTATTGCACATTTAATTTTATTGCACATTTTACTCTTTATTTATTCTTCTTATTTTTTTTTTAACCTTTATTTATTTATATTCTCTTGTGTTGTTACATATTTTAAACTGTCCATTGAGCGGACCTGACCTGTCTTACATTTCACTACCGATTATATTCTGTATAATTGAGTATGTGACGAATAAAAAACCTTGAACCTTGAAAATTCAGCTTGATCATTGCAGGAATACAGTAGGCCTAAATTACATTTTAAAGTATGTTAATATAGAACTAGTTGCTTTAAATTGTAATAATGTTTATTACATTATATAAAAAAAAATTCTCATTGTGGTAAAGTGATTTGTTTCTTCTTCCAGCAGAAAAAGGAAGACGTGTGGGGCTGCTGTTTGTTATAATTTCATTAGTTCAGCTGTTAAAAGCAAAATACGGTTTTGATTTAGGGCTTCCTGAGTTTAGACTCAGAACCACAACATTAATCATTTGCTTCACTTCAGTTTAAACCTTCTAAACCATTACTGTGAAAGAAATTGCCTTTGGCTACAATAAAAAAAAAAAAAAAACTTTGATATATTGTTTTGGTTTTTTAGAGCTTTCACGCGCTCAGAAAATTTCAGGTTATACGTTTCCAACATGAGATGTTGCACAATAAAATCCTGCAAATACATGTTGTTTGTCTTACAACACAGCAGGCTTGTCAATAATTATCTTTTGAGTTGAGAATAAAATACTTTCTTCACATCTTTCGTAAAAACTACTTTAGTATTATTATTATGTTTTTTGTTTTATTTTGTTCTTTTTGGGTATTTTCTTTGAAAGGATATGAGTATGGAAGTCACCCAGTACCATGCTGTATTTTAAAGAACAGTACCATAGTACTTTTTGCTACTCATAGGAGTTTTTATTAGAGATGCACCGATTGACCAGCCAGTGAAATTTATTTTATTATGTAAATCATTATTCGTTGATATGTGCATAGATTTTTGTTTGTATATGCTGTCAATTATAGTTCTAAGAAAATCTTATTTGGCAAAAATCGGTATCGGCAGGTCACACTTCCCAAAAATTGGAAATCGGAATCGGCCAAGAAAATTGCAATCTGTGCATCTCTAGTTTTTATAGTGTTTTTAAGGTACATAACTAAAATCTCTGAAGCTTATTTCATCCCTTACTTTTGGTTCAAATTCATATGTATAATATGATGTGTCTGAAGAAGTTGACGGGGCAGGGCTAAAAGTGACTCTGGTAGAGGTGGAAAGGGGGTACCAGAGGTGTGAGGCTGAGGCCGGAACAGCTGGAGTGAACGGGAACACATGGTTCCTTCTGATGGATCACAGCAGCAGGGCAGTCCTTGACCATTTATTTATTTTCATTGCTCTGTCCTCAAGAGAGGTACAGCAGCTGCTGTTTAGAAACGGTTGATTAGGATATGAAACACGCAAAGGGCATTAGTGTGTATTTCACGTTTGAATATCCCCACAGGGTTCCTGTAAATTAATTTACGTTAAGCCCCATACATCATTGCTTTTTGAGTGGTATAGATCGTGACTAATGCTATGTTTCGATCCCGTCTCAGAATGTTGCATAGAATGGATTATTATAGCAAATACAAATGGTTCATTCAGCTTCATGTTTGTTATGATTGTTTGGACAGTAATTATCTGGTTATGCGAACACATTCCTCATTGCAGGCCTCCTATTGATACCGTTATTGACGAGTCTCTTGATATTGCTCCACTTCATCAGGATGCTGTGCATCAACGTGTTTTACACGTTGCTTTTTTACACGGGGCTTTTTTTAATTCCAAAAGTCATTTGGTTTGGATCTTGCACATGCTTTTTTTCTCCAGTGGGAAGAGAATACCATATTAAAGGACCATATTAAGTTTCTTGTACTACTTATTCGGCAGTGCTGCAATACAGCTGATGAATCTATAGTGTGAAACAGACAGCATGAACAGTGTAGAATAAGCTGGTTCTTTTTAGTGAATCAGAAATGCACAGGAACCAGTGTGACCACATTTCTGAACAAATTACTTTTTTAATTGGTTCTTTTAGTGAATCATACAGTATTACCAGTATAATCTGATTCCTGAACGTATAACTGTAATGGACCAGCTATTATTAGTGAATCAAAATCATACAGCACAGCCAGTGTAATCTGAATCCCGAACTCAAATGAACATGTTCTATTTGTACTGTACTCTAAATTCTTAATGAATAACTCAAACAAACTGCTTAATTTTAGTGAATCAAATATGTAGTATTTGATACTACATCACTACAGAATTTCATAGGTGATATACAGTCATTTCAATAGGAATCCTCATGATCAAATGTTTCGATAAGGCCGATTTCGCTCTCACAAATTTGCTGTTGACCAACATAAAACCCAGTGCCTAATGCATCACTACATGCTTTCTGGCCAATTTTCGCCAGAGTTTCACTAATGTGACCACATCTTTACTATTTTTGTTTCTATTATAACCAGCTATTTGGATTGCATTTGTGCCTCCTCTAGAAATATTGTAAAAAGTCATTAAAATTCTGGTAAACAAACCATTTGTAAGAATTTTGTGAAAAGTTTTTATTATTGGAATTATCTTTGGCAGTAAGTTGGCAGTGGAATTATTACTATTTTAAATGATAGATTCTATAGTGAATATATAGATCAATGCTGATCAATGCAGAAACATGCACTTTTATTCTGTGGACTCACCTTCCATTAAGCCTGCAGCTGTATGGTATATAATGCAGTACAGAGGCTGAGATCCATCCCTGGCCAGGGTATATGGCCCATTCTTCTTTTGGCCAACCATGGACGATAAAGTTGCATTGGAACCTGCATACTTATTGTATTAAGTGCAATCAATAAATTCCTCCTTTGTGCACTGTGCTGGCACATCCCCTCCTCTGAATCTCAATAAAGTAGAGTGCTCTCCTTGTAATGAAGATTGCTGTGCAACTTGATTACTTTTAGTGCATCCAAAGTGAGCCGCCCTGCACTGCAATTTCCCTGATGGCTCAGACTCGGTCCCCAGTTTTAAATTGCCACCTTAAAGCTGCCTCGCCTTGGAGGATCGTGACTGGCAGCCCCTTATTTTTCACAGGGGAATGAAAGGCGATTCTTTTTTTTGCAGTGAGTGTTTTTATGAGATAAACCCAGATCTTGAAACTTTGATTGATAAGCCAGTAGCAACTAAAAGAAGAGATTTGAGTGATTTCCATGATCGTTTTTTCCCCACTTATTTGTTTAGGCAAAAGAGTGGGCGGCAGTCTGGGAGGAAAATCACTTAAGCTATCTTAACTATACTTTATTGCAGTCTGTCTCATTTAGTGAGCTTGTCAAGACGACTTTGTACTTTTCTAGAACTACATGATCATTTAGCGTACTGTCCCATTTGGTCCCTTTTCAGATCTCCTGGATGACACAAACCCTATTTTGAAGAACTTTGAAGGATTCTTTTTGTCTGTCGTCCTCACTATGTTTTGGCCACATACAAAAGAGTGCACATGCAGACCAGACATGATGCGTATCATGTCGATGAGGTGCCGGGGGAAGAGTCATATTTTGTCTAGCGTCTTGCTCCAGCGCAGGTTATCTCTGCATCACGGCACCAGCAGCCTGATAGAGGAAGAGCACCAACCCCCTCGTTCCTCCTCCCCTTGCCCCTTCTATCACATATTTACACACAAAACAGATCTTTAAACCCTCGGAAGGAGTGCTGACCTCATGTGTGATCCAGTGCAAAGTACTAGTAGGCGCCTTTCAATACGTCCCCCGCTGGACCTTCTCAATTTCTCACACTTTCTCTTAGAAGAGCCCTAAGCACCGGAGTCCATTATTAACTTCCCTTTAAGCACATTGATATGCTTTGTGTTTCAGGTCAGCCCGTGCTTTACACAGGGTCAGCTTTGATGCTTAGGAGCTCTATTGCTCATCTAGCAGGGTTCCTCTTTCACAGTTTTCAAGTCAATGTGAAATTGAAATCCACTCAGTTTCTTAATTCACTTTTTTGGTCTGATTTACCATTGTATGGAATTCCAAAGATTACAAATGTGTGTCTTTTGTAGTCTTTCTTTAAAATACTCGGCCTCCTCTAAAAAGACTTTCCTTTCCTGATAACATCACTAAGGCCTTGTGAAGTATTGGTTTATTTCGACCTATAGTCAAATAGCTATTTATATTTATTTTATTAAAACTTTAGGCTTAACATTATACAGTAGATACAGCAGATATTACGCCTGTTTCACTGCATGCGTAAGCAGAGTGTACCGAGTCAATTTTTGGATAAAATCTAGTAAAATATCCAGTTTTATTCAGATATGTCTGTCTAGTTTTATTATTAATGGGTTTATGAGTTTAGTGTATTCCTTTTTCTTTCAAAAGGAGATCATCCTTAACATTCGGGGTTTCATGTCAAGTGTTATGCTGCGTTTAAGTCCTCCTGGGACGTTCGTACTTACAAGTTGACAAGTCGTTATTATGACGTCAGGTGCGTTCAAGTCACTTTGGTCGGAACAAGATGGCAATTTAACTCTTCTACATAAAATTCTATAATTATTTTAACTCTACATCTATAAAATGATGAATGAAGAATGTGCATCATTGTGTTTTTTCTGTTTTTATTTAATTTATGAAGGTGATGTTAACTGAATAATCATATATTTTATTATAATTATACAATAATATAATTTTTGTAGGTGTAACTTATATAGTTTTATTGTACATTACCAAAATGCATATCTTTTGTCCATTGCATCCGACACATTTTTTCACTAACACGCCCCCAATTCGGAAACTCTGGGCTTAAAGAACTTTTCGAGTTTCCCACTCGTAATAAGGACTTTGTTCATGTGTGTTCAACTCGTAAATACGATGTATCCAACATGACTTGAGCGCACCATTAGTCAGGATTTGCTCCTTTATAATTTATCTGCTTATTTTCTTCATTTCTTGTTTTAGAAACTATTGTAGTCTGTCATGAAGCCATTCGCTTATATTCCAAGCGGGGAGCTCAAGTGCATCTCAATCTGCTTTTAAATATGCATGACAGTAAAAGGCGAGTGTCCTGGTTACTGGATTTTGGCTCGTAGTAGAGCCGGGTAGGAAATTATACATGTGCCTGGTCTTGCTGTAAATATTTCAGAGAGTTGAAAGATGGCAGCTGAGGAAAGGATGGAGCTTAGCAGACCTCAATACACTATTATATTGAATACATAAACTGCCAAATGTTCAACCTTACTGTGTGGATGTATAGTTGTGCTTTTAAACACACTTTGTTTGATGTCGCAGCTGTGTTGCATTACATATCCCTTCAGGGATAAAGAAAGTATCTACCTTCCTATCTGAAGGGAAATTACTCTATATGTCTTGATACTCCTGAGAGGTCTTGTCTGTAAGCAGCTTTGAATATTTAGCATATTATCTTAGACACTCCAAACAAGCTGCACATACCCTGAGAATTATTGTAGAATATGAAATTTAAACTGTGAAGTATATGCTGATTTTTGTTGTTGTTGCTTTCACAAACATATTAAACAGCTCGATTGTTTTCAGCATTGATAATAAGAATAAAGGCTTTTTGAGTTCCATTAGAATGATTTCTGAAGGATCATGTGACACTACATACTGGAGTAATGGATGCAGAAAATTCAGCTTTGCCATCACAGGAAAATTATTTTAAAATATAAAATGTTCTAGGAATTTATTGATAGTTGTGTCTGTTGTAAAGGGTACTTTTGAATAGGGTTGTTCCAATACTAGTATCGCAAATTCATCCGATACCACAAAACATTCTGGCATCAGCAAGTTCTTGTACTCACGTTCTGATCTGATACCATGTTCTTGCACGAGACCTATAAGTTAGTTATGCCCGCTAACTTTGCTTAATGCTAAGGACAGTTCTGCTTTAGCTTTGATCGCAACTTTTTTCGTCATCGAAATTGAGCAAAAACAGTCAGTATTTTGTCTAAAATCTAAGTTACTTAATTTCAACCTCTTTTTTATTGAAATACTACTGTATAAAATCAGTGTCAGATTGTAGTCGTGCTAATATTGTTATATTTTGTAAATATCTTTTATTTTTCTACCGCAGTATGCACCTATACATTTCTGAGAGTTACTTTGTATGTGCTGTCTCTCTCACACACTCACTCAGGCTGTGCAAGCCTCATCTGGCACGACATAAATACATTATCAATCGCCATTTACACTGAATACCATTAAAATTAGAATCATTCTCACACAAAACGACATGTATACTCGTGACTATGATATCTACTGTGAGTGTGCGCATGGCTGTGACGTCTTTGCCTGTGTTGTTGGCAATAATAGGATCGGCTGGCCGATCACTGGCCGGTAAATTAGTGTATCTCTACTGTATAACCAGATACGCACCCTGGTATCGGATCAGTAATCGATATCGGTCGATACCCTGAGCCTAGGTATCGGAATCGGTATAGGGAAGGGAAAAATGGTATCGGAACAGCTCTACTTTTGAATCCCTGAAAGTGTTGCGTTACAAAAAATTCACTTTTTTACCATTATGGTTAGCATGATGCTTCTCATGTTGGCTACAGTACAGACCTCAAGGCAGCTCGCTAGGTTTTGGCACAGAGATAATAATTTGGTTGCCAGATTTCTCTGTACTCTAACACAACTCTTTTTTTTCTCTCCTCCTCTTTAATGTTCCATCACTGGCCTTGCGGACTGCCATTTCAGGTAAGACATTTGCTGACTTTCATCATTCCGTCATCTGTCTCTATATTGCTCCTTTTTCTTCTTTCGACATACCCTGTGCTTTCTCACATCGCCATCAGCTGTAATTGCAGTCCTCATTCTTTTTCTTCAGTCTCTATTCCAAGACTGATCATGTTGGAACAGGAAGTAAATATAAACAACAGTGCCATGTTTTCAGACAGCAACATTATGCACAAACATGCAGTGTAAACATGTTCATTATTCTCGTTAGTGCAGCAGTCCATTAATATTTATTAGGGATTTCAATAGATCTTTAGTTTCATTGACAGCAACCATTTCCCTTCTTTAAGGTACTAACTTCTATACACTATACAAATGTTAATGTAACTTTTTTTAAAGTTGTAAATAAACTATAGATTACTGGAGCATGTTTTACAAGAAACTATTTCAGCTATTTTATTTCAAAATTTCACATGTTATTCAGTGTTTTACGTGACATTATGATAGTTGTAATTTATTAGCAGCTTCTGAGAGAAAATTATTTCTACACCAATTTTTTGTCGATGTAGTTAGCAATACCAGAGCAAGGTTATCAAATTTCAGTTTATGTTATTTGATTGTATATTTTTTCATGAAAAATATACACTTTAAATTGGCAGCCCTAATATTTGTTATTGTGCCACCATTTTCTTTGCTCTACTCTTTTCTCTGATTAGCTTAGCAGCATGCTAATTAGCAATGCTAATCCCATAGTGTCAGTTGTGGGCTTCTTGATTACACTATGTGTGTCGTTCTTGAAGTTTTTGACTATGTAGAGTTTCAAATAACAACATGGTTGCCATGTTTTTTGTTGTTTACTTGAGTAGACAGTTGTCTATACAGGCAGTAGACAGTAAGGCAGCTTACTAGCTTTTGGAACAGTGCTAATAATTTGGTTGCCAGATTTACCAGGCTGCTCCTCTCTTGAAGATGTTAAGAATTATTACAGAATTTACATACTGGTCAGAGGGTGTAATTGGATGCATGTTTATCTTGTTAGTTGTTATTGAATATTAATAGCCACCATTTATTTTCTTCTGTTTTCTTCAGCAGTACTTCCTTTATCTCAACCCTGTTGTAAACTGGTCTCTGCACCTGTCACGCATTGACAGAGAAAGACAATGAGAGAATGGGATGGAATAGCAATGTGTGTCTGTTCTCAAGTGCTTTCATATGCAGTGTTGGCCAGTGTACGGCAGTCCTACTGTGAACAAACAGCCCCCTCTACTCCTCTCAGCCAAGCGTTTGTAACGTTTGTTCAGTGTCTGCTGGGTGGATGAATCAATACACATAAAAATGTGTCCAATGAGAGAAAACAACCGAAGAAGCAAAGCCATTCACTTCCAAACAGATGCATTCTACCAATATTTCACTCCAAGACATATTGTTTCCATTTGTTTCATGTAACAGAGTAGAAGCCCACAGTTTCTGGAGCATTCTGGTTGTTGTTTTTTTAATCCGGGAAGTTTCACATGAAAAGCAGTGCTGAGACACACACACAATCGTCATTGTGAGGAAGCTGTGTGCTTTTTTTGTCAGTGGTGGGCCTGTGCTTTTAAGCCGTCCTTTCTAAGGACGTCCTTTATCATGTATATTAAAAGCCAGGAGACAGTCAAAACAAGTCCTCTGTCTCATAAAGCGGACGTTAGGGAGAGGTCCTTTCATCTGCTGAAGCCCGTCCCTTCCTGTAAACCTACTACCGCCCTCTCCAGCACCTCACTCCCCTGTCTAATGGCGCTTTTCCACTGCATGGTATGTGCAGTGCAGTTCGGCACGGCTCGACGGTAGCAGTGCAGTGCAGCTCAGTTCGGGTCGGTTTGCGTTTCCACTGCAGTTTAGTACCGCTATAGAGTGGGCAGGATTATTCACGCGTCGTTATAATTGCGCCACCTCTACTGCCATGACATCATCGTAAACGCGCCACAAACAAACTCACAACAAAGGAGACGGAATAGTGTTCTTCATTCTCGGCATGTGGATGTTTTTAACAGCAATGGAGAGGTCTATGAGAATGCTTGTGATTTACCCCCAGCAGCAGAGACTGTGGTGGCAGTGACACGGGCTGTAGAGGAGGAGAGCAGGGATGTTCGTGCAGGTGTGCTGCGTTACTTGATTAAGTTAGTTAACTAACGTTACTCATGTAGCGTGTTCTGTAAAGTGAATTTTCAATAAACTTTTGAATATTTCAAAATATACAATGTATCCCTTGTTTTTTTATTTATGTGATGGTTTTTATAATCGTGGCATTAATCATTTGTCTTTTTCAAGAGGTTCATTACATGCTCATACAATAATACATATTTAATATAGTCTGGAGGTACACTTATTCGATCAGATTGTTTTTAATTGAAGCAAAACACAGATACAAAGGTAAAAATTAGTGGTGGGCATAGATTAATTTTTTTTATCTAGATTAATCTTGGAATTAATCTAGATTAAAATGGCTCATTTGAATTCTGCCGAAGGCATTCAGAATATGTGTGCTACCCAAATAATGACTAAAAGTAAGTCTTTGAGAACGGGTTTCTCAAGCCAGGTGGCGCATTAGACCAGGGGCTCATCTCCTGTTTCCAAAATGCATCACAAACTTTAATCTCTTCCGTCCCAATCCCACGAAAAAACTGGGGAAAATCCCGTTCCACTCCCGGAAGAATGACTCCCATTCCCTCCCACTCCCGTGTTGTTGTTGTTTTTTTTTTTGGCCGATAACAGTCAATTAAAGTAAAAATATAGTACAGATCACAGCGTGCCCACCTTATTAGTTGAATAAAAACCCAAAATGTCGTTTTGTTATTATATTGAACTGAAAGCCATCTTATGCACAGTGTTGCACAGATAAAATTTCATGTAAATCATCCATGCTAACACACACGTCTTCTATTTTTATTTTTAGACATTTCACTCTCTATAGATATATTTTTCAAAGACGGAGTTTCAAGTTTCTCGCTCAAGTTCACATGAGACCTAAAGCGCATCCTGTTTGCTTAAAAGCGCAACGTTTCGTTGTTATTCTGAGTGCACACAAATAAACGAGAGTCTTTACTGATTCGAAAGATGTATTAGGCTACTTTTATCTGTATGACCAAAAATGACGGAGATTTTAAGAGCAAGTGGCGCACGAGCCTGTCCTGCAGCAAGCGCTTCCACACAAACACTTCAATAGCGCACATTTCTCTAGGTTAACATCATATTCAGCGGCCATGTAAAGTTGCTACTACATACATCTTTCAGATGAAAAGCCATATTTGAGGTTGATGAATGATAGGTGAGCGTTTGGATGTCCTGCCGATTGTATTACCACATAGACCAGCCGTTAACAATCTGTCCATCACGGACTGCGAGCCTCTAGTTCAAGACTCGTTCTCGCCCCTACAGTGCAATTCGGCCAGGTATACATCCGGCTAAAATATCAGGGTGAAAGTCATCATAGCTTGCGTAGTATAGACCCAGCTCCCAACCCAACTTTGAGAATAGATTAACGGCGATATTTTTTTTATCGCCCGATAAGAGTCTCACGTTAACGCAGCACGTTAACGCCGATAATGGCCCACCACTAGTAAAAATATAAACAGAAAACATACTCTGAAAATATAGCAAGTTCAAAAGTAACGTTATATACATAAGGCTTTTTCCTTCGGCGTCGCGCCATCAAGCTCTCGCTGGATCCGCTCCTCGGCTATCAACGAGAAGAACATCTGTACCTCCTCAACAGACAACGACACTGCTATTTTGTGGTTGATGCAAAAATGTGCGTTTGTTTAAACAGAAGTTGCGTCCGATCCTTCGCTGGCTGTGCTGATTTAAATCTAGCGGGTCGGTCTGTAGAGGAGGGTCTCGTGTCGCAAGTTCATTGACGCAGTAATGACGATTCTCTCCGGCCAATCAGTGATCAGTAGAGTTTACACGTCACGTTTTGGTAACGGTACGGCTCGCTTGGAACCTCGGCTGAGGTGGTACTAAAAAAGTACCAGGTACTAGGTACAGTACCCAGTGGAAAACCCCCCAAAAGTGAACCGTACCGAACCGTACCGTGCCGTACCATGCAGTGGAAAAGCGCCATAAATGGCTCCATGCCTATCCCATGGGAGTGGGTGCTCGTCCCATTACTGAGCGTGTATCCCAGCTGGCATTGCACTGACATAGCTCATAATGAAACATAACGTGGAGGGCGCAGTGTAACATAATGCAAATTTTTGTGCATTCTTCAAAGCGAATGATGCAGTTTTTTATACTCCATCAGCTGTTTTTTTTTTATCTTGTCCTGGTGCTAACTCAGCGCTAACGGGCCACTTCATTAAAGCAGATTGCCGTAGTGTCAGAGCCAAACACTGCGGCCTTTGTTTTGGTTAATAGGATTTTTATGCTCCCCCTGCCCTCTGGTTTCGAAATGTTTTAACTATTTATTTTCCCAGAACTCCTAAAGAGCTGTGTCTGGGAAAGTTCACCTGCTTTAAGTATTGCTACTGTGGGGCTATGCGTGCGTGTGTGTTAAAAATGTGATTTTTATTAGAGATGCACCAATGTATCGCCAACAATCGGTATCGGCTGTTAAAATCTATTTATTTCACTATTGGCCATCGGCGGTTATTAACAGTTAAAAAAAGCGACATTAAAGCAGGCTCTATTTGACCAGATGAATCACCCGTAGTTCAAACCAGCATTGCCAGATCCGCAGTTTTTCTCTTCACTAAACATTTGTAGCACACCTCGCATCCAATAATCACAAAGAGCTCGGTGCTTTCTTTCTTCTGATAAGAGACACGTTCAGCCTTGACATGTCGCTGACTGAAAAAACACATTCATTCAGAGTTGACAGACATAGAAATCCTTTCCAGTCCATTTTGCAGCTTTAAAAAGCACTTTATCTTATCCAACTGGTGTCATTATACGCATGTTTCTCTTTGCCTGTAGTGATAGGCCATGTGTTTGACAGGTCATCCTGATCACTGGTGGAGATACTCATCCTCTATAGATTACAGATGAGTGGCTTCTCTGTGCCGGATCCGTTTCTCTCGAGACTCATTCATGAGAGTCTTTTGAAGTGTCCGCTGTCGTAGCGAGAGAGAGGGATAGACTAAGTGGACCAGGCCTGGGAAGGGAGCTGAAGGGGTGCAGGAATGCAGATTTCATACTCATTCAGATAATGAGATTAGAGATTCTGTCTGAGGCAGGAATTCCAGCGATTCTGTTTCCACTCACAGGCCTCGGCTGATCTACCAAGGTGCCCTCTTCTTTTAAACTCTACTTCCTCACTTCTTACCTTACTTTTTCTTTCTTATTAAAGGTATAGAAATTGTGTGAGGACAAATTGGGCAACCCTGCAGTCGGTGATAGACTTCTTAGTAAATTTATTTTGCACATAATGACCCAACAATTTATCCAGTGTCTGTGTGTTAGTGTGGCTATCTTTGTATATCAGGTACACATAGGGCATACATCTTTCTCTTTGTGTGTTTAATGTCTGGTGACTGGTAGCTGGTGGGTGTTTTTGTCTAGTGGAGGTAACATGAGCGTTTTGGGTGACGGGGCTCAGCCAATCCATCTATTCACCCATAATGGAAGTTGACAAGATCCACTGTCCCACCCATTTTCTTCAGCAAGGGGAAATCATTTCTGGAGAATGCGTCCCTTTGCCATCCAGCATGGCATCTACAAAAGCCGGAGCACAGTTAGAAATCCTGTCCCTCATGGATGACTTCCGGCTCTTTTGATTTTCTCCTTTTTGTAACGTTAGCTCACTTTTGTCTTTTTCATCTTGTCAGCGCAAGGTGGTCAGTTACTTCACAGTCACTTCAAAAGGCATCGCACAAAGACTAAATGTCAGCTGGGAAGGTGCCCTCTTTGTGTGGGAGTAAATGTATAGAGGAAGGGGACCTGTGCAGACGTGTCTGAGTGTTCTTGTGTTAACCTGCTCGGCATTCCTCTCAGAGGAGCTGTACAGAGGGAAAGAATCCACAGCTCTGAGCTATACATTTCCAGTACTCGCACTTTATTAGCCTGTCATGTGAGAACGGGCACTGGATAAACCAGATGTCTGCCACTTTTTCCTGAATTCCTGCTGTCATTATGTAGGTAGACGTTCTCGGGTTTCGCTCCGCTTTATGTCCTCTCAGAGCTATAAATAACAATTTGTAGCTCTTCTGTTTTGTAATCTAATCAGATTTGCCGCATTTTGAAATCGATTATGTCTTCATGCTTTTGAAATAAATATGGTGGGGTCCAAAATGTCTGGGATTCATAATTTAGATTTGATCAATACTAAAAGTTTGTATTGTAAATATAGTAAAAATTACTTTTAAAATTATTTATTTATTTGGCTAATTAGTTGTTAGTTAGTTTTAAATATGCTTACAGGGAAAATAACTATATATATATATATATATATATTAATATATTAATTATATATTTTAAACAATTAAATATAAATGAATTGTTGAAAAATTAAGTATAAAAAATAAATTTATTTAAAAATAAACATATTTTGACTTCAATAATGATATATATATATATATATATATGTGTGTGTGTGTGTGTGTGTGTGTAAGTAAAATATATATATAGTATATAAAATATATTATACAGTATATATATATATATATATACATATCAGTATATTATATATAGTATACAGTATATGTGTGTGTGTATCTGTGTATACTATTTAAATCACCTTGTGCGGTCAGTGCGTCATGTTTCGCTGATTTGCACACTTCACCATGTTGTATGGAGCTTTTCAGCACGTTAATGAGCCTCTCTTGAGCAGAGAGAGTCAAGCCTACCCATAAGCGCGGTCCCTATGGAAACATAAGTGGCCATTGTTTGCAGAGTGTGAGTTTTCCGAATGTAAACCGGCGACGAGCCCGAAATTCTGGGGCAAGCTGACCATGCTTGCACAGCAGGAGAGCACCCTCTTCCTCGCTCTCTTTCTATTGCTTGTTCTCTCCCAACCCTTCTCTTTTTCCTGTATCCCAGTCCCAGTCTCAGCAGCACTATTAAATGGATTAGCTGTGCTTTGGGATCAAGCTTCTGTGTGGGAAGAATAAATTGCATTGTTTTCTAACGGAAGGGATACTGACATCATTTGAGGGCTTGAAGCAGGAAGAGTCTGGGAGTGAGAATGGAAAATATCCTCTCCTGGATCAATAACCTGGATGTCCATAATGACAAAAGAGAAAATATTTAGAGAGCGGGAGGAAATCATGTTTTTGACGGGAACATTTTAGCAAATTGGCAGCAAATATTTTGTTTAAATACAAATATATACAGTTGTGCTCATAAGTTTAGTTCATAGTTCAGAATGTGCAAAATATTATTAATTGAAACAAAATAAGATGGATTATGAAAATTGCATGGTATTTTTATTTAGTACTGTCCTGAATTAGCCATTTCACATAACAGATGTTTACATATACTCCGCAAGACAAAATAATAACTTATAAAAATTACCCCATTCAAAAGTTTACATACTCTTGAATCTTAATACTATGTGTCATTTCCTGGATGATCCACAACTGTTTTTATGTTTTGTGATAGTTGTTTGTGAGTCCCTTGTTGATCCTGAGCAGCTCAACTGCCTGCCGTTCTTCAGAAAAATCCTTCAGCTCCTGCACATTCTTTGGTATGGAAAAATGTCTACATGTATTTATGTAGCTTCTGAAGTCCAGTCTTCTGAATTTACACATCATCATCCTGTTCAAAAGTTTACACCCCCGGCTCCTAATGCCTTGTGTTGCCTTCTTTTTTCATTTTACTTTTCATATTATATTATATTATATAACTATATTTAAAATGTACGTTTATCTATAGTATATTACATGATTGGCTACTGACTTAAATGGTTAGTTCACCCTAAAATGAAAATTAGTCCATCTTTTACTCACCTTCAACGCATTCTAGGTGTATATGACTTTATTCATTCAGATGAATCCAATCAGAGTTATATTCAAAATTATCCTGGCTCTTTCAAGCTCTATTATAACATGGGCGGTGGTAGTGTTCAACTGTGCAAATGTAGTCAAATAAAGTCCACGCATTTATATTAAAACATGCATCACATGGCTTCGGGGGTTAATGAAGGTCTCCGTTTTTGTAAAAAAAAAAAAAAATATCCATATTTAAACCTATATAAACAGTTTTGTGTAACTTCCGCTATCTGTCGTACGCTCGTTCACAAGAGACTGTCTTTATGGTGGATGATGCAGGATGTAGGCGCGGCGCAGCGCATGCTCGTGTGAGTCTTGCAAAAACCAACGTTTGTTTATAGGAGCAAAGGAAGCAAAGTTTCCTTACTTTACTAAAGGAAACCAGTCTCCTCTTGGCTTATATCGAAATCCTCTATCTAAAATTGTTCTGTACAAATCCTTGTTTTGTGCTTTTGTGACCGGCATTTTGTTTTGTTCTCTCTCCGTCGGGCTTCAGCATTTGTCACGAATCTCCAGTGCTTACGCGACTCATGCGTCCTAAGTCATCCACCGAAACACCTCAGCCTACTACAGTTAGCAGAAGTGAGAAAAAGGTCTTTATTATTTTAAATATGGATATTTTTCTTACAAAAACATATCGATTCACTACAGGAGGCCTTTATTCACCCCCAGGAGCCATGTGATGCGTGTTTTATTATGGATGCACATGCTTTATTTGACTACTTTTGACCTGTTGAACACTACCACCCACCCATGTCATTATAGAGCTTGAAAGAGCCAGGACAATTTTGAATATAACTACTAATGGATTAATCTGAAAGAAGTCATACACACCTAGGATGCTTCGAGGGTGAGTAAAACATAGACTAATTTTCATTATTGGGTGAACTAACCCTTTAAGGGTTCCTATAAGCATGAAATGTACTTAGATTTTTGACTATTTGGAATATTGGACCATTTCAACATTGAAAAATGTTACTTTTTTACCTTTAGCACAATTATAGCTCGTCTTGAAGATAAAACTTCAGTATCATTGTGTCATCATGAGTGGGTGTTGTTCTTAGATACTTTATAAGAGATTTAGCCTTTCAGGTGTTTTTGTCTAATCTTGTCTGTGACACTGAAGCCCGAACTTCGTAAATGGATATTGTCTTGGCTTCTCACAGATGTGCTATTTGTTTGTGTCCAAAGTACTTGTGTTTCCATAAATGGAAGTGCATTTGTGCTAGAAGAGTGAAACATTTCTCAGCGGTGACATCCAGGGAGAGGTTGTCCACATTAATTTTGAAAACAAATGAAGAGAAATAATTGGATCGGCTAGTCTCTTACGGGTACATTTAATTACTCCCAAGTTACTTGATGTTCTGCCCTCTGAACTGGTTTACAGATGAGCAAAAACAAATCTTCTATTGTCAAGAAATAGATTCCCTTGAATGGTCAGATGAGTACAAGGCCTCATATGGGCCAAAAAAGCTTTTCGTTGTCTCAGTCTTAATGCTTCACTGCAGCAGTTAATACAAAATACGGCCATCTGAACTTGATGAACTCCGGCAGAGTCTAATACAGGGTCATCCTGTAGGTTCATGAAGGATGAATATTTCTAAAACTTCCAACATTGTTGATGAAACCCTAGCTCTATATCCTCATTACTATAGTGCATGGCCTGAAAACACAAACACACACATGTATGAATCATCTGACTCATATGGAACAAGTAGAAGTTTAGTCTAGTGATGATTCCACTGAGATAATGATACACGACTCTGCAACGTCTGCTTTCTGCCCCAGTGAACATGTTAATTACATGCTTGTATGTTGAAATTTAATTTAGAACCCATTAAGAAGCTGATACAATTAACATTGGACAGGGACATCTGTTTGCACGACCTTTAATATTGAAACCCAGTCATTTTGTGTTATTCCCTGCATTATTAATAGCACAATTTATTTAGCCATTTGAAAGAAACAAGCTCTGCTCAGCCAGCATCACTGAAACAAATCGAAACAGCACTGAGGTAAAAAACAAAGAGTTTCTTATGTATTTACTTATTTTAGTTTATTTACAAAGACATGTTTTAAATGTGCTATTGGAGCACAATTGTATTCTTTGAAGTACCCATATTGAATTTAAATTATTGTAATTTTTTATTTTTTTTTTAAGAAAGTCAAGTTACGTTAAGTTACATGAAGTTGCGTTACGTTAATTATTATTTCATTTTTTTGGAAGTTTTTTGCATGGTCAAAAGTATTTTGACTTTTTTATAGTGAATTGATCAGTCTTTGCTTTTCACTTAATCTTGTAACGTGAATGCAAATATTTCTTGTTCTTTGTAGAGGATTGATAATCATAGTTTTGAGAGTCATGTTCATATTTAAGCAAGAAAGCAATGCCTTTCATCTTTCAAACACTATTTGCTTGTTGTCACCAAGCTTTAGGTGGGTTGAAGTCTGTGTGATTACCTACTTAGCAGAGTGACAATTCTTCTACGGTCATTACTCAGTCTTTTAGTCCAGTCACTAAGCTTGGCGCTTTTCATGATGTTCAATACTTCACTCCTCTAGTATTACTGTCTAAGGCTGTCATTTATACCAAATTTAGCCTCTCGGTGGACATATGAGTCACTTGGCAATCTTTCTTTCTCCCAGGTATGTGAAATGGCACTTTGCTGCCCTCTAAAAACAGCTCTATTATGCTCTGTAAAGCTGGCACTGCTTTCAGACGCCTCAGACATTCCACTTAATCAGAGCTAAATTGACAAAGTCAGACGCAAAGAGGAAAAGTAAGCGAGTTTGTATGCAGTGCAGGTACCAAAAAGACTATGGATTCTGCAGCCGCCTCCGTTATCCGCTTCTTTTGAACTTCTAAGTAGTAATGACAGTAACTTCTAAGACACGGAAAGAGCAGTGAATCTTGGGAAGCGTTCCATGAGTCACTCCTTTCATTAGGTTAATGCGATGCTGAAACTGCATTACTTATGACCCTTGGATCTGTCAGCGGGTCAAGGGTCTTACTTTGGATTATGTAAATAAAACATAGGGGATACACTGAAGGATGAAGATATACCAAGTAACAATCTCTGGCAGTGCAGAAGCCCAAGAAAGAAAATGCTGTTTTTGCTTGATTGGTTTTCTGTCTTCTGTCCAGTGACTGAAGCTAAAGCCTGTGTTTAATCTCCTTCTTAAAAGCGATTAAAAGATTGCTTCTGAGGTGACCTCTATCAGAATGCTGGTGCACCTCCGGCCTTCAACACTGTAGCGCCTCTAATGTTCTACTGGATAATGACATATGTTTTGCGTGTTACATCATATGTTCATGTTATTTTCTTTTTCCTATTGCGGTGCAGATGATCCACCATTCTGAAAGGGGATGGAAGAGTTGGATTTCCCAATTAATGCCACTGTAGGTGGCTAACCCCATTAAGCTGAACGTCTTTTTACACTGTTTTTTTTGCAGAAAATAAATAAGGAGCAGACTTCATTAACTTTCATTGAACTACAAGACAAAACAAAATTATACAGATTGACTACAACCTTTTCGAGGGGCTGCTTTATTTGTAGGCAGAGGAGAGAGAGACAGGAGGAGACCTCGGCTCTAATCAGGTCTGATGAATAGCAAAGCTGAATCATCCATGACCTCTGACCTCATGTTTGTGTGTTTTTTTTTTTTTTTACTTTGATGGGCACTTTCAGCATGGCTTATTACTCAGATGATTGCAGTCTTGCAATCTAGAAGAATTATATCAAAAGTATTTATATGCATTCAATTTTTGTTGTCATTTATGTAGTGTGTATACGTTCAGAAGTTTAAGATGACGTTTTATTTAGCAAGAACATGAAATATAACTGTTCTTTGAACTTTCTATGTTTTACAAATAAAAAGTATATATATATATGTGTATATATATATGTATGTGTATATATATAAATCACAATTTCCACAAAAATATTAAGTGGCATTAATATTAGCATTTACAACATTGATAATAATAATACATATTTATTGAGCACTAAATAAGTATATAACAAGCATCATATATACAATATGCATCATATCGTATCATATATACATAGACACACACACACACACACACACACACACACACACACACACACACACCTCTCTCTCTCTCTCTCTCTCTCTCTCTCTCTCTCTCTCTCTCTCTCTCTCTCTCACACACTCACACACTCACACACTCACACACACATATACAGTGTTGGGGAAAGTTACTTTTAAAAGTAATGCATTACAATATTGCGTTACTCCCTAAAAAAGTAACTAATTACGTTACTTTTTATGGAAAGTAATGCGTTATGTTACTTTTGCATTACTTTCGCATTACTTTTTACTTGATTTGTTTGTTTTTAATACAATAACTTCTATTTATAGCAAATGTAAAAGCCCTTTCACACCAAAAAGTGTAATGAATAAACCTCAGGCTGAAGGAAGAGTAAATTCACGTCTGTACAATAGAACGCAGAAAAAGAAGGTTCAACACTCTTCAGCAATAAAAAAACAACAATGAAGCACAATTGTTAGTTTATCTAAAGTCATTTTTGCTTATTAGTATGGTTGAACTGGATCATCAAAGGTCAGCAGCAAAGACATTGGCTAATAAAAAAGGATTAGATACATTTGTGTTGTTTAACATATTTAATTATTGCAGGTTTGTTTCATATTCTGAGTTTAATGATGAAAATTCAATCAATATTTGAATGAGAGATACTTTTAAAACATCTCTACCATTTCGTTTTTTGTATTGTGATAAAAGGAAGAATCCTGATACTAGTATAATGACACCTCTTTAGAAGACCTAAGTGGCTAATAAAAAATGCATTAAAGTTAGTTCACCAAAAATGTACGTCAAAAATGGTCAATTCTGTCAATGCGTACTCTCCCTCATGCCCGTAAGACATTTGATCATTTTAAAGCTGCAGTCCATAATTTTTTTGGGGGTGAAAATGATCCGAAATCAATATTTGAGCAAGTACATAACAAGCCAGTGTTCAAAACTATCGCCTTACTTTAGCCCGATTCACTATGGTTATCTTATTATAATGTTTTCTAATTTGAGTGGTACGGGTAGGTTTTCACTGGAAATTCGAGCATGGCATTGTGTCATTACGTCTCATCTGTTAACATGAAGAAGTTGTCCCTGCTAGTTGGCTATCGCATGTTAGGATCCTGCAGGTGGCGGATCATTTATAGCTTTTTCTCACTGCAGCTAGAATAATTAAATGTATAGTTTTTATGGCGGATTGTAATCCAGAAAGTATTATGTTTATGAAACGCATGTGAATGAAATTAAATTATATTCCAGTTTTAAATGTGCTTCTGATTACAGATAGCCTTATTACACAATATTTGCTTTTTAAAGAAAACCATTTCGAAGGGAGCATAATTAGCTTTTTGGGTTAAAATAATTTCTTAAAATGAAATTTGAATGGCATGACAATTAGATTAGATTGTACATAAATTAAAATATAGATGCTAATACACACTATACTCATAGTGACGCAATGCTGATGTTGTTAACATTAATAATTTGAGAAGAAGTGAAGTGACATATGGCCATGTGTGGTGACATATACTCGGAATTTGTGCTCTGCATTTAACCCATCCAGGTGCACACACACACAGCAGTGAACACACACACACACTGTGAACACACAACCAGAGCAGTGGTCAGCCAATGCTGTGGTGCCCGGGGAGCTTAATTTGTGTTCTGAAGATGAACAAAGGTTTTATGAGTTTGTAATGACATAAGGTTGAGTAATTAATGACAGAATTTTCATTTTTGGGTCAACTATTTAAATTATTGAATTTCCTAACAATTTTACATAAACGCAGCATAATCAAAGCGTCTGCTTAAAACATAATAGATTATAAATATTTTTTATAGCACCTAGCTATAATATTGCATTTACATTTAGCAGACACTTTTGTTATTTAGTGCAAATCTCGAACAGTGCAAATCAGGCCAGAAACTCTTCCAGAGGTGAAGGTTTTATTGCTCTAGATGTGTTGTTAAACAGAAATGTGGCATAACTACCATTTCCAACCCGTTTCTATGTGCAGTGAGAGCTACGTTAACATCTCAAAAGCTCAATATAGTTACGATCCCCAATAAGCCAGTCATCCTCAGGCTGTTGTGTGTGTGGCTGTGTTAAATGCTAATGCTGGGTCGTGCCCCCGCAGCTGCTAGGACAGCGAGCGGAGCTGACAGATTTGTGTGCCATTTGATTGGGAAGATTAAACGCAGTTTGCCGTAATAGCAGGGGTTTTAGTGCCATTAAATGAGTCTATTTGGTTGGAGGCATGGAGCTGCTCTCTCACAAGTGGATTCACCCTCGTTAGCGCAGTGTATGCGTTATAAGATCCTGCCAGGAGGTGGGAGAGAGGGAGGTCCATGAAGAATGCTGTGTCATTGTGGGCACATTCATTTGAGAAGGTTTAATCCTAGTGTGTACCCTAATGAAAACATGTCATGCAGAAAGAGGGACATTTTTTTTAAGTTTATTATTTAATTCCTTTAATTCATTTTTGTAGATGTTTTTGTAGGTTTATTTGGGATTATATCTAAATCATGCCTTAGAGGGAGTCTCACTGCTCAGTCAGCTAGTGTAGCGTGCCAATGAGAGAAACAGCAGCCTTTTTATTTATTTCTTTTAACTCTGAGTCTTCAAATTGTCGGTGCATACCAGTGTGTAATGAAATTTGTGAGTCTGGGGGAGAGCATGTCTTCCCAGAATGCTCTCTGCCCTTTAACCTTTACTTCTCATTTGACTCTGCCTCATTACCATAAAACGAAAGCTTTCAAACTTTAAAATATTCCCAATATGATGTTCTACTATTGAGGACTAAAATATTATGGTAATATATTTTCATGAATAAAGATCCATTTATTTGTTACTTAGTATGTATATATACAGTATCTCACAGAATTGAGTAACACCCCTCACATTTTTGTAAATATTTTATTATATATTTTCATGTGACAACACTGAAGAAATAACACTTTGCTACAATGTAAAGTGATCAAATCTGTTAAATACCATAAGTCAATAACTTTGATGGCCCTAGATAGATATATAGATAGATAGAAAGGTCGATATCACTGTTTTTGTGGGTAATGAAGTGAATGAGGAGGATGTGTAAGCTGTCTGTCTTAGCTGACTTTCCCACTGACTATAAAGAGAACAGACTCTCTCTGGCTTGTCTGTGTGTGGCATATCTATCATCGCTCACAGAGGGCCAGGCTGTAGGAATCCGCCCCATAAAGCTGCCGAAGATAACCCGCTGTCTCTCTGCTCTCAGACATGAAATGCTATGATGTAGGGAGGTTTTCAATGGAGGGCTTTCAGATGCTCCGTGTCATGACCATTGTTTGAATCTGTGCATCTAGCTCAAAATAAGTCACAATTGTGAAATTTTCACAATTACACAATGGAGTAGAAAGGTCCTTGTTCTAGCTGCTTTTAATGAGCCGAGTGTCTCGCGCCGATTTATAGCTTTGAGTAAATCGAATTTGTGTTGTAGCCTCACCGAATCGATCACTTAAATTTGTATGCTGCTAGTGAGTGGGCAACTTGTCACAAAGTTATAATTTGTGCCCAAATGCAGTGATTTATGAGGGTTTGAAACCTCTCACTTATTTAAACGGATTAAAGGCCAAGACTTTCTCTTCATGGCGCCTTGTAGACACTCATGATGGATTATTTAATCTGACCACTCACACTAAATGAAACAAGACAGTCCTAAAATGATTGGGAATTAGAGCTGTATAGCGTGAAATTACAGTATTGTGAGAGTATGTGCTCTGAGTGAAACAGGTCCTTTTACGTTTCCATCCATATCATGTAGTTATACCCCTGTTGGCTGTGGATGCAAATGAAGACGGACCTTATCTATCTGCCTGCCTGTTATCTGTTATCTGTCTGTCTGTCTGTCTGTCTTATTTTATTTTTCTAAATATAATATTTGAGTTTTATATACATAATATTTGAGTTTTATATACATTTTATTTATTTTTTTTGTCTATCCGTCTAGTTCTGTCTTATTTTATTATTCTAAATGTATTTGGGTTTTCAGGTGTCATTGATGTTATCTATCAACCTGTCTGTTTGTCTATCTGTCTATCCATCTATCTATCTGTCTGTCTATCTGACTATCTTTCTGTCCATCTGTCTGTCTCTCTGTCTGTCCATCTGTCTATTTGTCCATCTATATGTCTGTCTGTCTACCTGTCTATCTGTTTGTCCATTTGTCTATCTGCCTACCTATCTCTCTGCCTTTCTAGCTATCTGTCTGTCTGTCTATCCTGCTCTCTGTCTTTGCGTCTGTCTGTCCAGCTATCTGTTTATCTGCCTATCTATCTGTCTGTCCGTCTGTCTTTCTGTCTATCTGTCTTTCTGTCAGTCCATCTAATTTGTCTGTCTGTCTGTCTTTCTTATTTTTGAAATTTTATATTTAGATTTAACATTGTCATTTACAGTATATTATTTAACTGTTTTTCTGTCTATCTGTCTGTCTATAATTCTGTCAATCTGTCTGTCTTCCTGTCAAACCGCTTGATCTATCAATTGTATTTGTATAGCTCTAGTCTGATGTAGTTTTTGTGTAAGCAGTGTGTGTTTAAAAAGGCCATGGCTTTTTCTTGATTTACCCGTATTATGCTACCTGCTTATTCTTAAGGCCTGTTTGAGTTTAAGAGGATTTAACGGGATTGTTTGGTCACAATTACACAATGGAGTATAATTTTTTGCCAAGTCTGCCCCCACTTGAACATATTTGAATTGAGAATAGCTAAGCCACATGACTTCACGGCTCCGCTTAACTAAGTTATGTGATGCCAAGCCAAAAAATGAGCTGATTTACATAAAGAGGAAAGTCTGAAAAGTCTTACATGCAAAGGAAATCTAATGTAGAGGGCCCTTAATGTAGAATAGTCTCAGAAGTTCTCTCAAATGCAAATAAGGGTCCATGACCTTTAGCTCTGGAGTTAATAGTGTCAAGGCTACTGCAGGCAGAGGAGGGTCTGAAATGCATAGATAGCACAAGTAGCATTTGAGAGTTAGCAGTGTCACAGAAAAGGGTAATTGATCCACGGTCTGTATAAATTACAGAGTTGTCTTCTCTTGTGACTGCAAGCTAATGATGTTGCTTTTGGTTCTTTCGGAAGTGAAACTTTAAGACCCCACTCGAAAAGGATTGACACTGGAAGTCTGGTTTTGGGGCATATCAAAGGTGTAGTCTTTTTTAAAGGGTCATGATTTGTTATTTACTAGCCCTTCGAAATTGCATGCTGTAGGTACTAGGGATGTAATGGTATGAACATTTCTTATCATGATTATAGTGACCAAAGTTATCACGGTTATCAGTATTATCACGATATTGTTAAAATGTGCAGGAGATGTTCAAAAAGTACAGACACATAAATCAATTCACCAAGTTTTATATTTAAAAATCAACAAACAACAAATAAAATGACTTTTTGTTTGCATAATCACTAAAATAATAACATTACCAATGATGTCCGGATTTTAAATGACAACTTGACTGACAGCAGTTTAATAACATGTTCAAATATCTAATGTAAATGTTCAAATAAAGATTAATAAAAAGGTAAACCTCACATTTCATTCTTAAAATAAAGAAAAGGGTTGAGTCAAATGATAATTGATTAGTAAATGATTATATGTATTTTATCTGCTCCATAAATAATTCTAGATAACTTACCTGAATTGTTTAAATGTGTAGAATCCACACAAGCTTTCATCAACCAGTCAACATTTACAACAGGGCATGCAAATCCAGTCAGTTTTTGGTCAGACAGAAACTGCACACAGGCTGGATGTGAATGGTGGCGCTTTATATGGAGAAGCTGAGTTAATGATAATTATCATTATTAATGATAATGATGATTAAAAATGATTTAATGATAATTAAAATATGAATGAATACTGATTTATCATGATACTAACCATCGGTAATCGTTACATCATAGTAGGTACAACATTTGGTTTGAAACTATGCAATGTAAAAACGTTCTATAAAGTTTGAATATCAAATATAGAATTCAGACCTCCGGCATATTGTCACAGTCACGTCACCTTCTGTTAGCTGCGATTCATAACTCATCAGATGTACACTTCAGAATCTCAGCGGAAGTAATACATCATCTGGGTCATTTCACACGCTATTGGGACATTCTAGTCTTGCCTCGCATACTGTTTTATTTTTTTTATTTGTTTTATATTAGAGATTTAGGCATATTTGGATGCAGGGACTTTCTCATTTTAGATAGCATTATCTGGAAAGCATTTACAAAAATATGTGTAGTTCAATTGTATTCCATCAATTATTTTGGTCTGTGAAGAGGAAGACTACATTTTAAATGCCACAAAACTCTACTATATTGTTTGCTGTAAAAAATATTCAGAGATGTCCAGTTATTTCTTACTGTGGCTTTACCTTTGTAAAAACATGGATGCAGTTGATGTTTCCAGAACATGTTTTTAGATTCCTCTGGCTTCTCCCCCTCTGTCCATGCACTTGTGTCCCTGGCAGAGCTCAGTGTTTGGGGGCCTGTTCAGGGGAAACTGGAGTTGTACTGCTCTGCGGTGATACAAAGTCCCCCCTGCAAGTTCAATAAGCTCTTTGTTTTCTGTATTAATGCCACGGTGGAGTTCAAGTGCCCTCTCTACTGTGACTCCCAAGCAACTTTTAGACTCTTTCACTTTTATTGTGACCTGCCAAACCCACTTGGCCCAGAGTATTTGTCACAGACTAATTTAGATAGATGTGGGTTTGTGTTCAGAGTGGCATTTATGCAAAATAGCCCAAAGAATTTCATACAGAATTCATTACCGTTTTTGAATAAGTTTACCAATCATTATTTAAAATGAAACCGTAATAATGTCAAATTTGGTCAATTTCAACTTTATTTAATTTACACTATTTCCCCAGACCTCTAGTGCTCCTTCTTGTGGTCTAGTTTAAAAGTTCCACAAAAGAAGTATAAAGATACAATAAGGTTCTTCCACCAATTATGCACACCATGTCTGCAATCTGTGACGAAAGCAGCATGCAGTGTGGAACAACGCACCCCACCTTCCTGTCTGATGGGAAGCCCCCTGCTGCGAACATATTGAAAGCTCATGTGCTGTACTTATAAAGATGTTATAATAGTTATATTATAATAGTCTTATGTTATAATAGACGAGATGCTCATAAATTAGTCTTTGTTTTCCTCTCCATCATTTCCTTTCAGCTCAGACTCAAGCTTACCGCTGTCTGGAAGTCCAGAGAGTCATAAACACAAGAACTTAATTTGCTTAGTTTCTTCAAAAAAAGTGAATTTTTGACAATCATCCTGGTCTGTCTCACACATATAATAGATTTTGTTTAGCTGAGACCTGAGATGAAATAGTGATATGAATGCAACTGTCACATGTGTAGTTTAAGTGAAGGTTTAGTGCGTCAGAACTTGTTGGTAAAGGCTTTGTCTATGGCCTGTTGTGGAGTGGCGGCCTGCTTTATTTTGCGTAGGTAAATTAATTCTCGCACACACGCTCATGCTTTATAGATGAGACCTGGTTTGCAGTCGGTGTCAGTTACCCACAGTCTGCATCAGAGTGGAGGTTGATATGGTGACAGCGTGAGCACATGGAACAAGCATTTGTGCCTGTGTGTCTGCCAGGGGCTTCACTCACCTAATGGAGTGATCTTAAGCTACTGGAATGTGATTATTTAGCTAGTCTTTTGTCTCGAAGAGCAGCAGTGATTATCTTAAAATAAAGGATGTGGGTGAATCTCACAAAGAATACCAGGTCACATTTTATCTCCAAATCAAAAATAAATGAATGTTTGTTTTTTGTGATTCTTGAAGCATTTATTATTATAATTATTGTTGATTTAAATATTATTATTATTATTTTTTTTTTTGCATTCATGACAATTAAGCACAAATTGTCCCTCAAATTCATTTCAATAATGCAAAAATATTCCAGTCTTGACACAAGGATTTTTTTTACTATTATTATATTATTTACTATTATATACTATTATTTTATTAATATTTTTGCATTTGGCAGATGCTTTTATCCAAAGGGACTTACATTCAACTGTTACATATTATGTTATCATATAATCATGATTATAAAAATCAGCACCTTAAGCACCCTACTACCATTATGTATTAATGATAATACTGAATTAAATTTAAATTAATACAGTATAATGCTTTTTCTTTTTATGTGTGTCAGTGTATCATATTTAAAGTATTTTTTTAATTATAAAATAAAAATATTATTTTATTAATAACATATCCTCTTTTTTTGCATTACAGAATATGCATTTTTTTCTTCGCATTTTGACAGTCCTTAAAAGGCATAGAAAATGTATTCCTATTATTCCAGATTATTAAAGATTATTTTATACAACATTTTGTATTTATTTATTTTTTATTTTGTCACGATCTTGACATAGCTTTAATAAGATATTTTTTATTTATTTACATTAGTAACTGATTTATTATTAATTTCTGATTGTAATCCTAAAGTTTATTAAATACAATGCGGTCAAAGACAGTAGGTATTCTGCAGATGAGAAACTTGCTTAAACTGAAACTGGCTTAGCTTTATCAGATATTGACTCTCTATCTTGAGCTTTTATGTTCCTCTTCATTCTGGTCCGTTTTCATGCATCCCATGATTCTTCAGTCTCCCCAATGTTTGCTACTTTGTCACTAACCAATGCTAACCAGCGTTTTTCTTATCTTTCTCCCTCCTTTTTGCCTCATGAAGATCATAGAATGATCAATGCAGGTAAGCACAGCTTTACTAACTTCTTGAATGCTTAATCTCTGGCTTGCTTATATGTTTTACTCTTAAATCCCTTTTGCTGCTCTACAGAGCCTGAAACTTATCTTGGGCTCTATCGGCAGGATTGCTTTATAAACTTCCACTCTTAGTGGGGCGAACAGCCAAAGATGTGTTTTGAACTTGTGTTTGCATTCCATGATGCTTTGGAATCATTCCTCCCACCCAGCATTGTTGTCACCCAGATAAGCAAAGCGGCGTTATCCGCCTGTCTATCTGAGGGAAAAGGCCAGGATAGAGAGCCTCTTTGAGTAGGTGGCTTGTGAGGAATCTGAAAGCCTGTGAAGAATGAGCAGGGCCTCTTTTTTCAAAAAGTGGCTGATAGCTGTGCCAGGCTCTAATTGAAAATGGTGGTAATGAGTGTGTGAAAGATCAATTTGGTCTCCGCGCACACAATCTGCAGCCAAACCCTGGAGTGTGGTTAAAAGATGGAAGGCCCTTCTCCGTTCACCCTGTGTACTAATAGTCCCCACTTTAGTAAAGGGAACAGAATTTTTCTCTCCCAGGAGACTGAATGAGAAGAATCAATGAGTGTGTGCCATGTCTGAAAGTCAGCGCGATGAGAGGAAATAGAGACGGATAAATGGAGAAAAAAGAAGCCAGTGTTGAAAAGGAACGGAGTCCTGTTCTATGAGAGAGAAGTTATTCAATGAAACACAATAGCTCCTCCATAGGGTCTCACACTTTTTATTTTTAAAGGTTTGTGCGGCTATAGACAAACTACATCTGGAAACAGAGCAATGTGGGACAGATATATATAAAAAAAGATTTTATCAAATCAGTTTTACAATTCTATTTCTATTTGTCAGATATAAATCAACTTACATATTATGGATGTGTGCTACGACTAAATTGACTGTCGTTTAAATGGAAGTTTTGTATCCGACTGATCGACTAGTCTAAAAGCTAGAAACCCCAAAACATGGCAAAAGAAAAAAACTGTGTGTGTCTATATAACAGCCTACACATGAAATACTTAATCTTTGAATCACACTGTCAAATCCCTCAATAAATGTAGCTAAAGATAGGTCATGACGATTATGACGTATGCTTGCCTCGCGTTATCAACATTTTATTTTAGGCAGTCGTTAAACAGAAAAAAAGAGAGAGCATACACTCAACATAAACCAGTGTATAGCTTATTTATTCAGATCGGCTGGAGCAATGCAGAAATGGAAATCAATCAATAGACTGACATAATTCTTCATTTCCATATAACGTTATTAAAACACTAGTCAAAAACAATAGGAAGCTTGATCAAGGAATAACATTAATACGGCTTTTAAAAATGTACTTTATGTTGGCTATATTGTCTAAAAACAAAACCTATGCTCGTTTCATGTACTCAGGTCATGCGCATTTGTTCAGTGAATTTAACATGTTAACTTGGTCTGGCCAAAGATCCCGCACCAATACCAAAGCGGGTCTCCGTTTAGAGGAATAGATGGCGCGGATGGGATCGCAGACCGCATTTGCTGGCTTTGGCTAGCCTCCAAGTTAATGCATACATGCCTGTATTGAATATGTTTACGCATCGCTCCAGTAAAGTTATTGTAAGCCAATTTGACATTACACAGTTTACACAAAACTTTTCCGTTTCCCTCTAATTCAAAATAATTACACACATTGCTGGTCCTTCGCGTGTTCATTTTGAACTCGCAGCAACTGACATGAAAAAAACGCATGCGAGGTCTGAGGTAAAAATGTAGTTTCCGCCCAGATACGCTTTTAAAAATATTTATATATTTAAATATTTTGATATGCATTGTATATGTACCTTTTTCAAAAGTTTTATTTTAACTTGTTATTTAAAATGTTTTAAATGTAATGTTATACTGATATAATATACTGATATATTTATTATACTGATAATGTATTACCAGGAGATTCATAATTTTATTTGTTATATATTTTAGATATTGGTTGTTATATATATTATTTTATATTTTTATTTGCAAATTAAGAAAACAACTGTCAATTTTACAACACACACACTGCAAATACTCACAACACAACCAAACAAAGAAACCCGCTGCAAATAAAATACTTTATTTGGTTGTGTTGTGAGCATTTGCATCACCTGCTGTCGAATTGATGAAGATGTTTTCTTGATTTGCTGGTGCTTTTTCTATTTGCATGTGCTTTCTGAAGTTGCAGCGTGTTGCGCTCTCGGCCACCGTAATGAACAGATAATCTATATATCAAATCCAGATGGGTTGTTTAATTCACTTAGTTCACTCTTTATATGTTGACATTTTATTATCTTTCAAGCTCAACAAATGAAATGCAGTATTTGTGAATATTTTTTTTTTAAAACAATTTTCAATGCTGTTTCGAGGCTATCCATTGTTTAAGATATAGTATTAACATCAGGTACTAGATTTATTATTGTTCCAAAGCCATTATTTTGATATTTTAATACAACTTTCTTGAATTACTATTACAGGCTAGAACAAAGATATATTTACAGCACAGATAAATAACAGATATTATTTTTTATGTATTCATTTTAAGAATTAACGCAGTGCAATGGAATAATTTTTTCTAGGCATTTTGTTAATGTCAAGAGAAAGCATCTGTTAGGATAGAATTGTCAAGATCATTCCACCATTAAGCTGCAGTGAATGCGGAGGTTTGGGAAAGTGATTTTGTGTCCGTCTCATTGATACTCCTGCGCACCCCTGAGCTGACTTTGTGAACTCTCTGAGGTACCTGCACTTTGTGAACCTCTGAATGTATGTGTAAATACTCTGCTCTCACCCTGCTCTCTTAATAAACTCAGCAGTGTCCAGTTTTTAAGTCACAGAGCTTTCGATTTAATTTGGCTTTGTAGGTTTGGTTTAGGGTGACTGTGAGTCGGTGTGTACGTGTGGTGCCCCGTATGGTGGCAGCTGTTGCCTGGAGAGCTCATTAACTGCAGAGATGTGACTTCTCTCTTCCTTCCATTACAGATATGCAAACACATAAACAACCACCTGCAGGGAGCAGCCCTGATGATGGCGCCCAGCACCTAGACATGCACACACACAAGCACACACACACACACACACACACACACACACACACACACACACACACACACACACACACACACACACACACACACACTCAGCCACAGACATGCTAGTGAATTACTGTTAGTTCTACAGCACAACAGCCTGAATTCTCATCAGTATCTGCTAGTAGCTCTTTTGTTTACTGGCTGTGATTGCTGCTCCACACATCCCATAATCCTCTAGGAGATAAAGAGACACGGTTATTAAGATTTTACTTTGAACACAACAAAGTTTTCATTGTTCTTCAGCAGCAGACAGGCAGTTATTTAGCTATCATTGACAGAACATGCCGTTCCTCTTAGAATGGAGGATAAAGCTTTCTGAAATGCTTGATATTTGAAAAAATTTATGTTTATTTGAATTTTTTTAATAGTTGTTTAATTTATTAATTATACATAGCTATTTTCACATCTCTGTGATCTTCTTATGATTAATGTTATCATTTATATTAGTTAGAGATTTTGTTTTTCTGTTTATAAGTATAGATCCTGAATTTTCAATTATGATTATTATTACCAAAATACTAGATATTTTATTTTATATTACACTATTATTGTTGCAATAGCAATATATTTAGTGATGTTTAATTTTTATAATTTAAATGATAAATTACAAAAAAAATGCATTATAGTATACTGCTTATTATTATTATCATTACTATTATTATCCTTGAAATTATTAAAACAAACAAATCAACACATTTACATATTACTATTGCAAGAGAAAATAAATTAATATTGTTTAGTTATATTGAATTGAACATTAGTGGCATCTATTTTAGGTACTGTTTTATAAAGATATATTGTTGGAGTGGTTTTACTAATTGTCAGGATTAGTTTAACTTTTTTCCCATTCCCCATGTTGAAATCACTGTAGCACACAACCTCATGTGGCTTTTCCTTTATTCTAACAAGCTAACTCTTCAAAAGCTCACAGTGTAGTGAGTTGCTGATGGAGCCTGCAACTCCAGCGGCTCCTGAGGTTCAATGAGGCTGTTTGTTACCCAGCTCTCTCCGAGGTTTGAAAAATCTTGCCCCATTTCTTTTGTCGCCATGACATATAAACACCATCCAATAAACACTCCACCAAAGCACAGTGTGGGCCTTCAGTGACTATTGTCCCATTAGCTAGATCCTCCTCTGTTTCTTTCCTTATTTTTCCATGGGTTGACGCTTGAAGGCTTTTCTGATAGACTATGACCCGCTGCCCCCTCCAAGTTGTATGTGCGTTTTCTTCTTCTTCCAGCTATCAGCCAAAATGTTTGTGTCTCACACTGAACCTCACCTAGCCTTTTGTTGCAGCCAAATGAGAAATCCCTTTTTTCCAAAGCTACGAATTTGCTGACCGACAAGTCCCTTTGTAGTAATCCCCCATGTTTTTCCATCCCTCCTTCATTGCTGAGCAGTCATTCGATCATTTCTAAGAAGCGCCATTAAAAATGCATGCAAAGGAAAATTGCATGTTTTGTCGGCAGGGCCTGCATTAGATCGAATGCTTTCCTCCGGTAGGAGAGGGAGTCATGTACAAAACAGTGTCAGATTCATTGTGCTCTTTATCTCACAGTGAGAACGGCGATAATATGTTTAATGTTATCTCAAGCACCTGAGAGATTGCAATTATGCGGTAGTGAGGAGTGAGTCCCGTCGAGCAGCGCTAGGGCTTTGGCGCAGCCGGCAGCTAAATGTTTAGATTCATTAGTGGCTCACTGCTGTCTGTCACAATGACTGATGCTGTTTTCACTGATTCACTTGGCACTGAATCTCACTAAACAAACGGGAGTGTTCAGGAGTTCCTGCTGAATGCCGATTTAAGTAATTATCATGTTCTGTTGTAAGTTATTTTTTCTTATTGGAAATGGTTTTGACAAAGGATTAGGTTTGTTTCAAAACCAGCAAGTTTGCAATGTCTATTTTTTCCCCAGTACCCTCTACGGTCCTCTTCATCTGGTCTGTCATTGCTTGGCTTTTCTTTTTCCTCCCATGAACCCCAGCCACCCCCTCCTGCCATGTTAAAGGGATAGTTAATCTAAATAAGAAAATGCGGTTATCATTTGCTCATCCTCATGTCAACTTCTGCAAGGAGATGTTTAGCAGAATGTTCATGCTGTCCTTTTCTGTACAATGAAAGCACAAGGTGACCAGAGGCTGTCAAGGTAAAAAAAATATACAATTTAAAACATAACAGTATGGCATGTAACTTGTATCTACTTTTTGTGGTGATTTTTGACCTCATTGTTGTGCTGTTTGGAGCTTGACTATAGTGGCCTAGTAGTGCACAACACAATGAAATATCCACAACACAACAGAAAATAGCTGCAACACAACGAATTTAGCACAACACAAATGAAACAAGCCACAAAACAACTAAATTAGCTCTACACAACAGAAACAAGCCACAACTCAACAAAATTAGTACTACACAATGTAAGCAAGCCACAACACAAAGAAATTAGCACAACATAACGAAATTCATCCTATGTATTTTGCATTTAGCTTTTATAAGGATAAATTAAAATCATATGTTATTAGTCTGTTATTATAGTTTTGAATTTTTTTATCAAGTTTTTATTTGTATTTAATTTTCTGTTGTTATTTTATATTGAGTTCACTATCATTTTTTAGATTTAGATTTATTTATACGTTTATTTTTTTGCCTAGAATCATGAAATGTGTTATCTGGAGGCACTTTTATGGTTAGTACATACAGGTCAATTCTTTTGTTGCAATAAACCATGTACATCACCCCCCATCAATTATGTACTATTTGTACTAATATTGTATTTTTTTTCATTTATCTTTCATTTTAGTTTATGCTAGAAATAATAAACTTAATACGGGTTTGAAATTACATGAGTAAATAATAATGATATAAAATAATACATCAAATATATTTATGACTTAACTCTTCAGCCTATAGCTAGGCCCTATAGCTGTCTTGAGATAAGTTGTGTCATTGCGTGTTTACGGCATATCAGTTAGAACTGGGCTGCGTTTTGCACACGACAGCTGCCCCGGCACACAGAGCTGAACGGGATCCCAGCGGCCCCATATCTGTGCTACAGAACCTGTCGCAAACGCACCGCATGCTTTAATTGGCTGTTTACTATTCCACACACAGTGAGTGAAAGTCTCTAGATGTACGTGTGTGACTGGTCTATGTGGTTTTAGGGTATAGGAGTGATAATCTAGATTGTAACGCTATATGGTGGTAAAAAAGGGAAACTTTGGCACAGTTTGGGCTGTATGTGAGGCTCTATTTGAGTTGACATGCCAGGACTTTCCATCCACACAGATGATGGATGATGATCACAGCCTGTCAAAGCGAAACACCTGCAAGAGGATATGTGTAACATTATATTAGTAGATCCACATAAAAGAATGCAACAAGATATGCCTTTAGAGATCTCAAAAATATTCAGTTAGAATGTTGCTTAGCTTTTTGTCTGTTTTATAATGATGCTTTCCAGCTATTGCATTTTCTGCATTATCATTGCCATCTGCTGAATTGCAAACAGATGTCATATTACATTCAATGTGCATTTTAATGGTATAGGCCACACAAAAACGACAATATTCTTCATTTGCTTGTCATTCCAAGTAAATGTCCTCCAGTTCTTAAATAGTTATTCAGCCTGGTTTTACTAAATGATTCAGTTGATTCATCCAAAATATTTAATTTCAAAGAACAGTTTGTTCTGAGATCAGACATTTAGTTTTTTAGAAATTATAATCTGTACTCTCATGAATTTTTAGTGCATCGATTTGCATCAGTTTCTCACACAAAACTATCATATGACTCGATAAGGCACAATTGGTATAAAGAACTTTTACTTTTATTGTACTTTTGTGAAGCTTTAAAGCTCCAGTAACCATTGTAATTCCACAAAAGAAAGTCAGTCATTCAGGTTTTAATTTTAATATTTCACTATGCCTTTAAACATTTGGCTAATTTGAAAAAGCTTACAGCTGCCAGTAGAAGTATAGTTTAAGGGCTCGTTTTAACAAATTTTTTTCGTGCAAAAACATTTCACATGCGATTTTCCCTTTAAAATCTGCACAAAAATGCATTACAGAAGTCGTCAACACGCTCCCTCTGGGCTTTCCTATTACTCAAGAGTTGCTTCCACTCGTTCTCCATGTTTTCTTTAGCACCGTTCACCCAAAGGCATGCCTTATTCGGTCAAGGCCATGAAATTTAGGCTCCGGTTCAAGTTTACCGTAATTCTAAACCCAACCACCTCTCTTTTTCTCATTTCTCATTCTCTCTCTTTTAACACCTTTCACTATGTTTCACCATGTCTGACTGGCACTCAAATTGAAGTTTTGTAGCAGTTGTTGTCGTGGCTTGTTTAATAGGCTGAGGGCCATCGCTCATCCGTGAGGATCAGCATGCACTTACCAGCAGCTCCTCCTGGGGCAGCAGAGGAACGTTTAGCAGCTTACTGTCTGTCAGTGTTTAGCCAAGTCTAGCTATGTTCTTAGTGTAGTGTGCAATACAAACATCCTGCTGGCCTTATTGGCCTCCGCCTGTTCCACATGGTGGTTTTTCTTTTGTGAAGACCTCAAGGCTTGTTTCAGCAGGAGATAAACCATGTTTTATTGTCTGTGTTGAATGTTCACTCTTGGTAATTACTGTTGTTTTGATCTCCAGGGTGAGTCAGTGAGGGTAATGATGAAAACTCATAGGTTCTGGTATGTTTTGAAAGGCATGAGGGCTTCTGCCCTACAAAAGCAAAACAGTTTTAGTTGTAATAAAATTAATAACAATTTAATATTAATTACAATAATACAAAATATTATTATTGTAGTTATTTTATAATATAACATTATTATTATTAATAACAATATTATAATAATTATTGTGATATGAAAAATGGTTACTATTACAAAATTATTATTTAATAATAATTGTTTCACATTTTCTCAATCACTGAGATTGTATAGTTACAGTTTTTGTCCTTGTTGGGCAAGTTAGATTGTTTTATTGTTCTGTAAAGAGCTCAGGGCGATAAATAATGCTTTAGGAATGAAATCAGCTACGTATTCCTCATTCCTGGTCACCAGAATTACAAAATTGGCAGTATTATGATTACTAATTGGTGTTGATGTTCACCACAAAGCCTTTTGAGACCTTGCCAACCTGCTTGTTCTCGTAAGGAGTCACCACAGATCTCTCTGATTACCCACTTTTGATTAGACTAAGGCGTGATTGATTACTCAAGGAGACAGATCATGTTATTAACCTCCATAAATAAAGATAAGACATAAAGGTACCGGAAGATGTTAAAGGTAGCAGGTAGCTGTTTTTTTTCTTCTTTTTCTAATGGCAGGTGTGGAGGAAACTGGCCATAATAGCCCTCACCTACATGCACCGAACATCTACTGCCATCTGGTGGCCATTGAAGGTAGTGCTTCTCTTGCATGTGCACCATTTACAGTCATGCTATCCTCATTGCCTTGAAGCAACTGAGATGCAACACAGTTCAGCTCAGGTTAGGCCTCTCTATATCTCGGATGAAACGCTGCACTGAAATAGGATACGTGTGGACTAAACTGTGCCAAAAACCTTTAAATTAGAGTTTAGATAAATTAGAGTTTAGTGAAAGACGCATTATTAAACTGAATTGTTTATTATTGTTGACTTTATGTGCTTGTTATTATATGCTTGTGCTCAGATATTTGTGAGTGACATATGAGAAAGCAGGCAATTTTCCTAGTAATACATAGCAAAATATTGCTAAAAATGCTAAAGTATGTAAGATGGTGTTAGAAATCTTATTTGCAACAGATTGATAAGACATGTTGTTTTTGACAAGGTGAGTGTGAGCTATACCACCTTCACACCTCCAGTTTACATACACTCCAAAGATTTTTAGTTGGTACTGATGGTTCCATCATGAAGAACTGTAATGGAAACTTTCCGATGCTCATTTTCTTTTATAGGGTTTTTTTTTTTATGTTCTTTACACTGTAAAAAAATGGCTGTTCACTGAAACCTTCCTTGGCATTATCACTATCATTTTCCATGAGGTAAACTGTGTTTTTAGGTGTATCCACAAGGGGGCGCAGCTGCACCAACATTGACATTCACCGCTTATTAGCAGCTGTATTGATTTCAAAGCTGTTGTAGGTACATAACAACCAGATCCTAAATCCTATAGAGGTCAACCTACAGATCCCTCTTGCACATCATAATCTATACTCCTTCCCACACTCTCAGCCAGATCATTACGTAGATGGATAACTGAATGCAATTGCTTTATGTAGCAAATGCCCCATTGATTTCATGTCTCTTTATGGTTGATGGATGGAACAATACCATACACGGCTGTTAGAAGATAAGGCTGATTGTTTTGAGCGGATGATGAGCGATGACCTTAGAGGTCACCGTGGCTGAAATGTGAAGATGCTTGATCACAGTAAAAGACTGTTTAGCATTCCGGCAAGACGCTTGAGGTTCACCCCCACCTGGTTTGGTGTTAAGTGGGGGTCCATCTGGTGTGCAGACATCTATGATCCCCAGTGCTGTACATTAATTGAAAATCCTGGCTCCTGTCCATAATTTGCCCCTTGGTTTCTTTCCACCCTCCATCTACTCTCATATCTGCTCCCCTGCTTAAATGCACACATCGCCAGTGTTTCCTCTGATGTGTGAGGGGAGGCTCCAGGGGGTCTGCTCAAATGGGGCTGATGTCTCCATTAGGCTGCCTGACGGGAGCCGGTCTTTCGGCAGCAGACAGGCGTGAGGGAATTGCTCACCCTGACCCTGATCCTCCAGCCCCCCACCACCAGTTTGTCGCCAAAAGCCAACGCCCAGTTCATCCCTTCGGCCCAGCTGCAAAAGATGCACTCAGCTAGCCCATTTTTTGTGATAAAGTTTTTATCAGACATACTTGGTTTTAACGTATTTATTTGTGCCATAAAGGGTATCCTGTTGTTAGCTTGTCTTTTTGTGATGTTACACGTCCTCATGCAACCTGCCACTATATTTGGCATTGCCAGTACTTTTTCTTCAAGTACACTGTTTACCGATAACATAAAAGTGGTGTTAGTGAGTGATAGATTTCAGTTATGAAATATGTTGTCTTTTTGTTTTTGTATTTGCTCTGATTGCGAGCTAAAAGTCATGTAAATCTTCATGTAAAAACTGGTATATGGTTGTATCAGCGTTGTATTAACAACAGTTAAACATTACTGTTTCGTCTGGGTTAATTGTGTAGTAAAAACATAAGTTTACTACAAAAACAAAACATACAAGACCAGACAGAAAAATTAATTAGATCAAATGTTTGTTGTTCGAGTTGAAATCTAGACAAACTATGTGGTTGTATTAATGCCAGTTAAACATTGCTGTTTCATCTGGGTTGTTTTTGTAGTAATAAATAAGTTTACAACAAAAACAAAACAAACCAGACCAGTTTTGTTTTTGAAGTAAACAAAAACATGTTTTTACTACAAAAATAAACCAGATCAAACGTTTGTTGTATTGTATTGCTTTTATTTCAAGTCTATTTCAAGGTTTTTGTTTATTTGTTTGTTTTACAATGCTTTAATTTAGTAGTATAATATTAAGATGTTATCTCAACATTGCTGTTTGGTTCTGGTAATTTTTGGCATGTATATTGCACATCATATTTTGTTACATTTCATTGAATGTGTTGTTGCTAGGACCTTAAAGTATAGTTCTGCTTTGTAACCTAACATCAACCAAAACGTAACACTGAGAAATGTGTTTTGTTCAGCAGAGCGTAGACAGCTGGGTCAAAGCTCTTCAGATTACACATTCTGTTTCTATTGTGAGGCCACTGTTAGGTAGCATTTCAATGAGTATGACTAATACTGAGGCTGCTGTTATTTTGCACACATTTCTTTCGTGACACTCTAAATGTGTAAAAGATATCATCACTTCACAAATGCAGCATTTAAAAGAAGGAGCCCTGCCGTGAGGGAGCGTACTGTAAAAATAGGAGAGGCGTGTGGAGTTGCTGCTTAAGGAACCCGTTAGTTACCCCGCACACACCCCCGCTTACACTTCATAATCTCAATCAGCATTTTGACACTGATTCATTCTGCTGTTGACACATTTCTAGCTGTCATGCTGACTTACCATCATAGTTGTTAATGCTAGCACTCTTGTAAGTGTCAAAACGGAGAATGAATGGGAAACGTGACAGATATGAATAGTGATTCGCTTGAATCACTTGCTTTATTGGAATTAGGCCTATACATATTAGCCTCATATTCTTCATGCCATTTTAAACCTTTGTGAATTACTTTAACACAAAAGAAAAATTAAGGATATCCACTTAGCTTTTTTCTTGTTCAAGAATTAATTTCACTGGGATGTATTTCACAGTTGAGAAATAAATGACAATAGTAACTTTCATTTCATGCCGGCTTTAACTGTTGTAACCAAATCATTGAGTCGAGAGTTGATTTGTGAATTAATTATTTAGTGAGCAACTTCATTGACTTGAATAGAGCTGACTCTAAAAACATGTCTTGTTCATGAATCAGACATTGCTATTTCAGTGAAATTGTAAATCATGTAAAGCTACAAACTAGGAATATAGTGAAAAAAGTTGTATACTTTTGGGATGTTTTTGAAGCTTGAAAGCTTTAGCCCCCATTAATTGTAATATAAGCATTGGAAACAATCTTCTAAATGTATCTTTATGTGTGCCAGAGAAGAAAAAGCAAGTAATATGAATGACCTGAGGAAAATAAGCAAATGATGAAACACTTTTTAGGTCAGCTATGCCTTTAAACATCTATATACACATCTTTTTTTTTTTAGCTAATGTGTAGAAAGTGGTTTAGAGAAGGTGCTAGCATACATATGGGAAACATTACAAACCTTATGCCAACAATAAGCAGGTTTCAAATTGAGAATCCAGGCTTCAGCCTTGTTCTTTGTTTACGTTATTAGAACGATCTGGGATTTTACAGTCTATGCAAATGTGTACTTAATGCAGCATGCTAATATTATGGCTGAAACAATGGCTGTTATAGACAATAAACAAAAGCTGTTTGTTTGGAAAATCACTTTTGGCTATTTTTAGATTTTGTAAGGAACGTGAAATCTGCTCATTCTACATCTCAATTTATTCGGGCAAATTCTCCCATTAACATACAAATCAAGCCCTAATCCATTGTGAAACAAATTGGATATATTGTTTTGGGGGTTTATTATAATTGTTTTATATATATATAAACAATGGATGATGCTACTGTCCCTCACGGCATGCAGTAGCATATAAAAAAATCGAGGGCGATAAAAGACTATGTCTGGATAATTGATAAGAATAGGGTGCAACAAACTATTAGCATTCCAACAAAAAGCCCAGAACTGAACAAAAGGGCTTCACTCTTAATTTATCTATCACTTATTACATTTTTAATTCTTTAATAGAATGATATGTAACAAAGCAATACTGTTATCACACTCTCTCATTAATTATGTGCACTCCAGGCTAAACCATTATGTGTACTCACCACATACTGTTTTGTTCCTGCAGTGAGAATAATAAAAAGAGTCTTTCGGGGTGATGACACGCTGGTCTCATAAGAAGAAGGAAAATAGTGGACGAGGAAGACAATTCAACAGGATGTCCATTAAGAGGCTGTTTTGATATGCATTTAAGTGTGGGGACTGATGGAGTTAATTGGTACTTTTGAATGTGCTGTCATACGGCGCTGTAATTGGCTTCCTGAGGACGGAGCCGAGCTGAAGGGGGGAGGCGGTGGGCCGCTGGGTGGGCATTTAACACTGCACTGCCCCTCTGAGGGCTTGAGAGAAAGAAGCTTCACCAGCATAACGCATAAAACATTTACACTAACCCATAAACACTGGCTGGCCTCATTACTGCTATCAGTACAGGCAAGTCCTGAACACACAGCCGCATCATCATCATCTGGGCGCGATGGTGGGCGGCAGACAAAGACGAGCTGGCCTCGGGATGATTAGGGGCATCGCAGTCGTTTTCATCAGAGCTCCTTCTGGAACGAGACTTCTCAACTTTTGTCACTATGCAGAATCACTTTGGTCTCAAGAGCCACACTTTAATTTTAAATATATTTTGTGTATTTAAATTAAATATGTACTGTATACTGAGGTTCAAATGTTTGGTGTCTATTATATGTTTTTGAAAAAGTCGCCTGCATTTAGGCTGCATTTATTTGATCAAAAATACCTTCAAACAGTACAATTAGTACAATACAATTTAAAATGAAACATAGTATTCCAATAGTAAAATAATATTTAGGTTTTGTTTATTTAAAATATATATTTTATACTGCGGTTCAAAAGTTTGATATCTATTATTATTGTTCATGTTTTTGTCATGTTTTATGTCGTTTCATTATTTTTCATGTTTTTTCAAAGCCGCCAAGGCTGCATTTATTTGATAAAAAATACCATAAAACAGTAATATTGTGATAAATTATCATGCATTTAAATTTAAAATCACATATTTTTGCAATAGTCAAATTAAATTTATTTGATGGCAAAGATGATTTAATTCACATAAATAGTAAAAAGTAAAGAACAAAAAAACATTACATTATGCAACTTTTGAGTTAAAAACAGACTCCGAACCCTAATGCATTATAAATATGTTTGGGTAAGCTGTGTTTGAAGCCAGTGTAAAATAATCACACCTGTGACCTCATAAGATGAATTTTATGTTTGTGCATCAAATTATGATGTTGCTGTGCAACCGTTAAAAACACTTGTGTGTTTACATCAGCCACAAGTGGAACATTAAAACATAATAGTTTCCGTTCTAATCAACTCAGCTGTTTATACTGGAAGTGCTCCTCATGACATCATTTGAAGAGTAAATTATATTTTTCTTTTCGGGGATCTCAAAAATAAGCATCTCATATATATCATAGTATATATAAAGGGAAAAAAGAACTCAAGGCCTGCATGTCTAGAGCACACGGATGAGTTTTCCAACCCCAATCACATTGAACCTCATTGCAGAGTGTCACTTTGTATCTTGTGTTAACAAGGATTAGCATGTGTCCGTTTCTTTGTCATCCTGAGGTATTTACAACGGGTCAGTTCATCTACAGGTTAATTCATTTTTTTCGGAACGAGCTGGAACAAAGCGCCGGAGCTGATATGAAAGCGAGGAAAATGAAAATGGGGGTCAGTGCGAAATACTCATGGAAAAAAAGCCAAAATGGAGAGAAAAAATCAGACAAAGAGGAAACGAGAGAAGGTGGTAGTTTTTCTCCCACAGTCCATCATGTTCCGCTAATGTATGAATGGTGCGATGAAAATTGATTTCCAAGTGAATTATTCCAGGCTCTCAGCCTTTTATAAGACAATAACCTTTACTAAAGTGCCACTGTCTTCAGTAAGATGAGTTCACTTGTTCATTTCACTACGCATTCTCTGTCTTTCCTCCTTTCTTCCTCTCGCATTTCACTCTCTGACGGAGTCACTATATAGACCTAGCAATTATAGACAGACTGTTTTGATCGATAGCGGTGGATATTATACCGGAGTGAAGGGAGGATTATGAAATATGAGGAGCATTTGATTGTGGGATGGAGGTAAAGGGGGCGACTATTTTCTCAGAGAATGAGTTGTTGCGGGCAGGTGGTAGACTGAGCGTCAGGTCAACTTATTGATCTGTGCATTTGGCCAGCAGACGGGTCAGAGACGCTCCGTGGTGGTCTCCCAGTTGGCCGTCCTCTGGCTGGAATGCCGGTGCTTCATCACTGTCAGACTCGGCTTGGTATTTTGACCTGGCGATGGTAAAACTCTCCCCCGAAATGTGCCGATGTGTGTGTGCTTTGTCTCATCTTCATGTGGGCATGCTTGCGAGTATTTTGGCTCAAACCCCTGGTTCTCCCTCACTTCCTTTAAGCCCAGCGGAGGATTGGTTTTGGCTGGGTCACTGCCTGGCTACAGATGCATTCTGGCTGGTGTCCACAGTCAGCAGTCTGTGGTCAGCGGTCATCGTGCACAATGGAGACGGGCCGTCCCCTGTGGGTGTCAGACGGAAACGTACACATGGATCCTACCAGCTGGACTGATGGCTTGTGGGGCTCAGTTACTTTCTGCAGTTTTTCTCTCGCCCCCCCTCGGTTTCTTTTTTAAGTTATCCGTCAGTCTCTTTCAAATCTAGTTTGGGTTTCAATTCTTTGTAATTTCACCCTTCTGTTCCTCACTCTGCCTCACTTTCCTGTCTGATTCACCTCTTCTTCTCTCCCCACTCACTCAAATTTTCTCTCTCGAGAGACTGTGTTTTTTTTTATCTGTCTATTTTGTTCTTCCACTCCACTCTTTTCATCTCGTCTTCACCTTGCACACATTCTCAGCTGTCTCTGCTTCTGTCCAGCCCAAGTGTGATTTCTACCACCGGCTCACCGGTGTATAGATGCCCCCGGCCCTATATGGGGGGCCCCTCATGGCTATGAGCCAAAATATTGTCTTTTTTACACTGCATAGAAGCTGCATTACACCGCTGTGCACCCGATGCACGCTAATTAAGTTAATTACATGTACATGTAATTGTTGGATAGAACCCAAAGTCTTCAGCTTTGGTTTGATACAATCTCTGATAGCTCGGTATGAATGCCAAATTGACACCAATAGAGAATAATGTGTGGAAGATTGTATGATTGTATAACAATGATATTCACATACATTCTTCAAATATTGCTGAACACAAACATATTGCAATTGAACTGCAAAATAACAACAGTTGACAGACTTTGAAAATGTCTTGATTTAAAGAGCTATCTTTTACTTGCACTGCATCTGGTGTGAAATTGTTTTGTATTGTTTTAGTAATGAATGATTATTAAATTCATAATGAGTGGATTACTTTTTCATTCTCAATTTACAATTTCATTCTCAATGCCTACATTTACATGTTAAATATCAAATAAAATAAAATCAAATCACTTTTATTGTCACATCACCACAGCACAAGTGCCTTGGTGAGTGAAATTCTTACGAGCGTGCTCCAGACAGTGCAAAAACCAACAATTTACATATGGACAGTACATATTTACAGACTGTACAGAAGACAATGCAAAATACACATACATATACTCAGTACACATAGTGTACTATAAAGACATACTTAGTTATCAACTACACATTATACACCGTATGTGCACATCTACATTATGTACACTATCTATACGTTATTAGTCTATACATAGTAATAATGTGAAGGTGCAACAGATTATAAATTAACAGCAGATTGGTTGAGCAGCAGATAGTTGTGCAAAGGTGCAACAGATTATGCATATGCAGTGTCGTGGATGTGCTTTTGTATGGTGTCCAGTGATAGCAGATGTGTTAGTGCAGTGTGTGCGTGTAGTCCGGTAGAACTGTGTTAAAGTGCATGGCATGTTGTGTGAGAGGGAGTGTGATGTAGGTGAGTTATTTCTGACTGTCCATTAGCCTGATAGCCTGAGGGAAAAAGCTGTCCCTCAGTCGGCTAGTGCGTGATCGGATGCTGCGGAGACGTCTCCCTGAGGGCAACAGAGAGAGCAGTCTGTGGGACGGGTGGCTGGAGTCTTTGATAATCCTCCGGGCTTTCCTTGTACACCGCCTGGTGTAGATATCCTGGAGGGAGGGAAGCTCACCTCCAACAATGTGGCGGGCAGTTCGCACGACCTTTTGCAGAGCCCTGTGGTTGCCAGCTGTGCTGTTTCCAAACCAGGCGGTGATGCAGCCGGTCAGGATGCTCTCCACAGTGCAGGTGTAGAAGGATCTGAGGATTCTGGGGCTCGTTCCAAACTTTCTCAGCCGTCTCAGGAAGAAGAGACGCTGATGTGCCTTCTTCAGCACTGCATCTGTGTGAGCAGACCATGTGAGATCCTCGGTGATGTGAACGCCGAGGAACTTAAAGCTGCTCACCCGCTCCACAGGTGTCTTGTCGATGGTGATGGGTGTGTGTTCTCTGCTCTGTCTCCTGTAATCCACCACCAGCTCCTTGGTCTTGTCGATGTTGAATGACAGGTGGTTCTCCTGACACCATTTAGTCAGGGTACTCACCTCCTCTCTGTAGGCCATCTCATCGTTGTCGGTGATCAGGCCTATCACCGTTGTGTCATCAGCAAATTTGATGATGACATTGGAGCTGTGTGTAGCTGTACAGTCGTGTGTGTACAGGGAGTACAGGAGTGGGCTGAGGACGCAGCCCTGCGGAGCACCAGTGTTGAGGGTCAGGGGAGATGAGGTGTTGTTGCCCATTCTGACAACCTGACTTCTGCCTGTCAGGAAGTCCAGGATCCAGCTGCACAGAGATCTGTTCAGTCCTAGAGTCTGGAGCTTCACAACCAGTGTGGCAGGCACTATGGTGTTAAATGCCGAACTATAATCCACGAACAGCATCCTCACATAGGTGTTCTTATTTTCCAGGTGGGAGAGAGCAGTGTGCAGGGTGAAGGCAATAGCATCGTCTGTGGAAAGGTTACTGCGGTATGCAAATTGTAGTGGGTCCAGTGAAGCAGGCAGCACAGAGCAGATGTGTTCTCTGACGTGCTTCTCAAAACACTTGCTGAAGATGGGGGTCAGAGCAACGGGCCTCCAGTCGTTCAAGCATGTGATTTTATTTTTCTTAGGTATGGGCACAATGGTGGATTTTTTTAAGCATGCAGGAACCACACACAGAGAGAGGGACAGATTGAAAATATCTGTAAAAACCCCGGCTAGCTGGAAAGCGCATGCTTTGAGCACACGGCCTGGTATACCATCTGGGCCCACAGCTTTACGGATGTTCACCCGTTTGAAGGATCGGGTTACATCCACGACAGAAAGCGTGAGTGGACTCACCTCTTCTGCAGGGGTCGTGTGAGCGCTCTCTGTGTGGGCGGTGTTATCAGCCCCGAAACGAGCATAAAAGGTGTTAAGCTCGTCCGGTAGAGAGGCGGCAATGTTCACAGTAGCTGGTTTATTCCCTTTAAAGCCTGTGATGTTGTTAATGCCCTGCCACATGCTTCTTGGATTATTGTTGTTGAAATGTTCTTCAACTTTTTTTTATATGTTCGTTTGGCTGCTTTGATGGATCTCCTGAGATCGTAACTGGCTTTTTTCTGATCGTCAGTGTTTAAAGGCAGATGTCCGCGCTGACAAGGCTGATCGAACATCGCTGTTAATCCACGGTTTTTGGTTGGGGTAGATACAAATTGTTTTGGTCAGAACTACATCATCTATACACTTCCTGATGAAACATGTTACGGAATCTGAATACGCCTCTATGTCCTCATCAGACGCTGCCCGGAACATGTCCCAGTCCACGTGATCAAAACAGTCCTGAAGTATAGCGTCCGATTGGTCCGACCAGCATTGTATTGTCCTGAGGGCGGGTGCTTCACGTTTCAGTTTCTGCCTATAAGCAGGCAGGAGCAGAACGGAAGAGTGATCCGATTTGCCGAAAGGTGGGCGGGGGAGGGATTTGTATGCGTCCCGGAAATAAGTGTAACAATGGTCGAGTATACGATCTCCACGCGTGTTGATGGTGATATGTTGAAATTATTTTGGAGCTATTGATCTGAAGTTGGCTTTATTAAAGTCCCCCGTGATAATAAAAGCTGCATCTGGGTGCGTGGTTTCCTGCTCACTTATATTCCTGTACAGTTCCCTGAGTGCCTGGTCTGTGTTGGCTTGGGGGGGTATATAAACAGCCGTGATTATGATCGCTGTAAATTCCCTCGGTAGCCAGAATGGTCGACACAGAAGCGTATGAAATTCCAGATCAGGGGAGCAGAAGGATTTAATAGAGTGTATGTTCCTTTCATCACACCACAAGTTGTTAATATAGAAACAAACACCTCCACCTCTGCTTTTCCCTGTGAGCTCTTTCGTCCTATCCGAGCGGTGCACGGAGAAGCCCGTGAGCTCGATGGCTGAGTCTGGAACCATAGCAGACATCCAGGTTTCTGTGAGGCAAATAACGCAGCAGTCCCTTGTTTCTCGTTGGTATGAGATGCGCGCCCGCAGTTCACAGTTTGTTATCCAGTGACTGAACGTTGGCCAGTAAAATGGTTGGAAGAGGATGTCGGAAAGCACGGCGTCTCAGTCTGACGAGAACGCCAGCTCTTTTCCTCTTTTTGGCGTCGTGGCGTTTCCTCGATTGCGACCCAGACAAAGAGCTCTGATGCGGTGTCTGTGAGCAATCCACGGCATTCAAAAACTCAAAGTCCGGTTTGCGTTGCGCGACGGAGGAACCAATGTTCAAAAGCGTGTCTCTATCGTAGACAGTTATACTAACAACATCTAACACGTAAAACAACAAAAAACAAATAAAACCTACGAAAAACTGCAAAGTTTTCCCGGAGCACGCAACACGGCTGCCATCCTCGGCGCCATCTTGACAACTATATTGCAACTATAAAATATCGCTTTAATGTTTAACATCCCTCTCCCTGAACTGCTAAATTGTAATTAAATGTAATTAAATCTGCGGTACTGGAGTGCTTTATTATGATGATGATGATGATGATGACTTTTATTATTATTTACTTTTTAACAATTACTGTACTTTTTTTGTTTATTATTTTTATTATTACTTTAAAAATGAGCTTATAGATGCCCAACCTTTCCTTCAGATAACTGTAGTAAAATCTATGGTAAAATGTCGCACATTTTTACCTCAATTTACCACATATTGTACGGTAAAGGAGTATATTATTTTTCTTATTATTTTTATTGTTAATAATGTAATTGCTCCACTACTACTATTAATTATTATTATTATTATTATTTACTTTTAAATGGCTATTTTACTTTTTTGTTTATTATTATTGTTATTGTTATTGTTTTAAATTTTACTGTTATTATTGTTAATGTAATTGATCCACTAATAATAATAAAAGTTAAACTGCTAAAATAAATAAGCTAAATGTCAATTAACTAAAAGTGTCAAATAACCTGAAATGTCTATAGAGATCAAATACATTCCCTTTTTTCAGTATTTCTTCCCATATCCTTTTTTTCGATCTGTTTAGCACTGTGTCTTTATAAGGGTTTTTTACCACCAGTCAACTGACGTGTGACCACACCAGTAATACCGGTATCATCTGGGATGGGGTCAGGGCTCGAAATTGCGACCATTTTGGTCGCATATGCTCCTGAAATGTAATCTGTGCGACTCCAAAATATATTTGGGAGCATTTGTGCGAGTGCAAATAATTGCTGTGGTGCGACCTCTACAGTTCTCTGCTAAACGTTCAAGAATTACTGCACAGCATGTGCCACGTGACCGGGAGCTAAAGCAGGATAAGCTTTTCGTTCGCGCTTGTCTAAAGTGTGCTTTTTCTGAGCCCGTGCACCCGAAACGCGCGAACTAAAAAGCCTGTCTAACAGCGCCTGATTACTCAACTAAGTTATCTTTTGAGCCAATACTGTCAAAACACACAAGGTTTACATATAGACTCAGTTGGTTATGTTTAAAATGAAATTAAACCGGTGAGTGGAACCGAAGCGTGCCTGTATATTAGATGTGTGCAGCTCTTAAAGGGACAAAACTAAACATGCAGCCGACTGTCATTAAAGGGATAGTTCACCCTACAATTTTATTTCTGTCATTATTTACTCACTGACATGTTGTCCCAAACCTGTATTAATTTATTTCTTGTGGTGAACACAAAAGAAGATATTTCAAAGAATGTGGGTAACCAAACAGTTGCTGGTCCACTTGATAGTATACAAAAATACTATGGAACTCACTGGGGACCAGCAACTGTTTGGTTTTCCACATTCTTCAAAATAGCATGTATGTTCAGCAGAAGAAAGAAACTCACTCAGGTTTAAAACTAATTTTGAGTGAGTAAATGATGGTATTAATATAAAACACTATGACAGAATCGACAGACAGGTGACCGAATTTATTCTTTAATGTTAAAACAACAACACCATAGCGAAAAACATAACTCGCTACTCTTGACTGAAAAAAACAATACAGTTACTTTAATAGGAATCAATCTATAGTGTTTTATTTTTATTAATTGTTCATTCAATTTCTTGAATGCTCCTACTAAATATGCCTATTGTACCTGATAATTAAACACTGTTTGTATATTATGTGTAGTTGTAATGTGTATCTTTGTTCTTATTTTTTCATAACAAAGATAAAATAATGACAAAGATTTTTTATCTTCGCCCACTTTGGCCTAAATATCCACCATTCTTATTTATATTTTGTTTCCTTGAAAGGCTTTGTCTTTATAATAGGGAAATTAGTTTGGCAGTACTGCTCAGACAAACTGGTAAAACTAACATGACAAAGAAATGTGATAAAATCGTGAAATGTCTGAATTTTTTTTTTTGATATGATATTTTTGCCATATCGCCCACCCCTACTTGGAACTGACCGGTTTTGTGACCGCACTTGCACAAACTGCATTGAAATCATTTTCCAAAATGTAATTTGTGTGGAAATATTACCAAGTCTGTAAACAGCCATTAACAGAAGCCAGAGACGCTGAAGACGGACACAAAGAACATAAAATACTGTAGCAGCCTGAGAAAGCTCAACGTTCACTATGCAAAATATAGAAAGGAAATCCTAAATATTGAATTGGGGAGTGGGGGTCTATATGAATGTATTTCTGAGGGGAACTGTTTTGAGAAAAGTTTAAATGACATTTTCTTCTCATCTTGCATGTATAAAAAACAAAGCACTGCAGCTTAAGGATCAGGTTCAATTGATGAAGCTTTTAATCATCAGGAAGGATGTTGCCCGCCCTTCCGCTCAATTGGCGGTTGTGTTGCTCCTTAATATTCAGTGGGTGCTCCTAAAATAATTGTGGTGCTCCTAACTTCTTGAAGTTGGGAGCACCAGTGCTACCAATTAAAAAAGTTAATTTCGAGCCTTGGATGGGGTGTTCGTGGGGGTAGTTCGCTAGAGTTTTCCATCTTTCCCTCGCTTTTTTCACTTTTAAATAGCTTGGAAATGCCACTTTCGAATTAGCGGCAATTCAGAGTCAATGGATTGTAATGGACAACAACAAAACAGCACAATAACCACCTCGCTTATATTAAACATAGAATGTTTAATTTATTTAACATAACTATATTATTAAACAAAACAATGATGGGGGATGGTGCCGCGGTGGGCAAGTGATGTAACCAGTGTTGCGGCTTAAAACCGGTAACACCGTCAATACCGACTATCGCAGCAAGCTTAGTCTTTATTTGTGCTGTATTTGTGGGCCAGTGTTCTCAGCAGCATCTTGAATGCTAGTTCAGACACATGACCTCAAAAGCCTATTGAGTGAATGAAAAATAGACCTGCAATTCGCTACCAGTGTAAAAGAGTCCCTAGGGATACACCGTTTTGTTTTAATATAGCGTTCAATGTAAATAGGTCTTCCTAGCTGGAAAGCCATCTTATGCTGCTGTGGTATAACAATGGGTCCAGGGTTGCCTGCTCCAGAGAAAACCAAAGGCTACTGAACACCTCTAACTCATCATTCCATAATGAGTTTAATGATCTTCTTCAATGTGCGGTTGATCGATATCCCTCTTTTCTTGTGCTTCTCTTTTTGATTCAAGCCATCCGTGCGATCAGCATGTCATTCTATTTCTCAGAGCCTCCGAGATTGTGTGTCACAAACAACCTTGGAGTGAATGAGATCATCCAGTTTTCCATGTGTGTGACAGTGGATCTTTTTGAGGAGTGTCACATGGCAACGGCCCTCGGGAACACTGGAACATGGAGCCAATTTGTTGCCTGGTGAGGGGAGTCACATGACCCCTGCGATATCCTGAGGGAGCTGGGGTGGGGGTGGGGTCAGACAGCCAAATGTAGGAATGATTGTCAGAAAGGGGGTTTGTAGATCATAAGAGCTGGGGAGGGGGAGATCTTGAGTATCCAATCCAACAAGGTAGCAGCCACACGTTCACAATGTTCCCTCTAATCAGAAAATGCAATGAAGTCATCACACAGGAGAGCAGCAGATGTAATTGGGAGGAAATAGGCAAGGCTATGTTGGTAAATGGAAGCCTGGGAGGGGGGCCGTGTAGTTGCAGCTGACCCGTGGACCCTGAGTTGCTCATTAAAACACGGAGGCTTCAGTCAAAGGAAGAAGATGCTCTCTTCCTCCATCCGTGCAAGCCCTCATCGTGAGCACGGACCTGTGAACACATTGGACAGGTCAGAGAAGGCAACATTGACTTGCTTGCACAAACCAAGCCTGGTTTTTAATCCGAACAATGACGGAACGGACACGCTATCTAAAGGGAAGCTGTTGCAGAGCATTGGCGTAAGGCTATTGTGAGGCAGAGCTTTGTGGAGTCCTCGCACGTCTGCATGAGACTGTCAGACATGATGTCTGATGAGCTTAGGCTACTGTTGCAGTGTTTCACACTTGGTTTGATTACTTGGTCTAAATTTTGTTAGTGTTTATTTGACATTATATATTGTTCATGCTCATCTCCTCTTTTAATCGACATTTTAACATGTCAATTATTTGATTTTGTTTAAAGCACAATTAAAATCTTCTTTAACAATCTTTAAAACCATAATAGTTTAATAACACTGTTAAATGTGAGATTTTCTAAAGATTACAATTAGTATCCATTTTTCTTATTGTGCTTTATTATGTTTAAATGCTGAAATTCACCAAAACATTTCAAATTAGTAATTTTAGTTTTTAATATTTTATTTTTAATTAATTTGGTCATGATAGTATTGAATATGAATTAAGGCTCTTCCTCTTCCATCTTTTCCCACATACCCATTACTGTGATAAATAAAGTAAAATGATCAATTCTGGTAAATTAGACCATTTTGTGTCATTGAGATGAATAATAATAATAAGTGGCACAGTTTACTTTAGTTCAATTATTCTTATTATTAAATAATAATATGAATACTCATTGTGAATAATTAGAACTGGCACAGTTTACTTTAATTATATTATTATTATTATTAATAATAATAATAATTATTATATGTTAATAATAATAATAATAATAGTAATTTAGACCTTGGACCCATAATAAAAAAAATATTTATGTGTAAAAATAAATATATTTATCATTCGTATTCATATTTTACATATTGCATATAATACTGTGAATAATTAGAAGTGGCACAGTTACCTTAATTAAATTATTATTAAACAGTTATTAACATAATAATAATTTAATTTAAAACCTTTCATAAGAAAATTTCATATCGCACATATTGTATATAATACTGTGATGCAGAAACGCAATTTTCTAATGTCATTAAAACATGACATTAGAGTTTTTAATATTTAATATTTAACTTATTTCGACATAATAGTATTGAATTTCCCACAGTCTTGGAAAACCTTTTTTTTATATCTATTTATTTTTTTCAGAACTTTCTGAAATATTGTAAATGCTTTTGAGAACAGATTGCCCATTGCTAGGTTGAGTTTGGTTGTGGATGTTTATGTGTATGTGTGTGGAAACAGAAATCATAATAAGCTGTAGCGGGATAAAAAAAAAATCTATTTAAAGGGGTCATATGATGTTACTAAAAAATAACATTATTTTGTGTATTTGGTCTTTTTTTGTAATGCAAAAAACACATTATTTTCCACGTACTGTACATTATTGTTGCTCCTCTATGCTCCACCTTTCTAAAATGCGCAGATTTTTACAAATCTCATCGTTCTGAGAAGAGAGGTGTGCTCTGATTAGCCAGTTATCCAGTGCGTTCTGATTGGCCAAATACCTCAAGCGTGTGACGGAAATGTTACGCCCCTTACCATATGGTAATGCCGTGTCCCGGCAAAACAGTAAAACCCATTATAAAAGAGGTATTTGTTGCATTCAGTGAGGACATGGTTACTGATTATAATGACTCATATGGTCTTTTTACGTGTTGCGCCACGCCACCTAAACATAACACCATGTCTGCATTTGTGATTGTAGAAATGCCAAACAAGCGCTAATCTACACTGCTCAAAACTCATTTGAATAGTCAGTAACAAATTCAAAAAACAAAAAGAAAGGAAAACATGAAATCGCATCATCTTTAAATATTTTTGTTATTCTCCAGAATATTTCATTTGCTAGATATTGTTCTTGTGTAGAGTAAAGCTTGCTTAAAAGCCGTAGCGATTGACTTGTGAGTGAATCAGTTAGTTTTTAATATAGGGATTTTTAATGAATCAGTTAAACTTGTTTTTTTTTTTTTTAATGGGTCATTGGTGAATCACTGAATCATTCGATATGATTCAACATGAAGTATAATGTGAAATCATCCTTTGTTTCTTCCCACTGTGCTCAATGTTTTTCCTTCAGTCAGTTTCTCTGGCAGCATGCTTACGTTAGCTGATTACATGCAGAACAAATGTTTGCATTGGCCAAGTCTGAGGTCGTGTCCACGCCAGACACAGAACATTGTTATCTTTCTCTCTTACAATCTCTCCTCCTTGTCTTCCCTCACTATCTCCATCTTTCCTCAGGGGCTGGATAGAATCTTGGAGGAAATTCTTCGTCCACGGTTGTTATTGTGGCCGCTCTTTGTTGGTTTGCAGGTGAATAATGGATGAGGCAACTGTTATGTTTAAATGCACAGCAATCATTGGCATACGCTTCCAAAAAGCAGCTGTGCCTGTGTGGGTGTATTTTTGTCTCCTTTTTTTCATAGTGGATCTCGTTCTCAGATGATTGTGTCTGTTGTGTTTCATAAAGTGGAGAATTAAAGGCAAGAGAAATGCACACAATTTTCCGAGCAGATTTATTTAACATGCAAGGCTTTTATTAATTGGCAGCCACTAAGTGTTTTTTCTTCTTCTCAAAAAGTGTAGAACTAGCTGTAGTTAGCCTTTGAAGAGTTCTGGAAGAGAGAAGAAAGGAGCAGGCAGTCAGTCTCAAGGTGAGAAGAATCTATCTTCTCTTCCTGTGTTGAGTGTCTCAGACTGCTGACAGATTGTTTCAGCTGATGGCACAACCCCGTTTCCCATGTCTCTGGAACACCTGTGTCAAAACGACCCTGTGAGCTCCGGTGCCTCCAGTGATGCGACAGGGGATTCAATGCCGCTATAGTCCTCAAAAAACACTACAATCCTGCCCTGTCTTCTCATACACACAGCGCCTGATTGCAGATACACAGCTGCATACATACAGCGCTTACTCTCTGAAATCTGTCTGATTGATGTGAGAAGGGATGAAAAGGCTGTTTTGTGGAAGGCAGTTTTGCAAGGCTCTTGATTTGAAATATAAATAATTGAAGCTCCTTTTTCTCCTCGGATGGCTTGCGAGAAATGAGGATGTATGCCAATTAAGATTCCCTTCTGCCCTCCAAGACGATCCGGCACGTTGGAGAACGAGCCGAAAGACGGAAGAATGAAAGGGTGAAGAGAAAGAGTTCATTACTGTAAATGCAAATGAAACGGTCCCTGCGTATAATAGTGTGTCACTGTCAGAATTGATAAGAGAAAAAGCTTCATTTTGTGCGTGTGCATAATTTTGAGCGGAGTGTGTTCGGAACTGGAGCTATATAATGGTAGAACATAAACCGTAGAGGTTATATAGTATTATGCTGATGCCTTAATGTTAATACTTCATAATAGCTGGTCTCCATATAGCATGATTTTTATATTTTGCTCAAGCTGGTTAAGCCTCCACAAGGAAATGTAATATTCATAAAAGCGGACTGTGAAATATTCTGCAAACATAAAACACTGGAGATATTCTTTCGTCGGTTAAACACAAAACTTTCTGAAATATTGTAAATGCTTTTGAGAACAGATTGCCCATTGCTAGGTTGAGTTTGGTTGTGGATGTTTATGTGTATGTGTGTGGAAACAAAAATCATAATAAGCTGTAGAGGGATAAAAAAAAATGTCCAGATGGGTTGAAGAAGCACTCCCTTTGGTCCCCGAGCACTTGCTTCTTTGCAGTGGTTGATTCATTGGAATATGCTGAGGAGCAGCTGGGTTTTGTCTATACTGTATGCGAAACAATTTCCATTTGGTCCTCCAGTGTGTTTGCTCTTCTAAAATGGGATGCTCTGCATGTCATCCAATCACTGCATCCTCTCCACCTCTGCTTAATTTATAGGTAGATGGAAAACAGGCTGAATTTGGCCTCTATTCTGCAGAGGTTAATTGTGTGAGGCGAATCTGTGCCACTATTGATAGTGGAGGATGAACCGAAAACAAGCATTGTCTCAAGCGTAGATTTGCAGATAAATGGACCAGAAGTTTCCATGATGAAACTGCGTCCAGGCAGATGTTGGTGCTTGTGTGGACACAGAAGCTCAGAACAGCATGCTGCATGCCATTATTTATTTTTTCCCTGCGTTGAACTACTTAACGACATTTAAACGCAAAATGCATTCTTTTTATATTTAATAACAGCACTTGCCTATCTGTCTGACACTTACAAGTTTTGTAGCTACAGAAGTGGTCATCTGTTCTCTATAGAGTGATGTAGGCGAGTGCTTCTGATGCATCTAAAGTCTACTCTGCAGGGAAAAAATAATGCCAATGGAGTTCTTTGGAGCATTTTTATAACAATGTTTAGAACCATAAAGTTTATAATGAACTAACTAACTAATTCATGTAATAATAATAATATATATAAATATAATTATGCATGAGATATCAGTACTATAATGTTTTCAGTTGTTATTGGCTATGCAAATCCATCAGAATTTAATTTTTTATATATTTTAATTATTAAGAAACAACAACAACAACATATTCTAACAATTATTTAACTTGCATAGTTTTTTTAATTTTGTTTTTAACCTATTTTGACAAAATATTATCGATTTTTATATTCAGCAGTTATGGGTTATAGGCCATAACATGAAATGTGGTTTTGTAATATCAGTGCATCCATAAATAATCAATATCATTTGTTATTGAAAGCAAAGGAAGGAAAGGACATGAGGTATGGCCAAGTATGGTGACTCAGAATTTCTGCTCTGCATTTAACCCATCCAAGGGCACACACACACAGCAGTGAGTAGTGAACACACACACACACACACACACACACACACACCTGGAGCAGTGTATAAATATAAATATTAAAATATGAATTTGTATTATTTCAAAAGCATTTTTAAACCTTTTAAATATTTTAATGATCTTGCATATTTTAAATGTATTATATTTGTATTTATTTTTACCAAATAGTATATATTTTTATATTTAGCATCTATCAGTTATAGGCCTTGATAAATATCATCATCTTATTGGTTTTTGTATTAGTGCATCCCTAAATAATCATCATCAGTTCTCATTGGATGTACATATTGGCAGATATTGGATTTTTAATTATTTTAATTAGCTATAAAACATGTATACTTAAATTATTTTAAGAAACTTGCATAGATTCAAAAATGTTTTAATTATCTTAACAAAATAGTTTAGATTTTTATATTTGTCATTTATCAGTTATAGTCCATATACAAATGCTCATCAGCTCATTGCTTTTGTAATATTGGTGCATCCTTAACCAAACTTGCCATAGTCCTCAAGCTTAGTTCCACAGCTGCTGCTGCCACCTGCATTACCTGCAAGTTCAATCACACAGCCCCTGTCTGTCATGGATGCCAGCTCCCATGAAGCCCGGTGTCAAACACAGCCAAAGTCAAGCAAGTCTCCAAAAAACAGTCACTCTCTGCTGGTCGTGCAGTCTCTGTTTTGGCACATTGCTTCAGCAGCTCTTCAAAGAACCCCACCATGGTTCCAGCTCAATTGCCCCCATCAGGACCATTAAGAAAGCATTGTGGGAAATACAGAACGAATAAAGAGTGGGGAGCTGGAGCATGGCAAGTATTAAATGCTGCAATCATTATTGTAGTTACCAAGATGAGAGGGGAAAACAGCATGCTGATGAATGAGTGGCTGTAAATGCTGTTGCTGGTTAGTTCTTCTCCATTAGTACGCAGTGCCTGGCCTGTTCCCAGAGACCCAGCTCTCAGCCCGGGGCAGCTGCGCTCCTGCCTGTGTTCAACAGCTTGGTCCCGGAGTGAGGAGCAGTCTGAGTGGGAGGGTAATGAGCTCGCTCCACCCAGAGCTGAACATCCAGCTGTGGGAGAAGAATCGTCCTTGCATGCACATCTTTGCTTAGGCAGGTGGTTTCGTGATGGGGAGGGAAGCGTTTGGGGAAACTGGATATACATGTGATGGTAGATCTCTTTAAATATCTCATCTGTTCTCCTAGACAGTCATGAGATTAAATGGAGAGCAACTTGGCTTGAGGCTGTTTCTCAGATTTTTCTCATGAGAAAACCTACTAAATAATCTCAAATTGTCACTTCTAGAGTTTGGAATGAGATTTCAACAGTGTTTCAAACTGTGTTCACATGTGCAGGATATCAGAGTCTGACATTTCAGTTTGAACTTGTTACTCGTCGGTCGGATAAATTATATTCTATTCTACTCTATTATACAGTTGTCTCGTTTATTTATCTTTTTATTTTATTGATATGACTAATTAAGTTGAATTCTATACTAATTTATCGAAAAATTATTAAATTGAAAATAAATCAAATTTATAACTTTAAATGATAACAATTACTATAAAGGCCTACGGATTGAAAAATTGATATTTATTTTGAAATCTGCTAAAGTTTACATTGTACTTATTTATTAAATTATAAGTGTTTAAATGTAAAAGTGTAAAGTTTAACTTTACCCAATAATGAAATGTAGCAATTTACTCACCCTCCACTTGATCCAAATCTGTTAAACATTGACATTTAGCAGACGCTTTTATACAAAGTGACTTACAGTGCATTCAGGCTATACATTTTTTTATCAGTAAATGTGTTCCCTGGGAATCGAACCCACAAACTTTTGCGCTGCTAACGCAATGCTCTACCACTGAGCCACAGGAACACAGGAAAGCTGTTTCTTTCTTCTGGTGAGCACAAAGAAAAGCTATTTTGAAGAATGTTGAAGAGTTTTATTACCAACATTTTTCAGAATATGATCTTTTGTGCTCAGCAGAAAACCATGCAGGTTTGGAACAACTTGGAGGGTGAGTAAATGATGACAGAATTTTCATCTTTGGATAAACTACCCCTTTTAGTGAGTGTTAAATGATGGGAAAGGTAATCTAAATGTAAAAATAAGCAGAAAATATTTTCATTATTGGCTGATACCGATAAATGAAATCCGTCAATATCCCATATGGAATTGATATATTATTTGTGCATTACTAGACAACATAACTAAAGAACCTAAATAACTTTCCTGAGCAATGAAAGAGAAACATCTGCATAATAAAATCTTCCTCTGGAATGATTTATTCATTGTTTCCTTGATATATGGGAGAAGATTGGATTTATGTGATGGGGGTTTTCATCAGTCCTAAAGCACTTAACCTGAGTGGCGGTGGGTATCCTCAACCAAAATCAATATGTGATGTACAGTATACGGCCGTGTGCTGAACACACATCGAGTAATGGGTATTAGGGTGAGGACTGGGTAGGGAAAGAAGGATTAGGGTAATTGTGTTTTATCTGCTGTGGTCTTTAGTGGATTGCACTGAGGACACTCACATACATACACACAATAGATAGAGAGATAGAGAGACCTCTCCAGTGACCTCTACAATGTAGATAGCAGTGAACTAGAGTGGAACAGGCTCTTGCACTGTGCTAACAGATAAAGATCAGATTTGAAAAGCGCATTTATGGAGCAGAACTCCGTTTGAATTATTTGAGAAGAAATAGAAGAATGGTCCCAAAACATCATAAAAGAGACTGTAATGTTTTTATTTTTTTTTAGCAAAACGAAAATACATTTTTCACACTGTACATTTATAGCAATGTGATGTTTATGTTTATTTAAACACAATTAATTTATTATTTATTTAAGACAAAGTAGTATCAAATTAAAATGTTGGCCATTTAATTGATTATCAGCCATTATTCAAAATAATAGCTTACTGGTATTTGCCTGAATTTTAATAATGGTGCATCCCTATTTTTTATTGTATTTTATTAAAAAAATGTAGGACACAAACTGAAAGGTTGGGCTGTTCATAATAAATGATAATAACATTTGCGTCAAAGGCTTTTTATTATGCACCAGTTAAGTTAAATACCTGATTCAGAATGTTTATAGTTTATAAATATTACAGACTAAGCCACATTTGAAGCAATTATATAATGAAGTTATAATAAAATGCCTGCTAGTTGACACATTTCCACAGTTGCATGGTATCGCCTATTGTATTGCCAAGTACTAATTGCTGTCGTTTTCATCAAGGTAGTATTAAACCGCAGTTAAGGTAAACATAAGCTTTGAATAATAACTATCCATCCGTTTCCTCAGACTCAGTCTGGATTAGGATCAGTTATAGCAGAGCAGCAAAATGGACAGTTTGAATCTGGCAGATTGACAGTGATTTGATTTGGACATCTGTCAGGCGAAGCCCATGAGCTGTAGGAAACCAAAAAGAACCACATGAGAGAGTCTCAAAACTCGAGTTGCTAACAACAAAACTACTAGATTGATCAACTTTCAGTGGAAATCAGGATTGGAATATCGCCATATGGTTTTTGGGTTGCCGAGTCTGTAGAAATTGACTGTAGATATTGAACGAACAGCTTCATCCCTGTGATAGCTCACACCTGGATGCATTGTCGACAGGCAGTGTGCCTCACCGAGCAGCAGCCCAGTCGGCAGATGTGTTCTCACGTTAAATTACGCTGATGTCATTTCCCGTGGGTAATGTCTCTGTTACAGTTATATCGGCACTCGGCAGACAGCAAGAAGGAAAAATCCCCAATTTCCCACTTTTTTTTGGAGGGGTGGTGTCGCTTTCTGTTCTTGCGAGCCGTATGACAGCGCGGTGAAGTAAGGAACTCCCAGCTGTAGGAAGCCAGAGCAGATCTTGCTGGAGGTGCAGTTAGCTCATTCTCACTCATACTCTGCTGGCAGTCGCCACCTCCCTATTTATCTCCTGTGCTGTCTCGCGTCTATTTTTCCTGACAGATTGTTTTTAACTGCTTGTGCAGTGTAGTGTTATGATTTGAGCACTTGGGGAATCTACTCATAATCAAAACAGCCTAATTTATTGATGATAGTCTATACAATAAGACACTTAGCCAGCTGCTGTGAAGGAAGCTCAATGTCTTAAGAATTATTATGAGGGTTGGAGGAAACTGTTTCTCCTTTCTCCTAGCGGGGGCAGTCGTGGCTTAATGGATAGAGCGTCGGACTTGTAACCTGAGGATGTGGGTTCGAATCTCGGGTCTTGCAGGAATTGTCAGTGGAGGGAGTGAACAACTAGCGTTCTCTCCACCTTCGATACCACGACTGAGGTGAGACCCCTTGAGCAAGGCACCGAACCCCCAACTGCTCCCGTCCACTGCTCTGGGTGTGTGTTCACTACTGTGTGTGTGCACTTGGATGGGTTAAATGCAAATCACAAATTCCAAGTATGGGATGGGTAACCAAACTTGACCACACATCACTATTTCTATTTTCTTTTCATTTGAACCATTTAAACTTTGATGAAAAGACCATTAAAAAAGGGAAAGACGTTTGATGTCTGTTCTTTTCAATGAGGTGTCACCTTAAGATAGTTTTGGAGATGGATGGCTGGATGGATTGGTAAGTGGAGAGAGATGGATGTTTGAATGGTTGAATGGGTAGATGAATAGAAGGATAGTTGGATGCACAGGTAAATGTATGTGCAAGGAAATGGGTATATGAAATTGAATGAATAAATAAATGGATGGATGGATGGATGGATGGATGGATGGATGGATAGATAGATAGATAGATAGATAGATGGTTGCATATTTAGAGGGATGGGTTGACTTATTTTGTTCTCTGGCAAAAATCTGAAACTTCACTGAAGACACTTGAAAGTGAATATCTTTTGAATTTCTCATATCTTCTACTTTAATAACTACCACTCTTTTAAAATACATGAAGTGCCCCTCTATGCTTTACTCCTATCCGTTCAATCCTGACCTGAGCACACATGCGTCATTCCAGAAACATGGCACAAGAAACAAGCAGAAGTCGATGAAAAGCCTTGAGGCAGCTCGTCATGAAAGTGCGGGAAGTGCAGAGAGTTTGTGGTTGTTTCTTAATGGATGTTGCCAGCTGAGAGAGCACACTGAGAGAGATGTTAACCTTCTGAGATAGCATGCACATTAAAGATGCATTACGGAGCGCTTTGAAGTCAAATTAGGTCTTATTCGAGTCATGACAGAGGGTGTGTATAATCGACCGGATGTGGCTCCCTCTTCTGTCTCCTTATTATTTGATGGGGGTTTCAGGTCATTGTAGCCCGCATCAATGTCACTAGATGCCCAGTTGTCTTTGCTAAATGCATTTCTTAGTCTACATGTCAGGCTGAAGGGAGATTAATAGCCCTGGTGGAGTGTGGGTGTTGTTTAGGGGTTGAGCACCACAGCTGGTGAGTGAACCTAGAGCCCTGTGCTGGAGGCCCGGCTGACCCCGTGTTCTCTGCTATGTACATCAGGGGCTCGATTTCACGGGCCCCCTATAAAGTCAACGAATAGGCTGTGCCCAAAGAGATAAACGGCCCATGTTGCGGAACGGAAAACAAAAATATATATGCATATATATATGTGTGTGTATGTGTGTGTGTGTGTGTGTGTGTGTGTGTGTGCATGCGCACGACGGGTATCCAGCGAGGGGTGGGTTAAGAAACAGAGCGTATACATAATTTATAATATGTACTGGCTTCTTTGTGAAGATGAACATCAATTGTGTAAATGCCAGTCAGTATTGAATCGGGGGGGGGGGGGGAAGCATTAGCTCTTTGTGCTGTTGACCTCATTATGTGGCTTAGAGCATAACATAAACATTCATAGGCGAGAAACCTAGTGAAATAATGCTATGGATTAAAAATTGTCCCACTGATCTTTTGCCAGTATATTCATTTTCAATTCTACTGAATAATTATTGTTGCTCATTTTTGCTTTTATTTTTCACAGTGTGATAGATGAATAAAAGCATGGCATGGTGTCACAAGAAGAAGAATATATATATTTTTGTATGTTTTTGCCTGTTTAATATGTTTTATTTATTTGGAACCATCGTTCATTCCAGTTCTGCGTTTTCTATTACTGTTGTTGTTTTATATGTAGAGAGAGAGGATTTACTGTAGATGCGTGTGTGTATATATATATAAACACATACATACATACACAGTATATATGCATATATAATCCTTTCCTTCAAATTATCCTTTAAGTTTAAATTGGCTGTTTTCCTTAATAGCTCATAAAAAATCACCAAAATCGAGAAAAAAAAAAGATTGTGTTTTACTCAAATTTTTTCCTTTCCCATTTAAATCACATAGTTTGCAATTATAATTTAGCACAATTGTTGGCAACACTCTTCTTTAAATCACTATCAACTCAAAAGGCTTGACATGATTTTGGTTCCATTGCCCTTTTGTATTTTCGCTGTCGTTCCAGCCCCCCCTTAAAACACTCCCAAGTATTCCCAAAAGCTTTTATTCTCGGTTTCCCCTCCCTCCTCACTGCCTCACCCTCCCAACCCTTTGTTAGAGACAGCCCCTCATCCACCCCCTCTCACTGTCTTCTCCTTCATTCAAGGCAGAGAGGGAATCATAACGTCTGTGCCGTAAGGATGCAGAAACACGCTCCGTGTATTGTTTAACGTAACGAAGAGGTGGACTAAGTGTCATCGGCCAGTTTGTTTTCTTTTTCCTGCTTTTTTCCTCTCAGGCGCCACTCATTTGTGCATGCCGCCCCTGGTTCTTTGGCTGAGAAGCGCTGGCTGAACGCAAGCTTGCGCTGATAGAGTACCTGCTGCCTGGGGATTTTCTCACATGAATAACGGTGATCAGAGTATATGTTTTGGCTGGCAGTGAACACTTCTTCTGAGGCTCAGCTGGAGCGAGTTTAAGCCCAGGACACGAGGAGGTACACAAGAACAGGAATGGATGCTTGAGAGAGAGCTAAACAGAGAGAGAAATAGCTTCTGACTCCAATGAAAAGAATTGAGAATGGAAGAGCCACTTTTTCCAGAGTGACAAACAACTTGGCTGAGTCCACAACAGGGGCTTGTCTTGTCTCAGGAGTTATTCACTAAAAAGGACTCAGGACTAACAGCGCTGTCCAAAGCAGTTGTCTAGTTTGCTTTGCGCGCTTTGCCGTCGCAATCTCAGCTGTTCCTCGTATCTTGTTTCCGGCTGCCCGGATCAAGCAGCGCGCCTATACGCTGACAGGAGCATCTGGGGGAAGATTGCTCACCAGACACCACAACTTTTGACTGTACGCGTCATCCAGAGTGCTTTCCAAAAAACAGGGGAGGTCACCAGAGAGGACCAGTGTTGAAGGATAGAGGGGGGGTTGAGGAAAAAGACCCTGCTGCTCTCCGGGGCATATGGTCGAGCATGACAAAGACAGCTGCTGACTCTCTGTGGGCTAATTGTTCATTAATTCAGGAGATTCAGCCTGGGGTGGGGGGAGAAAAGCTGTGACTTTTTACGACTGAATACAAGCCTAGTATTGCAGTTCTCAGGAGGATTTGGGAAGGGGTCACTCTCCAAAAGTTTGTATGTTTGTGTGTGAGAGAGAGAGGCTAATGACTCCAATTCCATCTTGTGGGCAACCAAGCGTTTCCCTGGACAGACGGCTAGCATGATGCCTAGCCACACCCGCAGTGCATCCTGACACATGCCACAACCAGAGCAGCCTGGCATCTTCATGCCGCTGTCGGGCACAGACAGGTGGCAGCACATCCTGAAAGAAGGGAATGCATTGTGCCATAAAAAATTACAAGCACCCCTTAAGACAAATCAAGAGCCAATTCATTACTAATTCGCCAAGCCGTGTAGTTCTGCGCTTGCGGATTTAAAGTACAAAGTGCAGCGGGGATTGTTTGCACTCACTTGTCGTGTTGCCAATCCAGGCCAGAGGTCCAGTGAAGATTTTTGTCAGATACACAACGACAGAAACGAGAGAACTCACACTCTAACCTTTCATGACAAACGAGAAATGGTGGGATCGCCAGAGGGTTTGGGACTGTAGGACCTGTACCCTTCCAGAGTGGCTGTAATTTGGGAACAAAATGCATTGCTTGGAGACTGGCAAAAGTATTTGTATAAGTTTTTCAGGAAGGAACTGCGATAAGAAGCGCCACTGGAGTTTAAGCTGAAGCAATTTTCGGATTTCTTTTGTCTCTCCTTCTTCTCTGAGTCTGATTGGAGCGCTTGCCGACTTGGCGTACTTTAGGGACGGCGCGGAGTGGAGTATGACCAGTTGTCAGTACCCCATGCCGCCCCCAGAGCGGGACCGCATGTACCAGCACAAAGTGTCGCTGGTCGTGCGGTACTTCATGATTCCTTGCAACATCTGTCTCATACTGCTGGCCACTTCCACACTCGGCTTTGCTGTACTCCTCTTCCTCAATAACTGTAGGTCACAGTTAGTGAAACATGACTTGCAGCGTATGTATATATATGTGTTTGTGTGTTCGTGTTTGTGCATGACCCTGTAGAGTTTTTGTGGCTTGATAAGTTACATATTAGTGCTCCTTTCCTTGTGTGCTTTGTATAGTTTTCTTACAGTGATACTCAGGAGGCAGAGGAAGACTATTTGATGGATGGATGGTTCAATAAGGATCGATGGCAATCAAAAACTAATCCCTAATGCGTTGGCTTCGATCCCCTGCCTGACAGTGAAATGATTAAGGATGACACAGATAAACTGTCCTCATCCTACAAAGTGCTTGAACGCTTGTGTCTAAAAACACTGCTCGGTGGTGCTCTGTGTTCCCTGAAGCAGTGGTATTTAGACTGCACAGTGGGATAAAGGGGCAGATTAAATGCCTTTGGATGTGAAAGCTTGGCATTAGCGTCAGTGCTTACTGTATCTGCTTGAGTGAATCTGAAAACGCTTTGGTGTCTTAGAGTGCCCCGCCAGCCGGTGTGTGTTGCCAGTTTTGGCACTGTGCTTACAAAGAAAAGATTGGAGACGAAACGTGAGCTCCAGAGCATGTCACAGAGCGCTTTGATGACATGGAGCAGCAGGTAATGCTGCTCTTTTCCTGTTTTAGATGTGTTACTATCTCTGTCCTGTTTTATCTGCCTTTTTGCACCGTTGCATCCCGGGTTTTCTTATTCTGTGAATTCTCAGTTACATAGAAACGCGTTATTTAAGACTACAGTATGATTTCCTTTGGAGCTTTTGTAAGATTTTATTAGTACGCTCCGCTAGAGAAATAAGTTTAATTGATTAGAAAATGGTCTTGCTATGCATCGGTGCTGATGTCTCATTAAATTATTAATGACATTGAAATTTAGATGACTTTTTAACAGGAAGCTTGTACAGCGGTTGTCAGACACACACGCATATGTATATGGTCTTGTTTACACTTGAGTTCAGTGGCTGTCTTTGGTTGTTCTCCTGCATTAAGCTTGTAAGATGCCATGTAAAATTACAATCCAGACACTGGTGTATTGTTAATGGAAATATTTGACAAATTGGGTCACAAAGTACCCAACAACATTTAAATTATCCCTTTGGTAGGGCCATATAGTTATATAGAAGAATATATGTGACTTTGTTGTGTATATACACAATAATTGACATCTTTTTAGATAGGAATGTATTTTTTTTTAGAAAGGCCCTCGGAAGGAGAAAACAGTAAAAAGAAAAAAGAGCATTCAGCTCCATGCACCCTCTGTAAACCATTACCTACCTCATTTCTCATAATCTTACCTATGCCCTCACTTAAAGAAATCCACGGCACCTCTGCATTAGATCTATATTAAAAGACCAAAAAAGGCCCTACATTAAAGTCTAAAAATGTGCCCTCTCCATCCCTCAATAAAGGAGTCTGAGTGTGAGGTTCATTTATAAGCCGACCATGTCGCAAAATCGATTTAATCCAGACAGATTCCATTAGATTTAAACATAAACTCAGTTAGAGCACTCCATCCCTGCTCCTCGAAGAAGAGTAAAAAACAGGACGACATGACAGACGTACCATTAACATGGAGAGGTGCATTGTAGCGTTTGAAAGCTTGTTGGAGTGGGATACAGACCAAAGGTTAGTCATTTACATTTTCATTTAGCAGGTACAGAGAAGAGAGGCCACACAGGACTAGAGCTGCTCAGATCCACAACCAAATCCATCAGCCTATACATACAAATCAGCAAACTAGATAATACAACCGAAAGGAAAAGAGGAGGACAGACACTGAATGAAAACATATGGCTGGCATACGTATATGCACAGATATGATAGCCTGCCTGACAGTTCAAGTTGAGGTCTATTTGGGGCCACAAATTGCAGAATGTATCTACCTTACCATGCTATTTAACAAATAAATTATTAATCGCATGTTTGAAATGACAGTATTAATTTAAATTTAAATTAAATAGTGATATGTGAGACATGAATTCGCTTGATTCTATAATATTCTGATTTACGTTTAGTTATTTTGCAATCATTAAATCACTCGCTTCTTTATCGTGTATTCTTAATTACTTCAGTACTTGTGCAATTATATTCTTGGCTCGTTCTCAGTTTGAATTTTGGTTGAATAGAAATAATAGTCTGTATTGATCTGGTAAATTACATTTAGTCTACTAAAATCTTGGTTAATCTCCCTTTTCACAAAAATATAGCAAATTCTCGGTGTGAGAATATTGGTATTGTATAACAATTATTGCAATACTTTTTGTATAACAACCATTAAACTGTAAAATTGTCAACTGTCCCTGGCAACAATTTCCTACATAGCTGTGCTAGCATATACAACAGCTTTGAATAATTGAACATAAAGAATTGCAATGTTATTGCAGTGTAAACCAAGTATCAATATAACATTGTATCACCAGATCCCCACTGATTCCCTTAAAGGAAAAGTTCACCCAAAAGAAAGATATTTGCAAAGTCAGTGGAGTCCAAACAGCATTGGACTCCTTTGATTTTCATTGTATGAACTGAGACATAAATGTCTTATTTTGTGATCCAAAGAAGAAACCACAGGTTTACAACAACATAATAAATGAATAGAGATGACACAATTTTCATCTCTTTAAGAAAGCAAATGTGCTTGAGGTGAACCTTGTGTTGAATTTCTCAGCTGCGTATCATTTACATGTGAAACATGCGTTCCCGTGAGACCTGCACAGACAGTTGTTTTGTCCTGTAATGCCATTGGACATATAAGAAAGTCGAGCTGTGCTTGGGGGCGTCACAGGGTTATGCATTACAGTGTGTGAGCAGTATATGTTTTATCTCTATGATACGCATCTGTGTGTGTGTTATTCACTCTCAGCTCTGGCGATGTTTCCTGGAGGATGAAACACTGTAACTGTCATGATTGACTCTCGGACCAGTTCAACAGACACTTCATTATTCAAGGAGAGAAGCACGCGCAAGCCGTTTCCCCCCCTCTCTCGCTTCCTTGTTCCCTTACACCTCTGTTTTTCTGTCTCTCTCTCTCCTTTTCTCTAGCGCTGGCTCTCCAATCTTCCTTGCGCTCAGTTGTTGACAAGCAATTTGAAGTGAGCCTAAAATTAAACTCAATCCTGGCAGTTGGGGGTGCTGGTGAAGAGAGGAGCAGAGATTCCAGCTCCGGCCCTGTGTGTAGGAGAGTGTGTGTGTGTGTGTGTGTGTGTGTGTGTGTGTGTGTGTGTGTGTGTGCAACCGGCTGGCTGGGCAATTGATGTGATAGTTTTGTGGCATTGGTTATTCCGCCTGCAGAAGCACGGTGTTGTAGCTGCACTTAAGCTAGATGGCTTCATGCGCGTGTTGTTGAAACGCTGGTTCTGTCAAGAGTAATAAGGTACGCGAGTTCAGTGTTTTCAAAATCACTTTGGTTTGGAGGAAAGTTAGACTCAGTGGGGTCGCTTCCAACTTCTGTGGCAGTTCTCGCTTTCAGTCGGTGCTGATTTTAATGAGTTTCAGCCCAACACTTTTGGCTGGTTTTGTAGTCTGAATATTTTAACATTTATTAGTGTAACAGCTTAAACTGATAGTTCACCCAAAATTTTTAATTCTGTCATAATTTGCTCACCCTTGTGTCATTCCAAACCTGTATGACTTTCTTCTATTGTGGAACACAAAAGAAAATATTTTGAAAAATGTATTTTTGTATCCTTACTATGAAAGTCAAAGGGATTCAGTGTTGTTTTAAACCACATTTACTTTCATTGTGTCTAAAACCAGTTAAAACATTCTTCAAAGTATCTTCTTTTATAATTGGACGTTTGTTGCTTATGTACGATCTATGTACGAAAGGCCTGAAGGGACAAGGATTATTGTTTTCCTGACTTGTTTTCTTGCGATCTGTAATTTCCTCGTCACCTCACGTGAACATAAGTTGTTTTTGCAATGTTGATTTCTCAAGCATTTTTCTATTACTATGCAGATGTTCTATTCCCTTGAATTGGCTCAAAATTAAAATCGAAACACATGTTCAGAGTCTCTACAGTGTTTTAAATTATAAAGTTGTAGCTTCCTTCACGAATGTCATACAGTTATACAGTTAGACTGTAGAGTGATCTATCACTGACAGACATAAAAACGTCTCAGCTTCAATGAGTTGCTGAAATAAACTAATTTTTTCTTATCCATGTTGCAGCAGTATGAGCATAGAAATGTCCACGAAAAAGCAACAGAAAACTTTAATTACTTAAGTTAGTTAAATCTGAAGAAAATAGTTGAGATTTTAATAAAAGGATATTTAAAATGATGAAAGAATTAAGTTGAAATCTTGAGAAAACAACTTTTGTTGTCAAGATCACAAGATAATCAAGTCAGTATCTCCAGAAAACAAATGTTTCATTTGTTTGTTGTTTTTTGGTGTGTTTTGGTGATTCATCTGTCCAACAAGACATTTGAATGTCTGACCAAGGACATTTGGTTTAGTCTTGTATGAAAACCATTTTTATGGCTTTTTGACGTACAGCCTGTGAATGCATTGCATATCACTTGTTCAAAAGTGTGGGGTCAGTAAGATTATTTATAATTTTTTAAGTCTCTTATGTTTACAAAAACTGAATTTATTTGATCAAATATACAGTAGCATCAATATTATGAAATATTTTTTGAATTTCAGCAGGCATTACTCCGGTCTTCAGTGTGACTTGATCCTTCAGAAATCATTATAATATGTTGATTTGCTGCTCATGAAACATTTCTTATTATTACCAATGCTGAAACAGTTGTATTGCTTAATATTTTTGTGAATATATATATTAGGGCTGTCAATTTTTATCTTCGAATTTTGAATATCCGTTGAATTTAAAATAAAAATCCACATTCAAATGGAAAATGCTGCATTCGAATTTTAGGTGTCCTTTAGGCAGCTTGGCACACAAAATGTGATGACGAGGTGTTGTTGCATTTTAATGTTTTTTTTTAGCCTATCCAGTTGAACCCTCTCGATGTGGTGCTGCACATTCAAAATTTTGCAGAAAAAGAGAACATCGATGTGGAGAAGATGTTGTTTACCTCAAAACTGAAACCAAGGCGTTCACACAGAATGCATATTTATTGCATTTTCTAGAGGGACATCTATCATCATTGCACTCGCATCTCAAACAAGAGAAAAGCCATGTAAAATTAATGTAAGTTCAACTTAAAAAAACATGTAATTACTAGATTAAGAAATTAGCTTGTTAGCTTAACGTGCATATTAACAGCGTAAATATGAACCTTGCGATCTTATGATTAAGTGTTAATAAATTACGTGTATCATCAATGATACATCTTTGAGTTTAAATCGGCTCTGACAGAAAGGCTGCGTGTGCCCTGACAGAGATGTGCTGTTTTTAGCTATGTGCTCTGTTCCTAAATGCATAACTTACATTTTTCACAGGTATATTCTCATCTGTAAATGTTAGAAAGCCATGGAAATATTTCCATTTTGTTGTCAGTTGTGCATGAGATTTTGCTTTGCGATTCTCCGCTAAACTTTACAGACGGTTCTGTACGTGTGTCGCCGCGCGCATGCTCGCCAAACACGGAGTGCAATGAAAAAATAAGAGCGCAAAAACTTAGACTAAAATATACATTTTTCTGAAATGTTTGTAGTTAGAAATTTTAAGCCTACAAGTAAGTGTATTTATATGATAGCACTAACTGTTAAGTGACTGTAATGGGGTAATCAAAATAGCCTTTTTACTCAATTAGCCTAGTCTGTACTTTTATTGATTTATTTTCTTTTATTTTTTTTAGTTATTTATTCTTTTAACTTCGCTTTAAAAGCATTATTTTTGTTTTTAGATTGCAATGTTACAATGTTAGAATGTAATGTGATTTCAACCCTTTTTGTACATTATATATCCTACATGGTTACATTCACTTTATTTATTTGTTTAATCCAAATCCAAGATATGTACCGTATATATGTTCCTCGATGCGCCCTCTTGTGGCCTCAAGAGAGAAGCCAAAACCTTTTTTCCTAACTGAATTTATGCCTTTTGATAATATTTGAGTAAAAATTTGAATTTAGCTTTTCAGCCAATTGGACAGCCCTAATATTTATATATATATATACATATATATATATATATATATATATATATATATAATGTGTGTGTGTGTGTGTATATATTAGTGGTGGGTCGTTATCGGCGTTAACGTGCTGCGTTAACGCGAGACTCTATCGGCGATAAAAAATATCGCCATTAATCTATTCTCAAAGTTGGGTTGGGAGCTGGGTCTATACTACGCAAGCTATGATGACTTTCACCCTGATATTTTAGCGCGGATGTATACCTAGCCGAATTGCACTGTAGGGGAACGAGTCTTGAACTAGAGGCTCGCAGTCCGTGATGGACAGATTGTTAACGGCTGGTCTATGTGGTAATACAATCGGGCAGGACATCCAAACGCTCACCTATCATTCATCAACCTCAAATATGGCTTTTCATCTGAAAGATGTATGTAGTAACAACTTTACATGGCGCTCAATATGATGTTAACCTAGAGAAATGTGCGCTATTGAAGTGTTTGTGTGGAAGCGCTTTATGCGCAGGACAGGCTCCGTGCGCTCAATTGCTCTTAAAATCTCCGTAATTTTTGGTCATACAGATAAAAGTAGCCTAATACATCTTTCGAATCTGTAAAGACTCTACGTTATTTGTGTGCACTCAGAATAACAACGAAACGCTTGCGCTTTTAAGCAAACAGGATGCGCTTTAGGTCTCATGTGAACTTGAGAATTCACCCCGTGTCACCCTCTGCTTGAACCTGTGTGTATGCCTAACGTTACTGTGAAATTACCACATCAGACGTGACGTGCTAACATGGATGCAGCTATGAAGCCGCGGGTTTGCTTCAGGAACATTTATTTTAAGAAGCTTCCCAATGGAAACTGTAAACAGTTCATCACGACCTCTTATGTAGGCCTACAGTTCAAAATTCATGTTTAACTGAATAAACAGTTAGTAAACACAAGTTCATCTTATTGAACATAGTTTATTTTCATCACCAATTATCATAGTAGAACAGCTTTCTCAAGCAGTTTGTGATGCATTTTGGAAACAGGAGATGAGCCCCTGGTCTAATCGCGCCACCTGGCTTGAGAAACCCATTCTCAAAGACTTACTTTTAGTCATTATTTGGGTAGCACACATATTCTGAATGCCTTCGCAGAATTCAAATGAGCCATTTTAATCTAGATTAATCTAGATTAATTCCAAAATTAATCTAGATTAATCTAGATTAAAAAATTAATCTATGCCACCCCTAGTATATATATATATATATATATATATATATGTGTATTAGGGGTCAATCGATATGTGTTTTCAGGGCCGATGCCGATACCGATTATTACAGATCAAGTAGACCGATAACCGATATTTTGAACCGATATACGTGTCTGGTGTAAAATGAAAATGAATGCCAAAATTAATAATAACAAGAGCTCTGACAAAAAAACGTTCTTTAAATGCTTTTAAACATGTCTTTAATTCTGAAAACTGTTAATAACAACAACATTAAATAAACAGTAATATTAATAATAACATAAGTGATCACCCAGAAGCATTCTGTAAACATTTTGTAAAACTTAAAGTAAAGCGATTTAGCGTATTGTGTTATTATTCTCAACAAAAGTTGTAATAATTGTTGTAGTTGTATTACGATACAGTAATATATTCGGCTAAACCGAACTTATATTTTGACAGGTTGCCATGAGGACCTTTTAAGTTTCTGTAGCCTATGTATATATGATATGACGATCGTTTTTACTCAAATGAAACGGTCAAATGCTCATGAAGTGACTCTCTGAGCAGTTCTGGGGATGTTGTTCATGTATTTATGTCCTCATTTATGCTGAAAACACCGCGAGCTTCACACGCTCTTCATGTATGTGTGCAGTAAACGAAACCACACGTCTGTCATTCATTAACAGAGATGCAGAACATGCAGGATTCATATTTAAATAGTGTTTTTGCGGCTTAATATTTATAGATACTAGTCCATAGCGCGAGTCGATTTAAGTGTACTGACCTACTTTTGATTAATTCATCCAAACTTCGACAAATTCCGTGACATTCCGCGTTATACGGTAAATTCCATTATATGACTGCATTCCGCGATTCCGCCCGCATTTTCCGCATCGCGGACATCATAGGTTATATTGAGGTGTTTTGCAACTTCAGTGTAGTGGATAGTGATTTATTGCAATCGTATTGTACCTTTGAGAGACAACTGATGCGTGATCACTGACGCAACTCCAGTTAGCAAGTGCTTTCGGTGGGAGACTGCCTTCAGTTTTCCGCGTTGATTGGTCGGACTCGTGACTCTCTACATATCAGATGAGCGGTGGGCGGAGATTGCTCTCAGAGATTGAGAGATCGCCTCACTCTCACAGAGTGTTGAGCTCAGACAGGCTGCATCGAGCCAAATAGTGCATTTAAACATTAAATAATTTCACCTGTATTATTTATTCACCAATAAATAATGTCACCTGTAAATAGTATGTTTGTTTGCATAATATAAAAAAAAATATATATATCGGCAAATCTGTTTTGAAAATGGCCGATATCGATAATCGTAAAAATGCTTAATATCGGCGCCGATAATCGGTCGATCCCTAGTGTGTATGTATGTATATATGTGACATATATGACCCTGGACCAGGGTCTGAGGGTGCAAAAAAAATCTAAATATTGAGAAAATCGCCTTTAAAGTTGTCCAAATGAAGTTCTTAGCAATGAATATTACTAATCAAAAATTAGGTTTTGATATATTTATGGTAGGAAATTTACAAAATATCTTCATGGAACATGATCTTTACTTAATATGCTAATGATTTCTTTCAAAAAATAAATTTAAATATTACTGCCCCCAAACCTTTATTGAAAAATTATATTTTTGACATTTATTTCAGTGCTGTAAGTGCATCACTGCAAAAAATTTGACAGATGCTGTCGATAGAGCTCAAGTTGTATTTAACCCACAATATTCTTTTAATCTCATATTCCAACTGATCTCTCTTCATCTATTATTTTTGAGATTTAACCTCTGTGAAAGAGTCATGTAGTCCACTGTCCACCCACTCATTCGAAACGACTGCTGACTGCCTGAGACCGTCTGGATGTCTTCCTTTTAACTAATGTGCCTCTCTCTCTTCTTCCTCCGCAGATAAACCTGTTCACTTCACACCGGCTCCTCCTCCTGATGGTAAGTCCCATAAGAATTCCCCTGACCGGAGTGTTTTCAACCTGCCCAGATAATGATCTCAGCTCAGGCCCGTTTGCTGTTTGAAGTGGGCGTCCTCACTGCGTCGCTTCACACTGCCGGCTTGTGTGTAGCCTGTTAACATGGTCAGCGTGAAGCAGGGAGGGACATCTGCTTTGATGTAGAAATCTCCTGACATCTTGATTTATCTAGACTGGTGGGATGCAGAGTGGCTGACTTCTTGGGCATGCGGCTAAAGTTTTCTCACATCCCCTTGGGACGAATCTTCGTTTATTACTCAAACTGATAAGCTGATTGCTTTTGCCAAGTTTATGAATATAAATCTCAATATTAAATTACGTATTGTTTCTCTAGTTGTCACCATGCACTGAGAGTCATTAATTATACAACAACAATTTATTGGCAAATGGCATATCTCTGCACAGATTAATTGGGAGAAACAGCTGGTTTCCCCACTCTGTTAATGAATATTTATATGCGACAACATGAAATGGGCTTTGGAGGTTACTCCTGAGCTGCTGGCAGTGGAGATGCTTCTCTTTATGAGCTGGAGGCAGCTTCATTATGGACACGTCGTAAATACTCCAACAAAATAGCTGTGTGTGTGGGTGTAGTTGGTATTAATGCGCTGAAATTACATGTGGTATAATTAACTCCAGTGCACATGTGCAAACATTTTGAAAGTTTTCAGCTTGGTTTTTAGCTCCGAACCAGACCTGAATGACCAAAGAAGCAGCAAACAAATGTTAGTAACGCTCTTAGAACAAAGCTGTGCTCATTTTACACAGTTTTATGATTTGATCATGGCTTTTGTATACTGGTGAAACTGTTCTTTAAATTTAGTCAATATTTAATCATAATTTCAAGGTTCAAGGTTCAAGGTTTCTTTATTTGTCACATAATAGTTATACAGGGTATAATTAGAAGTGAAATGTAATCGAACCAGGTCCGCTCAGTGGACAGTGCAAAATAATAAGAACACAAATTATATAAAGTAACATAACACAAGGGCATACATGTGGTAAGAAAAGGAGAAATAAGAGTAAATGTGCAATGAAATAAAAAAGTGCAAAACAATAAGATGTGCAAAAACAATACGATGTGCAAAAAGACAATAGGATGTGCAAAAAGGATGTGCAAAAAAAAAAGAAAAACAATAATAACTAGATAAAAAAGTTTGTGAACAAACTTTAAGTTGGCTTGTGAAAGCCGGACCAGAACGTTTAAAAAAGTTTGGAAAGTTTTAAAAAGTTGTAAAAGTTGTAAAAGTTTTATAAGTTTAAGTTTTAAAAGTTTTATAAGTTTTAAAAGTTTAAGTTTTAATAGTTAAAAAAGTTTAAGTTTTACAAGTTTAAGTTTTATTAGTTTTATAAGTTTAAGTTTTAAAAGTTTAAGTTTTAATAGTTTTAAAAGTTTAAGTTTTAATAGTTTTAAAAGTTTTAAAACTTTAAGTTTTAAAAGTAGCGAATAAGTTAGGCTAGCATGATTAGCATGTTGCTAGCATGATTAGCATGTTGCTAGCATGTTGCTAGCTTGGTTTTAGCATGATTAGCATGTTGTTAGCATGTTGCTAGCATTATTAGCATTTTAATAGCATGATTCTAGCATGATTAGCATGTTGCTAGCATGTTGCTAGCATGATTAGCATGTTGCTAGCATGTTGTTAGCGTGATTAGCATGTTGCTAGCATGTTGCTAGCATGATTTTAGCATGATTAGCATGTTGCTAGCGTGATTAGCATGTTGCTAGCATGTTTTTAGCATTATTAGCATGTTGCTAGCATGTTGCTAGCGTGATTAGCATGTTGCTAGCATGATTTTAGCATGATTAGCATGTTGCTAGCATGTTGCTAGCATGATTAGCATGTTAGCATGTTCTTAAGATGATTAATGTTGTTGCTAGCTTGTTGCTAGCATGTTGCTAGCGTGATTAGCATGTTGCTAGCATGTTGCTAGCATGTTGCTAGCGTGATTAGCATGTTGCTAGCATGATTTTAGCATTATTAGCATGTTGCTAGCATGTTGCTAGCGTGATTAGCATGTTGCTAGCTTGTTTTTAGCATGATTAGCATGTTGTTAGCATTTTGCTAGCGTGATTAGCATGTTGCTAGCATGATTTTAGCATGATTAGCATGTTGCTAGCATGTTGCTAGCATGATTAGCATGTTGCTAGCATGTTGCTAGCATGATTTTAGCATGATTAGCATGTTGCTAGCATGTCACTAGCATGATTTTAGCATGATTAGCATGTTGCTAGCATGTTGCTAGCATGATTAGCATGTTGCTAGCATGATTTTACATGATTAGCATAATGCTAGCATGATTTTAGCGTGATTAGCATGTTTGCTAGCATGATTAGCATGTTGCTAGCATGATTTTAGCATGATTAGCATGTTGATAGCATGTTTGCTAGCATGATTAGCATGTTGCTAGCATGATTTTAGCATGATTAGCATGTTGATAGCATGTTGCTAGCATGATTTTAGCATAATTAGCATGTTTGCTAGCATGTTGATAGCATGATTAGCATGTTGCTAGCATGATTTTAGCATTATTATTATGTTGCTAGCATGATTTTAGCATGATTAGCATGTTGCTAGCATTATTTTAGCATGATTAGCATGTTGTTAGCATGTTGCTAGCATGATTTTAGCATGATTAGCATGTTGTTAGCATGTTGCTAACATGATTTTAGCATGATTAGCATGTTTGCTAGCATGTTGCTAGCATGATTTTAGAATGATTAGCATGTTGCTAGCATGTTGCTAGCATGATTAGCATGTTGCTAGCATGTTGCTAGCATTATTTTAGCATGATTAGCATTTGTTAGCATGTAGCTAATAGAAATAGTACATAGAAGGGCAGTCTGATTGAGTCTAATGGGCTTCAGTCTGTTTAGATTTGAATTTTAAATAAAGTTTGAAGTGTGAGTTTGAATTGTCTTGGCTCATCTGAACACTCCGTCAGTGTAAGTCTATGGGATTTTTATCATCTTTAATCTTCAGTTTTATGAAAATCATAAGTATGATCAGTTAGAAAAGATATAGCATATCGAGTCAGAACAGTCTGAAGACCTGGGCAGAGTTTGGAGTCTGTAGAGTTAAAGCTCTAGGAGGAGATAGAATTGCAAATTTAGTCTCAGAAGATTAATAATAATAATAAGAAGTTTAAATAGGATTTCAGTAAGTTGGCTTTCACAAGCCAACTTAATAATAATAAGATGTGCAAAAACAATAAGATGTACAAAAAGAAAAACAGTGTACTGGGACTTAATAAATAGTAATGTGAATAAGAGGGATGTGCAGACGGTTGTTCAGGGTATTGTACATAGCAGCAATGATGAGAATGTGATAATATTTACAGTTAATTAAGTTACAATGGGTCATGTGAGTGTTTATGAAACAGAGTTTGTGTTTAGGAGCCTGATGGCCTGAGGGAAGAAGCTCTTCCTCAGTCTTTCAGTCTTTGCCATCATACTCCTGAAGCGCCTGCCAGATGGCAGTAAACAGAAAAGATGGTTACCGGGTGGTTTGAGTCTTTGATGATTTTAGCAGCTCTGCTTTTACAGCGTTTGATGTAGATGCCCTGCAGAGAGGGGAGTGTAGATCCTGAGATGCGCTCAGCTAAGCGCACGACTCTCTGTAGAGCTTTGCAGTCCTGGTTTGAGGAATTACCATACCACACTGAGATGCACTGAGTCAGTACGCTTTCTATGGCCCCTGAATAGAAAGTTTTCAGGATAGCTGGTGAGACCCTGAATTTCCTCAGCTGTCGCAGATGGTACAGTCTTTGCCTGGCTTTCTTAACCTGTGTTTGAATGTGTGTAGTCCAAGTCAGGTCCTCGGAGATGTTTACACCGAGGTACTTGAAGCTACTCACCCTCTCCACAGGGGTCCCATTGATCATAAGAGGAGTGTAGGGCCGCTGCTGTCTCTTCCTGAAGTCCACGATCAGCTCCTTAGTTTTGCTCACGTTCAGAGAGAGACAGTTGTCCTGACACCATGATGTAAGTCTCTCCACCTCATCCAAGTATGCGGCCTCATCATTGTTGGAAACGAGGCCCAGAACCACAGTATCGTCAGCAAATTTAACAATAGAGGTGGAGCTGTGGAGGACACGCAGTCGTGTGTGTAGAGAGAGTATAGCAGGGGGCTCAGGACACAGCCCTGTGGGGCTCCTATGTTCAGGGTGATGGAGTTGGAGGTGAACTGGCCGACTTTCACCACCTGTGGTCTGGCGGTGAGGAAATCTTGAATCCAGTCACAAAGTGAGGTGTTTAGGCCAAGGTCTGAGAGTTTAACAGTCAGCTTGGTGGGGACTATAGTGTTGAAAGCTGAGCTGTAGTCTATGAATAGCAGCCTGACATAGTTGCCATTTTTGCTGTCGATGTGGGTGAGGGAGGAGTGCAGTACCTGGGAGATGGCATCATCAGTAGATCTATTTGGCCGATAGGCAAACTGAAGAGGGTCCAAAGTAGCAGGGATGGAGGAGCAAATGTGTTTCTTTAAAAGTCTTCAAAACCTTCATGACCGTCGATGTGAGGGCAACTGGACGATAGTCATTCAGGCAAGAGGGTTTACTGTTCTTAGGCACAGGGATGATGACAGATTTTTAAATGAGGTGGGAACCACAGAGGTAGCAAGGGACTCATTAAATATGGAAGTAAACAAACCAGCAAGCTGATCAGCACAGGACCTCAGAACGCCGCCAGTAATCCCATCAGGTCCTGCTGCTTTCCTTACGCACTCTCTTTAGTTCCCTCCGAACGTCATCCTCTGAAAAGGTGATGGCATGATCATTGCTGCTCTGTCTGCTGCTTCCTGACGGGCTGTTCGGCAGATTTGCGCCATTGCAGTCAAAGCGACCGTAGAAGGTGTTTAGCTCTTCGCCAGCAGCGGATCTGCTCTCACCTCTGCGGAGGATTTATTTCAGAGGAACAGATGGTCTTCAGTCCCTGCCACATGCGTCGAGAGTCATTGAGCTGGAAATGTGACTCAATTTTCTCACTGTACCGGCGCTTAGCGGCTCGTATTGCACGCCGGAGAGCGTAGCATGATGTTTTGTACTCGCTCATGTTCCCTGACAACAGACCGGCATTGTATGCGGCAGTGCGATTGTTAACCGCATCACGGATAGATCTGTCCACCCACGGTTTCTGATTAGTAAATGTCCTTATTGTTACCGCTTTCAGTGGCTTGCTCGGTTAGCGTGTTTACGAAGCTTACTGCTACATCCGTGAATTCGCTGACGTCAGATGAACTCGCCCGGAACATGTCCCAGTCGACGTCATCAAGAGACGCCTGTAGCATAGCTTCAGAGTGGGGGGACCAGCGCGTCACTTCCCTCTCCACCGGCGGATCGCGAGCGATCTTTTGTTTGTATTCCGGCATGAGAAAGATGGCGACATGATCTGATTTGCCAAAAGCCGGCAGTGAGTGGGCTTTGTAGGCGTTATTGAGCGGAGTGTAGCAGTGATCCAGTGTATTCAGTCCTCTGGTTGGACAGGATATGTGTTGATGAAAGTTCGGCAGGACTTTCTTGAGGTTGGCCTTGTTAAAGTCCCCAGCGATAATACAAGCAGCGTCGGGATGTTTGTTGACATATCCGCTGATTTCATCGTGGAGATTGGACAAAGCCACGCTAGTGTCTGCTTGTGGAGGAATATAAACGGCAGACACGAGGATCGATGTAAATTCCCGGGGCAGATAGAAGGGGCGGCAGATAATGGAAAGATTTATTGACCATTTTAGTCTAATTATTACATTTTTGTGTATATTTTGATAGTTTTTACAATATTAAATTAGCTTTTATATTTATATTTTTAGTTTAGTTTAGATTTAGTAATTTGGACTTTAGTATTTTTTTCTTAAAGTATTTTTTTTATACGACAAATTTTATCACTTCAGCATAAACTTGATTTCAGTTAGTTGACAAGACAACATTGCTTTTTTAAATGTCAGTTTTGCTAATATTCATATTTTATTTCAGTTTCATTTCAATAAACAAAACCATTTGAATCATTTTAGTTAACAATAACAACACTGAACAACGATGATGAGACTAAACAAATGCTAAATTAAACCAAGTATAACTATAATATACTGTATAATATGTGTATCTATGTATGTAGATAAATTGTGATTGTATATATATATATATATATATATATACCATCTGGAATGTGTATATATATATATATATATATATGTATATGTATGTGTTTCTGTGGCTCAGTTGTAGAGCATTGTGTTAGCAGAGCAAAACTTTGTGGGTTCAATTCCCAGGGAACACACTTACTGATAAAAAAATGTATAGACTGAATGCACTATAAGTTGCTTTGGATAAAAGCGTCTGCTAAATGCATAAATGTAAATATATTTGTGATTAATATATATATATATATAATTGTTGACAAAAAAACTAAAACCTTTTTTCATGTAATATTGTTGAGATCAAAACTGCATTTGAAGAAACGGCTCTGCTGGGTCTAGGCTCGATTTGCACAATAATTGCCCAATCACCTGCTTCATAGGATGTTCTGTTTGAAAGCTTGAGAAAAGGCTTGTGTTGAAAATCCGGGCTTTGAGATACATTTTATTCCCCTGCAGCTACAAGACAATAGTTATTATCTCCTTGAAACACTGCCCATGCGGCACTGCTGGGTAATTATGTCTGATTGATGTTTTGATTAACCTTACTCCTTACCAAGAGATCGGAAAATCGTACAAATTTTACTTAAAATGTATACATCTGACTCGTAGAGAAATAGAGGCTTCTAACTGCTTTTTAATAGAAGTTTAATGACATTAGAGATTGCTTTGGAAAACTTGCAGTTCTGAGAGAAATTGCGAGGCTCCGAGTGAAGTTGCAAAACTCCATTCCCCCTTTGATGCTTTCTGAACTGTGGGCTATTGATCACACTGCACATTTTTCGATACATGGATGTTTCTTCTTCCTCGCCTGTTTGTTTACGCTCTAGCCGAGCATTTAAAAGCCGCAGCCAGCTCTTAATTACATTTCCGATTGTTCTGCGAGTTCTCAGACGGACAGTTCTTTATGTGCCAGACTTACACAAGCCTGCAGAAAAGCTCTCCTCCTGGCTATCTCATCCCCTGCCCCGCGGCCGATGTTTTCAGAGGCCATTAAGCTTCAAGGGAGATCGGTTGTCCAATTACACTTCCATCCCCAATCCTTCATTGCCATATTAATTTGTTACAAGACTGAGATGTACTTATATAAAAGCCTGTGCATTAGGAAAATGAGCATGAGAGGCAAAACATGTCCCCCGTTCCAAGGATGTAATGACATTCCCAGACCAAATTATTCACAGATATTTAATTAAACGGAATCACATCACAGACATCTAAGTATCCCGCTATTACAAGGACAATTGAAGTATTTCCCCTTCAAATGACAGAAACCAATCCGTATTGAAGTTTCCCCCACGTTTGAAGCGTATTTGTGTGTGGATCTGCCCGTTCCAACTCAATAAAAGATGTTTAAGCTGAAACCTGACAAAGCAACCTTTAATTAGCGTCGTTTTGTAGGCAGTTTGTTAAGCGGATGTCCTTCAGAGTTTTAGCCGCTCGAGTCGGCAAACCAAACACTGCCAGATTCTCAAACTCAGGACCGTGTTGCCCACACAAAGGTCATTCGTGTAAGATTTGGCAGAGCTTTGTCCCGTTAATTATCTCTGTGGCGGTTTGGAAAGTTGGCTTGAGGAAAACATCTTGCTTTCGGTAAAACAAATGTTCGTTTGTTTGTATCCGGCCCACTTACGAAGTTGTGTGCGCCAAGTGATAAACTTGAGGGGATTCTGTACTTGGAATGCCCTTGGTTTGGCCGCATGTTAATGTTATTGTTAGAAGGAGTCAAAGAAACAATGACTGGATTGTGTCGGGTAGTTTATAACCATCAGATCAGATGTCTTTGACCAGTTTGAGAGTTACGTGTGAGAAGATGTCGCCTGTAGCAATAGGTCACCTAGCATTCCTGCTTTAATTTAGGTCATGTTAGAAATGAGATGGTAAGATACGGACAAACCACTCCTACACATCTCGACGTGTGGTAATGAATACACTCCATCTGAATGCAGCCTTCCGTTCGGCGTTTGTCACAGCGAGTTTTCCCCCTCGGGGCCGAGCTGTTCCTGCAAAAAAATAATAGCAGATTGAATTGAGTAGGTGGTGGGATGTAGGACTAAGATGTTTATGTGGGCCCGAGCTGTGGACTAACTTTCAGAGACCCTGCCAAACTTTCTTTAGCTTTGAAAAGCTCAAATGGCATCTTCGGAAAGGGAAACGATAATAAATAAAAGGCAGGGCTTGTGTAATTTATTCAGCCATTGCTGTGTTCTTGACAGAAGGAAGCAGAATTAATTATTACCAGTCTCTTATCTTAATTAAATCTTTTCATGTCATGGATTTCACACAAAAGAGCCTGAAAAATCATGTTCATCTCCTCTCTTTTTTTGGTTTGCAGAGAACGGCACGTATCAAGATATCAAATATATGGCATAAATTCATCTGGGGATTAACTGTTATACCTAACTCGAGCGTTCACCGAAGTTCTCGAGTTTGACATTACACCTGGAAGTTTTGTTGCCCTCTGTGCTGTCTGAACATAAATACAACTGCGAGAAATTCTCGAGAACGGCTGTCTTTGTAGTTCTGTAGAATCAGCAGTTGCTTGCATAAGCAACAAACAGAAGAGCTTGTCATGGAGAGGAAATCAGGGAGGTGTGGGCAAAGCTTGTTTTGATATTAATCTGTCTAACATATTCTTGACACAACTCAGCGTGTACAGTGCAGAAATGGAAGCTATTGATTTCTAGAGGAGAGAGATGGCAAGTTTACGCATCAAGGGTAAGAAAGTAGATGTAAGATGTGGCGGTTTGTTCCAGGGAATTGTGAGGAAAGCAATTCATATTGACATTCACATCAGTGAGGTTTTGTCACGGCTCTGGTTTTCCTGGGCTTCAGATTGAAAATATACACTCACAGACTTTTGTGTTTAAGTTGAATTGGCATTTGGGTCAATGACAAGTATGAGTGGCCACGATAAAGAAAAAAAAACACTTAGAAAGTTCCTACAGATGAGCTCTTTTTATTCGTGTTGGGTTTCATATGGTTTTAAAGAACATTTATACAATTTTCAAAACAATTTTCAATGTAATGATACTAAAACTGTGTCATGATGGAACCTTGAAGTAAATGTAGTAAGATTTTTAGCTAATCTAAAAGTTCAACTTATCTCATATTTTAAGAGACCTTGACACAAAGTCAGGAGAGTCTGCAGGGGATCATTCTGATTAACTTTTTTCTGCTTGTTGGTTAGACAAAATACTTCAGAAATGCCATTCATAAATCATAAATGACTTGATTAAAAATGTTATATAGGCCTATCGCTTTATTATATAAATACATTTTTAGTATTATACATTATTTACGTTATTTGTTTATTCATAGGAATTTCATTCTCGGGACAGTTGTATTAACCTGAAATGTATTTATTTCATATTTATTTTATGAATTGTATATTATTTACTTATACAAATTACATTCTCAGAACATTTGTTTCACCCTGACATGTTTAACTACCTTGAATAGTAACATGTACCAAATCAGCAGCAGAATGCAGTGCGCTAAAGCACTCTTTGTGAGAGGAAGACGTCTACTGATGTAGTTTTGGATTTAATAATAATAATTATAATGCATAGCAGTAATGCATTTGGGATGATGATGAGTACTATTTCTGAAGCATTCACAGATGCATTAGTGAGGCAGGAATACCTTGAGATGTTGTGTTGTATGATTAATGTGATCATTTGGCACATAGATCCAGGGTTCAGATGTTGTTGACAGGCTTACAAGGAAATGTGAAACGGCTTGATGGGACCGTAATGCGGGGCAATCCCTATCGGTTTTTTAATTGTTAATCGCACCCGTTAAAATTAGAACGCTCTCTAGTCTTATTATGAAACCAATTATGTCGCATTCACTTCAGTTTTTATTACACAGACTTTGACTTGTCTTTCTATTAGTATCATTTTTCAAGACTTGAGTTATGTAACAGATCCTGCAAACCATTTATCATTGTTTTATGGACGTTATATTATTATAGTGTATGAGAAAACAGCAATGCATACTTTTCAGCTTAATATTTGGTGTATATACTTATTTGCACAAATTATCACGGTATTACAGTGTTTTGTTTTTATTAAATACAGCAATAGTAAATACCATCGTTTGAATATAGTAATTATTTAGTGCCATGGTATATATATATATATATCTAGGTACCGTCTTTTACCTTCAATATATGACATAGCCACATTTATTTGTTTGTTGGCCTTTACTTGGGCTTTTAATGGCAGCAAAAAGCATTTCTCTCCATTCATTTATAAATATACTATTATTATCATTACCATTTTATTTTAACGCACAGTATACAGAGAAACATGCAATATAAATATCTAATATAATATAAAGAAATATCTGTGACTTAAAGCAATTAAAAAAGGCTGCAATACACCGACATTTCTGAATAACCATGAATTGAAAAAGAGGTTTTTATCCCTCAGAGTGAGAGGTTACAACATCTACAAACACGGGCCCATTGTTGCTATGCTACCCACAATAGTGCATATTTGTATGGGTTACGTGTTGTGCCCTGTAATAGTGCCTCACTTTTCTTCATGAAGAGACTCACTATGTGTCTTGCTAGTCAGATTTTGCTCAGCATTATTTTTTGATTGTCATCATGAAAGCAAATCCTCACAGCAGGAGGGCCAATGTCCTCTAAATTGAGTGTTCTCCGGCTTCTCTGTCCAGTCTAGTGTAACTGTAAGGCGAAACTGCTTTGTAATTCTATTCAAATGTTCCAGCGGCAGCAGGAGCAGCACAGTCAGTGTTTGCCTGAACTGCTGCTGACATGATGGAGTAGGTCTGCATGAAGAGGGCAGAAAACCATAAATCTCCCTGTTTAAACCCCAAAACACGATCTTTCCCCTTCTCTCTCTCTCAGGCTCCTTCTAACAAAACCAGACAAGGTATTTGCACCCATGGAAGCAGATCAGTCCTTTTCCCTGTTATGCAAGACCTAATATCGCACTGGACAGTTGTTTGGGCCCAGTTGTGTGTATTTGTGCTCGTCCATTGCCTCCGGTCACATATACCCAAAAGGAGTCCAACTCATTCTCATCTAACTTGTATGGTTTCCCAGACTTCTTAATGGCTTGTTTGACATGTGTGCTCGCGCCACTGCACACAATTATGACAAGGTGCTTAGACAGCCCGGCGAGGCTGGAGGCCAACATTTCTATTGACACTTGATCTTTTACGGCAGTGGCCTACCGAGAACCGAGAACCGAGAGCCAGCCGTCGCCTTGAATGACCGTGTTAGATGTGGCTATCTGTGTAGGTGTGAGCGTGTGTTCATATGCATGTAAACTAGCGTCGCTGTCCATCATGAAGTGCATTATTGAGTATATTGCATGCTGACACTGCTTTTGTATTATACACTGCTTTTGTATTATCTCCGGCAGCCATATCACCCTGCAGCCCAAGACTGGTTGCCCACTGAAGCTAAGCAGGGTTGAGCCTGGTCAGTACCTGGATGGGAGACCTCCTGGGAAAAACTAGGTTGCTGCTGGAAGAGGTGTTAGTGAGACCAGCAGGGGGTGCTCACCCTGTGGTCTGTGTGGGTTCTAATGCCCCAGTATAGTGAAGGGGACACTATACTGGAAAAAGCACCGTCCTTCGGATGAGACGTTAAACCGAGGTCCTGACTCTCTGTGGTCATTAAAAATCCCAGGATGTCCTTGAAAAGAGTAGGGTGTTACCCGGCATCCTGGCCAAACTAGCCCACTGGCCTCTGACCATCATGGCCTCCTAATCATCCCCACACACTGATTGGCTTCATCACTCTGTCTCCTCTCCACCAATAAGCTGGTGTGTGATGGGCGTTCTGGCGACTATGGCTGCCGTCGCATCATCCAGGTGGATGCTACACATTAGTGGTGGATGAGGAGATAGCCCCTTACTATGTAAAGCGCTTTGAGTGTCTAGAAAAGCGCTATATAAATGTAACAAATTATTAATTATTATAGTGCTGTAAGGATTTCAGTGTCAACGCCAGAAGATGAAAGAGAGAAAATTAGAGACTTTGACTCTCGTTTTGATTCTCAGTTGGGCGAATTCAGTTGAGTAGAGTTCATTGGCTAAAATAACTTTTAATAAATATTGTACACAGCGGCTCAGTAGAAATAGTTCATAATCTCTTTATAACGTCTGAAATGTTATTACCGCCTTTTAAGGTTTTTGAAATTGTTACATATAATCATGTATATAATCATTACTTGTTAGTTTACTAATCTCACATGGCTTTACATTAAAACAACTTACAAGTACACAAGCCTTCATCAGGGTGTCAAACTACAAACACACTCCATTTAAACAATCAATTTGTCACATGACAGTCACCTAAATAAGTGTAAAAACAACACAAAGATAATTATTTTTCATAAATATAATGAATAATATATCAAATATATATAACACATTGTAATAATATATTAAACCCAATAATTCAAATTATTGTTAAGATTTACAAAGAAGGGAAAAAACATATACATAAATACATATACACATCTGCATATACAAAAAAAACACCTTTAAATCTCAAGATCATATCATAAAATACAACATAGATCCAAAAACATTAAAGTCGTGGGGCAGTCGTGGCTCTAATGGATAGAGCGTCGGAATTGTAACCCGAGGTTGTGGGTTCGAATCTCAGCTCTGGCAGGAATTTTCCACGACTGAGGTGAGACCCTTGAGCAAAGCACCGAACCCCCAACTGCTCCCCGGGCACCGCTGTGTCGGCTGCCCACTGCTCCAGGTGTGTGTGCACTTGAATGGGTTAAATGCAGAGAATACATTTCACTACAGAGTTATACTCTTTATAATTGTGTATGTGACAAATAAAGCTCATCTGAGCTTAATTACATTTTTTAAAAAAAAAAATCAGTTACAAAAAAATCCCCCAAATTAAAGTGAATATGTACATTTCGAAATGTATATTTACCTTAAAAAAATTTTTTTATAATAATTGTATTTTGTTTACATTTTGTTCTCTACATTTTAAACGGATATCAACATGAATCATAATTTCTGCATGAAAATCTTTGCACACAGTTTTTATTGCCAAATTGTTCTTCATGTTGGGAAAGAAGTTGGAAGATGCCTGTTTTGAGGATGTGTTTTACCCTTCTGTTTGCTTTTAATGATACATCTTGGAATCCTTAATTGAAAGAGGACAAATAAAGGCTGTTTTGTATGCAGCCATTTGCAACTCCGCCATGCAACTCTGGAGATCATTTGCATAATGAAAGTGATTGTATGTGTCACAGAAGGAAAATCCAGGCAGCTGGAAAGGTGGCGATTTGGGAAGGAAATTTAACACACCTCTCTAACAGAAAGAGATCTGGGAAAAAGACAGTGGTGCATAAACAAAGATGTGTGCAAGACCCCTTTGGTGATCTGGGAGATGCATTATGAATGCAAAATCTAAATACTTTGTATATATGGCAAGAAATATGCTCAGATTACACAGCAATGCTTTTGCTTATTATTCAACCATGCACGTCTTGAAGCATTAATCATCTTTAATCAGTCAAAAGCATATCTTGTGCCAAAATGAGAATGTTGAAGTAATTCTAGAGTAACAAATCTAACTTAAGGTTATGCTCCCATCGTTTTCCTCATATGTAACTCATTAAGCATGACGTTCCGCCCAGCAGGAGCCTGGCGAGATCTCTTCCAGCTGTTGTCCTGTACTGTTTCCCAGCATGCCTCATTCTGAGGCCATGTCCATCATGATAGGATCTGATTTGCCTCAATTAGTTCAGCCTGGACATTCAGCTCAGACTGTAGGAATGCTGGTTTTGCGGCTCCTGAAATTAACGAGCCCGTCTGAGGGGCCCTCCCAGAAGTCAAACCAGGCTCCAGCACTACCTACCGACGCGGCATCCAGCGCATCGACGGGGCCACAGGCAAGGCTCATGGCTGGTCCCTTAAGGACCCTTAAGGACCCAAAGCATAATGTACTATAAGAAGAAATGTTCATGCATTTTCAAGCTACTTTTGAGAAGAGCTAGTTAGGCATCGCAGTGATGGAAACCTCATCATTAGATTCGTATCAATATTTCAGTCACACTTTGCATCGTGGGAGATGCCAGCAGGAGGGGCGTTTCAGATGCCGCATCTTATCCCAACATGAGAAAGCATGCAGATGTCATTTGCATTTCTCTTCATGCACTGCTTGCGTCTGTGTCTAAACCATCTCACTCATCGTCTTCTTCTCAAAGGGCTGCAAGCATAGATCTCATTTCTATCAGCCAGTCTTATGCTTTTGCTATTTCTTGAGAATGTCTGCCATAGGCTCGGCTGGATGAGATTGAGGTGTCTGTCGTTGATGCTTGAGGAAGGGAAGGGGGCACACACTCTGGATCAGGCCCAGCTGAGGTGAGAGCGTGTCTGGATGCGTGGCAGAAATCCCTGCAGCCAGTCTTTGCTTTCTTTGAGCTGTCAGTGCTCCAGTTTAGCTGTCAAAATGGAAGATGTCAGGGTCACTGTGGTCAGAAACTTTCTGTTTTTGGAAGAAGTCGTATTTTGGTCTAGTGGCTCAGTTTATAGAATGGCTTTATAGGAAGATTGCACTTCATATTGTCAAATAAATCCAGTGTCTTCAAACTTCAAAATGCAAGTTAAATTTAGCAGGATTGCAAAATCTGTTCTTTTTCTATTTAAAGGATAGGGATAGTTCACTCTGCTATCATCACTGTCATATTAGTGTCAAAAAAAGAAATCTATGTGACTTGTCCATGTGATACAGCATTATGTGAGAAACAAACTGAAATACTATAATAATAATATTTTTTTTATTTATTGTTGTTGTTGTCATATTGATATATAATCAAAAAAACGTAGGCTAAATTGTGCAGCCCTACTGAAACCAGTATTTTTTCATTAATACATAAATAAAAATAACGATTTAAAAATAAATGAATAAAATGTGTGAATATGAATTATCTTTATCATTAAACAAAAACAAATCTGTGAATAATGATATTTTGAAAATGAATGAAAAAGCAATTCAGTGGCTTAAAGGGGTCATATGATGCTTTTTTAAAGATCGTTATTTTGTATTTTATTGTTCAAAAAACACATTATTTTTCAAATACTGTACATTGTTGTAGGTCCTCTATGCCCCGCCTCTCTTAAACGCTTAGTTTTCTACAAAGTCCCTCCTTCCGTCAAGCGCAGTCTACTCTGATTGGCCAACTGACATGGCCGAACACCACAAGCACGAGTAGGAAATGTAAAGCCCCTTTCCATAATTGCAAGATTTAGCTTTCAAAATTATAGTAAAGATAGTTAAAAATGTCCTTAGTTTTACCATCAGTTCAAGCCGAGAGGGGAACAGAGTCGCGTGAAAGACACTCTGATGAAGCTCGTATGTGTTTGCACACAAGTCACTATTGTGTGACCGTGTCTCCCTCTCTCACACACGGGAGCACACACACACACATGAGCACGCACACACTCAAATGCATATGACACTGCGCTGTGACTCTCTCACACACACACACAATGCACGCTCGCACACACACACACACACACACACACACACACACACATGACACAAAACTCTGCATTTGAACAGTCAATAGCAAATACTTAAACTAATAACAAAACATACAATCGCTGATTCAGAAGCGCCAGATTGTCATAGCAAAGTCAGAATTACCTCCTGTCCTAGGTTCACGGCGTGTTTGAATGAGCCGTTTTAGGGGGGCGTAGCAAAGTCTTAACTTTGATAAAGAATATCTCTTTGGTTTTGAGACTTTAGTCTTTGTAACTTCAGGGATCGTATCTATGGACAATCAGTTTGTAACACTTCAAAGAGAATGGAAAACTTGAAATCGCATCAAATGACCCCTTTAAGAAGCTTCTTTTTTGTGCTTTGTTACTTTTCTGGAGTTTGACAGTGTATGTCCCCCATTCACTTCCATTATGTGGAAAAGAGCACCTGGGACATTCTGCGTAATATAATTTGCGTAATTAATTTAGTTATAATTTAGTTAAAAGAAATCCTACTGGAAACGACATAAGGGTAAATATAATGATGACAGATTTTTATTTTTTTGGGTAAAATGGCTCGTTCTTGTCAGCATTCAGCCCTGCCGTCGATACATGCAACTGTATTTTATGCGGACCATTTCAGAAATGCTTAATTGTTGGTATGTTGTTTCCACTGCATTGAACGTAATATTTCACACAGGTGTTGAATATTTCAGAATGAATTTCTCAAAAGAGGCACCTATTGCTATTCTTTGACGTACCATTTTTGCATCAATTCTTGCATGACTAGAAACCCATAAAGCAGTGCCGGTCTTTTTTTGGAAGCTCGCACGACAATCCATACTCCTCTATGCAGTGTAATTTTCTGATCTGAGAGCTCAAGTAATCATAATCAGTTATGGATAATTGTCAGCACAATAGCTGTTGTTTGTGAAGTTTTCCTCTATTTTGTCTCCAGCAGAACACATGCGAGCGACAGCAAACTCAACCTCCTGTGATCCATTATACCGTCTTTGCGGTTATCCTGTAAAGCTCTCTCTCTGCTGCATAGTCCTTCAGATTTTTTTTTTTTATAAGATTACAGATGATGCCCCGAAATGAATTTGAGGGGTCAGTGCAGATCTATTTTCCAGTCAGACAGCAGCACCTGGAAACACTGCAGTCTTATCCATCACAGAAGAGAAACAGCCACCCTCAGCCAGCTGAAAAGGACACAAGCAGTGCTTCGAAGCAAATATGGCTAGTTTAACCCCGGCCTGTTGCGATATTGGCTGTGCAGGTCTCAGCAGGAAATAGCCTATCTGGAGATCTGAGGTCTATTTCACATCACCTGGCCACCTTCTAGTTTACAGTCATAATTCCAGACCACAGCGTCTTACCGAATACATGCGGCACGCTGTCAGATACTCGCGATCGAGGCCTCCGTCCGAGAAGAAATAACAGTCTTTGATGTGATGCCTAACAACCCGCTGCTATGTTGGATCGCCTGTGCCACCTTTAGTTTAGGCTGCTTTGTTCAATGCCGAAATTGAAGTCAAGTATTCGTTGCTCTTGGCACCTCTCGCTGCACTTTTTCCCATCAGCCAACACATCTCCGCTCATGCATACAAGACGAAACGGCCATCGCAGAGGCGTCGGGTTCTCGATGACATCATTGGGAAGGGGGGCTTGTGTTGCATGTGGAAGCCTCCCAGAGAAAGAGATTATGTGCTAGAGTCGCCATATGCTCCTCTACCCCAGGTGACTACCGGCAAAACAGGAAGTTCCACCTTTTTAATAAGCGGTGTAGTGCCTGCCAGCATCGTATCAGTCAAGAGGGGAAAAGAATCAACTGTGCGTGTCCGTTTCACTCGTCATTATTAAGTCGTGTTGAGGAAAAGAACAGATTTCTTATTTTAGACCTCTTTTGTTTTGGCGAAGTCTTTAAATGTGAATTTAAAATGGATATTTTTTTCGTTTGATGAGCAGCAGATGCTTTGGTGCTTTTTTCCGGTATCTATCAGACTATTTTTAGAGGTGGTTGAGATTCATTATTGACATGCAGAGTTGAAAAAGATTTCAGTGAGGCTGATTGGGTGTGTGTATATATGTGTGTGAGTTAGGATGAATAATTAAAAGATGATGTAATGCACTGACGGAGAGAGGGAAGGAAAAAAAGTGATACAGAGTCAGTGTAGATCTGCACTCCAGGCAGCACCGCATGAGAACTCATTTTGCTAATGCTATTGGAACATGCAAGTTCAAACGTACAAGCCATTTTGTTTGACAGCAAAATTTTTGCAATTTATTTTGGGATTTGTCAGTCCTCACAGTCTACTGTGTGTGTGTGTGTGTGTGTGTGTGTGTGCGCTGTTACACATGAGTGCGGCTCTGCTCAGATTGTCCAGCTTCTTCTAAAAGCTTTTTATGTCTGTTTCCTGAAAACACTCCATCTGTTTACCCATTTAATTAGTGACAGATGAATCAGATGATGCATTCTGCAGTTAATGCCATTCACTTGTTCTGGGAGCATTTGCTATCCTGTTCCTATATGGAGTGTAGGAATGTGCAAAGCGACTTGTTTTTGACACTGAGTAGTCTCTAGTTTGCCTAGACGACTAATCGAGATTATAGAAATCACGAATTTGTGTCGGAAACACTGACAGTTAACTAGGCTAGTTTTGCATTCACCAAAACTTAATCCGACACATTTCTTGACACAAGGGGTAGTCCACCTAAAAAATTAAATGTTGGGCGAACTATCCCTTTAAGGATAACAATATAAATATATGAATACTGTAATATTTCACTGTAAAATTATATTATTTAAAAAACAAATGTTCAATATCTTAGTTTCTTAACTGTTACATTTTAAACCATCAAGTTTTTTTGGTGGAAAACTGCAAGTCCTTAAAGCTTTCTTTTGTTGGCATCTGTTGCATTTCTAAATGCACATAAGTGACCCAAACTCACAGCACAAGCAGAAATGAGATTGTGTGGAGAAGCATTTACTGCAATCCACTCCAAACAACTCTGAGACTCTGAAGACATTTGATAATGAGCTGCTCGTGTATAAAGAACACAGCACCACATTTAACTCTGAAAAATGCAGAAGGCCTACATATAGGCTATTTAACTAAATCACAGCTTTTGTGATTTTATAATCGCAATAAACCATATCGCAATTTTGGATTTGCTTCTATTGAATCATGCAGCCTTAGCAGCCATGTAAGGTTTTCGCATTATAACCATCTAAAGAATATTCAGCATTCTTATGTAGTAGATGCTTTTAAAATGAATGTATATTGTCAACCAATTATTGACTAATCGGATGACCGGTCAACTAGTCAGGTAGTGTATTTCACACTATTCACACAATAAAGATTTAAATTATGATTAGCATTAATTTTCTGCTTTGAATAAGCCACTTTGTGAATGCTCACATATTGACTATTCACATATTTTTCATTCAGTTCTCTTGAATCGCTGTAGATTACAGTCAGCAGTGTTCATACAAGACCAGAGCCTTTTACCTCAGTAGTAATCAGGTGGTCTTGAACTTTTAGCATTGCTTCATTCTGTCCTTTTCCTTCTAAAGTGCACCATTAACCTCTCAAATAACCCTACGGGAGGTACGCAGGTGATTTCTGCTGCCATATTACACTGGTAACCACGGTGACAAAAGGTTTTTGTTGTGAAACTACCTTCATGGCAGCCATTTTGGACTGCTTTATTTGTTTATGTCCCGGATTACACCGATTATACCTAATAGGCTGTGTTAACTGCTTAAACTGTGTTCTTTTATCCAAGGTAAAGTCATAAACCGTTTAAGCGGAACCTGAATGAAAACACATTTAAAAAAAGGGCTTATTTTGTGTTGATTTTGATAGTTATCATTGTTTTATTGTACACCTACACAGCTCAGCCTCCAAACTGCCCTTCTCAAACACCTCAGATTCTGCCATACTTGCTCACCATGTCACTGTGTGCAGGACTGTTGACTGCATTAGCATGTTGTTAGCATTCTGTCATCGACTGGAGCACAAATGGATGTCATCTTCTTCAGCTTCTCCTGTGAGACTCGAAACGAGCTGTGTTGCTCAGCTGTGAGATCTCAGTATTCCTAGGCTGCTCTCGATTGTCATTACCGTTTCTAGCATTAAGCATTTACGTTATTGATTTTAGCTTTAGATTGGTAAAATGTAATAAATACCTACATTGACTTTTAAATCAATGCATTGACAACAGAGACACATTGTGGAGGCAATAGGCTAAGCCGGTCTCTGGAAGAGATTTGTGGGTAGAGATCAATGCAAGTGGCAAAATATGTTTAGCCTTTAACAACAGAATGAGTAGCGCTTTTTAGCTAATGCCAGAAAATGCAATTATGTTGCAGCAGACGACCTTAGACGATGTCTGTGTATCAAATGTAATGTGTGCTTGCATACTCAGCATGAGCGCTACCTAGCAGACGCAATTTCATTACGTTTCTGAAGTCATTTGACTTCACACACTGGTGCGCGCTTGCTAATTTAACTCGCTCCCACCTGCTGTTGGCAAATGTATGTGTAATTGTTTTAGTTTAGAGCTGTATTTTATGATAAACGCAAATGTGAGACGGACGAATATGCATGTCCTGTTCGGGTGTCTCCAATCCATCAAGTCAGCTCACAGATGAGGCCCAGCTGGAGCCAGGAAAGACCCAGACTGGTCGGCATGGCAACCTCAGCACCAAACCGCTCATGCAACATTCATGCTGACCTTTTATTTGTCTGACTTTGGCCCTCTCATGGCCCCTGCGCATCGCCCTCCGGCCCTGTGCAAAGTCTTAGGGCCTCATACAGGTGTGTCTCCTCTCACCTTGTCTCTCCATTCAAACCCGACTCAGCCACATGCCGCCTCGTTCAGCTTTAATAAAGGTCAACATGATACCAGCAGCGTTGCGGGGGAGGGAGAGATAAATACGATCTGCTTTAGAGAGAGACGTATGGAGAAAATGACCTCAGTGTGGTGGAAAAGAGGCTGTGTTTGTGTGTCTGACTTTGAGATGATGAAGGAGATAATTATATCAAATCACACCTGTTAACTGTTGTTTCTCATTCTTTAATTTTTTCACCTTTACCCTAGTTTTGTACAATAAGGTATAAAAGTCTATATTCTTCTCTCTCTCTCGCTCTCTCTCTGTATATATATATATATATATATACAGGTGCATCTCAATAAATTAGAATGTCGTGGAAAAGTTTTATTTCATTTATTTCAGTAATTCAACTTATTAAATAAATTCATTGTACACAGACTGAAGTAGTTTAAGTCTTTGGTTATTTTAATTGTGATGATTTTGGCTCACATTTAACAAAAACCCACCAATTCACTATCTCAACAAATTAGAATATTTCATAAGAGCAATAAATAATTTTTTGTGTGAATTGTTGGCCTTCTGGAAAGGATGTTCATTTACTGTATATTTACTCATTACTTGGTAGGGGCTCCTTTTGCTTTAATTACTGCCTCAATTCGGCGTGGCATGGAGGTGATCAGTTTGTGGCACTGCTGAGGTGGTATGGAAGCACAGGTTTCTTTGACAGTGGCCTTCAGCTCATCTGCATTGTTTGGTCTCTTGTTTCTCATTTTCCTCTTGACAATATCCCATAGATGACATTGCACCCCAAATCATCACAGACTGTTGAAATTTAACACTGGACTTCAAGTAACTTGGGCTATGAGCTTCTCCACCCTTCCTCCAGACTCTAGGACCTTGGTTTCCAAATCTAATACAAAACTTGCTTTCATCTGAAAAGAGGACTTTGGACCACTGGGCAACAGTCCAGTTCTTCTTCTCCTTAGCCCAGGTAAGACGCCTCTGACGACAACTGTAGCCAAATTCCTTGACACGTCTGTGTGTGGTGGCTCTTAATGCCTTGACCCCAGCTTCAGTCCATTCCTTGTGAAGTTCACCCAAATTCTTGAATCAATTTTGCTTGTCAATCCTCATAAGGCTGTGGTTCTCTCTGTTGGTTGTGCATCTTTTTCCTTTCACTCAACTTCCTGTTAACATGCTTGGATACAGCACTCTGTGAACAGCCAGCTTCTTTGGCAATGAATGTTTGTTGGTTACCCTCCTTGTGAAGGGTGTCAATGATGGTCTTCTGGACAACTGTCAGATCAGTAGTCTTCCCCATGATTGTGTAGCCTAGTGAACCAAACTGAGAGACCATTTTGAGGGCTTAGGAAATCTTTGCAGGTGTTTTGAGTTGATTAGCTGATTGGCATGTCACCATATAAATGTGAGCCAAAATCATCACAATTAAAAGAACGAAAAGACTTAAACTACTTGAGTCTGTGTGCATTTAATTTATTTAATACACGAGTTTCACAATTTGAGTTGAATTGCTGAAATAAATGAACTTTTCCATGACATTCTAATTTATTGAGATGCCCCTGTATATATGAATATATACAAACTGTCTTATACACCAGCTCTTTCTGGTCCTTGAATTTGACTAGCTCAGAGCTTTTTTCAAGAGTGCAATATTATAGTGATAATAACAGAACTCCAACCATTTCACAATTTCCATAATTCCACTTGCAGCATTTCTCACAATGAGTTGTTGTAGCGTACGCCCAAATCCGCAATTTAGTTTTTTGAATAATATAGGGTTGGGCCGATAAATGATGCCATCGTCCATCGCCGATGGCTGACAGACATCACGATGTTGAGCCAGTATCGTGATTGCCTCCCCCCACCCCATATGTAAATGACGTGTACTATGGAACCCGTAAAGGGAATACATTCGAGATAGGAGGAAAAAATAAAAAAAATGTCAATACATTCTCACACAATTTGGGTAATTATACTGTATATACATTTTTGGCATCAGGGAGCCGCTATTAATATGCAGGGCATTGAAACCGCTTTTAAATGCGCGCTCTCTTTACATTCACTTTCGAGATTCGCGATCACATGTACTCTATACTACGGAGCAGCAGTACTTACCATACCTTTTACAAGATTATATGCTTGTCAGTTTTACTCAGGGTCTGTAATTCATTCACTATCATCCTCAGTCATCTTGCCTTACTCTCTCTATGTGGTAAGTGAAATGTTATGTACTGTAATGAAACAGGCTACTGCTAGCAAGCAGCTAACCATGTCCCGTAGTGGTTCCGTAGAATACGTTATTTGTTTTCCGTGCCTTTCTGAATACGGATTCATGCTTCGGGCATACCCCAAACCCCACTTCCCCACCCCCACCACAGTCCAGTGCGATGTTTCACTGTAGACAATGTCCGATGCTAATTTGGTAGACATCGCCCAACCCTAGAATAATACTGTTTTTGTGTCACTGAACGTAGTTTTAAGAATTTTTTTTGCAAGAATGTAGTTGTTTAGACTTCAAATATGCTATTTGTTAATAAAGATAATGTCTATTTGAAAATTTTGGGAGATGTGAGCTCCATGGCATCAGTGGCCTTTCATTGCTCATGAACCCGTCTAGAGCAGCCTCACCTAAATAAACACACACACGTTTTGCCTAATGTTTAGCATTGAATATCAGTATGTCTGTGATCAGCTGCTGGCAGCTGTGATATGGCTTAAGTAATATTCTTTCAAAATGGTGAATGATAGTTAATTGTTCAAATTTATTAGATAACCACTGATTTCCCTGATAGCCTTTTTCTGCCACATGGAGCCATTCATCTTTCAAAATGCTCAAATTTGAAAGGTCCCCACATTCAGTGCGCTTTCACCTATTTCAACATTAGCATCTATCACAAGCAATTGCTGAATGGCCATTCACTTTACCTGACTGCTAGTCTCATTAATCAATGAAAAAATTGTAATATATTCAGTTCAAGTGCACTTAATGCAGATCACCTCAAATTCTTTAATATGTGACATTTGCTGCCTAAAACAGCCATTAACTATCTCTGCTCTGGAGTCAGCCTGGGACTGCTCACAAGCAGGATATTTTTGTACCTAATTCGCTTCGACATTAACACTGGTAACTTTCCTTAATATGGCACCCTAATCAACCAAGGATATATTTAATTTTGCATAATTAATTCATTGTGCCATTGGGGAGAGATGGGGGCATGAGGAGGAGAGATCCGCCAGGATTTTTGTGACTCAGAGCACAATCCTATCTCTCACCCTTCACTACACATGCTACAAATCAGAGATCATTTTTATACAGGCCAGGAGAAAAGAGACGAAACTGAGAGTGAGAGATGAAGAAAAGGAGGGGACATTTAGAAAATTGGCTCTTCGTGTATAATTACTTTCCAATTGTGTCTAAAGTCAAGCCTTGGGCTTGTGGCCCTCAGTCTGATTGCTACTCCTGTCCTGAAGTAGTAGAATCAAGAGAAAGAAAGAAAGACGGAAAGGGAGTAAACACTTCACCACATGTGTGTTGGAATTAAATTTGATTAGGGGACCACAAACTTTTTGATCCACAATCCATTTTTTTAGGTTCCAAAATTCTTGGGACCCCACAAATCACAATTAAGCAGTACATGAATATTACAGGTATTACACAACCTACAAATTATATTAGCACCACAAGACTAACACCACATTTTTCATTCTACTCTTTGTTAATTTTATGGTTATTGATTCTGTGAAAAGAACTATAACAAATAATTGAATTGGCACTCACCCTTTCTAATTAAACGATTTGGCTTGTCTGTCGTTGCTTAGAATGACATTTGGATCAGTATTTGGTCTTCATGCAAAAACCTTTTTGATTTCGTTGACAATTTAAAATTAGTAATGTAATATCAGTTTAAATGTGCTTTATTTTTAGTATTTTTATTCTTTAGAGTTTTTGAATAATTATAATTATTTTAGTAATTATTTATAATTGTTTCATTTTGAAAATATTTTAACATATTTTTACATTATTAATTACATTATTATAAGTAATTAAAGTAAATAAAGTTATATTATTAATATAACCTAATATGATCATTAATGCTTTAAATAAGTTCCAAAAATTATGCCATTATTTATATATATTATTAATCATAAGTATAAAACAGTAGAATTATGTGGGGTTGTAGTGAATCAGAGGTTGTAAACCTCTAATCTAGAGTTAATGTTAAAGACATTGGCAGTATTCCTTGCACTCTGAGGGACAAGGACTTGCTTGCCGAAAGCTTTCAGGTGTGAAGTGTCTTTGGTAGTAGTCCAACTGGGGTTGTTTGATTGCTCAAGCTGGATTAGGGTGAAAACAGAGTGCCTGTTACCTGTTCCAGTGTCTGCACATGCCATTACACTAATACCTGAGCTCTTTGGAAAGTCAGCTACACTATTGAACTATGGACAATGAAGTCTGCAATGGTTTTGGCATTCGTTTTAGCCCAGTGCAAGATTTGTTCCTTCCTGTTGGAACTATTTCAGGACTAGCATAAATACTCATGCAGTCCTCTCGCCCTCTTTGAACGAGTGCATGTAGGGAAGAATTTTGTGATGTAAAACCCACTCAGTAGACTGTGTTTTAGGGTGAGTGATGGAGTCCCAGGGGCCGACATTACACTGCGTGGTTTGAAGCGTCAGTGCCTGTTACAAGAGCCAACATTGATTCTACAGAGACCTTGTCAATCACCACCTGTCCAGTACACCTCCAGTCAATCTTCGGGAGAACTTTCCATTGGGTTTCTCTCAAAAGCTGGGGCGCTCAAGACCTCAGCCAGTCTCCTTTTCTTTCCACTCCATTTACTTTCCACTCCATGTGTTCCAAACCTGTATGACTTAATTTGTTTCTGCTGAACACAAAAGATGTTATTTTGAAGATTTTTTACTCCATATAATTAGAGTCCAAAACATGATTGGACCACTCATTGTATTGATTAAAAAAATGTATGAAAGTCTTACAGGTTTGGATTGACAGTGAGAATGTTATGAGGGTGAGAATTTTCATTTTTGGTTGAACTTTCCCTTTAACAAATGCATTAGCTTTCATGCTGGGAACCATGCATGATGGGAGAAGCCTTGTAGTAGCATTCACTTTATTTTGGGTGAACAAATCCATGGCTTCGGTTGTAGCGGAAGCGCATATGTTGAGCGAAAATCAGCGTCAAGAAGAGGCTTTTTAAAGCAAGGTCAGATTTTGTGGCAATGGGGCGGGTGTTAGCCTTCTCTTCCTCTCGCTTTCTCTCAATCTTACTCTCTCTCACAAGTAGAGGAGAGGGAATTGCTAGTGTAACTGGTGTGATGGGGGTGTAGAACTCCATCTGTTCACTACATGATGGAAACCTGTCAGGGAATTGAGGCACCACCATTCGCAGCTGCCACTGAGCCACGGACAGTGTGGTAGCGTGCTGCCAAGAGCTACCGAAGGGTTGGGTTTAGGGGATGGATACACTATAGGGTGGATGGGCAGTGTTTCTTCACCATGGTAATTGGCTTTTATATGCCCTGCTGGGACGTCTGCATCAAAGATCGAGCCGAGATCGAGCTCATGATGCACTTGCCTTCGCCTGATGGTTTTGTTTGTCACCCTGGCTCCATTTCTTTAGCTAACAGTCGCTCAGATCGTAGCTTCTCTCCCACATTTTCACATCACAGGCACTCTTTTTTAATGATATCATTAGCTAAATCCCCCTTCTTTTGGAAAATCCCCCTCAGCAGTCCCCAGTAAAAGTGATATATGCGGGGACATTCGAAGAGAGGAAGGTCACGTCGGGTGGAGTAGGCAGACAATGATTATATTAACCCTTAAAACCATGCAAGGAGCTAGGACTGGTGGACACTTTCCCCACCTTCTCCTTTTCCAATATTTTTGGTCTTATTCGTGACCAGACACACCAACAGACAGCTTTATCGATGCAAGGATAAATAATGGCATGTAGCTATTTCTGCGTTATAAATCACACTGCATTTATGCCCCATCATGTGGTTGTCTTTGCAGGGGAAGAATTTAGGTAATTTGAAAGGAATGCAATTCAATCAGCAGATGCTGAAAATGCTTTACAGGGAAGCGGCAAGGGGTATCTGACTGTCGCTAACATGCTTTTTAGTGTGATTTTCATAGTCTCATTGTCTTTTTTAAAGAGCACAGACGTTCTCAGAATTTCTCAGAATTCTCATCTATAATGATATGAGAATGAACTGACTGCACAATGAGTTGGATTGAATCTCTTGAAAGCATGTGAACCAGAGCCATTATGAAACTCAAAAAGAAAATTCAGAATAGATTCCCCTGCTCTCCATTTGTTAACAACATACTTTTGAGGGTTAGATAAGCCACAGAACAACATAATAACAAACTCAAGGGGCAGTAATACAATTTAGACAGCTTAAAAGCTAGCAGGGGCTTTGATGATGATTAATTTCCTTCTTGTTTTTATAAGGCAAAACTCTTGACCGTTGGGTTTATTCTGTGTTTTTAATGTATATATTGGCTTGTTCTAACTGTGGAGAATTATTATGTATTGAATTACTTTTCTTATAGAACAGAAGACGGGTTGAGTTTGATGGATGCAGTTCGCTTTGATTTCAAGAAAATAGCCCGATCGTATTATGCACTTACCTTTTAGAGTTATTAAGTAAGAAAGGAAGAGGGAGAAGGGGAATAAAAAGGAAAAATAATGAAAGCAGCTAAAACGAGCTCTCTTATTGTGAAATACTGGGAGGCATTTAATGGGCTTTATTTTGCACTAACTTGTTCTTTGGTTTGGAGGGCAGGTCACATTTTACCTAGGCAGCCTGCTCAATTTCTTTCTCTCTTTCTCTCATGCCGCAGCCAGCTGTAAGTGCTAGAGAAAAAAAAAGAGTAAATTAAGTGATTTGTGGAGGTATTGATCGGTAGCAAGGTTATTGATCAGGGTGTTGCGCGACATGGAGAAGAGTGAGGTTTCGGGGGGCCGAGCAGCTCTTGGTCTGGCTAGCCTGCTGGCATAGATGGGCACTCGCCAGCCCTGCTTTTAGACCAACCCCCCTCCAGCAGGCCACAGCTGCTGACCTCAACCGTGAAATGAGGGTGTGGTTATGTCCCAGCTCTGTTTATCTAAATTATGCTGATAACAAGTGGGTTTTCAGGAATAAATTGCAGATAGACTGGCTCGGATTTATTTAGCATCATAAAAAAAAAACAAAGTGAAAACCTAATCGTAGCAATCCAACATCCTAAATGAGCATTTTTCCTCAATCAGGGGCTAAAATTGGAAGCATCTCAATCAAACTGAAAAAAGAAAATATCTTTGGAGGAGAACATTATACAATGGCCGGATTTGAAGTTGATGACGATTGGCAGAGTCTGTTAAAAACTCCTATTTGAAATGGCTAAATGTATTGCAAAACATGGAAGAGGAATTTACTCAAAATTAATTGTGCCTACTGATTCATTTGCACACAACAGTCTGTTTTGTTAAAGCGCCAGATTAAATAACGGAATTTATGCAGTTTCAGATCAGTTTGAATGCTAAGTTTTGGAGGATGCAGTCTACCCTGATCCAGCATACTTTACCGGGACTATACAACGCTATAATCCAAACACCAAATCTGCTTTTTAAAATGTAGAAAATGTGCTTGACTATACTGTGTTTGGATGAATGCCCATTATAACAAATAATATATTGCTACCATATTAGTTATTAGCTGATGTAAGTGATTTTATTTACATTTTATGATATTTATTAATTTAATTTTAATGGTATTAATCAACCATTATAATAATTTTCTACAGTTAGATATATTTCATTTTATATTTAATAAAATGTATTTATTTTATTTATTAAAATGCACATAATTTAATTTCAACCTATTTTAATGTTTTAATTAAATTGTAATAATATTATATATATATATATATATATATATATATATATATATATATATTACGCAGTAGCATAAACGTTTTACAGAACAATTTTAACAAAATATGTTAAAAGAGGCTTGTCATTTTTAGACAGAATTGATATTGGTGCATCCTTAATTTCATGAATTACTACAGCCTTGATCAATTCAAAATGTTCAAGCATTTCATTTAAATTAAATTCTGTTTTCTACAGGCTGTAATAGTGCAATGTTAATTGCACAGTGCTATTTCAGAGCATTAACGCCTAGTTAAACTAGATGGCTGGTGGTTAGTCAAATAAAAACTGTTTTTGTGTTTTGAAATGCCATGTTTAGTGAATTTGCCCCCTAGTGAACTGTAATTTAGCCAATTTGTGTATAGATACCGGAGCTCTTTTGGTGTTCCTGGAGGTGTAGCATGAAGCCATCTGGCTATGGCTTGGATTTAGTTCAGAAGAGATGCAACAGACCCCCATCCCTCTCCATTATTGAACACTTTCTAAGCCGCCCCCTTCACCAAGTGCAATATCTCAATGGATTTCCGGAAACATGTACTTTCACTCTTCATTTTACCCCATTTCAATATTACTTCACTCTCATCTTTTCAGTGAAAAAAAGATCCATAAGGCTGATGCGAGAGAGAGAGAGAGAGAGAGAGAGAGGGGGGGGTTAAAGAAAAGGCTGAATGAGGGGAAAGGCATAAATTAAGTGAATCGGTTGAACAAAAGCACATAATGATGTGGATGACTACAGGGCAGAATCAGAAGGAGCGCGGGGAATATGGGTACACACGGTGCAAAGGAGGATGTGCATGAAAGCGTGTTCAGATGGAGTGAGAAAGGAAGACACACTCCTCAACACACTCGCTCCGGACGGCTTTAAATAATAGAATCTTGCGTAGCATCACTGCCAGGCACCAGTGATGTATTCATGTATATTTCAGGAAGTTGTAATCATTTCAATGCTTGTCTGCTTTCTTTTGTGCCAGAGATGAGATTGTGACAGAGTTGGTCCTGCTCTCAGGTCTCTATCTTTAATATTTTCGGCTTGAGAGGTGCTAGTTTTTGCCCAGACTTTGGACTACTCACTACAATCTATTCATGTTAAAAACTGCCCACTTAATGTCTGACATACTGTATGAACCGACTAACCAGTGTATTTTGTTTTTATGTGTTGTTTAGGGACAGGTGTGTATGATTCTGGTTTGGAAATATCTAGTTTACTTGCTGTTAGTTTACTTGCTAACCTTTGGGTTATTTATTCTTTAAGAAAAAGGGCCTTCCATCTATATCCTTGACCACCTTGTCATCATAGATTTAGCTGTCCTGGGCGACAGTGCCCTTTGGTAGCCCAGTGGGCTCTGACTCCTAAAAGTGGTTGCCATAAACATGCCTGAAGAAAAACAAAATCACATTTCTGTGTATCTTCTTTTCATGTATAGCACTTCTTCATTCTGGCTCTTTTCTCTGTCCCTTGCCCTTTGTCTGTGATGTGAGAGTTTTTAATAAAATGTAATGAAATGGAAGGACATGGAGGAAGTGGGTGAAAGTGGACACAATAAACAGAGTGAGAGGGAAGCCCAGCTAAGGGAAAAAAAAGTTTTAAACCAGTCTAAGAAGATTTTTTGGTCTCCCACATTGGTCTGGTTTGCTGGTTTTAGAGGAGCTTTTGAGTCCCTTCAGCTGGACAGTCTGCAAAGACCAGCTACCCAGAGGAACACCAGATAGCCAGGTTGGGAGACCAGCTAGACTAACTTAAACCAGTTTCAGGCATGTTATGGGACCAGTTATACCTCCTTAAACCAGTTTTGTGCAAGCTAGAAGAGCTTGACCAGGCTGGGGGATCAAATAGACGATTTTAAACCATCTTTGGAGACCAGTTATACAGTACCTGATTAAACCAGCTTTGTGTAAGCTAGGAGATTTTGACCTGACTGGGAGATAATTTAGACCAGTTTAAACAGGTTTAGGCATGCTGGGAGACCAGTTAGACTTGCGTAAACCAGTTTTGGCCATTTGGGAGGTCAATTCTAACACATTTTACCAGCTTTATGCAGGCTAAACAGTTATTTTCTTAAACCAAATTAGGAGACCAGATATACCAGATTAAATAAGCTTTGTGTAGGCTTGACCAGAATGGGAGACCAATTAAACCAGCAGAATGAGAGACCTACTGGACATGCTTAAACCATTTTCAGGCAGGTTCAAAATGGGAGACCAGGTTGAACCATCTTTGAGAAGACTTTGAGACCAGTTAGACTTGTTTAAACCATCTTCAGGTTGGTTAAGAGACCAGATATAGCAGCTTAAACCAGCTTTGTGCAAGCTAAGAGAGCTTGACTGGGTTAGGAGAATAATTAGACAATATTTGGACAAGCTGTAAGGGCAGTTAGACTAGTTTCTACCAGAAAACAGGTTGAGGTTTAGACTGCAGAAACATCAAGTCCTTAGTTCCAAACTTGCACACATACTCTCACACAGTGAATGTCTTCTGAAACTCCAGTCAAATAACTACTGTTTATAACAGCAGTGCAGAGTAGTAGATAACTTTATCAGACAGTAAACAGTGAGAGATCTGTATAGGAAGCCTCTGGGATTTACATATAACCTGTTATGAAGTCTGCTTATTCAACTAGACACCAATCACTTGCTCCCTCAGTCTGTTTTTGTTTGTGTAGAGCAAAACTGATGCTGTGTTTGCCTCACCGTGAGTCAATGGTCAAAGTCTCCAGAGTCTTTCTCCATTACTCATGCACAGAGCAGAGGTGTATCACACATACCCCTGGTGGTCTTGTTATAAATTAGATTTTTAGAATAATATCTCAGAAAAATGGATGTCTCCCAGGAGATGAACGTGTTCTCACTGACACAAACAGGCCATTATTCCTCAGCCATTTATTTAGAAACCCAATAATGTGTTTTAATATGTTTTAGTATCACTTTTTTGTCTTATGTACCTCCACTGGACCATCATTTTGCATTATCGTTAATATTATTAAAGTGAAATGATTACAGTGACTCAGTTTTAAACTAAAAGCAACCAATAATGGGTCTCTTCCTCTCAAACCGAAGCAGTTTAACAAAACACAAAACCAACATTTTATGCAATGATCAAGAGACATTTATTATTGTATTTTATAGAACTACAAGCTTTATATATACAGTTTCCGATTTAAGTTAATTCATAAAAAATCAGTTCCAGAAAGCACAAATATACTGTATCTGATGCTTTGAGCTTCCATTCGCACAAATTAACGCACATCTATATGTGCGAATGGGGCCCATTGTAAAACCAACAACGTTTTTTCCCCATTGATTCTAGGGCTGTTGTCATGGAAACATGTTCCAGCGCTCTTGGCTGTGGCATCACATGGCTGGAAAATGAGCATGAAGCTCAAAACGCCTAGGCTGACATCATGGCAGAAATGTGCACGGAAGATTCTACTTGCACTTCTACATAACGCAGGTTGCGAAAGACATGAGTACCTACTGCATATATAATGAGCAATATGCGCTGTAGGACTTAGTTTTCACTCCGCACAGAATGCGTAATTTCTACCATTTTAACCAATCAAACTAGAGATGCTTCAATAATCAAATATTTATATTATGCCTGATAATGATAAGCCAATATGTATTTTTATAGCTAATAACTGATCAATTGTTGATGCTAAAATTCTATACTGTTTTGTCTAAACAATTGAAAAATAAAACCCTAGAATCAATCAATCAATATTACAACAGAAATAAGGCATGGTAACATTATAATATATAGTATGAAAAATATGTTATAATTCTAAAATTGTTTCTAATTGCTTTAATTAAAGTTATGTAAATCAATTAGTTGGAAATACTATTATATGGGCTCACATGGGGGTGCGATATTGGAAAAAAATGATATCTCGATATTTTGGGGGATTTTGTCGATAACGATATTTAGACGATATTTGCAGAAGTGTGTTATTGTGCTGATATCTGAATACCGTGCACAGCTGCAGTTTATGATATTCTTCATATTCTGTGTGCTCAGTTCACATCAGTGATAGAAATTAATCTTTTCATTTAAGTTTAAATTAGATTTTTACCTTTTAATAAAGCAATTTTTTTCTAAAAGTGTACATCTTTTGAGTCAAATTGTTACATTTAACCAGTCAATTAATATAATACACATTTAGGCTGCTCCCAAACAAATGAAACCAGTATTATCAACATGAATCTCTGCAGAAGCTGCATCTGAAGGTGTTTAGATGTATTCACACACTGTTTAATGCAGCTCAGAGTGCCTTAACCAGTTACAAATGCATTATTTGACGTTTTAAACATAAAACATTGAATACTGATATTTAAAAAATTGTTTAAAATGAAAATGGACTTTAAAAGTTAAATTAAACTGCCAGCAGGTGGCAGCACGTCACTGTTAACAAGTGAGTCATTGTGACTGAACCGAATCATTTAAACGGTTCATTGATTCATTCAAGAACGAATCACCGTCATGTTGCTCAGAGACGCAAAACATCGCTGTAGCTGTTTGGAATGATTTTTTTGTCAGTGAAATGGACCAAAAACAGGCAATATGGTGTCTAAAATGTAAGTCTCTTGATATTAGCTTATTGTTTATTGAACTGTTGTATAAAGCATTCTTTGTGTGATTTTAATCATATGAAACGTAAATAAATACATTTTCTGCCCCATATCTTGAATTTTGTGATCAATCTTAATGCATTTTAATCGACTGAATCATGCAGTGAAAGAACACGCTCTAAATGCGCGCGTGCACTGTTTAACCCCTTCGTCACCACTTAGGCTAATGTATTCGTGCACTCCGTAACGTAGCTGTTTTGTTTGGTTCTATAAACTCTTTGGACAATACTCGATATTGTCAAATTGCATATCGTTAAAACATCAATTACGATATTATCGCAGATGATATATATCGCACACCCCTAGGCTCACATAATCATCAGAAAGATGGGAATCGTTTTCCAAAAGATTTTGGCGGTATAATGTTGGGGTACGGTATGTATTTTATTGTATTATTTTATTTATTTTTTGGAATCTGTGATACTTTTTCGTTTTCAGGATTATTTTATGAATAAAAAGTTTCAAAGAATAGCATTGTTTTAAAATATAAATCTTTGTAACAATGTACACTTCTGTTCAAAACTTTAGGGTTCAGTAATTTATTTTTAAAGATAATAATACTTTTCTTCAGCAAGTATGTGTTAAATTTGATAAAAAAGAGTGATAGTAAAGACTTGGAGAGATTTATTTTGAACAGCTGTGTGTGTTCTGAGTAACAATGTAAGAAGAATGTTGTCCATGGTATATTTTCACTGCAAAACAATAAGAAATGCTGCAAATTTGAGAAAAGCAGCAGAAAAATCAGTCATTTTAGGCCGCAAAAATCAGAAAAAAGTCCTGCGAAATCCTGGAGGGACTATATATATATATATATATATTAGAGGTGGGCATATATTATAATCTAGATTAATTTTGGAATTAATCTAGAGGCCATTGAATTCTGCAAGATTCAGAATATGTGGCTACCCAAACATTATAAGTAAGTGTGCCCAAAATGTATTTTGTTATTATATTGAACTGAAAGCCATCTTATTATGCACAGATTAAATTTCATGTAAATCATCCAAGCACCACATTACATTTTTTTTTTTGAAATTTCACTCTCGATATTTTTCTATGTACTGTATTTTTAGATATATTTCAAAGTCGCTACAGTTCACATGAGACCTGCAAATCCTGTTTGCAAAAGCGCACACAATGTTATTCTGGCACAAACAAATAAATATAGTACAGATTCAAAAGGATAGGCTACTTTTATCTGTATGACCACAAAATTATGCTTTATTTTAAGAGCAAGTGAGCTCACCGGAGCCTGTCTTGCAGCAGATGCACAGTTTGCACACACAAACACTTCAATAGCGCACATTTCTTAGCACTACTTAACGATCATATTGAGCGGCCAACTGTAAAGTACATACATACATCTTTCAGATGAAAAGCCATATTTGAGGTTGATGAATGATAGGTGAGCGTTTGGATGTCCTGCCGATTGTATTACCACACAGACCACTATAACAATCTGTCCATCACGGACTGCGAGCCTCTAGTTGAGAGACTCTCGCCCCTACAGTGCACTCGCTAGGTATACATCCGCTCTCTTTCAGGGTGAAACTCTCATCATAGCTCATAACTTAGTATAGACCCAGCTCCCAAACCAACTTTGAGAATAGATTAACGGCGATATTTTTTATCGCCGATAAGAGTCTCACGTTAACGCAGCACGTTAACGCCGATAACGGCCCACCACTAATATATATATATATATACTGCAGGGCCATTGAATGCTTGAATCTAATTGGCTGACAAACATTATAAGGTGTGCAATTATTTTCATTGAAAACAGCCTGTTTAACAACTTATAAAGACAAATTTCACTATAATTAGAGACATTACTTTATGTTTTCTAATTAGCAAGGGAGGCGTTGAGATGCGGAAGAAAAATCTTACTCACAATAGTGATTTAAGTAGAAAAAACAGAAGAATGCCTTGAAATATATCATCTGATCGATGTCTTGAGGTGTGGCAACCGTAGTATATGCGGAATAATTGACTTCGGTCCGTTGAATTATTTAAGGAATAATTGACGATGGCCCGTTTAATTATTAGAAAATAATGCACACCCGAGGTGGTGATGCGGTCACGACGCGAAGCGAAGTATATATGTATATATATCAATGCTACAAGTGAAATTAGTCATTACAGCATTATAATATATAGTATGAAAAGTTAATAATAATTTTAAGACTAGCTAAAGATTACATTATTTGTACTTTGAGTGAGCTTTAGATGACCACAAATATAATCTAAATGTAAAAATGAGCAGAAATGGGCATTAAACTTATATTGAATATACTGCTGTATAGCGAATATACAAAAACAATTTACATTAAAGATTTTTTCACTTATGTATTGTGTTATTTCTGGTTAGGACAAAAGTCTGGATGGAGCATCTGTGTAGATTTTGGCTGCTTGTTCAGCGTGCTACAAATAAAAGAGTACTTAATATGAGTTTCAACAAAGACGCAGGTGTTGCAGCACGAAATGAATACTTGACGTGAAGTCATGCAGAATGCAAAATGATTAAATGATTGATAAACTACACATATGGATGAAAATCTGTGTGGTCCGTCTCACTGGAGAATTGCATGCCGTGGAAAAGCTTTACTCATGATGGGATGGACTTCAAATTCCCTCCCCCCTTTCAAAAAGCGTTAAGTGGTAGATGTTTCATATGCATATGCATTATTAAAACATGAATATGCATCGCTTCGACACTCAGCACCTGTCACGCTCACAGCCTTTATTTAGTATGGTTGTGTGCTGCAGTGTAGTGTGTTTCTCTAGCTCAGAGTCACAGACCGTTCAGGCGTTGACCCTAGATCCAGGTTGTCTGTTCTATTATTACATCTATATTTGATAATGCTCAACAGCCACTAGATTTAAACACTTGATTTCTCTGTGCAAAGCACACAGCCCACAGCCATTGATACAGGGATTGTGGGGAAATGAGTCACAGTGAGTCAACACTGACTACTTATTTGTGGCTGTTAATATCTACACGATTAAAAGTGTTTGCATCTAAAGTTTCTAATTGTTTTAATTAAAGTTCTGTAAATTAATTAATTTGATGGAAATACTATTATGTGTGCTCGCATAGTAATCAGAAAGATGGGAATTGTTTTGCAAAACGATTTTGGAGGTGTAATATTGGTGTACAGTATGTATTTTAATAAAACACTACCATAATGGTTTTCAGGCAGTAAAATGTATGTAATTATTGCAATTTAAAATAATATTTTTCTATTTTGATATACTTTAAAATGGAATTTATTCCTGTGATGCAATGCTGTCGCCAGTGTCACATGATTCTTCAGAAGTCATTCTAATATACTGATTTTTTTATCAGTAAACAGTTGAGCTGCTTATTTTATTTATATTTATTTACATTTTTTCAGTATTCTTTGATAAAAAAGTAATAAAAGAACAGCATTTATTTAAAATGTATTTATAATTTTTTTTACACAATTATCGGACATAACATTAAAACATGTATCCGTGTTTTGGCCAGAATTTTTATATTACAACATTCCTATATATATATATATATATATATATATATATATATCTATTTCATAAATATCTTTAAGACAAGCTATTTAATTCTCTGGTTGTCCATTTTTGCCTGACGAATATAACCGAAAATTTTCGGACGAAAATAGCAAAAAAATAAACTCTTTCGGTGTCCGACCGAATAAGCGAAAAGACAGAATAAATTGTACCGAAAAATGACGTGACACGATCAAATAGAAGCACACACTAATGCAGCAAACACATCTGCAGTGTGAAAGTATTTAAAACTGTCAGAGAAAGACACAAAAAGCATTACAAGAACGAAACACAGACAGAGAGAGACTGTTTAGTGCTGCATCTCATGTCTCTGATGAGAATTTGCTGTGGTGATGTGACAATAATAGTGATTTGATTTGAAGAGGAAGGGGTGGTTGTTGCTGCTTACTATGATGATTGAAATCGCGAAATGACCTCAAATAATTTGTAAATAAACTACAGAATGTTGTGTTTTCAAATACATGCACAAATTACATGCAAATTATTCAAACAGCGCTTTGGCTCACAGCGCCAAGGTTTAAAGTCCAAAGCGTGAGAAAAATCTGCACTAAAACACTGTTACTCATCATTTGCTCAGTAACATTTTTATAATTTTTTAAAGACGTGACAATGTGATGCGTGCGTCAAACATCTTTCCAAATTCATAATGAAAATAATTTTAAATATCTGCATGCTTAAATTTTCATAAATTTTCATTTTGGTGCATCCCTAATAAATGTATTACTTAAGGAGCAAAATTACATGATTGAAAAAACAAATTGACTTATTTTCTGCTTTTCAATTTCTTTCTTGTTTTCTTCTGAACATTAATTTATACAGTGTAAGATAATAGGAATAACACCAGCCTCTTTAATTAGTTTCTAGATACGCGACTGAAGAGCACGCATCCAGGTAGTGCCTTCTTTTGCAGCCCAATCCCACGGAGATCCGCAGGCTTTCACGGAGTCTCTATGACTGTGTCCTCAAGTTGTTGGTTTTGACCTGATTTACTCAGAATCAACAAAGGGCCGGGCCGCCACAGTGCTGCGATGAATCTCAAACAGGCACAGAGGTGACAAGCACTGTGTAAGGAGACAACAGTGGGCAGGTGTGCATGTCGGATTGACAGCGGAGTTTAAATGCAACTCTCTTCATGCCTCAAGCTCATGTGTGCACGCTCATGTTCCACGTGTGTGATTCTGTGTAGGTAGCTGGTCACTGATTTAAAAAAAGAAAAAAAGCCCATTGCATTTACCTGATGGCTGTCAATCAGTTTGTGGCAGCTCCATAGTGGACCCTGCCTGGGGGAATTATGGAAGTTTGTGTTTTGATGGCAGTTGTGAGACAGGAAAGCAATAGAACGAGACCGTCTCAGAGGAGTTAACACAGATGCTCACCTGTCAGTATCAGAAACGAAGAAAAGTGTGTATGTGTGTGTGTGTGTGTTATGTGTTTGTGTGTTCTTGTATGAAGTTAAGTCAGTGATGAGGAACAGCTAGACAGATCCTGGAGCATTTTGAGTGGTCATGCAACCCTGTCTGGACCTGTTCTGGTAGTTCATGATAAGAAAAAGTGAAAGAGAGAGAGTGTGTGTGTGTGTGTGTGTGTGTGTGTCTGTGTCTGTGTGTGTGTGTGTGTGTTTTAAAGATCACTCATCAAAGACTTGTGCTTGCTGTGATTTAGAATAAGAAAATAACTGTAATCTGTATATCTCCTTAGATCCTAAAAATGAAAATTCTGTAATATACTGGAAATGTTTTATTTACACATACACGTATATATATATATATATATATCGTACATTCCGGAAACTGGCTGCATGATTATTTCAAATACAAACACTGAGGGAGTGACGGCAGATTTGTCATCCTTCCCTCTTCTGATCAATGTAATCAATCTCTCAAGATTTTTTTTCTTTTGGAAAGTCATAGAAACACTATTGTGGATTTTTGTGGATTGGGGCAAATGCGAAGGCAAAATTATATTTGCTATAATTTCCATTCACCACTAGAGAGGTTTAGCCAAGTATGATGATTTCCAGTTCTGAGAACCCTAGAAAATATGAAAATGGTCTCTGAACAAGGACTAGTGCTTCAAAATGAACATATAAGCACAATGAAATTATTATAAATGTGTTCCATACAACTCATGCTCTATGTTCTATATTGTTTGAAATAATACAATAGTGTGAGAAACAGACCAACATTTCTGAACTTCAAGAGATCATGATTTGTGATTTTTCATTGAATTATTCAAACTGGTTTTGTGAAAGGAACTGATTAATTGAAAAGTTTTGACTCAAAAGAATGCTTTGTGTACTAATTGGATATCGAAGCTTCTCTCGTGAACTCTCATTAATGTTCCAAGGAAAACTAGAGAGCTGGTCAATATTTTCAGTGTGTAATGACTAATGAGTCCAATTCTAATCTGTTTATATGGCTTCTGAAGACTTGAATGGTATGGGCCTCTTTTATGATGCTTTTGTGTCCTTTTTGAAGCTTGAAAGCTTGCATTCTGTGTTCCACAAAAGAATGTCATGCAGGTATAGAATGTTATATTATGTCAATTTTCGTTTTTTGAATGAACTGTCTAAAACCAGGTCTTCCTAGCAGAGTGCTTGTGTTGAGACAGTGCTTTCATTGATTCTGAAAAAGAAATCAACAATAATGTTGTACACATCTCTTCAGACAGGAGCTCTAAATGTCATGTGTTAACTAAAAGAGTTTTTAAACTGAGTGCTGGTTTGCATGAGCTGTTTTACAAGGGTCTTTTGTTCCGCCTTCATATGACTGTAGTCTTCTAGAACGCTGCACTTGTCACATGATTGTGGCTTTCTAAAATTGATTCATATGTCTGTCTCTTTATAGGTTGCAGAGGAAAGCTGTGTGGATTTGGAGCGTTGTGTGAGAGAGACCCGACTGACCCCTCTAAAGGAGAGTGTGTCTGTAAGAAGATTGTATGCCCGTCTGTGGTGGCGCCGGTGTGCGGATCTGACTCCTCTACCTATTCCAATGAGTGTGAGCTGGAGAAGGCCCAGTGCAATACACAGAGACGCATAAAGGTGATGCGCAAAGGCCCCTGTGGTGAGTCTAGTCACATGCAAACATCAGTATCTAAAAAATCATCCTTATGACATTCCAAACTCTCTTTTTCACTATGGAACACAAACAAGATTTTTAGAAAAATATTTGGTTGCTCTTACATTAATTTAAACAGTGAAAGTTTAAAAATAAATAAAATATTTTTTTTATACCAAGGACCCCAAATGACCCCATATGATGAGGAGAGCCTTCAACAAATGTAAAGGCAGCTATACATTTTTATTTGTTAACATTATATATTGTGTAAGAAAAATTGTAAGCATGATATTATAAAGACAATGTGTTCTTTATAAAATGAATAATTTAATCAAATATAATTTAGCACAATCTTTTGCATTCTTTTGCCAATGAATTTGCTAAAGTAAAAATTTAATATTAATTAGTAAAAAAAAGTTACATTAGTCTGTTTCTGGATGAAAAACATTTCCAATTCATATTAAATAAAAAATATTTAAAATATAAATATTCAACCTGAATTAAAAGAAAAATATTGTGAATTGCAAGACATATTTTATTATTATTAAATGTGGTATCATTATCTACTTATTTATTGAAAACTCTTTTTAAGTTTTTACTCTTTAGTTAGACTAATTTAGAGCATCCTAAAAGGTGAATTTATTACATGACAAGGTCAAGTGAGATATTATAACACCCTTCCACTTGCTCACATAATTTTTCTTTTTCAAATTCAAGCTCTTTTGTTGCATGCCAAAAACAATAATTATCCCTATTTTATGACAAGTTTCCATATTCATGAACCCCCATATGGATAGGTGGTCTATGGAGTGAAGATTTGAGTTTTGTGTATTCTACATTGTTCATCATGTATATTCCAATCAGTTTCTTTCCATGAATGATAACTAATATGCGAAATGTGGCTCGTCATTAAGCGGGCTCTGTGGCAGTGGGCCTGGGCAGCGTGAGCCGTAATTACGTGATTCGGTGGAACATGCCATACAAAGCCTTCAAAGAGCTCTAATTAGCCACCTCACATGCTGTCTAGCAGGAAATGATCAGTCCTGAGGAATGAGAGCTCCAGCCTACCAGTGAACTCCAGCCTCCATTGAGAAACGCATTAAAGATCACACTGTCCTGGTGTGTTAATGCAGTTGAAGTTCGGCTCCATGCTAATCGGCGCTGGCTCTGCAGCAGGGCTTTAATGGGCAGTAGCCTCCCTGCTATTGCGCTAATGAAATTGACAGTGTGGCTATCAGGGGTCATATCTCTCTCGCTCAAATGGGATCAGCGGCCACAGATAACGGACAGTTCAGTGTTTCTCCTGGGCAGAGAGGTTGAGATGGGAGATAAGAGTTAGGTTGGTCTTTTGCCAAGTTCTACTCCGGTGGTATACAAAATTAACCCTTGGCCCTTTTTTGTAATAAATATGTAATATTTTTAGATTACATACAGTGGTGGCCAAAATGATTAGAACGCTAGTATTTTCACCAGCTAAACATGGTTTTAAGTCAGTTATCTCTATGTTTTGCTGCAGTGTGTCAGTAGGAAATATCAGTTTACATTTCCAAACATTCATTTTGCCATTAATTGTAATCATCCAGTGAGTCTGACAACAGCCAGTGCGCCACACAGAGATCTGATCTGATCATCATTCAGTCTGTCTGGAATGACATGAAGAAACAGAACAAATGGAGACAGACTAAATCCAGAAGAACTGTGGCACCATCTGCAAGATGCTTCAAGAGACCTCCCTGCAAAGCTACAGTACTGTTAAAAGTTTTAGGCACTCGTGTAAAAAATGCTGTAAAATGAGGATGCTGTCAAAAATAATGTCATAAACAGATTTTCTTTATCAATTCACTTCTATTAACTAAATTAAATTAACATTTGGTGTGACCATTCTTTGCGTTTAAAGCAGCTTTTGCCCTCGGTGCACTTGCGCATAGTTTTTCAGAAAGCTTTGCAGGGAGGTTTCTTGAAGCATCTTGGAGATGTTGCCACAGTTCTTCTGGATTTAGTTTGTTCTGTTTCTTCATGTCATTCCAGACAGACTGGATGATGATCAGATCAGATCTCTGTGTGGCGCACTGGCTTTTGTCAGACTCTTGTGCAAACAAAAATCTCACTGGATGATTACATTTAATGGCAAAATGAATGTTTGGAAATGTAAACTGATATTTCTTACTGACACACTGCAGCAAAAGATAGAAATGACTTAAAAAAATTGTTTAGCTAATGAAAATACTAGTGTTCTAATCATTTTGGCCACCACTGTAATAGTACATTGTATTCTAAATATGTTATGACAGTAAATATACAATTTTAATGTTTTGGAAAAGTCTGTATTCTCACCAAAGCTGCATTTATTCAATCAAAAATACAGTAAAATTGTAAAATCCCATTGCTGTTTAAAATACATGTTTTTTCAGTTCACACTGCATTAGCAGTTGTGGCAAAGGGTTAATTTGCACCCCGGCACAGGATAAGAGGTGATACAGAAAAACAAATACAGAGAGGGTGCCCTGTTTCTAAAGATGAGCAGGGGAGCGTGGGTGCTTTGATAATATTGAACTCCGGTGGGTAAACAGAGTCTCCAGCTGTTTGTATGAGTGAGTGAGTCAGTCAGTCATTCAGAGAGTCAGCGAGCAGAAGAAAGAAGTGGAGTGTGTGTGGAGCTCATTTCAGACGGGCCGTATGCTGGAACTCGTCTAGATTGGCAGTGGCGCAGCGGAGCATTGGGCCAGAGCGATTGATCAATGAAAGGATTGATCATATGTGTGCAGAGCACGTCTGGAATTACTGTGATTGCCAGGAGCGCTCTCTTTTCTCACTCTCTCATTTTTTTTTTTACACATTAATGTTTCTTCACCTCCAGCCTGACTCGGCTGATGAAAACCGCTTTTGAGTACCCACAGCACGGAGGAGGTAAAATCTGGGCATTAAATATTCACTCCCTAAACCAGGCCTACAACTTAAACTAGCCGCAGAGGCTGAAACTGTCGGCTTCTGTTGTCTAAATGAGGTTATTCTGCTGTACAGAAGAGCGGAGGAGGAAAAGCCTTAACCTCAGGGTATCATGGGAAGCTGCTTAATGGAGGAATCAATATGTTTGTCCCGTTATTGACGGCTGAAACTGTGTTCCTTCACTTGGGAAGTATGGCTCATTTCTCTCAGGTCCTTTACCTGCTATAACTCCAGGTATTGATACTGTTGGACACATATGGTCAGTTTTTCTCCCTCGGTTGCTTCTCACACTCTCTGTCAAATGATTCTCACGTCATGGCACGCTACATGCGTGTTTTACTGTCCTTTAATAATGTCAAAGCTTCGTTCATCTAAGCACATAGCAGTTGCAGCAGCAGCCATGAGAGACTGTTGATTTATGATCTTTCAGCAAACACATCTTAGTCAATATTAAAGCAACTCTCTGAGTTTACCCCGAGGCTAAGTAGCATAGGGATATACTGTTTGAACGCATCATAGTAGTGATCCATCTCAGAAGAAAATGACAGAATGTGTTCAAAGAAATGATTGATTAATAATGCTTGGATGTATATGTGTGTGTTTGTGTATATACACACACATACACACACACATATATATATATATATATATATATATATATATATATATATACATACAGTTAAAATGCAAAAGCCTCTAAGTGCCGTTTGAAATTGTTATCTAAAATTGCATAAAAAAGGACCTATACATTGCCATTAGAGTAGAATTAATAAACCTAAACAGAGGAGCTGGCTAAAAATCCTAATTTTAGATGAAAATTTCAGACGGGACTTAGAGGATTTTGCATATGAACTCTTCATATATATATATATATATATGTGTGTGTGGGGGATATTTATTTATACCTTGTCAATCTACAATTGTCCTGTTTATACGTTTGTGTGTATTGATATTAGATCAATTCTATGTTTAACAATGATAGATTACACTCATCAACTGTAAGGATTTGTTAATGGTTTAGGTGTGCGCAAATGCTCTTTTGGCTCCCTTATTAGAGACGTGGTGTGAAAACTAACGTCCTGTTTGGCTGATTGTTCCCCGTGATGGCTCGTTATTCAGGCACAGCTCCGGTCCTGGTGACACCTCCACGGCCACTGAGCTCAGCAGCCGCCGCCGATGGCACGTAGCCAGCCCTGCCTCGTGCAAATGGGTTTTTCACTCACCCTGTTCCACCCCTACGTCGGCTCCCGTGCTCGTGCGTGAAGACGCTCGCCACAACACATTCACCTGCCTCTGTGACAGGAGACTCAATTCACACTCATCAGTAACTTCACGGCTTCCTACTCCATCTGCAGAAAAATACCCTGTGGTTCCTCGCTCCGAGACTAAATTTAGCTTGGGTTACGTCTACTATACAGTCTGGGCCTGTCCACCGGCAAACAATTATAGCAAGATCGACAGACTCCTTCAATAATGGAGTTCTCTAAATGAATTCTTGAAGCAGATACTCTGTGATCTAGCAACATCCATCATAGAGATGTTTTTTTTTACCTCATTCAGCTGAAAACCAGAAAGATCTTCTCATCTGAAAAATGTTGCTAATATGATCCAACATGCTTCTGGTAAATAGTATTAGGGGTCTATGTGGATCTGCACAGGGCAATAAAACCTAAACAAGCTATGCAAATGGGATGCTTTGACTCAAAACAATTGGCAATTTTGCATTTTAATACTATATGATTTTAAATCCTAAGTTGTTATTGTGGTTTTAAACTTTCGGACCCCCATATTGGGTTCCATCAGGCTCAAATTTGGTATATCACATGTAGCTTGTCTTATACCAACACTTCCACACAGCTACTCTATATAGGCTCACACAAAACACCCAGATGTCAATGAGAATATGATCAATGCCATCACCAGAGCTTCATTCTGCTGCTTATCCCCTGGAGAATGAGCATACTTCTTATACAAATCTGTTTCTCTTGCTCTCCTCCTCTGTCTCTCTCTCTCTCTCTCTTGCCATCCTGCTCACTTCCGAAGGGGGAGAATGTAGCGTTGAAGTGAGATAAGGAGATTACAGCAGGACGGGCACATTAAAAAGGCACATTTTCCACGCTCTCGCTTCTAATACCAGATGGGAGACGCTTTTTACAACTTATTCATGTATTCATGCATTTGACTGGCCTGAATAATGCATTGTTGTTTTTAACCCCTACCACACTCGAGTGGAGTATTGAGTGTAACAATCAGGGACTTGCCAACTGTTAGAACATTTCTACCACTTTCAGAAATTTCTGAGGACCCCTGTCCAGTTTTTGGACAATAATAATTGTATTGTAAGAGCTTCATTTGCTTGACCAAAGTGCACTGAATAAAAATGTAAGCAGCTGCATAAAAATTTATATTTTTAAACCCCACATTTTCATTAGCTGTCGATCGGTTAATCGTATTCTGTGTGGTCATAATATGGCTACTTTCATCTAATTATTATTCAAGAGCAAAGCTGATCATTGGAGCAGTAAAAATCCCATTGACTTTCTCTATATAAAAATGTATTTCAGCGATAAAAAAAAAAAAATGAATCTCTCCTATGTATATATTTGTCTATGTAGTAATAAACTTCAACTGTATAACATTGTACTTTGTATGTCTATGAGTAGATCTGATTCATAGAAATTAGATTCAACGAATTCGGTTATGTCATTTACAAAGCTCCATAGGCCATGTAGTTCATTGCCTCATAAAAGACGTGCACAGCCTTTGGCTTTTTCTCAGATTTCTTATATTTGATTAATCATATTTTTGCTTCAAAAAGTTTATGTTGTGATTCATCTCAGAGCTGGTTGGTTTGGTTCACGGCTCTTTTATTTAAGTTTTTTAATCCCTATGGAGAAAATGGGAAAAACTCTGGAATCAAGACTGCTGACGAAGTGAGTGATCATTATTGCACTAATTTGAATTAAATAGAGTATATATTACCCTGTATTTACCGTATATCTAACATGCGCCATGCTGTTTGATGGCCGCAGTATTCTTCAGGACACATTCTTTGCTTTTGAAAGTAAATCATAAAGGCATCTTAAAGACACAATCACAGCTGATTGGGTATGATTATATTTTACCTTTGAAAACAACATTTAAATGCACTCCCGTACTTAAATACATGCACGCGCTGTGCCAGATAATGATTATTGACTGTTACATTCAGCTTCCTGTTTGTGTAGCACACAGTCAGACACGCCGCCACACACCAACGGCACAACTACCTTTCACGTCGTCTTCGTGATAATTAGCGGCTATTTGTATTCTTTCTTACCCTTTTTCTATTTTCCTCACAAGACATCCTCTTCCAAAGGACTAGTACCTCTAAACAAGATGAGTTTATTTCGGCCCATAATTACATTTCCCTCCAATGATGTCCTTCTCTTCCACGACCTTTCCTGAATCACGTACACAGACCCACGCCACTTTACACACTTGCACATTCAAGCGCACAAGAGTACAAAGCCATTCATGAATACCTGCCTGTGTCCACTCAAGGCCCTTTGCAGTAATTCCAGAGGTGTCTGCCCGACCTCTCTGTTTAATGTAGCAGAGAGCAACCCTTCCCATCAGCCAGAGGGGTTCTGGTGACAAAGAGATTCTTAATATGACCCTCTCTAGAGCTCTGTATGTGTCTTACAGTCTATACAGAGCACACAGGTGCAGGAGAGGCCAGCCACTTTGAGAGATATTTATTTTAAATACTGTTCTCATTTCTTCATGATGTTGTAGAGATCAAATAGTAGTCAAATGCACCTGTTCTAATCAGTTGTTTATATAGTAAAACAAGTTGATCTAACTATTGTTCTACTAGAAAATGTGTTCTGAGTACTTGTTCTGATTACTTTTAGATTACCTTAGTCATACAAAAATTACTTTCCATTCTTTGTTACCCACCTCAAGGAGTGTATTGAACATTACATTACACCAAGGTTTCCCAAACTGGGGTTCGAGAGGTGATGAAAAGCTTATAATTAAATCATAAAAATGTAAAATTAAACTAGTTGTGTGCCCGTTCCATTTTATGTATCATTATAGTAGCCTGATTAGTGGCTGGTGTGTGCAGTTCCAGAAAACTGGAAGACTTTCCAAATGTACTGTTCAAGCGGCAGGATTTTTTTAGAAAGGAACATGTAAAAAAAAAAATAATAATTAGTGTGAATCAATACATTAAGAATAATTTACTGCCATTGTGTAAACATGCAATCTGTAAAAAAGTCACTTTATTTTGATTTTGAGCAATAAAAATGTAATATAATTAAATTACAAGTACTACATTTTTGGAATCTGATTATGTTAACCAGATTACATGTAATCAGTTACTAGCCAGCACCAAAGCTTCACGGTACAGACGTCACAATTCGGTTCATGCAGTGGCTTGGTGGTAGAGCATTGCGTTAGCATAGCAAAATATTGTGGGTTCAATTCCCAGGGAACACACATACTGACAAAAAAAAATGTATAGCCTGAATGCACTGTAAGTCGCTTTGGATAAAAGCATCTGCTAAATGCATAAATGCAAATGCAAATGCAAGATCTTCGCACCAACCTAAAACAAGAACGGCGAGTTCAGATGGCACACCTGCTTGTTTTAAATCAGCAGTGTGGGAAAGTTTCGGGGTCTAGAGAGGCACTGGTCAACCAGATATAAATTGGAACCGGATTTTAGTTTTATTTTGGCTGATCTTTATTCCAGAATTGCACACAAACTGCATTGCAATCCAAATTTTATTTTGTGTGGAATTTTTATTAAATCTGTAAAGAGGCCTCATAAACTGTATATATAATTTATTTATTTTAGTAGTGCAATGCTCGGTACACACATTGGTTTTGGGGTCACAGTTTATAAGGCCTCTTTACAGATTTAATAAAATATATGTATATATATGAATATATATATATATATTCATTGTAAATATTATATATAAATATATGCATGTATATTTGCTGTTTTAATGCTTTCTGTGTATCCACATTTTGTTTTATGGAGCTGCTAAACCACAAAATCTAATTCCGTCTCTCCCGACAGACTGTATATTATCAACTTGCAGAAAGCATGAATACCAGCTGATAAATGTGTGTGTTTGAAAGGGCTTGCTTGAAGGAAAAGAAAATGATTAGCGTCAAATGTGCTTGCTGATTGTACTCAAAATTAGTTTGAAAGAAAAAAAAGAATACAACTTTTTTTAGGATATTGCTTTTAGCCAAAACAAACAATTCCATCTTTGTCATTATGTTTGAGTTCTGCAGTAACAGAGAGCAGTGTTGTGAAATATCATTGTGTAAGCTTTATGTAGCCTGCAAAATAAGGGTTCTTACTCTTTTCTTTGCCCACTATCATTAAACTTTGACCTCCTGGAAATCCCAAAGAAGTCACTTTGAATCTGACCTGTTTCTGTTGGAGTGCAGTGCCTGCTTGAGCCTCTCTATTGTTAATTAGTTGTGCTTGCTGAAGTAGGTATCGCTATTAGACCACTACTGCTTCTACTTGGGAATTTTAACAAACCCCTAACATCTTGACCCACATTGTTTGGAAATGGAAAATGAATACGGAATACGAAAATTAATTATAAATTACACCTCCAATCTTGCAACTTTGTAAGGTGTGTTGTTACTTCTGTAAGCGGCCAGACTTATGATTTTCACCCGGCAGATTGAACAACAGGCAAGAATATACCATAGACTTGAACTGTTGGAAAAACCAGAGATTCAATTTAAAGATCGGAAAATTATAGAGACTGGGAGTGTGCTCTTTTGACCTGACACCAACTAGCAATGGCCTAGCAACTACCCAGAACATCCTAGCAGCTGCCTGCAACATCCAAGCAATACCTAACAACCAGTGCTAGACAGATTACATGTAATCTGGATTATGTAATTAGAGTCCAAAAATTAAGCACTTGTAATTAGATTATATTACATTTTAAAGTGTTCATAATCAGATTACAGTTCATTTTTTATAGATTACATGATTGCATATTATTTACACAATGGAAGTAAATTATTCATAATGTATTGATTCATTTTTTTCTATTAAAATGTCCTTTCTAAAAGTTCCTACTGCTTATATACATTTGGAAAGTCTTCCAGTTTTCTGGAACTGCACACACCAGTCATTAGTCAGGTTACCATAATTACACAGAAAACGGTTAGTTTAATTTTACATTTTATGATTTAATTATAAGCTTTTCACCACCTCACGAACCCCAGTTTGGGAAACCTTGGTGTGGTGTAATGTAATGTTTAATGCACTTCTTGATGTCGATAAGAAAGAACGAAAAGTATTTTCATATGAGTTAGGTCAAAAGTAATCAAAAACTACTCACAATGCATTACCATATGTGTAAGCCAACAGATTATTACTAAATACATTTTCTGTTATGTAATTTGTGATCAGTAATGGACTACAGTTTGTAAGTAATCTGTCCAGCACTGCTAACAACTACCTTGAACACCAATAACCTAGGCCTATTCACATTTTTGTGATTTTAATTTTCTGTATACCATGTGCATCCAGTTTTCACTTCCAGAATTTTTTCTGAATTAATTTTCTACTTCTTTTGATCATAATTGTATATCACTTTTTAGCAGGCTATATAAGCAGGGATTATGTTTGAATTCATCTTGATTGTGATCTCTTTCCAGTCGTGCGGATGCATATCTTTGTCTCTTGCATACTGAATGCACACTAGTCTTAGGCTGCAATTTAAAGCCTGAGCTAGTGTTTGCAGTGCAATTCATCGGGTTAACGCTTACTAAAGCACACAGGAGATAAACAATGCCTCTGATAGACATGTTTGGTAGTGTTTTAAACCCTTGAGCTAACGTTGTCCTGCTGGTCTTGCCCGTGATGTTACCTCCGTGTCTTCACAGGCCTGTGGTCAGGAGTGGCTCACCTCGGGAATATTACACAAGTATGCACACTGAGAGCTATCGCAGGAGAACAGGAGTGCATGGCCTTTGAATCCAACCACAAAAATATGTGTATTATCCATTTTTGTGCCTAATTTTCTTCATCCAAGGGCAACACTGAGGCGTGCGAAAAAGGTAGACAGCTGCAGTCAAATAAGCCCTTTGAAGAAATACATCAAAAGAACACATTATTTCACCGTGTGAGGGATGACAACAGCAGAGGGTGGGACACTAGGTTTGGAGGTCATCTGTGGAGGTTCAGCTTCATTTTTTTGGTACTCTTCCAGTGTTTGCTATTGATGCATCACAGCAAATATGGCAAAAAACAAATGCTTGAGAATACTAATGGATAGTTTTATCCAGGCTTTGTAGACCTTATTCTGGGTTTAGTACAAGTTAAGCTCAGCATTTGTGACAATATTTATTATGGACAAAATATATATATTTTTAAATAAAATCAGTGTTAAACTGTTTGACAATGAAAGCAAATGCAGCCAATCTGTAAACGTTAAAATACTTAGTGTTTTAACTGCACAGCAACAAAATTAAGTACAATTAAATAGCTACAAATCCTTTTCCAAATTGTGATTATTAAGGAAAGAACTTGTTGGTGGAGACTTAGTTTAGTTCATTGGTTGTTAATTGGATGGAAGCAAATTTTAATGTGAGCTTGAGGTTGTTTGTAAAAAAGAGGTGGAGTTTATCTGGGCGAAATCATTGGAAAACTTCAGTGTACGTCACCAGAGAGAGCAGTTGTTTCGTTTGAAGATCAAGCTCTATCAATACAACTCTCGGTTGATTCTCAGATTTTAGCATGTTAATGCATATGACAAAGTTAATGTATTTGGTCTTGGCAGAGTAGATCTGCTATACTCAGTATTGAATTGCTGCTGTTGTTGTTTTTTTGCTGTTGTTGGAGCTTATTGCTACTGCTGCTGCAAAACAAATACAGGAACTTGCTACTGCCAATACATATGCCGTTACAGTGCTGTGAGTATTTAAGACATACTGCTGCTGCACAAGTAACATATATAATAACCTTTTGCAGATCTATACAGGTGGAGCTGGGGAAGGGGAGTGTTTCAGAGTAACTCTGAAAGTGCACTGCTAAATGCTCTAGTGGATGCTAACCAGCCAACTAGTTTAAAACTGTGAATACCATCAGCCTGCGCCATCTAGAGTTTCATGACAGAACTTGGTATTTATGGCATTGCTCCCATTCACTTCTGTTGTAACTGCCAAACTGTAACATTTGGATTTTTTTTTTTTTGGTGCTATTATGCCACCAAATACGGTTTATAGTGGTTCACTTGTGTTGAATCCATAATATTCAGATAAAAGGAGAGCAACACCACCCACAGCTCTTCTCAAGCCTCCTTAACATATTTGCATGCTCATACATACACATACATCTTCTGTCACGCTGGAGAGGGTGACCGGGGCTCGCGGTGCTGGGCGGATTGTGCCGAGCCGATCCTGTCAGGATCACGTAGCGGCCAATAACAGCTCCCTGCACGCATTACGCATTAATACATCCAGCACTAAAACATTACCACAGCACTGTCTGAAAGGCGGATCAGTGGAAGTTTCCTCGCTGTCTCGACTTCCTCTCACTCTGTTTATGCTTATTAGTTCATTGTATAGGTCCTATTATTTCCTACTTTTCTTCCTGTCCTAACCTCTTCAGAGCTGGAGGACAGCAGTTAATTGGCTGCGAGAGACATTTACAGTTCATCAATAGGTAACTATAGACTCCCGCTCTTTCCTCAGGATACTGTATTTCTATCCTTGAAAATGAGCACCAATGTATAAGGAGGAAACGGTTCATCTCTGTTGCGACCCCAATGGTTCGTAGCTTCTCGGCTTGCGATGCCAGTCACATTCTAACAGGCAATTTGCCTGCTTGTCTCAGCCTGAGAGGGCAGCTTATTTGTGCTAACACAGTGTACAGCCACGTAGGCACTGTATACTGGAGCGGCCTTTTGTATTTTAATCAGCTCATCCTTTTCCTCGACGCTCATCAACTCTCGGCGACAATAGGTGGAAAAGCGCCGACTGTTATTTAATGGGTTCGCGGAGGCAATTCTGTGTACTGTCACAAAACAAACAGAGCGCCGCTGAGAAGGAAACTGTTTATGCGGATCGTCGGACTCTTCTCAATGTGTACTTCATGACAGACACATCAGAACTGATTTAAAGAACCGCTTTACATCGGGCTGATGAAATCAGATGTCTTAGAGTCAGGCTTTTGGGGATGAGGCCAATCTGTCGAAGCAGAAGTAATGAGTCAGAGCTCAGCTGCCATTAGTTATGACTGTGAGGATGAGGAAAGTACCGAAATGCGTCAGCCCGTCTCAAAGGCCATCATAGACTGACAGACTTGTTTATCATTTTAGGAAAAAATAAAACTGCATAGGCGAGAGAGGGGTCACAATTTGCAACATGTTAGGCATGAATCATATGGCAATAAATAAATGGTTTTCTAATTGAAATTATTTTTATTTATAAAAAAAAATTGCATTCAAATATTATTAATGGGGTCCTATTATGCTCTTTTACAAATTCTTGATTTTGTTTTGGGGGTGTACTAGAACATGCTCTCATGCTTGTTGGTTCGAAAATCGCATCATGTATTTACATAATCTACATTATTACAATGCCTTTCTCCCCAGCCTGACACAAACGATTTGATTAGTTCCGGGTTTGATGAAGCCGTTGTGATTGGTTAGCTGTCCCAGTGCTAGATAGGATGTCAACAACAGCTTAAAAATAACTGCATTGACTATGTACAGATAAGTGCAACGGTAATATGTATTATGTTTATTGTTCTTTAATTCTAACATTATAACATGAATTGCAGTGAAACTGATATACAGTTGAATTCATTTATACCATAGTCCCACAGACTTGCACTATTTGTGGCGGCAGATTCATTCTCTGCCAGCAGGAGGCGCTGTTGGAGCGGAAGAGCTCGAGCTTTCCCAGGTAACGCTGTACACAAAACAGAGCTCCGTTCACAAACGCTGCTTTATCAGACATTATATGCAAGATGAAATGAAAATGACAAACAACATTTTCTGAAAACAGTCGGTTTCCATCAGAAATACAGTGATATAAAAACACCTGCACCGGGTATCGATTTTGAAAGGTGCAGTGCTCAACCAAGCGTTCTCCCCACCCACCAACCATGTGAATTTCCATAGGCAGGATTATATTTGTGATGTCACAAATACAAGAAAACTAATTTGTAGTTCAAAATTTTTTAGGTAGTTCGTTATAGTTCTTGAAAAGGGATACATTTTTTTTTTTTTTATCTCCCTTTGGAGTGGACGTTGAGATTTGTAACTTTGTAGATCGTTTTATGCCCAAACATACACACTACACACTGACTAAAATAAAAAAAGTGAAAAAGCATAATAGGACCCTTTTAAATAAAATATTAGAAATATTTTTTTATTTATACTAGTAGTTTTTAGCATAAAAATGTGTGTCACTTTTCTCATGTAGATCTCTCACTTGCAGTCAGCTGTTTGGCTTTTTATACACATATGTTCACATGAAAAAGATTGTGCACAGTTTTTTAGATTAAGGGGTGTCCCATCTTACCCACGGACCCATTTTACCCCATTCCCCCTTATTGGTTTCCACTAGTCCAATGGTTGTCAACAATTAAGGGCCTGGGCCTATTAGGAGCCCTAATAAATCTTAAATTATTAAAATAGTATTATATTAACGGTCACACTTTTATTTTAAGGTGCAATGCTCTCTATTAACAAACCATTAATTATGACTTTTGCCTCAGTAAACTTCTAATTTGCTGCTTATTAATAGTTAGTAAGGTTGTTGTTAAGTTTGGGTATTAGGTAGGATTAAGGATGTAGAATATGATCATGCAGAATACTGTATGTGCTTTATAAGTACTAATAAACAGCCAATATGTTAATAATAGGCATGCTAATAAGCAACTAGTTAATAGTGAGATTTGGTCCCGATACTAAAGTGTTACCATATTAACATAATTGTAATTAAAATGAAATTAAGTTATAAGCCTAATTTAAAACACTGAACATAGAGATGTACAGCATTTAACTGGCATTGCATGTTTGAATTTATTTATTTTTATTACAAAATAAGTGAAGATATGAGGACTTTTGACTGTTGTCTATACTAAATGTTGGTATACCAATGTATCTCTCAAGTTTCCTTAATTCAGCATCGCTACAAAGTGTGAAACAGGTCCGGTATGTGGCAGTTGTTTGCAGTATCAGGGTGTGTATTAGCACTTCCTCCGCACAAACATTCACAATGAGTTTTTTGGAAGTACGAGTGGTTGGTTAGTTAGCGAGCCCAGGCTGATGAAGTGCGAGGTTCAGACGTGCAAAGACGAGGGAGGCACAGTCATCTTTTTTTAGAGAGAGAGAGGAGGAAAAGAGGATGAACACTTTGATCACACAACACACGAAAGCGCCACTGATCTCATCTTTACGATGCCGCTTGCCAGGTTTATCACATGCGTGCGAGTGGGTTTGTGTGTGTGCGTAAGTGAAGCGTGGTCCTTAGAGACAAGCACAAACCTTTAATTAAACAAGTGGGTTCTCTTAACAGATTTACACAAAGTAAAACCCACAAATGATAGAGGAGACTGGAGGCTGATATGACGCACGGCAGAGGTGAAAACAGGGACAGAGATAGTGAGAATGAATTAGAGTGTGTGGGGACAGTCGGAAATTAAACTAGCCCTCTCTGAAAGTGACACGGTCCATTCACTCGTCAGCATCTCTGTGTTTGTCAATGCCTCATGAATATGTATCATCTAAATAATAATGATAATAATAAGATGGTTTCTGTGAGTATCGTAAACAAATATGTATTCATTCCAGTTAAATCGTCCTGGTGTATTGCAAATTAAAACGTCCATCTTTCTCATTTATGTAGAATTTAGGGATTAGTTCATCATCTAATATGTCATTCCAAACCTGTATCACTTTTTTTTCTAGCATAATCAAACAGGAGAAACTTTGAAGAGTATGCTGTTGTGGTTTTCTATTACAGTATTACAGTAACTGAAGCTTTTAAGCTTAAAAAAGGACACTAATGAATCCTAAAAAATGGTATATGGTTCAAGTCTTGTGTGCTATATTCAAAATTTAATGCGATATCTTTCTGATGAACAGACTGACATTTAAGTTTTTGTTAACTGTATTTTTCAACTAGTGAGGTGAACTGCTGCAGTCAAATATTTGAGTCCTTAAACTGGATTTGAGATCCAGATCAGTCCAGTTTGTGAACAAATCATCCATTTTAGTCAGTGGCATCAACTTATTATTATTATTATTAACTAAAACTAATACAGTAGTTTTTACTTAATTGAAATTAAGCCCGAATAATACAATACAAATATTAGATTAAAAACTTCAAAATTACAAATGCCAAACAACTAAAAATAAAAGAAGTTCAAGTAGAATTTAAAACAAAAAATATAAATAAATTACAGCTAAATAGAACAACTAAAATTTTAAAGATTACAAAAGCACATAAGCACATTACTAAAAACTAATAAGCATGACAAAAGCACAGTACTAAAATTAACAACATTTCAGTCTATTCATCACATAAACTTATTATATGGCTTCAATAGACTTGCACTTGAAATATAATGCATGAGTCAAATTATGATACTTTTAAGACACTTTTTGTCATATTTAAACTTGACCGCCCCAATTCACTTGCACTATATAAAAGAGAGCAGCCAGGATTCAATATCTGTTTGTGTCAGGTTTGGAAGGGCATAAGTAAATGATGAAAGAAATATCATTTCTGCGTACATCATTTCTTCTACTTCATTCCTGAGTGGTAAAATGTTTAATAAGAAATAGACAAAGTCTTTTTCAGAAAGAAATGTGGCTTTCTTATTTTCAGAGTGAAAAAAGCTGATTAGGTCCCTCCAGCATTAGGACGGGTACGCTGAAGCATAGCAATTGAGAATGTTTTGTGAATGCAAAGCTTGCTTGAAATGGTCTGTGGTGAATTAGAGTGACTTGTTTGTACACCCACCCAGCTGTGACCAAATATTCAAGTCTGGAGCACTGAGCTGTTCTTCAGCCCGGGTTAAGCCACTTCACTCTGCCATCTGTATCCACACAGGGCACGTCTGGGCCTTGTGGAGGTTCTGGGAGACCGTGCCTCATTTTAACCCAATCTTATCTCAGTAATAGGGTTCATGTTTGGAGCTCACCCATGAACTCCCACCTTAAACAGACTTTATAGTGTGAACATGACAAGCAGCCAACCCATTACAACCAGTATTGTCAAATGTTATTCAGGCATTTTCTACACTCACTTTCTCTTTCAGCCCTGAAGGACCCATGCAGTGAGGTGACCTGTAGCTTTGGCAGCACCTGCATCCAGTCATCCGACGGTCTGTCCGCCAAGTGCATGTGTCCTCTGAGTTGTGAGAACGTCCCCAAGCACGTGGTGTGCGGCAGCAACGGCATGGACTACCAAAGCGAATGTGAGCTCAACATGAAAGCCTGCGCCACTCAGAAGAACATCCGCGTGCATCACCAAGGCCGCTGCGGTGAGTCTGTGCAGCCTTTAAATAGTCATAAACATTCATTTTATGTGATTATCACGTGTAGTTCAGTTATCATCTTGCCATTCTTGCATTGCAACTTCCTTCAATGTGATCACAGGTCGTTTTGGCTGCTTTTAGAATGCAATTGTGGTCAGTGTTGGGAAACGTTACTTTTAAAATGCAAGTGATGCCTTTTTACAAAACATATGGCAGCTCTATATGTGTGTGTGTATAAATATATATATATACCTGCCTATTTTATAAATAATTAGGAATAATAATCAGAGTATAAAATAATATAATACATTTCTGTATATGTGTGTGAATATATATATATATATATATATATATATTTAAATATTAAATAAATATTATTAAGGAGTTTTATATATTAATATAAATATTAATTGTATTATTATTATTACATTAAATTAAAATGATAATAAAATTAACAAAATAATTTTTAAACTGTTTTTATTTTTTTATTTTCCATGATTTGAAACAGATAGAGAGCAGGTTAATAACTTTGACATAATATATTTGTAAAAAGTATTAAATTAAATTATATTACATTTCTTGTTATATTACTTGAAATAATTCAGAATCAGAAAGCGCTTTACTGCCAGGGAAGGCATTTTTCTTGGTAAAAATTAAGCTACCAGTGTACACACATACATACAACAACAAGAACATAATATAAAATTAAAGGATAATTAAAAAAATCTGATTATGCAACACATCACTTGTATTGCGTTATTCCTTTTGTGGTTTTGAATTCTGAATGCTTGTTAAAGAGTATTATGGATGAATTTTGAGTAAAAAATTCAACAGATCAATTATTCTGCTGAAAGCTCCCGTCACATCACACTTCTTCATGCTAACAGTCTGGATTTTTGAGCTCTTCTTTGATTAAATCCTGGCTGTTTCATGTTAGTGGGGAGTTTGAGTCATGAGGACAGAGCGTCATTCATGAAAAGCCCCCTTCCCACCCTGGACTGCCTAATGACATTTCCCTTCCACGCTGCCTGACGAGCTGTCAGATTATTTTTTCAGCTTATTCTTATTCTTTGACATTTCAGAGTTTTATTTTGATCTCTTTTATTCATCTGTATTCTGTGATTAGGTTTGGACACATTCATATTTTTAAGAGAAGTCAACAAAGAGCCCCACAGACCAGCATGTTTGCAGGTTAAGCCCTGCTTTCTGTCTCCATGTATTTGCTCTAGCATACCCTGCACTCTCAGAGGATGATCATTAGATCATTTTCAGTAGTTTCCTTGCTTAGTGTTTAACGAAGATCAAACACTCCTCCTTATTTAACCTTGCCATTTTTTTACCGAACCTTACTGTACTCTTGTTAAAAATGTAGGATGGTTAGATGATCTACACACAGCCTTTATTCTCCGAGTCTGCAGTGCAAAATAATCATTTTCTTAATCTGTATTTTTGTCTTGTTTTTGAGTTAAAAAGATCAAATTACTTGGAGCAAAAATGCATAAAATAGTGAGACTTGTTTTCAGAGAGTTTGTTTTAAAATTAAGTATATTTTTCTTACTTCATTGCCATTGGATTTGTTCCAATGCACAAATCTAACAAAAGTCAGAGAGGTTTTTGCCCATGGGGCTAGAAACATAAATGTAATTGAAAATATTTTCTCTTAAAACAAGTTTCATTCTCTTGTGCAGATTCGCTTCTCAAGTGTTTTATGAATGTAAATGTGAAGACACAAGACAAAAATAGCAGTTCAGAAGATGATTTTGGCTGTATTTTTTATAAAGTTTCTGAAAGCAAGTCTTGTGTCAGGTCTGGGGTGTGTGACATTGTGGTGTTTCCTGCGGCAGAGCGAGGCAGACAGACTCAGAGGGAAGTCACCTCTTGTAAATGATGGCTCTCTGGGCGGCAGGGCTAGATGAATGCCTCGGGTCCCAGAGGACGTGTGGAGTATGTTTCTCCGTGGCTCTTGGTAGAGTATCTTTCATTTTAACCCCCTCGAGAGTGCAAAGCACCAAGAGGACAGACAGCAACTCTAAATCTAACTTAGAGACATCATCCTTGCGGTTACTGACTCTGATTCAGTCAGCACATACAAATGGTATTTTTATCACTAAGGGACGCTCCATTGAAAATAAGAAAAATTAAATTAAATAAGACAGAATATGAAATCTGACCTTATGTCGGTTTGTCTCGTGAAAACACATCTAAACATCCTAAAAGCATAATTTTGGCATCTAAAGTAAATTTATTGTGCATATTATTTCCATAAAAAATAATTTGGTAGTATTATTTTATTTAAAAAAATAAATCCTGCAGTGTTGCAACACATTTTGTTTTACATAGAGAAATGAGGAACAAAACAAACAAACCCACAATCAATCGTACAGCAGGACATGGGCCACTGTTATTTCAAAGCACACTAAGACACAATTTTGGCCAGCCCTGTATACACATTCATTCCCGTAAACCATGGCTACATCTACTGTTCCTCCAACACATGCATTAAGGTCTTGGCCAGCAACTGTCATGCACACAGATACAGGGTCTGGACTAATGGAGCGGCCTCATACACACTCCCTGCTGGAGCGGGGCTCGGTGTGCCTGGCTAATTACAGCCACCCTGCATGGCACTGTTAGGCAGCGAGACACTGAATGCTGGCTCCAGCCGGCCTCTCTTAATGGGAGCTAATGGTTTCTCCAGTGGTAATGGCTGGCTTGCGTGGCGAGATGTTGTTGGAGGTGCTGCACACATTGTGCTGGACCCTTTTGGTCGAGCTCCATACTCCCCTCCTTTGAGAGCCGTCCTATTATTGTGTTAGTATACATCAGTCCCTGACCTGGCAGCAACACTTCCTGTCAGCCCGCCTCTCTCCCTGGGCTTTTATGCTTAATGCTTGTATATTTGTTTTTAATTCAGAGCCTTAGAACTATTGAGTTTGATTTGTGTGCAGTTGGGATGTGTTGACTTAACTTTAGCATATTTACATTTGAAACAAGGCAATAATAAATATGACTTCCATAATCTCTATAAATGTTCTAAATGACATGTTGTACGATCTGTCACAGCAAATAATAATTTTCTTAATCAGTTTTTTCCCCTGGGAAAAATATTTTAACATCCTAAACATAATACTATTTTATGTGAGGAAAATTATTATTATTATTGTTGTTGTTGTTACTGTTATCTGGTTTCAAAAATAATAATTGTTGTTGTCTTGTTTCTCAAAAGAAAAAAGAAACATAAGATAAATGTACTTAAGAAACAAACATAATCTATTTTAGTTTTGTCTTGATTTAAACGATGATTCATTCATGCATTCATTTATTTATGCTAAAACTATTAGGTGTGCATTTATGATGGGTTAAATTAACTGACTGTCACCTTAAATTATTATTTGAGATTATTCATCTTTTTGTCTTGTTTTAAGAGGCAAAAACATCTTAACATCCTTACAAGAGGATAAGTTTACTTTAAAAAAACAATCATTATTTGTGTTAAGTAAATTTATTTTGTTGCAAGAATGTCTAGTTTTTTTTTAACAAGACTAAAAATATTAAGAATGATTTCATTTATTTATTGCTGGAAGTATTTGATTTGATTTGTGTACGTTTAGGGTGGGTTGGTAGCTGACTAGTCAATTTCTAGCCTAATTAGTTAACTAGTCATTCAGGAAAAAGCCACTGACTAGCTGATTCTTAAATATGTTGTTTTATGCATCCCTAGTGTGCATGTGTCCATCTGTGTGTTATTTGCTTTCATTATGTCTCTCTATCTCTGTGGCTTTGTCTTCATTTCCCTCTTTTTTGTTCCCATTTTTATTGTCCCCTCTTTATTCGCCTGTGTTCTTCCTCTCCTCTCGTTCTTTGTTTTGTTTACGTATTTTGTCTTTCTTGTCTAATTTCCTCTGTCATTTCTGTCTCTGTCTCTCTTGTCTTTTTTTCTCTCTGTCTCCGCACTTCTTTCTCTCCTGCGATTGTGCGACTCGCTCGCGGCTCGGCATTGTCTTAGCACGACACCGGCTGATAAGTTCTTTGTGTCGTCTTGTTTCTGAAAAGTGTGGAGGCTGGCGAAACTGTCACACTTATTTCAATAACCATCATGGCATTTCTATTACAATTATGATCTTGCCATACAGGGCCAGGGCCGGAACCCCTGCAGCCACAAAGACCCATCAGCTCCCACATACTCATCACTCCCGTCCTGTCAGCTGTCACCCTTATCTTTTCACTTTTCAGTATTTCTTCTCAATAAATGATACGCCACTGACAACAGCTCCATCAATAGTGCCTAGAAGATGCTTAGAAAAAGAAGAACATTCTAGTCAAAAATGCCATTGTTGCTGTAGAGTAGTGGATAAGGCATGTTCCCAGAGACCAGAAACTCTGGTCCTGTAGGCACGCTGTCCTTAAGAGTTTAAATCAAACATAAAAAAAGTTAATCAATATCTACAGGAAAATATATATTTACATTTATGCACTTAGCAGACGCTTATATCCAAAGGAACCTACAGTGCATTTAGGCTATACATTTTTTATCAGTAAGTGTGTTCCTGGGAATTGAACTCACAACCATTTGCGCTGCTAACACAATGCTCTACCACTGAGCCACAGGAACATATACATGTACTGCAGTTTAAAACTTTGGCATTGGTAAGATTTATGTTTTTAATGTTTTATTGTAATAATAATTACTCACCCTCATGTCGTCCCAACCCCATAAGACCTTCGTTCATCTTCAGAACATAAATATAAAAATGTATTTTTGATCAAATCTGAGATCTTTCTGACACTGCATAGAAAGCAAACGCAACTAACATGTACCACATCCAAGGCCCAGAAAGATAGTAAGGACATAAAATATCCCATGTGATAACAGTAGTTCAACTTTAATGTTATGAAGGTACGAGAATACTGTTTGTGTGCAAAGAAAACAAAAATATCAACGTTATTCAACAGTTATTCTATTCTGGGTCAGTCTAGCTTCATATAGCATTACGGTTTTAGCTTTTCTGTTAAACATAATAGTGAGTCGCACAGATTGCCTTGTGGGCAATGTGCCGACATAAAGCACTGTTGTGCTACGGGCGTCCTGAGTTCGAATCCCGGCTCAAGGACCTTTCCTGATCCCTCACCCTATTTTCCTATAACAATAAAGACAAAAATGCCACAAAAAAGACTACTAAAAATAATAGTGACACAAAGGCAAATGAAAATCTAATGAAAGTCATGAATTCCCATCTCGGTCTGACACATTTTTTCCACTCTTGTCCTCAGATCCGTGCAGTGACACTCTGAACAGCTTGAGTGTGGCCTGCCGGGTGAACCCAAAGACCTACAAGCAGTTTACCTTTGCCCCAGCCAATTCCTGCCCACCCGACAGTACGCCCATCTGTGCCAGTGATGGCCACACTTACAACAGCGAGTGTCAGATGGAGCGGACGGCCCTGCAGAACAACCTGGAGCTCAAGAAGGTTTATTTAGGCAGCTGCAAGGAGAAAGGTGAGTTCCTCTTAAAGCAGAGATGTCACAGACTCCCAGGAGCTCATGCTCATGTCTGATAAAGGAGCCCTACGGCCGCATTTGATTTATTTGGTCATGGCTACAGTGAGGAGGCTCTGGACAAATTAAGTCAGGTTAGCAGTACTGTCATGCCTACATGATACCAATCTCCACAAATCCAATTTGCCTGTTGGGCTCTGGCAGGTGTATTGTGGCAAGACTGTATCTTCACGGGTGATGAAAAGATCGTCCCTGCTTCGCTCTGAAGCCCTGTGGCAAAGCGCAGAGAGAGTGTGTGTTCAGCTGTTATAGTGTGCGAACAGTGGCTTAGTGTGTATGTGTGTGTGCCTGTGTCTGAACTGTGTTTGTGCCGTGAGCGATAGCGGTGTTATTTGTGGGCCACTGTTGTCACAGTACAGAGCAACTGTTTCTGTGCTGGTTTCTAAATGTCTTACTTTGTTAAATACATGTCTAGCATGTTAACATGTGTTTGGGATCTGCTCTCAATAAGTAAATCAAAATGTATCATTCACGTCATAAGTGTTAGTGTAATGCATGTTATTTGCTATTATTACCATGATATTTCTATTTCCATATCTCAAAACCTCCTCAAAGTAAATGCCAGTTGTTCTAGATCCTTCCGATCCTGATCAAATGGGTATCATGTTATTGCTAATCAAAAGAGTCTTTCTTAAACAGTTAGTAATATGATGTGCTAGTAGTCTTAGCTGCTAACTGAAGGCTAAATTAAAACAAAGAAAGGGATATATTTATTCACCATTTTTAGCTTTGCTAATATTTTCTTTACACTATCTTAACACAGAGCTAACTGGCTGAAAAAGGCTATAGTTTTATTAGTTAGAACAAGATATTGTGATAATATGCAACATTTTGGACCAGACATTAGAAAGACTTCCAGAGGGGATATGATTATGTGGGTTGGATTGATATTTACACCAGCAGCTTTTCAAGAGAGAGTACTCTATAAACTGAAAACTCTCTTGTAGGTCTATTCTTGTATGAAGCTCCAAGTGTTCACTGTAATTCCAGATGGAGCATGTTATTGTTAATCAAAATAGTTTTTTAGTGCAGGTTAGAACTATGCTACGCTAGAATACGAAGCTGTTAGTTTGCTAACTAAAGGATAAATCAAGACACAAAAATGTGGGATGTTTCCATTCAGAAATCTGGTCACCTTACATTTTTTGCTTTGGTAAGATGTTGTTTACTAGCTAGAGCTTAGCCTACTAGCATAGCACAATGCTAATTAGCTAAGAAAGGCTTTTTTGATTAGTTAAAACTAAATATTGTGATAACTTGCTACGTTTTTGATCTGACGTTACAAAGTGTCACAGAGCAGGGTTATAGATATTTCAAAACACCAGCAGTGTTTCAGGAATTAAATTCTCCTCAGTTATCTCTCATAGGTCCGTTCTCATGTGGAACTCCCAGTTTTGCAATCCAAATGATTCCTGATGCATTAAATCAAGTCTTGCCCTAGATTTTATCTCATTAAATATAATTTTTACTCAGATATGTCACACTGTGGAAGTAATAGGGTTGTGAAAGCTGTTTCATGTAGTTCACGAAATTACACTTCCATTCCTATAGCTTCCTGTGAGTCCAATTTCATCAGGTTGTCACATCCTTAAAGATAGGTTGGATAATGCAATCAAACATAAATCAAGCTCAGATTGTACAATAACATAATAGGTCTCTTAATTTTCTCAAACAGATGAAAGGCTGCTGTAATTACACACTGCCATGGCCCGTCTGTGACAGCTTAACACAACTCTGAGTGGGGAAAAAACACCCCAAATCAATCTAAATGGAATTAGATAATTGATTAAATAATCAGGCACAGTAATTAATTCAAAACCCCTGAGTGAGTCAATATCCGATGTCTGATTGAGCGAGAGAGAAAGAGAGATGCCTCCAGTCAGTGTTGATTAGCACCAGGATGGTTACTGCCGTTCTTCACATTGTTGACGCATGTATATGTGTGTCTCCGGTCTCAGGCGGCTGCCCGAACGGTTGTAAGTTCAACGCCATGTGTTTGCTGGAAAACAGAGAGTTTCGGTGTTCCTGCGAGCCCATACAATGTGACGGCACATACAAGCCCCTGTGCGGAAAGGACGGGAAGACATACCCCAACGACTGCGAGAGGAAACTCGAAGAGTGCCGAACCAAAACAGACATCCCCGTCAAGCAGCAAGGCCCTGTGGTGAGTGTGGAGAATTGTGCAATGTGTTTCTGTGTGTTCTTGTAGTTTTATGTTAGCGAAATAGATGTTGTTTAATTAGCATTGTATGTCTGCTTGTGTTTGGTTGTGTCCTGCGGGAAACTCTTGTGGAAGGTGCTCATTCTCTTTCATTTCCATGCCGTTCTCATTCTGCCATCAGCTCTGATGACACATGAAACGCTGACTTCATGTTTCATTCATGTCCTCACCCTCCAGTGCCAGTCGTCCACGCCAGTCCTTCCATGTTAAAACGTCTCGTCATTTCCCCTTTATGTCCTTTTTTGGCTGTCTTTAAACTATTTTTTCTGTTCCAGTGTGTCTCTCTGTCTGTCTTTGTCTGTGTGACGTCTGCTCAGGGCCGCCGCCGGACACACCACTCGTTGCGAGCGGGGAAGAGTTCAACCTCTGACCTTTCTTATTGGAATTCTGACCTGTGGTCTCCTTCAGGGGGGCCCTCAAAGGGCTGGTTTGATGTCTTTTTTTTCTACCTGTACCTTTTTGTCTCTGTCTCTTGTGTTTGTTTGTTTGCGTGATGGAGGATGGTTTGAGTGGCCCTCCCTGCAGCTCCAGTCCTCATGGCACTATTTGGAAGGGAAGTGAGGTCACGGAGCTCTTCTTTTTTTCGAGTGCTGTGTTTGTCTGGATGCATCACTTCCCAATCATTCTGACCCTGTTGTTGCCCCGCTACCAGTTTGCATGGATGCATGCATGTAGCACCCTTGACAGGAGCTATGTTAGTTTCTCTCTTATGCTTAAGCATAGAAACAGAATCTACACAATTACGCAGACGTGAAAACTCTGTCAAAATGTGGAAGCGAGCATTCCCATATTTAAAGTCTCCTGGCATCACTCTGGCAGCAGAAAAACTTTATTAGAGGGGAAGAGGTTTACTGTCAAATGTCTGACTTTAAACTATATGCTGCCATTCAAAAAATGACAATGAAAAGTACTAAATATATTTATAAGTCGCTCAGTGAAGATTGAAGTCTGGCAATAGAAGAAGAAAGTGTTTGGGCTTGCATTGCTTGAAACGTTTGCGCACTTGTGTGGCACATCCCTTTGGCATTCTCCCTTGAGTTCTAGTGTGTACTTCCTTCCTATACCGTATATAAGAAGCAGTGTAGTAAAGTGTAAGATGTCCAAGTATGCAGGTGAGCAATACCTGCATGACCCACTGCATCCGCAAAGTGTGCTACTCTTGGACATTTAGACACCCCATTTGGATATCCCATAATGATCCCATAAGGCCATAGGAGCTGAATATCAATGAGATTCAAATTATTAAAAAGAGTCAGATAATGCTTTTTACGGTTCAATTGTACATGTTTAACAGCAAAATAGTATATTTGATGCTTTTTGGTTAGTAATAGCTGACAATCTATTCTGTTTTTAGAGAATATATTAATTATCTTAGAAGAATAAATATATAATATCTTAAAGTTGTTTATGAATATTTACTTTTTATTTGCAAACAAGACAAAAATGTAAATGATTTTTTGCAGTGCACACCTGGTATAAATACAAAATGTACTGCATTAACAATCAATAAATAAATTCTATTCTAGTTCAGTAATTCAGAGGTAGCCTGTTTCGTGTGCAACTCTCCACTTTTATACTAAAATGCATTAAACACCTCAAAATTATTGCACCACTTATTTAAAAAAAAGGTTTGAAAGGGAAAAATACTGGATCTGGACAGTGTGTTAATTACGGGATGGGTATCCATGGCTGTTTTGGCAGGGTTCAGATTTTGAGCTCATTTTAACGGTACAGAAATATCCCTCATTTATTCTGAATGCTATGTGTGTCCTACTCCCTGGCAGCACATATGTGGCAACTATAGTGTTGGATGAATATTTTTTTCCTCCTCTCTTCTTTATTCTCTTCTCACTATCAGCCTCTATGACTCATTAGGATTGTTTTCCAGTCTTCAGCGAAAAGATGCATAAATTAACATGTAAAGAGGAGTAGTGCTCGTGTCTTTGGCTTTAATTTATTATTTCTGACAAAGTAAATGTTTTGGTCCTTTCAGGCTTTCACTGATGGCAAGTTACAGTATGTTTTTTAATAGATTTATTTACATTAGCATATTCCGCAAACAGAACATTAATTAAACATCAAAAGCTCCATGGCGGACCTGAGCCAGGCTGACTGCCTTTCATGCCGAGGAAGATATGGAGCATTGATGAACGAAAGTCTTGTGCTTTGGACACCTGCTCTCAGTTTGATGTGTAAATGCAAAAAAGTTGCTTTCCTTGGAAGTCTTGTTTTCCTTTTGTCACATTCTTTGTCTTCTCTCTTTTTCTGTTAAATCCATCCAGACTTTTTCAGGTTTTAGCATGTTCTCATTAGATGTTGTCAATATGAATGCTAACAGCTACACTTAGCCCCCTGCAGGTATTATAGACCGCCTTCAAACTGACAAGGGCCCAAGTGAAGTCTATGTTTTACTAAAGTGCGTTTCAGTCCTTTAGAAGACACTCAAGCGTGAAAAAGCTCACCTTTCCCGCAGTGGACAACCTCTAAATGGACCTCTTGTCACACGCTAATCAATAGCAGAGAAGTTGTGTGTGTACAAGAGTCATTTCAAACGCTGAGCATGTCAGTACTTTTTCCAGTGTCTGACATGGTTTCATCTGCTTCCCGTTGTCTTTGGAGACAAGCAGAGCAGGGTCACTGTGTCAGCAGCTTTCGTCGAGAGACGATTCGCTCTAAAATCAAACAAATGTGTAGTACTGAGAAAGGTCAACAAGAGACTGCAGCTCCTAAGGAAAGCAGAAAACGCTGTGAAAGTAGAAAGATTGAGAACAAAGGATTGAAGATACGTCTTGACTGTGGTTCTTCATCTGAAAGTCTACCTGCATTCTGTTGATGGAGCTTTCAAATATGGTGTTGTATAGAGAGTTCAGGTCCTATTAATGTCAGCGTGGGTTTTTCGGTCTGTTGTTTGGATGTGTGAGATGAGTCTAAGAACACCTGTGTCAAAGTCATTTTACGAGTGTCAAAAGGAAAGGGGTACCAGATAGGGTTGGGCGATTATATTGAATATTTAGTTTGCAGGGTTTTTGCTGCTGATGTAAAATTGAGCAGTATTCTGATGAATGCTTTTTATTTTGTCATAAAGTTTACGAAAAGCATGTCATTAGTCTCCACATGGTATTTTTCATGCACAAAAATGTATAATTATTTACATTTATTGTAACCATAATTACCTAAAATAAAACCTTGTTGCATTAAACATTTCTCATTTATTTTGCAACAATGTTTTTATTCAAATCATAGTTGCTCTGATTAATAAACAACATAAGTAGCAAGATAATTTTTATTTAATTAAATCATAATTATTATTATTTTATGATTGTATTTTTTATTTATATTTTAGCCTGGCCCTTTATATATTTTCTGCTGTACAGTCTATTCAGTATATGTGACCCAGGACCACAAAACCAGTCATATAGGTCAATTTTTTGAAAATTAGATTTATAAATGAATAATAAAAAGCTTTCCATTGACGTATGGTTTGTTATGATAGGACAATATTTGGCCGAGATACAACTATTAAAATATCTGAAATCTGAGGGTGCAAAAATCTTAATAAATCTTAATATTGAGAAAATCACCTTTAAAGTTGTGCAAATTAAGTTCTTAGCAATGCATATTACTAATCAAAACTTAAGTTTTGATATATTGACGGTAGGAAATTTACAAAATATCTTCATGGAACATAATCTTTACCTAATACCCTAATGATTTTTGGCATAAAAGAAAAATCTATAATTTTGACCCATACAATGTATTTTTGGCTATTGCTATGGCACTGTGATGACCGTGATACTATACAGTAGAATATGGTAGTACTATGGTATTATCAGATGATAATATATACTTTTTTTTGTTAGTTTAAATTTGGTCCTCTTCACAATTTCCACCACACTTGTTTCATGTCCACCGGGAATATGTTTTCCAGGTTTCATCGGTTGAACGAACTCTATCCAGGTATACACGAGCACAATATATAATGGGCTATTTCCGTCCTCCACAGCCTCATTTTCATTTACTTTAAATTAAATAAAGCTTCTGCTCTGACTGAAGTCCATGAGACCTTGAATGATGATCTTTGTGCATTATCATGGCTCAGCTCCATCCAATGTAATTTCAGAACTCCATAACTCAGTGGGTGTGCCAGCCGTAATGGACTCCTAATGATAAGGAAAGAAAGCAGCCCGTTTCTCTAAGCAGAGCAAGATGGATCCTGCAAACGAAGCTGACCTAAATACACAGCTGTCATTATAGTCCGGAGGATGTTTCCTAGCTTGTGTGAAGTGAACAGACCCTCAGAATATGCCAGCTTTCTGTCTCTGCCTGTCTGTCTCTCTGTTCCCATGGCAGTAACTCATAAAGACTAACAATGGGCTCAGACTTACTGACAATGTCATTGAGCAAGAGCTCCGTGAAAAGAGGTGCCTGGGAATCAACGCCTCAGGTGACAACGCACACTGATTAATATTTATTTATCATGTGCATATTTATTTGATTAGCATCTCTTGCTGAAAACAGCATAAACGAAGATTTTTTTTCTTAATAAAAAAAAAGAAGCATTAACAAGTTAAGCACCCATTGAACTTTGGAGGGCCTAGTGAGATGTGCGTAATTAATCCAATTAGACGAGGAGATTGAAGAGCCAGGGTAGTGTGATTATAATTAGCATGAACCTTTGCACCTCGCTGTGTGAGGAAGGGTTGTATCTGGGTCGCTGTTGTAAGTTGGAAAGCCCTCGCCGGATTCTGTTATGTGTGTTTGTTAGGAGGCTCTTTGTAGAGCATGCTTCTGTAATGCATGTCTGCCTTCCCCCTCGTTTTCCCTCATCCTCCTCTGCTTCACTTTCTTCTCTGCGCAGAGTGCTATGTGCAATGGTTGTCTTAACGTCTGCCTGTGTGACGCCCTTCTGCTGAAGGGATCCATGGATCCGTCTCGCTCTGTGCTCAGTTTTCAGGCTCTGTGTCATTCAGAACTGAATTATGAATGACTTCAAATTTCCAGTTCAATTCCTGAATTTGAATTGAGGTAGCAAACTGGGTGCAGAATTGTAATTTGAAGAAGTAGAAACAAAGTTAAATGAAATTATTTTTTCCCAGTATTATGCATAAACTTATAGGATAATAACCATTATTTTTTTATTATTATTATTAGCATTATTAGGATTATTTAAACAATTTTGTTTGATAAAATTGTACATATCATAAATTATTTATATTATTATATTAAATAATATTTGTAATTATATTGTTAATAAATTATATGTACTAAATGCTTGATTGTTAAATATTTATTTATCAATATTATTATTATTTTAATGAATTGTCTAATTGTATTGGCCATGGTGTTGGAATAGGTATTTCCTAATTTATAACATTTATTAATCTAATTATGATTCTATACATTTATTCATAACTATTTATCATAAAATAAATAATAATTGATCATAAATATTATTAGTAATAATTATATATTTTATATTAAGAATTAGTCAATTATTAGCTCTTTTAGTAATGATGTGATTTGTTTGTTGATTTTCTTTGAATTGCAGTTAAAGTAAATTTCTCTTCCTTTCATTCCGTTTCAAATTTCAATTCAAAATCCTTTTTGCGATGCAGCCAGTTCAATTCAAATTCACAATCATAAACTGAAAGCCACTCTTAAGTTCAGAATTTCATCAACCCTCTCTATTTTCAGTGTGTCCAACATTATATGGCAAGCTAATCTAATTTGTGTGGTTTATTTTGTCCTCCCTTCTCTTTGTCTCTTGTTCTCTCTCTTCCGCTCCTCTTGCTTGTCCAGTTTCACGGTGTCTCACCTCATCCGTTTCCTCCCTTGTGGTGCGGGGAGGGCAACGGAATTAGTTCCTTGGTTAAATTCTTAATGCGTGGGGAGAAAGTTTCTACGCCCTTGAAGCTATTGTTTGGTGATAAGTACTCCTTCAGAAACCAAACACCGCCTCTGGGGGGATTTCTGCTTGTGTCATGCTAATATTTTCTTCTCTCCTATTTCCTTGCACCTTCTCCTACACGCTTATAAATACTTCCCCTCAAGCTGAAGGGAAAGGTAGGGAACGAAAGAGAGAAAGACAGAACCGAACGGGATGTGGCGGGGAAAGTCGTTGCTTCTGATATGCAGACGCACAAAAAGTGAGCGACGCACAGCTTGCCGAAACTCGCAAACTCCTCTCATATTGGCAAGATGCGAGGGAGCGGAGAGTTGGAGGAGTTACTCGTGCGACTGTTTACATCACGATTCACACACGCCCTGTAATCCCGATAAGAGGGCTGGAGATCTCCATATGCATGAGTGTGCATACAGCAGATCGTAGGAATAATTCTCTGCGTTCACACTGTGCTAAACTCACTAACTTTGCACCAGAGCTGAGCTGAAGGAGCTTACCGGACCCCCTGAAGTGAGTGTTGGCTGACTGTCTGCGTTCTGACAGCCCTGCAAACCAAGTTAAAGAAATCTTCATTGGCTCAAGAGACCTTCACTTTAAATAGCACATAACGGTGGCGAGATGTGAGTGGGAGTGTCCCTTGGGAGCGACGTGTCAGGATAAAGCATGTCGGGAAGCCGTCTCAATAGGAGAATCTCGTACTATGTGCTCATAGTCCTTAACATCATGTTTCAGTGGCAGCAGTAATTAAACGCTACTAGAACGAATGCATAATGTAATACAAAATTGCAGGGTGGATGTAGAGCAGGAGGCGGAGCCACATCGCGATATTATATAACACCGCAGGGGTCGGAGGTGTGCAGAGATTCTCAGGCCTGATCGCGGCAATTACTCAGCTCTTCCGAGTCCCGCTATTTCTTTACACCTTCTCATTATCAGACCCGCTTTTCCACACTCACGCTCTCACACAGGCTCCTAATTAACGTCCTCCACCGCTTTCCAACGTTGCTTACGCAGCTTTCCTTTCTTTTACATACGTTAACCTCTGAAAAAAAACTTCAAATGCGCTCCTTTCTACGTGCATCGCGTCCCAGTGGCAGTGCCGTCGAGGCATATGGCTGTCATCCAGCTTACAGCTGGAGTCCTTGAAGACTGGCACAGCAGCACAGGCCTCGGGGATGGCAGCCCACTATTTCAAAGAGGCTCCGAAAAGGGCTCATTTTTTACTGAGAGAATACGCAAGCCATCTCAATAACCAAAGCCAGGCTGCTTTTTTTATGAAGTATGTAATCGTGGCTGCATGTAACATTATTTCTTAGAGAACTTTCTCTTCCTTGACTTATTAAATCTGCAAGTTTTTTCCGCATCCCCTAGAGACTAAAAACTGAAAATGAGAAACTGAACAAGTGAACGTTTCTTTTCATATCGACTTTTTTCGTATTCTTTTTTTTATGGAAAGCGATTCTTTCATCTTTGTAAGGAAACAAAGGGTGACTTGGGACAAAGCATTATCGAAGGCTGTGGTTCGGGTTTTAGGATCTGTGCCTTGGGAAACGGGTCACTGAAGCGTTTTGAAGGCCATGAGGGCTTTACTGATGAGCCTGATCTCATTCATCTCGTTGTCTTCCAGCCGGGCGCTTAAAAGGCACAGATGGAGAGGTGCTAAGAGAGATGATCAGGAGGAAAAGCCCGCTTTCAAGGCCTGTGAAATTAGGCACCGATCCACTGTTTACACAGTTACGTGCCAGTTCAAGACGTATTTTAAGCTCTCGTTCTCAGCAGAGAAATCAATAGCCGGAAACGTTCTCTTTGAGGAGCTTCTACTGTAGGACACTTTTAGATTGGCACAGGAACACAGCAAGTCGGGAAAGTAACCTGCTTACTTCCCACTTCTGTTTTATTTTTATTGGCTTAGCCGAGCAGTTGCATGTGTGTGTTTACAATAGATGTGTGTAGCACTGCTTGATTTCTGTCATATAAAACATGCTTTGGAGTCTACTCATGGTCTTTTGATGCACGCTGTGCTTCATGTGTGTTTGATATGCACTTCTCCCTGGTTGCCGCTTTCAGATGTTAGGTGGGATTATAGGTGAGCGCCAGGAAGAGGTTAGAGAAGGGTTACGTTCAAATCGTTTCACCCGGTCTCTTGCAGTTTACTAAAGCCATGAGACTGTCTGAGGGTCTCACTCTTGCTAAGTAATATTTAAGGCACAGGCTAAGTCTTTAGCTCTGTTTGTTAGTGCTAAACCTAGTGAGCTGCCTTCTGTCTACATAGTCAGCTGCCTTCTAAGACAACATCTTACCTGCCACGGAATATTGTTGAAGCCAGTTTAGAACTTTCTACGCAGTGTGTGCACCATAGCAATAGCAATACATGACAATTGCAATACAGTTTTTGTTAGCATGCTGCTAAGCTAACTGTAAAAATGCTTAGAACTCAAAAATGACACTGAAATATTTTGTATTGATATGTATCAGTACTGACTTAAAAATAAGTTTATTATCAACATTACTATCGTATTTATTCAATTTTTACATAGCTTGTTGAAATGTGTTCTAGGATTGATTTCTTTAGAATTTCACTGAAACTAGTTATCTAACTACTTTTTCTCTATTACGCTTCCTTAATAAAAAAATAAATACATTTAATACAATGGTTGGTCAAATTATGCAACCCTACAAACAAACCTAATGAAAATTAGCATTTGCTACATATAAACTCAAAACCATGGTTGCTATATTTATTAAACCTTGGTAACCACAAATTAACTATGGTTTACATTAACCTTAGTTTAATCATGGAATTTGTACACTTTTACCATAGTAAAACCATGGTTAATTTTCAGAAGAGACACTTAGCAAACCTGGCACATTTTGTTTGTTTGTTTTTAATTGCATTTTAAATCGCAGTTTTTATTAGAATCATAGTTAAATATTTGTTCCCCCAAATAATTTTGCCCATATTGCGTTCTTAAAAAATGCTGCCTCTTTAAGCATCTCAGTGTGTTTTGAAACACAGCAAATCTCTTCTGCCTTCAAGAAGCTCAATGATGTTAATTTTTTTTCTCATTATTTTGTCCTTATTTGTTCATGTCATATTGGAGAAGAAGGTTATTTTTATGGAGAGAGATGTATTTGATGTATCTGAAGGCAGTATGATAGCTGTTTGTGTGCGATATTAAATGTATCTGAGTGTCTGTAATATTATTTGGAAACGATAGCATCTAATCCAGGAATAAATTACTGCGGTGACAACACCGTGTGTAGCACGGTTAGGGGCGCATCGACACATACACACACATTCTTAAAACAAACACTGAAGATGGAGGGGTTCTCATTTATATGTACATACATGTCCAAAGACATACTCACAAACAAACAGTCAAAAACATGTAATCATCTACACACACACACTCACATACGCCGACCAGCATGCACCTGCAAACATTTGCTGTCACCCTGTCATTTTACCTCTCACACAATACTGAGTGTGCCTGAAAGGCTGCCCTTTATTTTGACATGTCTTTAATATTAGTGTGAAAGTGCAAACACATCACGTTTACTCCTCTAGAATTTCTTAACCTTCAGCTATGGAGCCCAAGCATACAAATGTGCAGCATGTTGTGGCATTGTTTGTAAAAAACAATTAAACTAAAAAAAACATTTATTTTAAATAATTATTTACTCATACTCATGTCATGCCAAATCCGTTTGACTTTCTGTTGAACACAAAAAATATTTTAGGCACAGTGTTCACAGGTGCATTGTTCAAACTCTATTCTATGGAAAAGAGCAGCGTGAACATTCTGCTTAACATCTGCTTTTGTTTTATACAGAAGAAAGTAAGGCTGTGCAATTAATCGGATTCGATTAGTGGAGCACACGATGGAGCGGCAGTTAATACACAGAGCCGTAGTTCACTGACAAGCTGGGACATATCACGTTTGTAATCGCAAACAAATTGTCAGTGAACTACAGCTCAGGTGTATTAACTGCAGCTCCATCTGAAAACAGGTGGTGGAGATTTACCGCCAATCACAGAACCGGCTTTACTGTCCTAGAAGAAAGAATATCACTCACGTTTGAAAGGAAAATGTAACTTGAGGAAAATTGGAAAATTTATTTTACAGAATCTCCCCCTAGAAACCTCCTCCATCTTTTTTGTGCATTATTTTTTTACCTTTTCTATCAATATTCTTCCTGATTGGGCAAAATTAAGCCTTATTTGGTGACGAAATGTTCTCCTCTAGAGGACGATGAGCTGTGCTGGTTCACCGCTGACCCACTTCTTCTTTCTCGTTCTCCTCTTTCTCTTTCCCTCTGTGTTGGCATCAAAAACAGGGCTTGTGCTCAGTCCCACTGTCCCTCGGCCCTGTCTACTAACTGCAGCAGTTAATGAACTTACTGTGGAACTACTGTGGCACCACTGAGAGTCCCAGCTACTCTCTTTCATGTTCATATTTCATATCTGTGCTGTAGCTCTGCACACTGAATTATTAACTAGAGCTCTCCCTTTGCTTTGTATTTTACTTGTCTGTCTTTTTTTTGCCTTCTGTCTGTAGTTGAGGGAGACTTGGTTAGTGAGGCATGAAATGAGATGTGAGTAGTTAGTGTTCTGATTGGATGCTCTAATGGGCTGCATGTTTACAACTGCAAAGTCAGAGTGCATATCTGTTTAGCAAGCAGTTCGTAGAACATTTTATCAAGACCGTCAGGTGTTATGGGTTGGGAAAAAAGGTTGTTTTGTGTCCAAAATCAAATATTTCTAATAAAACATAGGTCACATACTGTATTGGTTATGGGTGTGAAATCCACATTTAAATGCAGGAGTGGATCTATTAAATTATTCTGTCATATGTGAACAGAAAACTGAAGTCACTTAAAACCTGACATTTTTTATATAGAGATAATTATAGCAATGGTTTGGTGTCTCACAGGTGTAAAAGAGGAATGATATTTCACATGCACACTGCAGTGGTTATGGATGTTAAAACCACAATTAAATGTGAGAGTGAATCCATTAAAATATTATACCGTGTGTGAGCAGACAACTGGAGTCACTCCAGATCCTGAAATATTTGCTATAGAGATAATTATAGCAACGGTTTGGTGTCTCACGTGTGTAAACGCGGAACATGGATGGTGGTGGCAATTTAAATGCAGAATCTGGATGTCACTCTTGTAATAGTTAAAACACAATGTGTGGAGAATCCTGATTAAGCACTGGGAAGTGGAATGACATCTGGGTTTAGCAACCTTTACTCTTTCACTCCTTGTCTTTCCCATCTTCACCTACAGTAAGTAGAATGATAACTTGTTTCTCTGCTTTTTGGGGCAGATCTTAACCTGGAGAGCCCCTGCCTGAAGAAGACCTGTGAGTTCGGAGCCGTGTGCGTGGTTAAGAACAGCGAGTCTGTGTGCGAATGCTCAGACGCTTGTCCGCAGGACCAAGACCCTATTTGCGGCAGCGACGGGCACACTTACAGCAGCTCGTGCCAAATGAAGGCCATGGGATGTGCCCTTCAGAAACAGATACAGATGCAGCACAAAGGACCATGTGGTGAGTCCACACACACACACACACATTGATGCCTCTCACTCCCTCACTGCTTTTCATCCCGTCCACCCCCTGCACTTAAGCACTCCACTGATATTTTGAGAGAGGGCTGTAATTTTCCTCCTCCGCAACCTTTTTTTGAAATGATGCACTTAAGTTAGAATTAAAGAGGGCAGCATCCTTCACAGTAATTGTTTACATGAGTCATGTTTTTTTTGTCTGGCTTTTGTAAGCACGCTCCAGATAAGTCTGCAGAGGCCTGCTCACCTTCCAAACAAACGCATGTTTATGTGTGTTCTTCACAAAAGGCTTGTAAATCATTTTCGATGGCTGTCTTTATGCTTGGGAGGGGAATATTAAGAGTGCTTTTTCTGCTAAACCAGGAGCCCTTTGTAAAGCCACTGTCACTTAAGTTCAGAGAGAATGAGGTGGAGCTATTGTGTCGACGGAAGTGTCATGCGTTTGCAGTTTATACATGTGTGTGTGTATTGGCTCTGCCTCCAGTGAAGAGTTGGAAATGGATGCCGGGGGGTCATTTGGTAGCACTATAATTCATCTCAGATCGCTATAGGCCACAGTTGCCCTTTATTGCAGTGCCGCCTATCATGCTATATATGTTGCCAGATAGCAAATGACAAATGAGAGTGATATCTCTCTCCTCACAGGCTTCTGGAACATAAGCTTAACTACCCACAGAGATTAAACCAACAGAAACCGGTTTGGTAGGGGCTAAACAAGTTGGTTTTCATCCATGCATGGTGAAATCTTAAAACTTATTTTTCAGGACTAGAAATAGAGGATTTTAGAAATGCTTGAGCTTGACAGGTTTGTTTTGGAACGGCAAGCTTGATGTTCTATGTGTAGAAAATAATAATAGGCTTCCCACAATGATAAAAAAACTGTAAATAAAAGCTAATGGTAACACTTTAGTATAGAGACCAGTTCTCACTATTAACTAGATGCTTATTAGCATGCCTGTTATTAACATATTGGCTCTTTATTAGTACTTATAAATTACATATTCTGAATAAGCATATTCTACATTCCTAATCCTACCCAATGAAACTTAACAACTACCTTACTAACTATTACCTATTAATAGGCAGCACATTAGCAGTTTATTGAGCCAAAAGTCATAGTTAACAATGGTTAGTTAATAACAAAAATCTGACCTTAAAATAAAGTGTCCAAGATCATTTAATTTTTGACCAAAAATAGTTGTTTTATATATTGAAAGCAATAAACTTAAAACTATATATTTAGTTAAAAATTATTTGCTTTTTAATTATATATACTTTATATTTATAATTACATAAAATAAATCATGGAACCCCATATATAACTAGAAATATGTGATCAGAAAGTAAATTATTTATGTACATATTTCATTTTATTTTATTTAACAAGCTTAATCAAATGTATTTACTGTTTATTTATTCATTAACTGAGAAACAACTGAAAACTAATCCAGTAAAAATTGCGGTGGTTGGTAGATGGTCCAGTTTTGTTTGGTCCAGTCCAGACGATTAATCAGCTGAACTGCGAAATTGTGTGACTGGTTTAGACCTGCTAGATCATGCTGGACAAGCAATTTAGAGATGGTAGACCATCGTATAACCAGCTGTGGTATTCCATAAACAAGCTTAACCACCTTGAACGGGATTGAGCTGGTTTTTCCAGCTGGAAATAATCATTGTAGTTTGAAAAAAAATCCACCCATTACAGCATCACAGCAATGTTGATGGGTCCGGCCCCTCGCTGGAGCAGGTGTCAATGGAAAGGGGCTGCAAACAGCTAACCATACAGAAGGAAATGTTGTTCATTTAGTGCTGTGTACACAGACACACTCTCCACCACAAGTGGATTCTATTATTATCACTGTTAATTATCCAGGCCCATTCAGACCACAGCCTCTGCCTCACTAAGACCCCAGCTGTGTTTGTGTGTATTTGTTCGTGGAAGCTTGTATGTGGGTCGCTGTTGGTAGCAATGCACACCCACATGAGTGGGTGTATGATGTGCACGTGGCCAGATTTCATTTCATTTTCTTCACTCCGCATAGAGGGGAGACTCATAAATGCCCTTATCTTTATAGTTCAGGTGCAGTCTGATAGAGATATGACTGACGTTGTTTATTATTCTGATTTTTCACTCACATTTGAGTGGCGGCTGACCTTGTTGCGCAGCTACAGGAAAGCGTGCGGTTTTAATGGAGTATTTGATATCTGCTCCTCTGAGAACCAATATGTATATGTTTATATGCAAGGAAATGAAAGAACAGCCAACGAGTCAGCAGCAAATAAGCACTTTTTACTGGTGATTGAAATGTTACTGGCCACAGTTGGGGAATATACGTTACCTGCAAGACACTGAGCTGGAAGCGGAAGAAAAATCATCAGGCTGTGGAAAGAGTGAGAGGGCAGTAAATAAAAACTAGGAGGAAATGGAGTAGACTAATAGAGCCGGTGCCCTTGCCCAAGCACCAATCGCCAGGGAATTTTTATGGCTATTCACAAAAACTGCTGTTCTGTACCTGACATTAACAATGTTCCTTCCTTTCTCTGGAAAAAAGAGACCCGTTTACCACTCGCCTTTAGAGGAATTGTTCACCCAAAGATGAAACTTTTGTCATCACCAAACCTGTAGACTATTTTTGTGAAGAAAATCCACTTTTCATTCTATTGAAATTGAAATCTGAACATTTGAACCATTATTCACTGAAAAAAAAACTGAAAACATTGTTAATATTTCACAATTAATGACAAATGCAAGTAACGTCTCGGTTACTTGCGTAACCCCCGTTCCCTGAAGGAGGGAACGGAGACGTAACGTCAGAGTGACTGACTAATGGGATCTCGCCGGAGAGCCCAATCACCTTCGAGTGTTAACAAAACAAGCCAATGACAGTTGGCGTGCGTGTTTCGCCACGCGACTCCGCCCAGCGGTGCGGTATAAAGGAGAGCGCGTGCAAACGCACATCAGTTTTTTCGCTGAGGAGCGAGACTGTGTGCCCGGCCGTACAGCGGTGGTACAGCAACTATGGCGGCGGGGCGTTACGTCTCCGTTCCCTCCTTCAGGGAGCGGGTTACGCAAGTAACCGAGACATTCTATCAGTCAGTCACGTTCGACGTAACGTCAGAGTGACTGACTAATGGGATCCCTTGGAAAACGCCACTATTGCTGACCCCCTCCAGTGCTCTGCAGAAGCCGGCAAGTCCCCCCACACCAGCTGGGATGGAAGATAAGACAGGGTTTAGGCAGAGATAACCGCACTGCTGTTCCGCTCAGTGGGTAGAATAACACTGGGAAAGCGTACCCCAAGTAGGGGGAAACGCCACGGAGCCACATCCCGCATAAGGAGGTATCATGTGGAGATTACACATATGGACTGGCCGAGGGCAGTACTACACGGGAGTCTCTGAGGTAGACTCAGCCCGCCTGGGGTGAGGTAGCTACACAGCAGAGTGGGCAGAAGGTTTCTGCCAGGGAAGACACGGGCTCACCAAGGGGGGGGAGCCGTACCGTGGAAGAATACACATGTGGGATCACCAAAGGGGAATCACTACACACGGGCACCTAGCCCAGCACAGGGGTTGACCTTGGGCAACGTACGAGTACTGGACCTGGCGTCTGGTGCTCCGCCACACCTGACTGCCGAGGGTGCGGGAGGAACTTCAACAGGGTTCGCCGTGGGGAACTGAACTGAGAAGCAACAAGGCGCACGTATCCGGTCCGTAGAGGGGAATGGCGCAGCAAGCGTGATTGACACCGAGCGGGTTTCCAGTGTTACTGGCCATCCGAGACAAGTACACGGGAGGACACTGGCTCTATACGGAGATTGTAAAACCTCGCAAACGTATTAGGTGTCGCCCAGCCGGCAGCTTTACAAATGTCTGCTATTGAGGCGCCTCGTGCCAGAGCCCAAGAGGAAGCAACGCCTCTCGTAGAGTGTGCTCTCACACCAAGGGGGCACGGTAAGCGCCGACTATAGCCTCCACTATCCAGTGGGCGAGTCTTTGTTTGGAGACAGCTCTTCCCTTCTGCTGTCCTCCGAAGCAGACAAAGAGCTGATCTGAGGTCCTGAAGCTCTGCGTGCGGTCCACATAGATGCGCAAGGCACGAACGGGACAGAGCAGAGCAATGGCTGGGTCTGCCTCCTCCCGGGGCAGCGCTTGCAAGTTCACCACCTGGTCCCTGAAGGGCATGGTGGGAACTTTGGGCACATATCCAGGCCGGGGTCTCAGGACAACGTGAGAGTCAGCCGGCCCGAATTCTAGGCACGAATCGTCGACCGAAAATGCTTGCAGGTCCCCTACCCTCTTGACTGTGGCCAATGCCGAGAGGAGCACTGTCTTCAGAGACAGAAACTTAAGCTCTACTGACTGCAGAGGCTCAAAGGGGGCCCCCCTCAAGGCCGACAGGACAGAGGGGAGATCCCAAGAGGGTACCAGGTGAGGGCGCGGAGGATTTAGCCTCCTTGCCCCTCTGAGGAACCTGATGACCAGGTCGTGTTTCCCCAGAGACTTACCGTCTACTGCATCGTGATGTGCGGCAATAGCGGCAACATACACTTTGAGGGTGGAGGGAGACAGCCTTCGCTCCAACCCATCCTGCAGGAAAGAAAGCACGACTGCGATCGGGCATCTACGGGGGTCCTCCCGGCGGGGAGAACACCAATCGACGAACAGGTTCCACTTCAGCCTGTAGGCCTGTCTCGTAGACAGGGCCCTGGCAGAAGTGATAGTGTTTACTACCGCTGGAGGTAGCCCACTTAGAACCTCCGCGTCCCGTCCAAGGACCATACGTGGAGATTCCACAAGTCTGGGCGCGGGTGCCAGAGGGTGCCCCCTCTCTGAGAAAGTAGATCCCTCCTCAGAGGAATTTGCCAAGGAGGGGCTGTCGCGAGGAGCATCAGTTCTGGGAACCACGTCCGATTGGGCCAGTAAGGCGCAACCAAGAGGACTTGCTCCTCGTCCTCCCTGACCTTGCACAGGGTCTGTGCGAGAAGGCTCACTGGAAACGCATGTTGCATAAGCCCGAGGCCAGCTGCATGCCAGTGCATCTGTACCGAGGTCCCCTCGGACAGGGAGAAAAACAACTGGCAGTGAGGCGTGTCCGGGAGGCAAACAGGTCTACCTGAGCGCCCAGGCCGCCTCCAAATCAGCTGGAGTACCGGGTGGAGTCGCCATTCTCCCGGAAGGGCGTGCTGACGTGAGAGCTCGTCGGCTGCACGATTGAGCTCGCCTGGGACATGAACGGCGCGAAGCGACCTCAGATGCTTCTGACTCCAAAGGAGGAGATGGCGGGCGAGTTGCGACATGCGACGGGAGCGTGGGCCGCCTTGGTGGTTGATGTACGCAACGGTCGCAGTGTTGTCCGAGCGGACCAGTATATGCTTCTCGTAGCAGCGTTCTGAAGCGGCGCAGAGCAAGCCATACTGCCAGCAACTCGAGGCAATTGATATGCCACTGCAGCTGGGGCCCTGTCCAGAGCCCCGCGGCTGCGTGCCCGTTGCACATGGCCCCCCAGCCCGTGGCAGAAGCATCTGTTGAGACAACAACATGCTGGATACTTGCTCTAGGGGAACTCCTGCCCGAAGAAAGCAAGGTCCGACCATGGGCTGAAGGTGCGACGGCAGGACGGGTGAGTGAGACCCGGTGCGTGCCGTGGCGCCATGCCCATCTCGGGACTCGGTCGTGGAAGCCAACGCTGAAGCGGTCTCATATGAAGCAATCCGAGCGGCGTGATAGCGGCTGAGGATGCCATATGCCCCAGGAGCCTCTGAAAATGTTTCAGTGGAACCGCCTCTTGCGCTGAAGAGACTCCAGGCATCTCAGCATTGACTGAGCACGCCTCCGAGAGTGCTGTGAGGTTGACCGAGTCCAACTCCATGCCGAGAAAAGAGATCCTCTGCATAGGGAGAGTTTGCTCTTTTCCCGGTTGACCTGAAGCCCCAACCGGCTGAGGTGCCCGAAGGGAGGGCCTACTGGTATTCTCAGACGCAAAGCGGAATCGAGGAGGATCGAGACATGGAAGTAGGCGTCTTTCAGGTCGATCGCTGCAACCCAATCGAAGGGACGGACGCATTGAAAGAGGCGTCTCTGCGTCCAACATCTTGAACGGGAGCTTGACAAGGGCCCGGTTCAGAACACGCAGGTCCCAGATTGGATGTAACCCACCGTGTTTCTTGGGAGCGATGAAGTAGGGGCCTTTGTAGAGCCCTGACTCCATCTCGGCTGGAGGGGCCGGCTGTATCGCGTCCTTCGCCAGTAGGACCGCGACTTCTACGCAAGACAGGGGCATCCTGGCTCAACACTGAGGTGAACCGATTGCCCTGAACTTGGGAGGACGCCGGGCGAACTGAATCGCGTGGCCGAGTCTGATGGTCCTCAGGAGCCAGCGAGACGGCCTGGGGAGCTCTAGCCAGGCCCCCAGGGGCCGTACAAGCTTGACCAGGGGAGACATAGACGTACCCGCGGTGGGGCAGCGCAGTGGAGCCCAGGGGCCCGACTCGAAAGGCAGAGCGTCTCGAAGTGGGGTCTGAGTGTGTGGTGCAACACTCACCTGGCTCCACGGCTGGGCAGGGGGCGCGGGAGAAGGCATCGCGTCCTCGGACCGGACCCTGCTGCCCACTGGCGAAGAGAGAGGGGGATGGGAATGTGGAGACGGGTCTCCGCAGACTGCCATCCTCGCCCTCTTGGGACCCGGAGAAAAGGAAACTGCTCTTATGAAGTTTTGGGTACCACTGACCCGGGGCCAGTGGCGGAACAGAACAAAATTCTCCACCCGGCCCTCCTCCGGGGAAGGAGTGGTGCTATCGCCATCTCCTGAAGAGCAGGATAGGCTCCGGTCGCCTGTCCCAGGGACGCCGCCTACCCTGGCACTTCACAGGCTTGGCAGGGGCGGGCGGGCGCGCCGCTTTCCTGCGGCCAGCTCCATGCTGCGGCCATTGTGAAGGCTGCTGTTGTGGCCGAGCTGGAGCGGAGGTGGAGGCCGCAGGAGGGCGCCTTCGGCGACGAGCAGGCGGAGGGGCTGCAGCCGGCGGTGGGGTGGAGACAGCAGCGGACCGCCGGGGCAGGATGCGAAACGCCTCCATCTGCTTCTGTGCGGCGGAGAACTGTTGGGCAAAGTCCTCCACCGCTTCGCCGAATAGGCCGGCCTGGGAGATCGGGGAGTCCAGGAAGCGGTGCTTGTCGGACTCCCTCATATCCGCCAAGGTCAGCCACAGGTGGCGCTCCTGGACCACTAATGTGGACATCGTCTGACCCAGGGCCCGCGCCGTGACTTTCGTCGCCCTTAGCGCGAGGTCCGTCGCTGTGCGCAGTTCCTGCAACACACCTGGGTCAGCATCACCCTCGTGCAGCTGTTTCAACGCCTTGGCCTGGTGGACCTGCAGGAGGGCCATGGCGTGCAGGGCGGAAGCGGCCTGTCCAGCAGCACCGTAAGCCTTGGCCGTTAGGGACGAGAACTTACAGGCCCTGGACGGAAGGCGTGGATTACCCTCCAGGCGGCAGCGCCCTGCGGCAAAGCTGCATGGCAATGGCGCCGACTGGGGACCTCCACATACCCTGGGCCGCTCCGCCGTCGAGGGTGGTGAGGACGGAGGAGGCACTAGGCCTGCTTCGGGCAGAAATAGGTGCCTTCAAGACCTAGTCACCTCCTCATGCACTTCCGGGAAGAACGGAACCGGGCGGTTGCCGGCGCTCGGCCTGCGCCTCAGGAACCAATCATCCAGCCTCGAGCGCCGGGAGAAGGCGGACGCCTATAGTGCAGCCCGATGCTCTCAGCGGCCCGGGAAAGCATAGCGGTCAGTTCTGGATCTGACTCGGCAACGCTACTCTTCCTGACGGAGGCAGCGCAGCCAAATCGTCCTCTCCAGAACCTAGCTCATCCCCGATGCAGTGATCGAAAGCCTGTCATCTGCTGGGGCACCGAATGAGATGCTGGGCCCGCCTGTCCGAGGACCCGCATACTCATCCGGGAACCCCAGACGGTGCGATGTGCTCGAGGTGAGAGGCCAGCGGAGACGCACTCGAGGGGAAGCTCTCACTGTGATCCTCAAATCACCCTGGCCCTGAGTCAAGTAGTCCTCCGTCCGGAGGAACTAGAACGGGCAGAGCAAGGGGATACCCCACGTCTAGCGAGGAGGTATCTGGAGCGCAACATCGCTATGGTCATGTTCCCACAGTGAGAACATGACTCATCCTGAGCGCTGCCTCAGCGTGCCTAAAGCCCAAGCACGAGGGGCAGCGATCATGACCATCAGATGAAGTCAGGAACAGACCACATCCAGAAACGACGAGCGGAAGCCATCTTTAAAGACGCCCGTCGCCGTGGAGCTCTTTTAGATTTGCTCTTTAGTTGAAAACTCTCTTTCAGCAGCGCTGAAGCGCCGAGGAGGTAGCAACGTGATCGCTGCTTCTCGCGAATCCAGCACTGGACAGCAACCTCCGCTGACGCCGTAACACCAACGCTGTAGTCTTGCTTTGCAGACACTCAGAGATTTGCAAGGCTCGGCTCCGAGCGAAAAGCTGATGTCGCGCTTGCACGCTCTCCTTTTATACCCGCACCATGGCGTGCGCGTGGCGAACACGCCTGCGCCAACTGTCATTGGCTTGTTTTGTTAACACTCGAAGGTGATTGGGCTCTCCGGCGAGATCCCATTAGTCAGTCACTCTGACGTTACGTCGAATGTGACTGACTGATAGGGAACACATTGGATTAAAGTTGAAATTTTTAAGCAGAAGGACTTAAATGTTTTTTTCTTGACAATCATACTCCAGTAATCTCCAAATCATTTTTCCTACTAAATCGACATTACAGCACTATACAAAATGTACATCTATGTTTCTACTAAATCTGCATGTTTATTATAACGGAATTGAATTCTAAACATGAAAAAAATATTTAAAAAAATCATTCTAGCTTACCTAAACTGAATGTAGAAACAATTTTCACTGAGAAATTGGTAGTATTTCACAATTAATGACAATACGCAAATAACATATTGAATTGAGTACTCCAATAACCTAAGAAAAATAATCAATTACAGAAGTAGTGATGATATTCTGTATTGATTGATCCAAACCGAATGATTCATTCCCATATCATACTGATTCAGTTCTCAATGACTCGATGACTCAACAAAGACTTAAATTTCAGTCTTTCCCAACACAAAGCTGCCGTATGAAGACATAGATATATTTGACACCCAAATGGTACAAACCTTTTTTATACCTTTATGATACTTTTGTGGTGCTTTTTTGCTATTCTTGAAGCTTGAAAGCTCTAGTCCCCATTCATTCATTGTAACTGCATACAAAAGAGAGAAACATTATTCAAAATTTTCTTTGTGCTTCGAATAAGAAAGTGCATCATACAGGGTTTGAATGGCATGAGGGTGAGTAAATGATGGCAAAATTTCCATTTCTGGGCCTGAATGGACAGAATTCCTTCTTGTTTCCCATAAGGCTAAGCTCTGCCCTAATGGCCTGTGTCTGTACTCATATCTCGGGTCCAGCTCTGTATGCTGGATCGCTGTTTATATGTAACCGACTGCCGTATCTATTGCGCTCCCCTCTGCCGAGGCCGTGAAAGCATGGAAACATGTTGCAACTGATAAAGAAATGCCTTTATCACACATACTGATAAAGGAGAATACCAGCAGCTATGAGAATGTCATTTATCGGCCTGCATTGGACTGTCACAAGTCACGATGAAGCGCTCTTGGGCGGCCGCTGGGCAGCATGCTGCAGCTGCTTTTAATAAGACGGCCGAGCACAGTCCCTGAGGTTGACTGAGCGCAGATCCTGAGCGGAGGTGAGGTCACTTTATTAATGTGCAATAAACAGGTTGGTAGAAGAGAAACGAGAGATTTATGCACGAGGACCTCTCTCCATTAACACTAAATCAGGTGCTGTTATTACCCCAGCGCTAATTGAATGTGATAGCAGTTGCTCTAATGCAATCCCCCAGGTGTAATTGTCATCGGCCATGCTCCTTCCCTCCCTCTCTCCCAGAACCACATTTAGTTTTACTGATTAACTGGGCTCTCGGTAATCATAGCAAGATATCCGAGAACTAGGGATGTCAATTTAACACGTTAACTGTGATTAATTAAAACACACACACACACTAAAACCCTTAATCACACTCTTTGACCCATATATAAATTGTGTAATAAGGAAATAAATAGACCTAGAACAATTTTATTTGTTCAGTTAATAATTTAATTGCATGATATTGCAATTAATATTACGAATTAACATTTTGTATAAAGTTTAATACTATTTATTGTTTCATATTAATAATATTATAATTTTGAATTCTTTATTTTGTATGTTATAATATATAATATATCTAAAATGTCTTAATGTATACATTTTATATTAATATAATTGTAAATAAATGTAAATAAGAAATTATTAAAATGTAATAATTGTATATATATATATAAATGTAAAATTAAGAATAGATTTCATGTATGATATATTAATATAAATATATTCAAATGCAATTATTATATGTAATATAATTTAGTTTAATAATATGTGATTTTAATTACACGAATGTAACAATTATATAAATGTTTATATATATGCACACACACATAAACATTTAAAAAATCATGTAATTAATTCCATATATTTTTGAGATAAAATATTTTAAATATATATAAATATATATATAGTTACGTGTTTTTTCTTTCATATATGTATATTTTATCATATTAATATTATAATTAATTACTTTGTATAAAACAAAAAAACTAACACTAGCTTCTCTAATATTTTTGTATTCTATCTGTTTTCTTTTTATTGTATAATAAAAAAAAACTTCCGTTAAGCTAACTGAGACTTGTTATAGCACTTGCATATTTATTGCTCTTTTATTGATTTTGATTGCTTCCATTGTCCTCATTTGTAATTCTCTTTGGATAAAAGCTTCTCCTAAATGACTAATTGTAAATGTATCAAATAGCTTAATTTGGGTGTTTTCCTCAGTAAATATTGACATGTGGTTACTTAAATATAATGTCATGTCAGGGGTGCTGTAACTATGTCCGAATGCACAACATCAGTTGAAATGGATGACGTTATAATATGCTCTGCTGTGCCTTCTTGTAAACAGAGCAGTGTTGCTCCCATCTGCACAATGGAAGGATGCTTTAGCCCAGACTTTGCAGAGGGATTTTAATAAAGCGGACAGGCGGCCGGGCAGCTGAGGCTGATCCTAGTGAGCGATGGTGTGTGAATCTGTAGCCTGAATCTCTCCATTGACTTCAAACTTCCTTTTCAGCAGATGAGTCCTGCACCAACTGCTCGTTTGGCGCAATCTGCGATACTCAGACTAGCCGGTGCGTGTGCCCCAAAGGGTGTTTGGAAACACGGCAACCCGTGTGCGGCAGCGACGCGGTGACGTATGAGAACGAGTGCAAGCTGAACGTGGAAGCCTGCACTAAGCAGCTGGATCTCCGAGTGGTGGCCCATGGAGAATGCAGTGAGTACAGAAAAACAACAATCAGTTCATCCATCACATTCATTCATGTTCACGCATCAGTCTGCATTTGCTGCAAAAAAAAATCATTTTCTGTAGTATTTTTGTTTTGAATTCCAGTAAAAGTTATTTTTTTCTGATGTATCTTGAACTAAGTTTATCTGTTTTGTTTGTGTAGCATAAACCCCATGTTTTTTAGAATTATGCTTTAAGCAAGAAAATTGACAATTTAGGAATACAAATAAAATTAATTCAAGTTAAATGTTCACTGAAAAACTCTTGTGCAGTTTTACTTTTCAAGCAAATTATGTTTTGTTTTGTTTAGTTTATTTTTAAATTGTTGAATTATGTGGTACTAGAAAACAAGACAAAATACTGATGAAGAAAATGTTTTGCAGTGCCGTTTTCTTGTCAAAACACAAGAAACCGTTTTAGCACTCTTTCCAAATCATGCATGCTACATGATTTTATGTGGTGCTTTTTTACGTAGCAGAATCCCATGTGAATGCCTTTGGAGTTTCAGAAGGACGTTAATTGAGGTGTGAGCATGTTTCTTGTATCTCTTTGTCTCAACTATCCTATCCTTTGATTTGTGCGTGTTGCGTGTGTGTGATCAGAAACCTGTGGCAGTACTGTGTGTAGCTGGGGAGCGCAGTGCGTGCAGAACAAGTGTGAGTGTCAGCAGTGCACGGATCAGCCGGTGAAACTTGTGTGCGGCAGCGATGGCAACACCTACAACAACGACTGTGAGCTGCGGCTGGCCTCCTGCAAGAAACAGAGGAAGATTGAGGTGGCCAAACCTGGCGTCTGTGATGAAGGTGGGTTTATGTGTTCATGTATGCGATAAGATAAGTGAGGAGCTGAACTCCCTATAATTTGCTGATTTTCACAGTTGTATTCAGGGCCAGCCGAGTTAATGCATTCACTCCAAACAGTTTATTGCGGCCAATTTAACCTCCTTGCATCGACTGCACTTAGTGACCCGTCATATTTGAAGCATGAAATGCAGGCATCAGTATGCGCCTTGTGTTCTCTGTCTTTTTGCCTTAGGTCCCTGTTGTGTCAGTGTTTGAGATTGTTTTGATGCAGTTATAGATGGTACCATGATTTCTACTTGTACTAACATTTAATAGTACATATGTATATATGTAATATTCACAATATATGCACAATAAAACACATGCGCACATGAATATGCTAATGAGGTGCAATGGAGTGACATCAACTCCCCTGTTTGACTGATTGGCTAGAGAAGGAGCTGTCAATCTAGAACTAGTGGACCAATGATGACGCTTAAACCCATCCTGATTTACATGAAACTGCAACATTTGGAAAAGCAGGTGCTAAGCCTGGAAGCAAGAGCGAAGTGAAAATCAGCATAAGCATACAAAAAATAAAAATATGAGCAGAATATATCTGAGAGCACAAAAAAAACCGAAAAATATCAAAGGAAAGTCAAAATATCAAAGTCAAATAATTTGTCATTAATATTTCAGTTTTGTGCAATGTGATTTTAAATGTTGATGATTCATGCTTATAGTTTCTTTTAAATGCGTTATTAAATGTTAGATTTTCGCTTAGTTTTTCGATCTGTGACCATTGTTTGCTATTCTGAAAACCTTTCATTTACTTTTTAAATTTTGTGCAATATATTTGTACTTATATTTTTACATTTTGGTTTCACACTTATCATTTTTTTATGTGTGACTGTAATACTTTTGGCAGGAAATTGTTCCCATAAAGTATCCCTGAGATTTTAAAATAGATATTTAATATATTTATTTGATATTAATTAAGTATAATTTTTGCATGTTCACGGTTATCTGACGTTGGTTACTGGTCACATTACATGCAGGTAAACAAAGAAAACATTTACATTTTTTGTAAGTGTTTTATTTGGATTTATGTTATTTTAAAATGATTTATTAAAATTGTATATTTTTATGATTTAATTAGTATTAGCTTTTCATTAAACTCACGAACCCACTGCAGTTCCTTTACGAACCCCAGTTTGGGAAACCTTAATGTAATGCAATGTTTAATGCACTTCATGTTGTTAATTACAACAAATGTAGCACATTTTCTTACTCTTTGTATTTTTACATCAATATGCTACAAGATTGTCCAAAATTATAAATAAGAAGTAATCTAAAATGAATCAAAAAGTAGTCTTATTATATTACCTAAAATGTGTAATGCAATGGATTAAGTTACAAACTACAATTTTTGTCATGTAAATTGAAATCAGTAACAGACTACAACTTAATCTACAAAGTAATCTGCCCAGCAGGTATACAAACTATATACAAACTGAATTCCAGTTGAAAACTGAATCTTTTTTTTTATTTTTTATTTTTTATGAAACCTAAAAGACTTTCAAATCTTTTTTTCACAATAGAACATAGATAACGTGACAAATGTTTAAACTGAGACATTTTACAATGTCATGCACAAAATGAGCTCATTTCAAATTTGATGCATGCTACAGGTCTCAAAATACTTGGGACGGGGGTATGTTTACCATGGTGTAGCATCTCCTCTTCTTTTCAAAACAGTTTGAAGACGACTGGGCATCGAGGTTACGAGTTTCTAGAGTTTTGGTGTTGGAATTTTATCCCATTCTTGCCTGATATAGGTTTCCAGCTGTTGAAGAATTTGTGGTCATCTTGGACATCTTTTTGTTTAATGATGCGCCAAATGTTCTCTATAGATAAAATAGCTGGACTGCAAGTAGACCAATTCAGCACCCGGACTCTTCTACCATGCTGTTGTAATGGCTGCAGTATGTGGTTTTGCATTGTCCTTCTGAAATACACGTCGTCTGGAGGGGAGCATATGTTGCTCTAAAATGCTGGCTTTTGAACTGAACGCTAATAACACGCTGGAAGGTCTCCCTCCTCTTTAGCCCGGAGGACATGGCGTCCGTGATTTCCAACAAGAATGTCAAATTTGGACTTGTCTGACCATAGAACACTTTTCCACTTTGAAACTTAATTTCTTAATTTGAAACTTAAATGAGCCTTGGCCCACAGGACACAATGGCGCTTCTGGACCATGTTCACATATGGCTTCTTTTTTGCATGATATAGCTTTAGTTGGCATCTGCAGATGGCATGGCAGATTGTGTTTACTTACAGTGGTTTCTAGAAGTATTCCTGGGCCCATTTAGTAATGTCAAAGACAGAGTCATGCCGATGAGTGATGCAGTGTCGTCTGAGGGCCCGAAGACCACGGGCAACAAAGGTTACGTAACGTGGATACGTGGATACGAGATTTATCCAGTTTCTCTGAATCTTTTTATGATGTTATGCACTGTAGATGATTATATTTTCAAAGCCTTTGCAATTTGACATTGAGGAACGTTGTTTTAAAAGTATTCCACAATCTTTTTGCACACTCTTTCACAGATTAGAGAGCCTCTGCCCATCTTTACTTCTATTAGACTCTGCCTCTCTAAGACATCGCTTTTATAGCTAATCATGTTACAGACCTGATGTCAGTTAATTGAATTAGTTGCTAGATGTTCTCCTAGCTGAATCTTTTCAAAATATATTTTTTCAGCCCTTTGTTGCCCCCGTGCCAACTTTTTTGAGACCTGTAGCAGGCATCAAATTTGAAATGAGCTCATTTAGTGGATAAAAGTGTAAAATTTCTCAGTTTAAACATTTGTTATGTTCTCTATGTTCTATTGTGAATACAATATTGGCTCAGGTGATTTGAAAGTCTTTTAGTTTTCATTTTATTCAAATTTAAAAAACGTCCCACCATTTCCCAAATTCGGGTTGTAGTAAAGTATAATGTACCCTACCACTTCTCTGTATAGTCCTGATGTAACATCTCACTTAAGTCATTCCCAGCAGGCTGTTTGGAAGTAAAAAAATAAATAAAAAAATTGCACATTTTCCCCTCCAAGTTTCATCAGACCTTTCTTTACCAGCTCTGTAAGATGTGGAGGAGTTGCTGTTAAAGGCTACAGGATCTGGGTCCGGTCAATAGATCCTGCCCAGAGGCCAGTGACACCTGCTTTGTCAATTTATTCTCTAGATTAGTCATGCAACACTGCAGAGGCTAAAACACATCAGCCGGCAGGTCTTTGTATTTAGAAGAATAGTGAACGGCGTTTTAAGTTGATGAAAACTGAGCTGTTTTGTCTGTCTTACATTTAACTTTCAAACACCACACTCCATTTGTGTGATGCCTGGTATGATTTTGTGGTTGTGGGCACAAAATATAGTGTCAAAGTAAAACATTTTCTCAGAAGGGCCAAAGGGGCTGATTATTTACACAGAGATGGTTTATTCATTTGTTTAGACCTGGCTTCAATACGCATGTTCATTTGTCATAAGAAAGAAATGGCAGTGTTCTCTCACTCTTTTATTTGGAGGTAATGAAAAATGACAGTGTACCCTGTGTCTGGCCGTAGTGGTGAATTTATCACCTGTTTAATTTCACACTCTGCTAGTCTGAAGTCAGCCTCATTGTAGACACAGACAAAGCAATATGAGAGAACCAAGCATCACCTTGGGGCCGAGGCCCGCTTTTAATTGAATATACGTTTACTAAATCGGATTATGCATTGGAAATAGCAACATAATAGCATATGAAGCATCAGTACACGCTCCGGATCACCCAGAGGAAGAGAGTTTGGGAGAGGGCAAACAGGAGAGAGTGTGTAGTCATCCGTTACACAAAAGTATCTTCTCATAAAGAACCTCTGCAGGCTGTCAGGATGCCCTATTGCTCTTTATGTTGGCAGCATTATGATTACTCTAAGCTACTGTCCAGGTCTTTCAGTAATGCCCATCTACAGATGACAAATCACAAGTAAACAGAAAACAACCAACTAGGGCTAGGATTTATAACTTAAAAAATGTAACTTTTTAGTCTATAGCATATGTTGATATAAAGTGTGTGTTTTTTGTATTTTTGTGAAATGTTTTGTTCATTTAGAAAAGAAAACAAGCTATTGTAGCCAGCTGAATTATTGTTATTATTTTTAATTCTAAAACACAGTAAACATCTAGTAAATGTATGCACATAAAATAAATACGTGAATATCTAATTAATATTATGTATGCATATTTTCCACACTATTCTTCATAAAAATAAACAAAAAATGAATATGTAATATTTTAATTAATGTTCCCCACTATCACAATACATAGTATTAATAAGCAATATGTATCTACGTGTATTTAAAAATAAAAATAAAGATTTCTGAGCACTGTTGAATTGTTGAATCAGTTTAGAATCAAATCAGTTTGAACTGATTGACATGAAATGAATCAAACTTTCCCATTCTATTCATCTGCAATAATGAATGCTGCGATAATGAATGCTATATCGTGTAGCTTGTCAGTGATCTACGGCTCTGTGATTAAATACCGCTCCATTTGAAAACAGGTGATGGAGATTTAGCGCTAATCATAGAACCGGCTTTACTGACGAGATGCGCATAACAATCGTTTGATATATCGCAAAGCCCTAATCTGAAGATACTTTGTCTTTAAGAAACAGTTTACCCAACAATTAAAATTCTGTCACAATTGAATCAACCTCATGTCATTCTAAACATTTGACTTTCTTTCTTCTGTAGAGCATGAAAGACAATATTTTGAGGAAGAATATTTTAGAAATGCCCATAATGAATGTAAATGGCATCTAAAACAACATTAGACATCACTGACTTTTATTGAGTGGGCAAAAAACATGGAGAATGGCGATATTAATTAATGTATCCCTTTTTGTGTTCTTCAGAAAAAAAAGAAAGTCATACCGGTTCAGGTCAACATGAGAATGAGTAAGCAAGTGTGAAAATTTTGTTCTTTGGAGTAAATTATGTTTTAATGTTCTCAGAGTCATTAAAAGCCATGTGATGCCTTTTATCAAATCAAATGTTCCAAATAATTCACAATATTTAGTTTTCCTTCATTTTGTCATCAGTAAAGTAATTGCACTTGCAGTATATTGTGAATATTTTAGTTATTGCCCAATCCTACAACTAACCATCGAGCCGATCTTTAAGGCCAAAGGTTATGTTTGTGTGTGTGTGTGTGTGTAGATGTATACACATAGTTTGAGATACCGAGGTCAACAACTTGTGATGAATGTGAATATTGACTCTCGAGGGGAGAAATGAAAAGGAGAGTGAGGAAGAGAGAGGTAGACAAGGTGTGTGTTTGTGTGTGCGTGCCAAAGTGAAGTATGACATTTAGAAGGTCTGTGTGTGTGTGTGTGTGTGTGTGTGTGTGTGTGTGTGTGTGTTTTCATGGGAGTTATGCATTCACAGTAAGGCATCCCAGCCACCTGCAACAAACTAGCAGTTAAGTCTGAAGGTCACTGTCCTTGCCGTGCTCCCGCTTGACTTTTTTTTTCTCCCCGCTCTTCGCATATCTCTCTCCTCTCCCCGTCATCTATCTCCTCGTCGGCCAGAAAACCTTTCACCTCTTGATGGTACCATCTGTTTTTTTCTACTGGAGTTATTCTGTGTCTGTTTACCCAGTTTTCTTTCACTCTAGCTCGCTCTTTATTCCTTCAGCTCTCCGTCTTAATGGAAAAGCATGGCTAAATGGACACCGTAAGTACATGATTGAGTTAAAGAGACAGGAAAGGGCTTTGAGGACAGCTGATGTGTACATCTTGGTGTTCGCTAATTGAAAGGTTTGCATGCAGCGCGGGTGGTGGTGACATCAAAGGACCGAAACTAATTAGCACCTCCTCCCCCACCCATATCCACTCACTCCAGCAGGTTTATTTATTCACCTTTTTACGCTGCTTTTTTTTCTAAAGCACAACAGAACTGGGAACTTAAATGCTTTCATCTTGTGCTTAGCTTGCACAATTTGGCTTAGGTGGCCCGGAGAGCCTATAATATGGAAATGATTGCTGCTGCTGTTCAGTGGTCAGGTTTATCAGAGTCAGAGTTTAGAAACCTTCATTTAAGTGTATTATTTACTGTATCGCTGATGAGGGGATGAGAGTGTGCGTTGAATCTGTAATGGGTCTTTGCAGTGCAGAACTGCTTTGTGGTTTTGGAATTGCTTGTGGTATCAGGTCTGTTTCATACGCAAACGCAAGCAGCACATTTATTTATATGCTAAAATTACAGTTTATAGTATTTACACTGAGCGTATAAGCAGGGCAGTGCTATGTAGAAGAAGCTCTGCTGCAAGATGAATTTTTTAGTGCTGAGCTCATTTTACTGTGCAAAGTGTGCTTGACTTGACTAGCAGAACACACTTGAAAGTGCTCTACAAATTTATCAACAAACTTTTAATATCAATATAGGCTTTTATGAAGCAACATAGCAATAATGCAAACTCCCTCAGAAATTGTTCTAATATGCTGATTTGGTGTTCAAGAAACATTTCTTATTATTCATCTGGAGTGCATTAAATTGGCCAATAATGACAGTAAAGACATTTATAATGTTGATAAAGATTTTTCAAATGAGATCATCATAGATCAGTCAGTTAAAATATTTCAAAACATGTTTATATATATATATATATATATATATATATATATTGTATATCGTTATTGTTATTATTGAATTGTTAAATGTATTTGTTATGAAAGTATCTGCAGCATGAGGCACGTTGTGCTTCCCCTGTGCTTCAGACAGTTTGTTACTGTTTTCTCTGTTTGCTGTGCCTTAATAATAGGCAATTGGTGTGAAAAAAGAGAACGGTTGTAATAATCATAGTCAAATGCTACATTCTTTCCCCTTGGAGTCTCTTGGCTGATCTTAACAAGACTCTTGCCCTAAGGCATAAATTCAGCTCAGCTCACATTAAGCAAAATACCGAATCTCTTCATCACAGCATTGGACCGCTAATGCTCTGAAGCAGAAGCCTGATGTCTACACAGTGAGTGCATTTGCTCTCTGTATCACTGTGGCCAGGGCTTCAGGCTTGAGTGCTTTCATTGTTTCCAGGCTGGGGCTAATGAATTGAATGGCCTCCACGAATATCGACCCTGCAAGGCTGTCAGTGTGGATTTTTGATAAGACGTATCAGTGCTGGCCAACCCCTAGCCTTTACTGTGACCGGCTTCATAAGTTGTTTAAGGAGATTTTATATGCTAAGTGGCATTTCCACCTATACGCAATCGATTTTCCCATCAGGGTGCACGATGTTGCCCTACCCAGCTTTGCATGTGAAGAAAAGAACGCTTTTAACTCGCAATGGAGACGTGGGAAAGAGCATCCACTGGTATTTGGTTTTTCCTCATTAATCAAATCGATCGACATGCGGATTTTGTGTTTCCCTGATGCTAATGATAAACTGGCTGATTAATCGCAATTAATTGTATATATCAGTATCTGCAGAGATAAGACCCAAAAACTAAATAATACAAAGTTGTGAAGTTCTAAATATTATTACAAAGTTTAAATAAATATTGATTATTTGGATATTTTTTAAATGTTATTTATTTATGAGATGGTAAGCTGAATTTTCAACAGACTTCAACTTTCAACTTCAGTCTTCAGTCACATGAATCTTCAGAAAGCATCTATATATATATATTAGGCATAGATACAGATGTATAGATATATATAATTTTTTCTCAGCAAATACTTTTTTTTTTCCTTGAAGGCAAACACGCAGTTATGAACTGCAGCAAGTCTTACACTCTTGTTATTAGAGCTGCTCGGCAACTTTCATTAAAAAGAACAAACGGTAATGTTCTGTTACAAAGAGTGCTGCTTTATATCTCCAGCAAGTCAGCTTTGTTGACTAATGAACTTTAATTCTAATTAAATAGTCTAGATAAGAGTGTGTTTAATGAGGCGACTCATCTGAAGAAAAACATTCACGATTTCCACACCCATAATCCCCAAAGTTTGGATCCTGGAGAGAATCGAGATTTATCCGACGGGGTTTCACTCAGAGAAACTAACCCTGAACTCGCACCGAGACTAATTGCACCCGACAAAATGTAGTGTGATTACTGACGTCACACAAGATGGCCGTGAAACACCCATTTACAATGATTTACTGTGTTAGATTACAGATTGTCAGTTATTTCACTTCTAATCGAAATGTGAGAGTCACATTTAGTGGTTGCACACTGGTTTATTGTTTAATTTATTTTTGTAGTTGCTGGGTATTTCCATAGCTGGGCATTATCTTGTTCTTCCAGCAGTGCCTTTCTTCAATCTTCACACCAACCTGAAGAAAATATCAATATTTGCTGCTCCATATGTGCTGAATGTCTGAATAATTTGCCAAGCACTGTCCATTAATTTTTGGCAGCAAAAGTTAAAACAAGATGCTTGAGTACCTGGGAATATTTTTATTTTATTAGAAGACAATGTGCGGCATGCTGATATGCAAATATGGGTTTACATGAGGTCCCCAGTGTCTACGTGTCTTATTTGTCTTTGCTCTTTGTGACTTCTAAAGTACTTACCCGCTGTTACGCTCAGATCGCAGGTCTCATGTGAGATTGCTTGTTTATCTCCCTGCAATCAGTGTTTGTGATTTTATTTGTTCTTTTATATGGTGTAAATTGAGGTTGTGCATGGGTTATTGCTCTTTGTGTGGACAAAGCTGCATTTGGGGATCTGCCTTGTGTTTCTTATGAGGAAAACAACTGTGTATGGGTGTTTGTAAGACACAATGTGTCGGTAACTCATCATTTTTACATTTAGATTACCTTTGCTATTATCTAATGGTCATCAAAGTAAATTATTTTTAAAAGAGTAATAATTTAAGAACACCTTTAAATGTAATGTTTAGAAAATCTGAAAAGAAATGCAATATTAAACAATTGCTTTTAGTTTAGTGTTTTATTTCAAGTCAGTTAAAAGCGAGGGAGTTTAATGTATTAATGTCAGTGAAGACAAAAAATTCTTAAAATGGTGAAAAACTTTAAACATAACATTTTTATGATAAAATGTTTAAGATAAAAATGTTATGCATCAACCACTCATAAATTAACTATATAATGTTATTTTGCATTTAAAAATGCCAGACACTTGTTTTATTTAAAAAATATATATTTATCAGAGGATTTTTTTAAGAAACTAATGGAGACAAAAAAAGAGAAAATGTTGACATAGTTATGCCTCAGCCCCCCATAAATAGACTAAATCATTTAATTTAAGTGTTTGCATTAAGTGTTTGAGTTCGAATTAGTATAATGATTGATTTACTTTATGGACAGATCAAATAAATAAAGGATCCATGGAGTTAAAAAGGCTATGTGTGTGTGTTCCAACAGATTGTGGTTCAGGAGACTCAGGTTCAGGATCTGAAACCTGCGAGCAGGATCGTTGTCAACGATACGGCGGATCATGGGATGACGACACGGAGGATGACCGCTGCATGTGTGAATTCATCTGCCAGACAGTGCCACGCAGCCCAGTATGTCCATTCACATGCCTCACTATTTCCAGTAGAAGAGAGTGCCGCCCAAGCATTTGACTTGTTAAAAAGTGTGCTAAATCTTGTTGAATCCATTAATCGCGCCGGGTTAACCTCTCTGTGAACGTTTGCAGGTGTGCGGCTCTGATGGGAACACATACACCAGTGAGTGTGAGCTGAAGAAGGCCAGGTGCGAGAAGCAAATGGCCTTGTTGCTCCAGAGCCAAGGTCCCTGCCCAGGTAAGAGAGCACCTTTTCTTTCCTCTAATATTTATGCTTTCCTCAGTCATCTGAAGGATTACACTCCAGGAGTTCTGACAGGATGGTTGTTGGAGTCACTGCAGCAGAATGCAGTGTTTCTTTGAGCATTGTGTAGTCCAGACCTGAGCATCTACCACAGAGAGAGGAAGAACGGGCTCTGTGATCAGAACAGTGTGAGATTCCCTCGGGCTTCAAGCCTAGCTTGACTCCACTAGCGTGCGCACATTGGCACTCTTTTCTCTCTCTCTCTCGCACTATCTCTCCCTCGCTCGTTGCACCCCTCATCCTTTATCTATGGTTTTCTCGAACTCTGAGCTTTCTGCTTCAGAGCCTCACAGGCCCTCTAGCCAGATCAGTCATGCTCCTTCAGTGGCCATGGAAAATAAATCCTTTTGGAGAACTTTCAACCGGTGTGAGGAGCTTTTGGCATCTGCTTCCCATTGGCTCAGCTTAGATCAATGGAAATCTCATCGGGCCCTGCATTTGATATGCACGCTGCAGTCTCTCCTCCCCCAGTTTCTGACCCGTGCCTTTGAGAGCTGACGGGCCTCCAGAGCACCTTGCTGCTTTTTGCTAATTGGAAATTAGGTCTCGGTGACCTCTAGACAACCTTGCACCGAGTCTCCTTGCAGTGAAGATCAGAGGATGCTGTAAGCTGCCTATTGCAATTTGTTGGCAGATTGTGATGCTCAGAGGAGATACTGAGCTGGGCTAGGCCAAAAAGCTATTAAAAGCTACTAAATTTATATTTATAATATTTATATTTTTGCCTATATTTTCAATATTTATGTACTTTAATGTTTTTAAGTCAGAATAACCAGCATGTCTACCAAAAATAACCTTTGTGCCTGATTAAATAAAAAATGTTTTAATGTAAATGAAAAACAAGTAAAATCTAGTCATATTTATTTAGATAGATATTTGTATTGAGAGATATTTAATGTATGTAATTTGATATATAATATTATTTAATTTCATAATGTTTACCGTTTTGATTGAAGACTCAAAACAACTAGTGTTATTTAAATATTATTTATGTACCTCCATTGTATTTAGCAATATTTTGAATTAGCTTTTATTTTTATATTTTCAGTTTTCCTTTTAATTGTAGTTTTTTTTTAGTAAATCTTCCACTTTTAGTAATTCTAATGTGCTTTTGTTATTTGTTCTTATCCTTATCTTATTTATTTTACTATTTTTATTTTAGTTTTAGTCATTTAGTACTTCAACTTATTTTATTTCCGTTTGTTGCCAAGATGAGTTTTAAGTATACAATTGTTTTTGACATTTTCATCTAATAAACTTTTTTCCAATTAAGAGAAATGTTTTTTAATAGTTTTAGTTAACTGTAACAAAACATTGAGTTGTTTATGTTATTGAAGATTTACAGATTGTTTTCAATTCTGAGACAATGATTTATTGAAACAAATTGTTTAAATCAGCATCAAAAGCATGAAAACATATGATATATATTCAATATATCATGCAGCCCTAATATTCAGATGTTCCTCGTCTGTCTTCATTTCAATATAATGTGGTGTGGTCATTTCAATTTAGTACGGAGCAACAAACATTACATTTTCTGTAAGAAATTGTTGTAATATTGACATTGTGATGTTCCCACAGTTTGGTAAGTGATCTTCACCTCATCTATGTCATTACCATGACCAGTAATCTATGATATACTTCAATAAAAATAAACATCTAAGCTGATCAGCCTCGCTTTTAGCAGCACCTTGTTGGTGTCAGAAAGGATTGCGTTGTAGAGTGTAGAAAGAGGATGGTGAAGAATAGCAGTGAGATGAGAAGAAATTATCTTTCTTTTGTCATTATGGACTCAGTGCGGAGAGGAGAAGTTTAATGAGGTGTGGACAGAACCCATCTCTGGAGCCACAAAATGCTGTGAAAGGCACAGTAACACATCACTATAATACCCCAGGACGTGTACGCTCACGCCGACGGCCCCTTGATTTACGACAGCCTAGTCCTTCTAGCTCCGAACTCGAAACCACAAACTTACCGCTTCGCAGCCATTCAGTTCAATGACCTAGAGAAGAAGCGCTCGAACAGAACAAGTGTGGAAAGACTGGGGAAAAAATGACAGCACAGATAAGACAAATAGGCACCTGCCATCTGCCTCCGGCACAACGTTATAGTTAAACACCGCAACAAACTTCCTCCGTATGTCAGCCAGGAACACTAAAATAGTATAATTAGGTTATAGCGAGAGTGGACTGACATCAGCGTGTCCTGATTTGCGCTCTTGTGCATTTGCGTCCATAAACCCGGAGTCCATAAATCTTTGTTTGACATTGCGGCGTAGGTGTAAACGGCACTATCTGAGACGAGAACAAATTGAGAGAACAGGCCCCTGAGAATGTGTCAAATGTCACCCACCAGACATTCGACGAGAGGTCTATTGTTTGTTTTCACGGCTGGTAATAGCATAATTTTTTCCTGATTTTGAAATGGTGTCAGGAATTGTAAATAGAATTGTTATCTGGCAGCCAGATGCAGACTCTCCCACCTCTGCTCCTTAAGCGATTCTTATTGTGTTGTACTAAATTGCATTTCAGCTTGGATTGTTTAGTTTAATTTGTCTTAAGAACGCTGTGGATCTCAATATGTCTCTCTCTCTCCTCCCCCACCCACCCCTATCTTCTCTCTAGCAATCATATCAGCTCCTCCAGAGCTCGTTGCCTCCCAGCACTGTAGCGAAACTGTTTACGGATGTTGCCAAGACAATAAGACCGCTGCCCTTGGTGTTGGACTGGCTGGGTGTCCTAGTACGTATAACCGCCATGAACCCTTATCTATCAACTATTTGGTGGCAGTTTAATTTAATCATGTTAAATATCAAATTGATTAAAAATGACAGTAAAGACCTTTATAATGTTACTAAAGATTTCTATTATATATATTACAAAATAAAATAGTTATTACAATTCATTTTTCACAATCTTCATTATATTATCAAATGTTTAGTGTTTGTAGAGGTCTTAAACATTAAATGATAAAAGCATGGACGTAGGAATGATCTGACTTGGGGAAAGGGAATGTTATAAAGAAGACTTAACATTTCTACAATGTTTGCTAAATGAAATATGTTGTACTGGCATTTGTTCATTTGATCCATGCAGAGGCTTCTGCTTGATCCTGACTTGTTATGCAAATTGTTATCTCCACAATGCCAATTAAAACACAACTCTTGAACTATAAGCATAAAAATATATATATTACAAAATAAAATAGTCACAATCTTCATTATATTATCAAATGTTTAGTGTTTGTAGAGGTCTTAAACACTGTCTTAAACATTAAATAATAAAAGTATGGACGTAGGATCTGACTTGGGGAAAGGGAATGTTATAAAGATGATATATATTAAATATATAAATGTATTTATATATACATAATAAATTACACATATATATTATGTAAATCTTTATATACACAATAATATACAACATAAAATGTATTAATAAACGTAAAATATATTTCTGAATTGCAGTTTATATAGTACATGTATTTCTATTACATACATGTGTAATTAAATATTGTTATGTGTGTATGTATATCATAATAAATAAACACAGTACATATTAAATGTAAACGGAATTGCAGTACACAATTAATCTTTAACAACAGTCCAAAATGTCATTGTTAACATTCTGCACACACATGCTGTCAACTTACAGATTGTGTCCGTTTCTTCTTTAGGTGTGTGTCAGTGTAATCATTACGGCTCATACGGAGGCACCTGTGACCCATCCACTGGCCAGTGCTCCTGTAAACCTGGCGTCGGAGGACTCAAGTGCGACCGCTGCGAGCCCGGGTTCTGGAACTTCCGAGGCATTGTTACAGAGAACATGAGTGGCTGCACACGTAAGCGTTCCTCTCTTCTCTCTTTCCTGGTGATTTGCTTTCGGGGCATTTTCTGTTAAATGCGTTAAATGTTCCTTTCTAATCCGAAATCCGAAGTGACAACCTACTCGTTTAAGGTGCACTATCCTTCCGGCCTCAAATGCGATTTCTGTCAAAACAAGCATTTCGAGTTAAGCCTCCAAGCCACCGCGGGTAATGGGAACTGCGCGAGAGTGCAACGTGGCTTGACCTATAAGTTCTGCCTACAGACCAATAAAGCTCTGACGCACGGATTTGTGTGTTTGTATGCCGCTACAAAGCCGAGCATAGAAAAACAAGCGTGATTGAAACAGTTTGTGCTCTGTCCCAGGGGTCCTCGGGGCATTAGCACATTCTGTAGCCATGTTCGCTCTCACCCCAGGGCTTCTTGACCCCGCTTTGAACTCCACCAGGCTGCGGTCATTGACACAGAGCAAGCACTATTGCTGTAGCTGTGGGGTCACAGATTGGAGCAGCTTCAGATTGCCTGCATGCATTTGGCGAATGTGTGGATGTTTTTGTCAGAGTGAAATTGAAGAGAAAGAGACAAGGAATCTAATCAAAACTGTTCAAGCAGATAAGGCTGACAGCCATCCCTCTCTCTCTCTCTCTCTCTCTCTCTCTCTCTCTCTCTCTCTCTCTCTCTCTCTCTCTCTCTTCATCAGCATGTAACTGTGATGGAGTGGGTTCGGTTCGTGACGACTGTGAGCAGATGTCAGGGCTGTGCTCATGTAAGCCTGGAGTTAAGGGCATGAAATGCAACGTGTGCCCTGACGGCAGCAAGATGGGAGCCAACGGCTGTGACAAAGGTAACACCGGGATTTTAATTAGCACAAAACTCAGACGATCGCTCCAGGATTGCAGGTCTGATGCAGATAGGTTGTGACTTTATGACTTATAATTAGGTCTTTTTTTTGCAATGTTGGGCATGTGTAGAAATAATAAAAATTACGCCACTGGTTAATTAATAGTCTTTGTTAATTAAAAGTGTTCTGACAAATAAGGCTTTTAGTGTCATGACAGAACCATGGCATAGTGGTAAGATCTCAGAAGGATGTAGGTTTTAATCCCGCAGTATGTTTGAGATGGTCTGGGGTATCAATTAACAATATATCTGTACCAGTTATTATTAATATTATTTATATCCTGTTGATATATATATATATATACTGTAGAGTGTTGATTATATATGCCCAGTTTTTTGCATTTTTAATCCTTAAAAACACTTAAGTACTATTAAACACTATTAAATGAATAATGTAAAAATTGATTTGTATACATTATCACTTGTAGCATAAAAACATTATTTTAGTTTTTAATGTTTTTTATTTATTCTGACAAAATCTAATTTAAGTATCTATTAGTATCTAATAAACAGTTTTTTCAAACTATTTTTATCAGGATAGAACCATGGCATAGTGGTAAGATCTCAGAACGATGTGAGGTTGATTTCAGCAGTATGTTTGAGATGGTCTGGGTATCAATTAACAGTTTATATTTACCAGTTATTAATAATACTATTATTTATATTGTGTTAAAACTGTAGAGTGGCCTATTTTGGATGATTATATCCCCATTTTTTTATATTTTTAATCCTTAAAAACACTATAATTGAATAGCACTGTTAAATGTAATATTTTGCAAGCCTAAAAATAAATACCAATTTGTATACATTATCACTTGTAGCATTAAAACAATTTATTTTAGTTTTTAACATTTATTTATTTATTCAGACAAATTATTATAGAATATATAATTCTATTCAAATATAATTCAAACCAAATTGAATAACATATAATATTGACCACTTATCATTTATTGTGGTATTTGGCATTAATACTTGACATTTTTCAAATATCGGCATTGTTTTTTTTGGTTGGCCGATGCGGGAATTTTGATTGCGCTGAGCAATTTAAACTAATCTTTGAATGGCTAATGAACATTTAATTTCACAAACCTTGCAAACGTAGTCGAATCCAGTCGTGAGATCTTGTGTATCCTGCATGATCGCGTGTTCTCAGCGTGACTTTCAGTCCGTGCAAATTGAATGCTTTAAACATGAAAATCGTGTTTAAAAATACTTTGTCATTTAAAGTATAAGTATGTTTATTTTACAATGTAGTTTTTAATCCATTCAAATTATTTTATATAAGCTTTATATCGGCCATCTACCCTGTTTTCCAAGTTATCGTATCGGCTGTCAAAAAAATATCGGTCAACCACTAATCATTTATGATCATTTAAATTGATCATGATCATGTTTTAATTTGTTCTATATGCTCTAATGTAATTAAATCAATGGAGTTCAAAGTTGAATCTTCAAATGCACACCAGGGGTGACAGTGAAATGCTATCCTAATGTCACCCTCTGTGTTGGCATGGTGAGTAGAATAAAGTCACCATCAGCTATTGACAGGAAGTGAAGAGCTTAATGAACTCGACAGTCCCAGCATAGAAGTGTTCATGCAGCGTTCTTGCCAGATAAAAGCTGCCACATGAAAGTGCAGAAGAGAAAGCCAGTCAATGCTGCAGGCCAGGCAGTGCAGCCCAGCGCTCTGATGTCAGAGTAAAGAGTAGACTTCTGTGGCAGGCAAGGTCCCGGCTCTGCTACTGATGCAAGTCCATCTTTCTGATGAATATTTGCAGAGGAGGTCACAGGGTTCGTATCAGAAGTGGATTAACAAGTAGCCCACAATGAAATGATCAGCATATATTGTGTTTTGTGATGCTGGTTTCCCACATCTGTCCATGTGTGTTAGCTTTCAGATCCCTTAAAAGTTCAAATATCAGTTATGAATTAACCAGAGGCCAAACTGTTCCACAGGACCTGAGGCACCCAAGTCCTGTGATGAGCTTGAGTGCCACTTTGGGGCATCATGTGTGGAGTTGAACGGACAGGCTCACTGTGAGTGCCCGTCGCCAGATTGTGATGAGAAAAACAAGACCAAGGTGAGCTTGCATAAGTCAGATCCACACTCTACACCTACTCTAGTGATGAAGAGTTTTCTAATAATACACATGGACATGTTTGTGGACAGGTATGTGGTTCTGATGGGGTCACCTACGCTGACCAATGCCAGCTGAGGACTATCGCATGCAGACAAGATAAAGAGATCACTGTGGAGCATTTAGGCCAGTGCAAAGGTGAGATTAGTCTTTTGAAATCAGATTTGTTATCTGTTATTTTGCACTAATGCATACAGACATCTAAGTCTAAATGTGAATGATAAATTATGACCCTGCACCACAAAACAAATTATACGTAGCACTCAGTTTTTCTCAGTATTTAGATTTGTTTTGCTCCCTCAGATTTCTAGATTTTCAAATAGTGGCCAAATATTAATCCTGGCCAAATGTTGACCTATCCTAACCATACATCAATTTAAAGCTTATTTATTCAGCTTTCAGATTATGCATACTCTTAATAAAAAAAGACCTTTATGACTGGTTTTGTGGTCCAGGGTCACAATTAAGAAAGTCGTTGGTTCATGAACCTCTACTTCAGTCTTAATGGTTTCTTCAACTAAAAAAAAGGCTTTATCATTAGTATTGTCTTTTTTCCATTAAAATATTATAAACATGAATAAACCAAGATAAATAGGTTATTTGACAAATACAAATGTGTAGTATAATTTTAGATAAAAATACCACAATGTTTTCAGAGAATACATTTTGTATTATTACTGTATTATTTTGTCCAGTTCAACCATTTTCTTCAGAGAATGTATTTTTAATATATTTTATACATTTGATTGTGTTTATAACAAATGCCATTAAATAATTTTTTTATTTTGATATTTTTTAATTATTAATTTTTATTGTATTTTTTATCAAATTTAGTCAGATGTATTTTTTTTTATTTATTATATGTGTTTTTAACGAAATTGTGAGCAATGAAAAACAATACAATGACAATTTAAATAAATACAATTCCCACAATATTCTCTGAAAAAATGCTCATATTACACAAAATGGCTTTACATTAAGGATGTTTAAGTGCTTAAACTGGAAAACAAGTGAAAAATACTGATTAAGGAGATTCATTTTTGCAGTTTTACAAGGTTTGTTGGGGCAAACTGTATGGCCCATATTTAGGAATGGGGTCACTGTGTGTGGGATGGGTATGGGGGGTTTTGATGCGGGTGGCGGGTGTTCAAGGGGACAGGATAGCTGCCTGACAGATGCTCCCCTGTAGATAGAGCCGTGCTGCTTGGCTTCAGGCTGGAGTCTTTGAATCCTCTGGAACTGGGCGACATTTGAACTGTTTGATTTGCATCACCCCCTCGTGTGGATTAGGGCGAGTTAACTCCACAGTCTGAAGGAAGCACCTGCAATCCGGCTGCTGATGCTACCTGGAGGCCTGCTTTGGGTAGAGCAGGTTGTGTAGAGAGTTTGGCATCACTCTCTTTCTCTCCTAAAGTGCTGTGTACATGCATGGGCAAAGGGACCTGGTAGAAGGCCAAGGTTAAGACTTTCATGTCGGCTGTATGTAAGAAGCTCTATGCCAGCTCACGTCAGAGCTGCTCTGAAATGGACAAGGCACGTGGTGGACATTGCCAGCTGCCAAATCTTGGATCAGGGCCAATGGCAGGTGCCAGACATTTTCAGCAGCAGCCCATTCAGCCACTCTGTCAGACCTGTTAATGCCACATAAGTGCAGCTTGATCTAACATGACTGTGTTTTGCGTTGTTTTTCATAGCTATAACCAGGTCCTTATGGATTCTCTGCCAACAGAATGTTAAAGGTTCAGCACATCGCTCATTCTTTGCCTTCAATATAAAATAATTTTGCATTCCTGGTGTAATTGTGAACAGTTCCTTCGTGTTATTTTAAAAGAAAAAAAATATTTGCTATTTTAACCAAAATGTGAACTTACTTTTCCTATAAAACGCTTTTCCATTTCCTCTGATGTCACTGAGGTTATTCAGGCTATTGGATAATGTTAAACAATTCTGTTTAGCCACTGTTTTTCAAATTCCCACTTTTCTTTTTCAAACTCTCACCAGTGAAAAAACCACATTTTTCACTTGCAACAAAACAGTAAAAAAGTCAAATACATTTATTTCATAGTAAGTATAGTTCAAATATATTAATATATTTACTGACATACCGCTTGAGACTTACTGATATAAAAAGTGTTATTAAACTTTATTGGAATACTACTTGTGCACAATGCACTTTTCTTTTTTTTTCTTAAGCCTAAAATGTGTTTTAATGTCACTATTGATGAGGACTGTATGATCTTTGAATAATATCGGTCTTTAAATGCAAGATATTTAAAGTGTAGCTGAAGTATACTTGCAATAGTTCCACTTTAGTACAACCAAATATACTTCAGCATATCTTTAGTTGGACTTCAGCCCTACTTCCCCAAAAGGAAAGTGCATTAAGTACAAAATCAGTTGTTCCAATTTTTCAGACTTCGAGTATACCAGTTTATATGCAAGAAGTACAATTGCAGGGTATTTTATTAAACACATTAATATGTATTTGTAGTATATTTAGCATGAACTAAATGTAATTTAATTCAAATGTAATTTTCATTAGGGAATATATCAGCTAGGAAAGTTAATAATTGGAGATGTGTATGAGGCATCAGCCAATAAATAATTGAGTATGTATTACAAATAATACAATACTAACATTCAGATTATAGCAAGTTATCATCATCAGCATTTATAGATTTTGGCAGCAGCCATTTAAACTCCATATTGTTCATATTAGTTGACTAATTTTCACCATCCATTCAGTTCTTTTTGTGAAAAGCAATTCACTTTGACAGATATTTTAGTTATTTGATTACAGCTCACATTTGGCAAATTGATTCTGGACCTGGTTATGACACAACACACCACAAACTGATGTTTAGAGATGATGATTGGACCATCATCCCTGTAGTCATTAACAGAGCACCTCTCTGTCTTGCTCTGTTTCTTGGCATTACCTGCCTGTATGACAAGAATCCAGCTGCTCTTCTGGGTTTATTCAGGGATCTGGGAAGAAGTAAAGAGCGGCTTAGGTTGGATCTTCACCAGCCTAGGGCGGAACTGGCAACAGCAGGACCATTTATTAATTTCTTCTCCGACATGTGGGCTAAAGCGGCCCGGGCTTCAGACTGCTCGGCAGCCCTGAGGTGGAGGGGTTAGATCACAAGCTCATTTCACGTGTGACTGGATGTGAATTAGCCAAAAGCCTGCCTTTCTCTCTATATTTCTCCCGCTGATCTTTTGACGCTCTCTCATCATCAACTCTTCTTGATGACAAAGAATGAGTTACTCCTCGTGTTGCCATAGCAGGCAGCAGATGAGGCAATCAGTGGCACATCTTGGTCCATGACGCAAGGCGTTCAGGGTCTTGAATGGCTGAGAAACTTTTGGCTCATCAAGAGTCCAACACTTGGCAGTTCCTTGCGCTCACATATGGTGTCATCACCTGTACGCTTGCTGCAAATTGGCATTCTATGCATTAGCATATGGGACGGGCAGCTTTTGGCATAGATGTTAGTTTTGGTTATCGTTTTTGTTATAAACAATATTTTCTGGGTTCAAAACGCGTGTATCTCTGTCATACCACAGAAAAGCATTTCGAATCATCCCCAGTGTTTAAAAATATAATCTACAGGGCAAGGCATAGATGTTAAAATGCACACTCTTCCAGAAGTCTGTTCTGATAAAATTTACTAACCTTTACTAACCTTGTCTGAGCAGAGTTACATCCAATTTTTCAACTTTCTCATTACCATGTAAAGGTGGTAAACTCTGCAAGGTACTATTTACATAGGGAAAAATCCTCTCACAAGAATTATGTAGTATAACCTGGAGTTTATCCGCCTACTATAACAGTAGTACCACTGCTATAATGGCATTTAAAACAACTGTACATAACTCCCATGTCAAATAACTCCCATTTCTTATGTAAGCATATTTATGTTTTAATAACAATATGAAATGAGCATTAGTGTAAATTATTCTGATTTACCCAGTGCTTCTCAATCAGGTGGCCAGGACCCACTAGAGTCCTCAGCAAATGGCCAAGGGCAAAACTACAAATCAAGATATTTCCTGTTTTAATTCATTCCCTCAATACCTTTGTTCTGTATAGAAAAAGGGTTCCTTCTGTCTTGAAAGAAACCTGGATATATGAAGTAGCCTAATTTTAAGTATGATTTAGTATGCCCCTGAAAAGTTCACATACATTTCAGGTAGAATTTGTGAATAAAAAATCCTTGCCTTTAATTCTTATCCAGTAAATCATGAACAACTAGAAAAATCATGCAGCTTCAAATATCGTTGTAGACATTGGGGGAACCAATGCTGTACAAAGTGATGAAGTAACATGTAAATCTTAAGATTGGATTTTTTTGTCGATGGCTTGGCTTCTACTTCTGAGACATTGCCCCGCTATTTTGAAAATAGCCCCGCCCCCATGAAATCTCAGTGGTCCAAAATTCTGCTCCACATAGATAAGTTACACTTCAAAAATGCTGTCAGCGTGACAGACTTGAGTCTGGAATCATAGTTAGTTTAATTAGTAAAAGAGTTACAAACTGAAATGATTTTCTGTGGTACAATAAACATTGTTTATAGAGCTTAACTTACATTGAATTCGGAACAATCTTCTTTAACCCTTTCATCTGCTTTTCTCTTTCTCTCTCTCTGGCTCTTTCAACTCCACTTCTGCCTAAAATACACACACGAGTACAGTGTTGTATGAAAAGACAGAAAGCCATCTTAATAACAGCCTTTCAAAAGTAAGTATACGGCTATGGTGACTGAAGATGACAATGATTTTTGCGTCTTCTAATTGTGCACCCTGCCTCTCTGAGAAACAAATGGAGCGTTAAACTTGATTAAGGCGAACTGACTGCTCCCGTTGCCAGTTGCTCTCTTTCAGCGTGCGTATTTGTGTCACAAAACACAAAGCCGAGGCGAGTGCCTCGAAGCCCACACCCCAGATCTCTCTTTCCCTCGGAGCGAACGCTACGCTGAGCTCCTGAATGACAGGTGCAGCCGAGTCGAAATAAGAAAACACATGCCGTGACACACGGCGATAGCATCGGTGCTCTCCCGCACAAAGCTAGCGTATCTACACACTCGCTCCCTCTCGCCCAGGCTGTGACAGCCGGTCTGATAGAAGTAGTATTTCTGTAAGGTATCGTATTTCACACCTCGTCAGCTACTCGCTGTTCAAATGCAAGATGATTAGCATGTAATTAAGAGCCTGTGCTAGCATGTTATCAGGTTCCCATCCAAGCGCGGCTAGCCTGTACACGAGGGATCCGTTAAAGTTGAGCACGAAGCCACGGATGATTGGGAGTTTTGCTCCTTTGTTCCCTATTGTGGTGAAATCTTCGCACCACGGTTATTATTGTCCTCTGAATCTCTTTAAATATATATCAGAGACTATTTATCTTTGAAGAAGACTCTTGCATTGGTAATGTCTTTTTTAAGTTTGAGCTCAGCTGCTGCATTGGAGAGGTTTGCGAGAGTGTTGACAAGGCTGCGGTGGTTGGAGCATCGACGGATGCCTGCATGAAGTGAGGGCTTCCTTTGAAGCTGCAGCTAAGCCCTGCTTTTCTGCCCTATTTATATCAATCATTCATCACTAGAGGCTCTGGCTGTCTTTGATTAAAGCCTCCCTACAGGAGGGCAACATCTGAATATGTATATATAATTCATATCTACAGGCACTCTCTCACATGCACAAGCGCACTCTCTCACAGATCAACCATATTCTGTAGACTCAAACCCAGAAGTGTATAAGCACTTCTGGTCAAGAATATGTGTAATGATCGGGTTGAACTTGCAGAAAACCTAGCTTTTAAAACCCTCAAAGAATCACATCAGAAAGACGCGGTGAAGCAACCTGGGTCTTCTATGTGTGCAGTTCATTACATTTGTGGGTCATTTAAAGGGATAGTGCACTCAAAAATTGAGATTCTGTCATTATTTTTCACTCTCTTGTCATTAAAAACCTGTGTGACTTTTAAAAGGTAAGGTTTAAAGAATACCCTGGCTGCTATTCTTCAGTGTAATGAAAGTGAATGAATATTCAAACTGTGTAGCTTCTGAATGACAAAAAAAAAGCATAATGAAAGCGGTTCTTCTGAAGTGGAGTCATCTGAAGCCATAAAATAGCTTTGTGTACAGGATAAACAAAATTTCTAAGATTCAAATTGTCCTCATTTACTCACCTTAATGTTGTTGCAAACCTGTATTACTCCTGTGGAAATTAAATACGATATTTAGGTTCTCTAAAACTATTTGAGTACCAACATTTGGTTTAGTCATCTCTTTAGTCATTATTCATTTAGAATCTTGACAATCCACTCTTGCTCTACTTGGCATGTTCATTAGAGTTTATGGGACTAGAATAAATCACTCTTTAAGTCATATCTTTTCTATATATTGGCTTATTCAGTTCACAGAATCATTCTGAATGATTTGCGCACAAATCCAACTAATCCAGATTTCAGTGACAAGGAATATATTAGTCATTTGGACCAATTGTACTTTGCCTTTTTGAAGCTTGAAAACTTTAGTCACCAGTTATTGTAATCGTATGGAAAAGAATGACAAGGACATTCATTCAAAATCTCTCCTTTTATGTTCCACAGAAGAAAGTCAGTCATAGAAGTTTGGACCAACATGGGGTGCAAGTACATGACAAAATGTTCCTTTTTGGGTGAACTAATCCTTTAAGGCTAAGCCCTTGTTGTTTGATTACAAAGGGGGCTCTTTGCAGGTGTTCAGGTGTTGGGGTATAATAAAGCTCAAGTGATATGATGGAAACACAATGCTTTTTGTAGGCAGGGGTGGGTTTATTCCCAGTATTTCAATGCATCTGATTTTGATATGAATCTGTGAGACATACAAAGCATTGCTCAGGCTAAGGACGCCCCGCTGAAACCATGCTGAGGCTTTTTTTGTTTGTTTTAAAGGCAGAGAGAAATGGGTGGGAGGGTGTAGGTAGAATTCAAAGGTGAGAAAGAAGGCTTACAGAAACATTTCCATCTATGCTTACCCATCATTCCATTCCTGCTTTCTCCCAGAATCCATTGAGCTGATGGCCAAACCCACCCCCTTCCCAACCACCCACCGCACCACCCCTCCCACTGCTCACGTCAAGATCACCAAACAGCGCCATGGCCACACCACTACTTCAAGCATTCTCGAGGATCCGGACATCTTCGTGGTGGAGGCACTGCCTCCACCGAATGTGGTCGAGCCAGGAAAGTACTCCAGCTCTTTCACCACCCACCGCCCCACCACACTCAACAAACCACCCCGCACCTCATCCCCACCCCTGGACTCCAGCCCTGACTTTGATGAATCGGGCAGTGGAGAGCCCAGTGGGGACGACGAGATGGTGAGCGGAATGGAGGAGAGCGGAGAAGAGCCACTTGGTAATGCATTCACCATAATCTTTCAGTCATAAGGGGTTTAGGCATAATTGTCAAGAACAGATGACAAGAGATGATGAAATTCTCCCTTGTATGGAGTGACCTTGTGTGTGAGATGACCTCGACTTGAATTGTAATGGCATATCAATTTAGCACTACCCATTATCTCAGCGCCCATTATTATTTGAGAGGTTTTGACACCTGACATCCAACTGCTAAGTGAGCGGTTTCATTTGGAATCACTTTGGTGAATAATTCACCAAAATGACTAGCTTCAGTTTTCAACATGGCCTAACCTTAAGAGTAAGCCTCTTCTAAAGGCCATTTCAGGTGAAGTCGATGTAACCACTGTTCCTTTCTCTCCTTGCACAGTCTGTGTTTGTCAGGAGCTGAGCTCATGCCATAGACCCATGAAAAGAATCGCCATTTATCTTTCCTATGTTAACATTTTTGCTATTGAGATTTTGTTATATCCTTTTTATATATATATTGTAACAATTTTTTATTATATTACTGGATGCATTTTATTATTGCCAGACCAGTTGAGAACCACAGCTACTGTAGTTATTGTCTGCCTTGACAGCTCATACCATGGAAGAAAGGAACAAAGACACTTTCAAAATAAATAAATAATTTCCAGCTGCTACCTACAATTTACAAGTATATTAAGTCGGTTATTAAAGAAAGCTATGATGTTAATAAACTTAAATAATCCTTAGTTGCATTACTTGCCTCAAGCAAAAAATAGCAAGTAGCTAAAAATTTGGGAAGCTGCAATTCTAAAATTGATATTGTTTGGACCATTTTGCCATTTAAAAAAAAATATGCATCTGTTCTTTTTGTCAACCTTCTGCACACTTCTGCAAACTAATGGACATCGACTCTAAGAGCCACAAAACTCAAATTTTGTTCTCCAATACCACCGTCGCTAAAATGATAACCTCTTGGTTGACATACAAGTGACAAATCCCTTTACTTGTTTTGTGTCCTTCAACACCACGATACATAAAGTAGACCAGCTATTATTACTCAGCTGATGCTAGCTTTACTGTTTAACTGCCTGAACTGGTATAAGAGAGAGCAGCAGAGCCTCAGATTTATTCTCTTGTCACTGTTGGACCGGAGCGCTCTTTGACACAGGACACATGAAGTCTATCTGACATCGGAGTTGGGAGGCATCTCTTGGGACTCTCTGATGACTTTCTGAACCAATAGCCTGTAAGGCTGAAGCAGTGTGGCGGCCAGCGTGCACCTCGGGGGCAGCGGCTCATAAATTTACCCACAGACGCGATGAAAAGACGTCCAGGGATGCTTTCCAGCTCTACGCCAAAAGTCATTTTCCACCACTCACTATTTTCACACGCTGCCTCTCTCATACTCACAGAGCCCTTGAACATCTGACGGCTTTATGGCTTGTTTGGCAAGCAGGAGACATTTTGCTCCAACCCTCAGTGCTAATCTTCTGTATATATCCTTGTAGGTCTGAGGCTGGCTCTATAGCTAAGACAGTTTTAACAAGCTATTGTCAGGGTTTGACTAAATGTGAGTTTAAAAAGTAGGAATACATCAAGAAAGATGTAAAAGTAATTTTGCAGCTACTCGCAGATTGTTTACTGCAAATCAAAGAGTCAACCATAGAGCCATCTGCCTCTGTAATTATTTACACCATAATTTTCCTTCTCTTCAACTTGACATGTTCATTTTTTTTGCAATTATACAAAGCATAGAGATATCAGTTTAAACTAGTAGCTGCATAGAAGCATCAAATTCTAGAAATCCTGCTCGTGTGACATCTTCATCTCTCTCTTCAGGCACAACAGTAGCAACTACCACTCTTCCCACAGCTGAAGAACGGTCTTCCTGTGACAACACACATTTCGGCTGCTGTCCCGATGGGAAGACGGCCGCCATCAGCTCTGAGAATACAAACTGCCCCTGTAAGTTCCCGCCAATCATTCTTAGATAAAAGCACGTGTTTGTTTATTAACTGTATGACCAGCTCTATGACTAAGCCACCAACAGCGATTATTCTTTTTATCCTGAAAGACTGAGAGGATAGTGAGGAGGAGGGGGCCAGAACTACTGTCTAGGAGCATGTATTATCTTAGACATGCCATATGGATGTTGATTTTGTGTGCCCAGGGTCCAAAATTCGTACTTGTCAAGTGCCAAATGCTTGTAAAAATTGCTTGCTGCTCACCAAATTGGCAGGTGAATTTATCAGGAACTGATATATTATACATTGTTGAATTGAATTTTGTGTGTATATATACAGTACACATATAGGTGTAATTTTAAGCAGCCATAACTCCTTCAGAAATCATTGGAATATGCTGATTTGCTGCTCAAGAAACATTATTATTAATGTTGAAAACAGTAGTGCTGCTTACAACCATGAAACCATGACAGATTTTTGTGGTTTCAAAAAAACATTTTTGTTTCCAGAAATCTTTGATGAATAAATTAATAAGAATGGCATTTATTTATTTTGTAACAAACTTCTTTACTGATTAATTTATTTTGTCTTGACTTAATAGTTAATTGAGTATTCCTTTCAAAAACTTTTGAATGTTAGTGTACTGTATATAACAGACCCTGTGTATGCCAGACGCTGGGGAACAGGTTCAGGGTCAGAAGCCATTGCAAATAGATAAACCAATTCTCCAAAATGTGTTCTGACTGGCATTAGACCAGATTTGTCCATACGCACACAAACCCTTTTCTCACACCAGCCCCATCTGTTTTATAAGAGCAGAAATTACACACATTGGAGACTAATCAATACAGGACAGACAGCCAGTAGCAGGCAGATGTTTTGTGTTCTCTGTATGGGAACACTGGGTCAAGTGCTCACGTCTCTTCTCATATCCGTCAGCCGGGTCTCGTAACTCCCCACCGTTTATTGGCGATGTGTCACAGCGGCCGAGAGCGAGGGCCCTAATGTCCATTGCGTTCAGTCTCTGCTGTCAGCTCGAGCTCTCCCCGTGTCTCTCAAGCACTAAGGAGAACTCCCCCTCGTATTAAACTGTTTTATTGAAAGGCTGAAAACAGCAAACAGTGCAGTTTACCCCCTGCTGCCTGAATGCGATGTTATCTGGTTTTCCAGTCCTCAGATTATAAACTGTAATTATACAAAACAAATCTATTATCGATTTTTTTTATTTATATTTGAACAAATACTTATTTAAAATATATATTTCTATGCATGTGTGTTTTATATGTACCATATTTTTTAATATACTACAACATACATTTCCATGCTAAGTGAGAAATATTTATGTCTGAGTTTTCTCAAATTACTTATCAAAGCAATCATTTTCCACCCTGGAAAAAAGTATTGAAAGAATAAAAGTCTTGCTATTACTACTGGAATCATGCTACTGTTATAGTCGGTGTTTATTCTCCTCTGTTGTCCTCTATGGACCAATTCTGAGCCTATCATTTAAACTAGGAAGTCTTGTATGCTTCTGCCCTACCCCTCTGCTTAAAAGTTAAAATGTTAGTTTAAACGAATTTACATATCTAATGTAAATTAAAATTATATAGCCCATTGTACAACAGGAAGCCATCTGGACTCTTTGTAACCAAAGATAAGAACAGTTTTAATGAGTAGATGCTAGAAATGATGGACCATAGCCATATTGTGGTGGAGAATTTGGGACTTTAATTTGAATCCACATCTAAAGCTGATTTCTCCACATGTCTTTGCGCTCCGTGGGAAATTCCTGTCCTCAGATGTTTCCGATTTAGAATCAGATCGCTGTTTCTCTCCATCTCGCTTCACATTCAAATCTCCCCCATTTGCTCCTTTTTAAAAGTCCCATCAGATACGAGGTGATGTGTGTCTGTGCAAAAAGACCCTTATCATACAGTTTTAACCAGCTTCTGTCACTCACCCGTTCCTGGGATTAGAAGACAATTACGGCTATCTTTCACGATAATCATACAAGTGCTTATCCCGGTCCCAGCCAAGCTGGAGCCTGGCCGGCATGATTGATTTGGGCAATTTGTTCAGCTGATTACATGCTGCACAGAACCCAGCATCAGGCCCGCTCTCCTTCAGTCGTTTATTCATTCATTTTACACAGTCATGTAAAAACGGGCCTATGATCCTCTATCGCTCTTTCCGCTTATTAGTGTCAATGAGAAAGGTCAGCAATAACCTTAAAGGAATGTTTAATGATGACCCCGACCCTAGTTGGGACATATGAAACTGTCTTTTAACCTATTATCTGTGATATATTGTGCAATGTGTGTCAGTGTCGCTGTCTAACCGATCTCTCTCCACTCAGTCCTCCATGCCAGCTTTTGGGAAGAGTCTCGGTCTGGTAAACTCCAGTCCATCCTTCCTTTCAGACCTTCTCCCTTTATCCATATTCTCACATACTTCCCTATACCTCCACCTTCACTGCAAACAAATCTCTTTCTTCACTCAGTAAACTCCACGACTAACAGAAGCTCCATCACTAACTTACAGACTGGCATTGCACCAACCACAAGTGTGTGTAACTAAGAGTAGACTGGCACTGTGTTTCATCGAAGTGTCTTTTATAAACCATATGTGCTTCCCTGCCTTGCCCCACAGCCACCATGCGTTTCAGCGGCTTCCTGCACCTGGATAAGGTAGAGAATCAGGAGGTCTTCTACACGCCTGAGTTGGAAGACCCCAAGTCAGAGCTGTTTGGCGAAACGGCCCGGAGCATCGAAAGCGCTGTGAGTTATGTAGCTCAAACTTATCACTTTCAGTTCAGCTTTGAAAAGAAGTTCAGATTTCGGTTACAGTTTCATTTGATAAAAAACTACAAAACGTTATGTTGCTTTTGTAATGCTTTATTTTTCAGTTGTGTGGCAGCTCAGTTGTTTTAGAACACCGTAGCTGTTCTAAAAAGTAGCAGAATAACTGAAACTTGATTGAAGATTAGCTTGTCATTTATCACAGATTCTTTTCTTGTTTGTTTCAACCCTTTACTTCTCCATCCAGTCTCTTTTCTCTTGAGGTTGGCCCCTTGGGAATAAATGCGGAATGCATTGTGATAATTGGTGGAATTATCCAACGAAATAGGTTGAATATGCCTTTTGAAAAAATATGTGTCTGTTGATCTGTCAGTGTCTGGAAAGCAGTGCAGTTACATAAAAATAAAATACAGACACTTGATTTTGAAGTTTGTGATCAACACAAATCCCATTTTAGCAACCAGTGCTCAAAACTGTCCAGATGCTAAATATAGTCTGCTAGCACTAGTCACGATACACTAGGCCCTTCGATACCGTTTCAGTGGCACATACCGATTCTAGTGAAATTTCACATTATTTGATACTAATTTTAAGAGTGCAGCAAAAACTAATATGCTTTTTAATTTTCAATGTGGAATATTAGTTTAAATATAAACAAATTAAATCAATTTAAACATTGCTTCAGATTTTAACAGTTAAATTCAGAGACGTTTTTCTTTTATCTTGTTAATATTAGTGCTATCAAATGATTAATCGTGATTGATCGCATCCAAAATAAAATATTTGTTTACATAATATATGTGTGTACTGTGTATAGTTATTATGTATATATAAATACACATACATGTATGAATATATTTCAGAAAATGTTTATATATTAAATATATGTATATATAATATAAATTATATTAATATAAATATATACATGTAAATACTTTCAAAATATATACTGAATGTTTGTGTATTTATATATATACATAATAAATATACACAATACACACATATATTATGTAAACAAAAACGTTTATTTTGGATGCAATTAATCGTGATTAATCATTTGGTAGCGCTAGTTAATATAATTTTTTAATATCTATTTTTCTTGTTAATTATTTGCCAAAAATGACCATTTGTTTTTCTCTTATTTAGTTACAACTTTTTATTCAAAGTTTTTTAAGATACATTACAAAGACAAAAATAGCAGGAACGGAATCTGGAAACAATAGAATCAAATAGAACAAAAATAAATCACAGTAATTTAATAATAGTAATAGTGAACAATTACAAAGAAATAAATTACAGTTAAATAAACAAACATGTCCAAATGAAGAAGTGCATTTGATGCATCACTGCTAGTTTAATAACCTGTTTTATCAGTATTATTCATTTGTTTATTTTGGTTTAGTTTTATTTAATTTCCAAAAAGCAATTATTTATCATTTTAGTTGTAGTTCACAGTTTCAACACTGGCTGGTATCTTGGCCTCAACGCACCGATACTTTTGACATACTGATAGCTTAGCTTCCTTCACTGAGTTTTTCTTGCATTCTTCAGCTAACACGGCAAACTACCTGCCGGCATCTGCCGAAGAAGCTGGTGATTTTTTTCTTGGCTTGTTAACCCATTTTGGGTGTCTGGGAATGAAGGGCAGTACTATAATGAGTTCCACTTATCACTCTAATGTTAGCTAGTGCTGTGACTGAGATTCCCGACAGGGACTAAGCGAGGATGTAATCAGCCTTTCTCTAGGAGCGCTCTACCTGACACAGAAAGCGAATCCCCCTTACTTCACTCTCTCGCTCTGTGAGGTCCAAATCTCAAATGGGGCCATGGGCAGTACAGAGCCAGCAATTGAAATGGTTTCACTTGCCTTGAGCGTGTCCTAATCCTGCTTCTTCATGATGTTCATGATGCTCCCAGGTTCAGCAGAGCACCCCTCCCTTCACGCCTCGATATCTCCACCCGGTCTTTACCTTCACTTAATTTCAACACTGTCCTCTAGACTCTGAGTAAGCAGCTTCTGAGGATAGAGACCAGTTTCTGGGTCAGCATTTCTATCCGGCTATGCTGGGCAGCCTGGTTTTGTTGGGGGTCTCTCCAGTGAGGCTTGAAGGAAGGGAGGGAACATCTCCTTTCATTTCTTGCCCAGCATGGATCCAAAAGTACAATGAACTCACACAGGGTCAGCCTAGAGGCAAAAGCCATTATGTCTGCGACAACTGTGCGCTTTTTCAAATTCAAGTGCAGCTGTGAATGAAAAGAGCGAAGAAGGAAAACACAAGGCCCTTGGGTGACTTGAATGGGGTACTCGATGGACCTCCTGCTGAGGCACTCTTACAGAATGTGCACACACGTCAGAAAGTGCTAGAACCACTCACAAAGCGGTTTGTGAGTCGATTGAGTGCATCCTAATTGGAAACCACTTCTCGTTTGCTCTAGTTTTGACCAATTAGGTGCACTGAAATGAATTTGGTTTTGGTGAAATGTTCTTTGTATTCAGGGAACCAGCAGCAACTAAGCTCTTCTTACGTTACACCAAATCGGTGACAGAACTCCGAGGTGGAAACCGAGCCGATTCTAAACAGGCAGCATTGTAATCTGACATTTACGCTGACTTCGAAACGTGTTCATGTAATTACTTCTGCGCTGTAGTTAAATGTCAATTTGTGCACCGAGACCCGATGGGGTTCAGTAGAGTTTTTCCTCTGACACACTTTCTCATCCTGTGGAGGAATTTGGTGTTAACAAGAACTAGATCAGCATATTGAGCTTATTACCAGTTCACACACTGCACTTGGGGCATTTACTTAGTTTTTCTCTGTCTTTCTTTCTGCTTTCATTTTCTCCAGCTGAATGAGTTGTTCCACAAGTCAGATGTCCAGAAAGACTTTGGTGTTAACAAGAACTAGATCAGCATATCGAGCTTATTACCAGTTCACACACTGCACTTGGGGCATTTACTTAGTTTTTCTCTGTCTTACTTTCTTTCTGCTTTCATTTTCTCCAGCTGAATGAGTTGTTCCACAAGTCAGATGTCAGAAAGACTTCCAGAGTGTCCGTGTGAAGAATCTGGCCCCCAGCAACTCCATAATTGCTTTTATCGAGTTTCACTTTGACCCAGGTAAAGTTACACCAAAGGTTTTCTTAAAGATTGTTTACTCAAAAAGATCTGAATTGTGCCTAATTATAATGTTTTATGTACACATGCTGTTTGTATCATTTCAGTGGCCAACTCACTACTACCAAATAATCTAAAGCAGGGGTGCCAAATTTATCTCCTTGAGGGCCATAGTCCTACAGAGTTTAGTTCCAACCCTGCTCTAAAAAACACATACCTGTAGTTTTCAAATCATCCTGAAGGACTTCATTAGCTGGATTAGGTGCGTTTAATTAGGATTGAAGCTAAACTCAGCAGGACTGTAGCCCTTCAGGAACTGAGTTTGGCACCTTGCTCTAACTGCTCAAATTCCCCACAAAATTAACAGTGAGCACATCTTGTGTAACAGAGGCCAGCTAGTGGCTGTAAAGAGGTGAAAACATGCCTGCCTCCCATGCCGGGTGACGTTGGTTTGAGTCCCGCTCCAAGCAGTGCGCATAGGACCAGTTACGTTGGTGCTGTGACCCGGATGGTAGTGAGGTTTAGGCGGGTGCATGTTACAAAGGCCAGCTAGTAGGTGGTGCACAGAAACCTAATTCCTCTGGCCTCAAGAGTAACATTAGTGACTGGCGCTGGCCTACTGTTTTGGGTGTCCTTGTTAGCACACCTGCCTCGTATGCCGATTGACACTGGTTCAAATATCGCAGTGGGACCGGTAACACTTGACTTGAAAGTTTCAGCTGAGCCTAACTAACTGCATGATTTTTACTGTACATTTCTGCCATAGTCACCACTAATAACATACTCCTAAATAATGTAGAAACGTACAATTTTCTGTAAAGCTGCTTTGCAACGATTTGTATCGTGAAAGCACTATACAAATAAACTTGAATTTAATATATAGCATGCTGTGCCACAATAGTGCAACATCACTACTCAATCCAGGCTCTTTAAAATGCTGAAGTGTACTTAACTACAATGCACATTTGGACATATGCTTAATTATAATGCTTTTCTTCATCATTTGATCACCATTGATTAATAACTGTTGTCATTGCAACATAAATATCTTACATAAAATTGCATTTTTCACCAATGTTTAATACAATTGAAAACAAAATTAGCCTAATTTGCATAGACAATGATGTGTGTTGCACTGACAAGAATATTTGTAACTTAAAATATATATTTCAGTGTATTTATCTGGATCAAACTGCATTGCATGTGCTAAGTGCTTAGTGAAGACTGTTTTTGCATTTCAATACAGCACAGTTTAGTTCCCCACGATGTTCTCTATTATCTGTCTCCCCCAGTCATTCTGTTTTTCGTTATCCTGTTTATTTACTTTCTTTTTTCAAGCTGCTTCTAATTTATTTCTAAAGCAGCTCTAGCACACAAAGCAATCAGTCCGTCTTATACCCTCCTCTCACATCAAAATTCCCCCAGTCTGCGCTCTTTTAGAAACGTGCCCGCAGCAAGAAATAAAAAGCACATAAAAACTCCCTTGTATGTTTGAAGAAAATAATAATTCAACACAGCAGAATGAGGCGTATATGTTAAGTAAAAGAATCCCTAAAGATACGGCTCTCGTCTTTTCTGTCTGCTGGAGCGGTCAGAGAGCGTGGCCTTTTTAGCGAGGTAATTTATCAGCTAGGGCTTCTGAAAAAGCTCCTTTATTTCAGTCTCCATCGCTTCTCATGCTTTTAAGACCCTGAGCATCACACTAGCTGATAAAAATCTCCTTCGCTATTCTCTTTTTATTAGTCCCCTTCAGTGGCACAAGAGCACAATTCTAGCACAAGCGCCTGTCATAAAGGCGGTCTGTGGTGGCCAGTAACAGGGCCATCTGTGGAAGCGTTATTAGAGTGTTTCATCCCAACGTCCCTGAAATGCATGGCGGTTCAAGAACACATTCTCCCAAGGGCCTATTACATGCAGGCTTTTCTGTATATATTTGCAGTATGTTATGTCAAGAGCAAGGGTGGTGGGGCTGTTTAGTGCCAGTTCTTCACACTCTGCTGTGCAATACGTTCACCTCTGGCTCTGTTTAATGTTGTGTTCTCGTGCTACAGACACAAGGTTCGGTGTGGAGGATATTGAGGGAGCCCTTCTAAAACAGCTCAAGGCGTCTAAAGACACTGGTATCGTTGTGAAGAAACCTGAGGAAGAGAACATCCGCATCACCACCTATGGTAACCTGCTTGAAATTGCTTTTCCGTCCTTTCTCTTTTTCTCTTGCTGCCTTTTGTTGAATGTGATTGCTCTTCAAGCTGGCATTTGATAACCACGAGTGCCCGCTGGACTCAAATAACTCAAAATGATCCAGCTTATTGAACGTAAGACTGTTTGTCTCAGCCTCGGTTTAATTTGTCAAGAATTATATATATCTTCCCTGACTAAGTCCTGTTGACCTACTTTTTCCTTCTCCCCATTTTTTAGGCCTTTCAGCTGTTCCTTTCTTCACCACCACCACGACCACTGTAGCGTCAGTCACAACTCCCACTACCACTACGCTCTCTCCCACTTCTGCATTTACCACGCTCCGCCCAACCACCATCAGACGGCCCTTCACCAGCCGCAGGACCACCACAGCCGCACCAGCCACCACCACTCCACCCAAGGCCCCCACAACCACAGTCTCGCTGAAGAACAGACTGGCGGCCCACGGCCAAAGGCCATGTGACTCCCAGCCCTGCCGTCACGGTGGAACCTGTGAGGAGGTGGACAATGACTTCACTTGCATCTGTCCTGCAGGAAGAGGAGGAGTTGTGTGCGAGAAAGGTGAGGAGAACTACAAAAAATCTGTGCATTACACAGATGGGTGAAATCATAGCCAGGTCATATTTTAATGACCCCATAATCAACAGAAACAAATTATTTGCATAATAAAACAAAGATAATACTTTTTTAGTTAATTTGTTAACTACTTTTTAAGTTAAAAAAATACTTTTTAATTTTTAGGACCATTTAAGATTTATTTGTTGCATTATTATGTTATTTTCATGAAAATTAAACATATTTTTCTTATCCATTTTTTTCTTATACATCTCGTTACTGCAATGTGTATGGACAATTACATTTTGAGGGTTTTTCTGGTAATTAAAATAATGTTCTGGTGATTTTTATTAAAATGATTTAATAATATGTTGTTTTTTTAATCAACATAAAAGGCGGTACAACAAATAATACCATGAACACTTTACAGTTTCAAACATTTGAATATATAATATGTATTTAAATAAAATATATATATAATGTTTTTGCATTATGCTAATGTGACTTTTTATTATAATGAAAATAATCTCATAATGCAGAAAAACTAGCATTTTAATATTTTATCATAATTTTCTTCTAGCAAAGTTTTGTTTTCTATTTCTTTTTATCTTTCTTTTGGTGTGAAAATTAAAATCGCAACAGAAGTACTCTTGAATATTTCAGATATGTTTGAATATTAATTATCATTAACAATTGATTGCAATTAAATATGTATTATTTATAACTGTTATTATTTATTATTAATATTTCAGCATATTTGAATCCTTTGAAAAAGTATTCAATAAGGATTGAATTTAAAATTGTAGCCCTGCTGTTGCCCTGAATACATTTGAGCTCAATTCATTGTCTCTGTTGGTGGTATTGGGATATTAAACTACCCTTTGCAGCTGTGTCAGGTTATAATTGACACTAATTGCATTGATGAACTTTAGTTAGTATCAAACCGCTGTGAGGTGAAAAAAGCCACTAATTAAAGGCTTATAAGCAGCCCTCAAACACTTCCTCTGATCAATCGGGCCATTAAAGTGTGATGAAGAGAGAAGGCTTCATCAGCCTTGCATTCTCCCGAGAAAAGGGTGAGAGACAGCCGAGAGAGAAAGAGAGAGAAGTGTTGATACATTTCTGAGCTTGGGGATTCTCTGTCTGGAATGTAAATGTCTAACAGAGAAAGGTCCTTAGAGAACTACAGTACTTACCATTGCAGGTCTATGTTTTTTCACCCTTGGGAATATAGCAAACACAACATGAACTGCACATTACTGTTGTATTGACAGGGTATCTGCGTTATCTGAGAGAGACACACTTAAGCACAGTTTTGTTTGTCGCTCTATCAGTGGAGAGCAGACTGTTAAGGGATTGAATGCCTGGTTGAGAGTCTCTGATGACCTGCTTTATCTGTCTTCTACCTTCTGCCCTACTCAGTTATAAAGTACTTCATACCATCCTTTGGTGGCAAGTCTTACCTGGCTTTCCAAACCATGAAGGCCTACCACACTGTGCGAATTGCCATGGAGTTCAGGGCTTCGGAAATGACAGGGATATTGCTGTACAATGACCAAAAGGGCAAAAAGGACTTCTTGTCTCTGGCACTGGTTGAAGGACATGTGGAGCTCAGGTAAGTAACCCACATCAGTTCTTATTCAGAGTGATTTTCATGACCATTACAGATCCATTAACCATTTTAATTTGTGATTTTCCTCCATGAAGGTTTAACACTGGCTCTGGGACAGCTTCAGTGATCAGTAAGGTCCTGGTAAGACCGGGTCGCTGGCATCAGCTTGTAGTAGTGCGTAACAGGCGTAATGCCATGCTGAGCGTGGACAATGAACCGAGCGTTGAAGGACAAAGTCCCACAGGAACAGATGGACTCAACCTGGACACAGACCTTTTCATCGGAGGAGTGCTTGAAGACATGATACTAGAGTAAGTGAAGCTCCAGAACGCCACCTAATAACACTAACAAGAGCCTCTTTAGTCTTGTTAGAAGCCATAATGAAACAATATGGAGAATAATAACCTAAACCACTGACTTGGTTGTCTGCGCATGCTTGCAGAAACCTGCCAGAACAGCTAATATGACTTAATAAGATTGAGCAGAAATAGCCAAATCAAATTAGCATCAATCAGAGATGTTGTGAAACATCACTTGAGTTCTTGTGGGTCTAATTGAATGTTTTTTCCATCTGTTCTCAGTCAGGCAAATAGTGTCTTTTCTCAATTGAGAAGAAGAGGTCTTTGTTTTTTATTTAATCATGTCATGCTTTTGGAAAATGCATTACATTTTCCGTGTCATTTACGAATTAAGACGAGCATTAAGGAACTGACAAGAACTGATTTGTTCTTGCAGTGTAAAGGAGAGGACATCAGTTTCAACAGGCCTAGTGGGCTGCATCCGCATGCTGGACGTCAACAACTTGTTCTATAACCTGCAAGAGAATGGCGACAACGTTTTGTACGGCTCAGGTGTGGGCGAGTGTGGAAACAATCCGTGCATGCCAAACCCCTGCAAGAACGGAGCCTCCTGCCAGGTCAAAGAAGCTGAGATGTTCCACTGCAAATGTGTCAATGGTTTCTCTGGTAAGTGTACATTTTGACTTTAACATATTTTCTTTGAACGCTTTCAGTGGTTTACGCTAGTGTTGTCTCAAACAGATTGCTCTTCTATTTGGTGCCAATAGTGGTGCAGAAATGACAACCTTAACCTTTAACTATGCACTATTAAATTATAAAAGCTTCTGCAGTCACTCTCTGTTGAGTTCTGAATATCTGGACTTGACTGTATTGATGAAAGATTCAGCAGGGCAGAGGATGCCTGTCTAATCAGTTTTTAGCCTTATGGGTTTGTAAGAAAGATGAGTGTTTGCCTAATAATATGAAGGCAGCGAGGACAAACATGCAGCGAATACAAAAACTTCACCAGTCCTGAATATACACACCATGGATAGAAAGTGAATAGAAAAACCGTCAATGTTTTCAGAAAAATAGACACAAGCTATATTTCTCACAGTTCAATAATAAAAATAAAAAAATTATCGTATAAAACAAAATCAAACATTATTCTGTTAATTCAGAGCCACTTTTGAAGCACCAAACTTCTAACTGAATCTGATCGAGTCTCTCGTGGACAGGCAGGCTTTCTCTTGTGTCTCTGTTTACATTTACATTTATTTATTTAGCAGACGCTTTTATCCAAAGCGACTTAAAGTGCATTCAGGCTGTACATTTTTATTTCAGTATGTGTGTTCCTTGGGAATTGAACCCACAACCTTTTGCGCTGCTAACGCAATGCTCTACCACTGAGCCACAGGAACATTAAATAAATGAATACAAATATAAATAAAGGAATAAATGTGACCCTGGACCACATTTTTTTTTAAATTGAGATGTATACATTATCCGAATAAATAAACTTTCCATTGATGTATGGTTTGTTAGGATAAGACGATATTTGTTCGAGAAACAACCTATTTGAAAATCTGGAATCTGAGGGTGCAAAAAAAATCTAAATACTGAGAAAATCACCTTTAAAGTTGTTCAAATTAAGTTCTTAGCAATACATACTACTAATCAAAAATTAAGTTTTAATATATTTACTGTTGGAAATGTACCAAATATCTTCATGGAACATGATCATTAATTAATTTACTAATGATTTTTGGCATAAAAGTAAAATTGATAATTTTGACCCATACTATTTATTTTTGGCTTTTGCTACAAATATACCACAGTGATTAATACAGTTGTTTTGGTCCAGGGTCATAAATGTATTTAAATTAAATAATATGTTATATTATTATATATAAAATATTTGTAAAATTACAACATAAATAAATATACAATAATATAAAATATATTTTTGGGAGATGAATGAAATAGGATTAATTTTTATTTTCAAAACCTCTTGAGTATAAAACACCAACACATTTGATGCTGATTATGCCAAACAGCAAGTGAAGCTGTATCTTGGATCTTATTGGGCAAATTATATATACATATTTTTATATATATTATAAGGCAAAATGTATAATGTTACCAAAAAATTATATTACAAATCATAACAATAGTTAACAACATTACAGTTTTTATTGCATTTTTTAACAAATAAATGCAGCCTTGGTGAGCATAAAATAAGTCTTCTTTCAAAACATCAAGCTGCGAACTTGGGAACATAGTATATATTCCACTGGTGTGCTTGGCCCTGTAATTACTGCTTGCAGCTGAATGTTGAACTGTTTCTGGCTTTCTCCTGTATGTCCATCTTTGCTTTCTCACAGCATGAGGAACGGTAGGAATCATCCACACTGTAGAAGTTACTGTGTTCTCTTTGTTCACTTTGAAGAAGCTTTTTTTTCTCCATCTTGCAGTGTTGCTCCAGACATGTGAAATATTGCCCAGAGTAAATTGCTCTGTTGTTCTGCTCACAAGCCTTTATTGAACAACCTTTATAATAATACAGTTCAATATCTTCCACTTTATTTCAGTGCTGCAGAACAGCTGCAATGAGGTGTGTAGGAAAATGAAGACCCTTTGAAGTAGAAGGGTACACAAAGAAATTGGCTTGAGGGATAAATATGTGGGATAACCTTTAATGTTTAAAGAGCAGGATTGTAAGTTGGAGGGTTGCCGCACTGTCTCCATGATAGAGTGGTCTTAGTTTGAGAGCGAAAGAGAGAGACACCTAACAGAGCGTCTCAGAACGCGGCGGGGGCTTTCATTACAGCAAGCAGCAGCTGCCGCCCGTGGCGTGATCTCCTACTATGTTCTTTGTGATGATGGGTGTTCTGATGAGGCTAGAAGCGCTGAGCTAAAGAAGTTCCGGTCTCAAACCAGGAGGGCACACAAGCACACCATGCTGGCTTAATCTAATTTTTTAAATAATCCTATTAGAAATCCTTTACGCTCTTAAAAATAAAGCTTCTTTATTGGAATATATGGTTCCATGAAGAACCTTTTACCTCCATGGAATCTTTCCATTGAACAAAAAGTTCTTTATAGTGGAAAATAAGGCTCTTATTAAAAACGTTTCACTCCCCAAAAAAATTACATTTAGGAAAGTTTCTTTGCGCAACCCAAAATTATTTTTCTATTGCATCACTGCGAAAACCCACTTTTGGAACCTTTGTTTTTAAGAGTGTGTTTAAGTGGAAATTCAAGTCCGCTCACTCTTTGTAACTCTTCTTGGCAGCTCGATTTCAATTTAGCTTCTTTAGCTAAAATCATGCTTAAAAACTGTATTTATCACAGTAATGCTATCTTTCAGCTAATGGCTAGTAAACAAACTCTATAAAAAATTGATTGCCGCCATATATAGTTAATCTCTTCCTCCTTACACTGTGACTTAATTAGCCAGTTTGTATGAGGATTGACAGGAAGTTGTTGGATTCCTACCCAAGTGGTTTTTATTATCTTTTGTTTCACAGAAATATACATTTATGTTAACAGGTCCAACCTGCGCTGATGCCCACAATCCTTGCGACCCCAATAAATGCCACCATTCATCACGGTGCCAGGTCCTTCCGGAGGGAGGTTACAAATGCGAATGTCCAATGGGACGTGAAGGCAAGCACTGTGAAAAAGGTACAGTACTACATCATAGTAAAAATACAGTAAATGAGAGTATCGACTCTCCTAAGGACTGAAATAACTGCTACATCTCAGTTGCAATTTCAGTATTGATTTTGGTCAGGATCGATTGGTCTGACTTGGAGATTGGCTGTAGAATTATCAAGGGGGAAAAGGGCTGAGTGGCATTATGGTGGGGTGGTAAAAGTGAGATTCTACAGTTGGCGTCTCCAGTACTGTAAAATAGGTTTTACCAGCTAGTATAATGGAGAGTCAGCATCTGGGAGGGGATTTGAAATTATTTTCCCTTTTACGCTATGTCTGAGCTGCCATCCTGAACTGGAAGATCACACATATGGTGAGTCGACGGGGGATTACTCCCCTATGGGAGCTGAACCCTAACCAGGGAAGAGATGCTTCGTTCTTCTGCCATTTCAAAGCTTTCATTAGCACTCTCACTCTGTTGCGTTTCCCTCTCTCACCTCATTAAAATTCCTACAGATGTTTTAGACTGCAAGCATTAGACAAGCAGAAACCAAATGAAAGGTTTAGGAACAGCTAAAGGTTTGATATCAGTTGATGGTCCCCATTGACTTCCATAGTATTTCTTTCCCTACAATGGAAGTCAAATCTTTGGTTCATCAAAATTCTTCAAAATATATTCTTTAGTGTTCAACATAAGAAAGAAACTTATACAGGTTTGGAATGACATGAGGGTGAGTAAATGATGACACAATTTTCATTTTTGGGTGAAATGTTCCTTTAATGAGGAAAAGGTGGACATTTCTTACAGAATTATGGGTAATGTAGTCTCTCATAAGGATTCCCGCTGTTAAACATGATACAAAATAAGTTGAAATACTGTGGGCTTATTGTACAAAAGCATATACAGCCGATTACTAACCCTGTAGCTCACCGTCGGGTTGCCTTTAAAGGTTTATAAGTTAGTGTAAAAATTCACTATGAAGAAAATGAAAAGGACTTTTACTTTTGGAACCGATTGTTGCACATTGTACGGCTTCTAACTAATTTCCGTCACCGTCAAGTCTCTACTGATTGGTTAAACTTAATTTTCAGGACTATCAGGACTCCCGGCATTAGCGATACTATTTCAGCATTTTTATTAACAATATGGTGTCACTAATAGTGGGCGGGCCAGTTATTATCATTCACAAGGTACCCCAGGATTGTAGTATGTCATTGCACACACATGCAAGCACCTGTTCAACCCAGAACTGTCAAATGAGAGGGGCCATAGAGTCACCTTTTCGTCTAAGAAAGTCTCCATTAGCGAGTGATTAAAATAAATTGAGGTGAACCAGAATCAATGAGTTGAGCACATCCATCAGACGGAGTGTTTTTTTTATCGCTTGAATCAATGAGATGAGTAATTCTATCAGTCAGCTGCACATCATGATTAATGGGGAGTCAGTCGGGCAAAGTGTCCAGGAAGAGTGGCTCTCTCAGATAAGAGACAGTCCAGCACCGTTCGGCTCTTCTGAAATGAGCAAGTCAGAAACAGGAGAGCGCTCCCTTCTGGATGAGGCCAGAAGATAAATACACGCAGCGTGCTGAAAGAAGGAAATTTACATTACGTAACAGTCTAGTCAGGAAACACTTGACTCAGGAGATACAATACGCTATTGTCTCTAAAGTGCTGCTGGCCTAAAGAATAAAGTAATGTGTGATTCATTCATTAGCTGCCATTTTGAAATGAAGATTTTTATAATCAGTGAATACAATAGTGTTTGAAAACCAATGTGGTGTATTTTAGAGTAATAAATATATGTACTTAAAATATTTAATAAGAAAAAAGCAACCTATTTTGCTAAACAAATGCTTAATTCTAATACTAATTTACAATGTTTGTGCATTACAAAAGGGTCAATGCTTTACACTTTCTTTTCTACTAGTTTTGTGAAAGTGGAATGTTTTATATTATAAAAAATGTTGTAGTTTAATTGAATATTTCAAAATAAATAAAATGTTGTAGTTTAAAGGAATATTTCAAAATAAATATGTAAAACAAAAAAGGACTGTTCAGTTGTGAGTAAATTACCAAACAACAGGCCTGTCCTGTACTATTGGATGTTGCCAAGTCCTAAGCTGATTGCAGTACAGAAATAGAAGGCTCTCCTTTGTCACTTCCATTTGACTCCTCACTTCCTTGTGGTGTCTGCAAGTGTGCGTCTTCTTGTACAATAGCGAAGCTGCTACTGTGTTAAACAATAGCTAATTAGCTTTTTAATCTCAGTCTACCATCCCAGACTGAGCATGCGCTCATCCTGTGTAATTACTGCGGGATGCATGCTGGGCTGAGTGGCAGTGCTATGTGTTGATGGGTGTGAGTGTATGTGTGATCGGGAAAGCTATACACTGTCACTGTCTGGTCTCATAAATGGAGGAACATCTCAAACACATTAAGTTATCTCCAAAGCATAATGGACTTTTTCATATTTCTCAGTGTCAGACAAGGGAGGCGCTTTCATTCCTTACTTTACCGGAGATTCTTTCCTGGAGCTCAAGGGCCTTCATCTCTACGGCCAGGATCTGAGGTATTACATATATTGCTATCGTTTTATGATTTTAGGCATGTTATATGTGAGGATTATTATTTAGAGGAAGAATTATATTTTATTTGAAAGTGTCTTTTACCTGTATATCAATATTGTGTTGTATATTAATAATATAATATTCACCATCATACAATAAATAATTCAATAAACAAACATATTTTGTGTATTTGTTACTACTAACTATTGTTGTTAATAATATTTTTACAGTTACTAAATATCTTTCAGACTAAATATCTTATTAATACTCCGAAAATATTTGGTAAACACCATTGGTTTAATTATGCTTCATCACTCATATTATTTAATGTTTCAAGTCATTCCAAGTTCATTTAGACTCAGACAGGTTTAATTTGGTTTAGAATAAAATTATGTTACATTTACATTTATGCATTTAGCAGACGCTTTTTACCCAAAAGGAACCCACAACCTTTGCGCTGCCTTTTTGCGCTGCTGTCTTTTTGCCTGTATCAAGGAAGAAAACCTCTTTTATGTATCTAATCGAGCTATACTCATTTGTTCATAGGCAAAAGTTCAGCATGACTGTGGTTCTGTTGGCCAATGACTCCAAAGGCATGATCTTCTACAACGGTCAAAAGACTGACGGCAAAGGAGATTTCATCTCTCTCTCCCTGAATGATGGTATCTTGGAGTTTAGATATGACCTGGGCAAAGGACCAGCTGTCATTAGGTAAACAACACTCTCTATAGTTATATTCAAATGCTATCAAATTATAATTACTCGGCTGTGTTGTGTTCTGTTTCAATTGATCTAACTCTAGCTTTTAGGTTTATTTTCATATTGCTATTACGAGGGGCAAGTAAATATTTTTCCCATATTTTTGTGTGTGTGCAACAGGAGTAAAGAAAAAATCAAGCTGAATGAATGGAGCACTGTGAATCTGGAGAGGGCCAGCAGAAAAGGAGAGATCAGCATTAACGGCAAAGACCCTGTCAGAGGAGAAGCGCCGGTATGAAAACTCTCTTATGCTTCTTATGCTGCCCTATAAAGGTCAAACTCGCTGTTCTGTCCCTTGCCAAAAAGTACTGTGATGGTACTTCGATATACAGTGGAGTCCAAAAGCACAAATAGTTTTTGGGATATTGGAAATTTTGACTGAAAATAAAGAAATATTTTAGATTTTATGTCACTAATCAAATAATTTGTGACACTGATAATGTGACTCTGTACAGACAGTGAGATGTTTTTCCATTTGAAGTTCAAAATGTTCTTTGAATCATCTCAAATCGTGCTGGAGAACATATCATTTTTGAGGAGTCCTTACAGATCCAGTGCTGCTGTCAGTAAAGCAAAAGAGAGACAAACAAATACCAAGTTCTAAAATAATTATTAAAATATTCATTTTTTCCAAATCAACTTTTTACTCAAACTGTTATGCTAAGAATGTCAACTGTTAAAACATATATTAAAATAAGTTTGTAAAATACAAGCATTTTCGAAAGACTTTTAGACCCCACGGTACAACCTGGTATTGCATGATTACCATATTCATGTACTATGATATTAAGATTTCAGATAATAGTATGGTATTATCATGGTATATTTCAAAGAAAACATGATATTACCATGACGCTAATTGATATTGTCCAGAAAATCATGCTTTGTTTGGTGCATTCTTTGAAGTTTAGTTGGCTGCTTTTCACGCAGGGTCTGGGGTGCATGTGTGGGAAGCTTTCGAAACGTCCCTCTTTTTCGTCTCGTACATGTGGTCTTTTGTCTGTGCCCTCTGTTTGCTTTTAATTGCCATGTGGAAATGACTCTGTCTGTTGTGCTACGGATTCGCACCCACTCAGATCAATCTCAGCAGCCTCGTGTCAAAGCCGAAGTACGACAGCAGAACAATTGGACCGCTCTCGTACACAAATCGAGGCCATGTAATAATCTCAAAACTCTCTCATCCTCCAGTTATTCTAAATAGTGTAATTTGTGATTAGCTTGATGTAGTCTTGCGCGTAGGCACTTAAGTGTGCCTTTTTTCGTCATTAAACCTTCCCACGTATGATAATTGTGTTTCATTTCAGCAATAGAGGCAGGAAAATCTTATTAAAGCGAAAGCGTGAGAGGATGAGAGAGGAAAAATGTGAAGAAACCAGAAGGGTCTTGTTCCAAAGGGGCTGTCTGCAGCGAAACCCCAAGATAAATACTTTTGTATTGCCTCGATGGCCTCAGCCGTTCCACTGAACAGACTCTAACTACACCGCCGTATCACAAAGCAAATATAAATAATGCGGTTGCAGTAGTGTAAAACATAGCGCAATTTTTTTACTCTGAACAATTGTTTCCGAGGCACTGTACACACACTTATTTATTTACTTGCGACCTGCATGCTAAGTGTCTTGCTTGAGCTACACGTGTGAATATTTTATTCCTCGGGCTTACAGTTTACTGCATGCAGTTCTGTGTACTGACATCATCTGTGTTTTCTACACTGGTAACATTTTTTTTCTTCCTTCCCCTGTGCTCTTTTTGTGTGCTGTCTGGATATAAGAAATCACGCAAGGTAATGACTGAAGTCTGAAATCGCTTTCTCGAATCAACATCCTCATTCCTACCAAAAGCAACTGTCCATTTCAGCTTCATTGTCCATTAGTCAAGATCTGGTAGAGGATCAAATGAAACGAAGGGGAGGGTTTTTTCACCCTCCTCTTCAAACCATTCCATATGCTGAAAGAAACGAGGCAGAGAGAGATTTGGCTTTCACCTCAGACCAGCTGGTATGGGGGCGAAGAGGGACAGTTATCATTTGACCACCATTGTTTCATCACACTTCCAACAACAATGAAATGTCTTCATTAGTCTCGCGTGGGAGGGCCATTAAACCGCCTCACTGTGGATGTAGACTGTGAAAGAAATGCTGCTGGCGTGGGAGAGAAAGGGAGTGTTATCAAGAGAAGAAAGAGATGTGAGAGGAAGAGCGCGTGGTACAGAGATAGGAGTTGTTCTTTTGGCACATTTGTTTTTGGACCCTTCAAGGGTGTCTTTCTTTCTTTTGTTTTTGTTTGTTTGTTTAAGGTGGTACCAATGACAGTCCTGGTTCACTTGCTGCCCTAGGCAACACAAGACATGACCAAAGAGAAAGATATTCTATTAATAAGTGCGAGACATGATAGTCTAGTGAGAGAGTTTATTTTAAGAATCCAGGGCGACTTAGACATACAGATGTGCAACTTTTGAACCTAAAACTTTTTGAACTTTCGGGTTAGGGTTATAGAAGTTTCTTATTTTCACAAATTTTGCATTTATTTGATCAAAAATACTTTGATCAAAAATACTTTAGCTGTTCCAAAAATACAAAAGTAATATTGTAAATTATTATAGCAATATAAAATAACTCTATTCTATTTCTATTTGAATATAGTATTATATATATAGTATTATATCTACTTTTTCATACATATGCAGTCAACCCAAAATGTATTCAGACATCTTGAACTGTTTATTTGCTATAGTTTAGAAAATTGTAATAAAATATGACAAGAACTCAAAGAGTTAAACTGTGTCAGAACACAGATCTTGATAATGTCAGATAGCTTTGATAGAAATTAGGTTGAATAGCTGTCAGCTGTTACATTTAAGTACACAATTAAATAATACCAATTTAGGTCAACCAATTACCAAGCAATGCTTAATTTTGTTCAGTCTGTGGTATAAAAAGGTTGCGTTAGCAATTAAAGAAAAAAAAACTTAAGTAAAACATGGTCAGGTCAAGGTGTCTGAATAATTTTTGGTTCCAAATTGTTATCTTTTTTACTGGTAGTCCACTGTATGAAGAATTTTGGGGTATAATTATGTCACAGTTTACTTTATTTTGCATACTTGCATAAATGAACTATAGTGTCCTGCACTCACTAGTAAAACAATATTATATATATGGTTGTAACATTATAAATGTCTTTATTGTCCCTTTTGATGAATGGAATTCATTCTTGCTTAATAAAATGATTACTTTTCCTAATTATTACCTAAACTTTAGAATGCTAGTATATCATTAATAAAGATACATTTTATTATTTTTTATTCAAGTATAATATTATTGGTGATTATACGACAGCTAGTGATGATTTTCATCAACTTTGGCATTTTTTAAATAATGTAATTTTCAGTGTAAAGCAAAAGATTTGCGTAAGGTGCTACTGTCTGCATTTATACCAATGTGTTTTAAACAAACACCTTTATTTTACCTACAACAATCGTGCAACTTAATTATCAAAGATACTCATTTTTATTGGAATTTGCATTCAAATTCTTGGCTCAGAAATCGGAGGGGGCACGTGCCAGTTTGAGTGGGCATGATGCATCAAGGGCCCTTGGGGAAACTTCCTAAATAACACTGGCAGTTAGCTATTCACTTCACCTGCTCAATCTCAGTCTCAGCACGTGTTGGCAGGGAACGGGAGAGTGAAAATGTCTCTCCCAGCCTGTGTCTGTCAGTGCATTGCAGCTTTGTGTCAAGACTTCTCATTGCACACGTCTCTGACCACATGAAACAGCAGCTGGGTGAAAGCATTCCTGGCTTTGCTGTCTTGGCCCAACCGCATGCTTGGACTGGCCTCCGGGTCCGTAGCCAATGCTTTTGAAGCCTTCGCCTGTATCCGTTCTTAGCTATTTTTCTTTCTTATATCGCTGGAATGAGAGCTGGACCACACGTCAGAAATTGGCATTGTTGTTGATGTCCCATCTTTTTTCCCCGGCAATTAACTTGAATTTCCCCAAGGCAATTATTGGCCTACATAAAATAAAGATTTTTAATTATTTTTAAGTAGAGCCTCATGCAGAAAAATCCCACTGTAACTAAAGCGATTTTCACACAGGTTGGAGAAACGCTCATTTCATGGTCATCGACATTGTGAGCCATACACCAATTAGAGTTTACAGCTCAAGATTTTAAAGGTCTGGGAAACAATCAGGCATTCATTACATTCTTTCATTAAAAACCCATCCATATCAATCGTCCTCATTCCAATCGCTGCAATTTTCTCTCTCACTTTTTTCCTACCTCTTTTCCTCCTGTCTTGGAACTGAGCTTAAATCAATTATGGTTTTGTAATACAACACTCACATTGATGTGGATAAGGTGTACAATTTAATCAATAAGCCTGCTGATGTACAGTAAACATCCACTCTTGTGCTGATTGCTTTTACTGCAGTTTCTCTATTTAGATGACCCATAAAATGTATAGCCATTTTGTTTACTTTGAAGGATGTGACTTTTTATAAAGTTTGAAGAGCGAATAGAGGACAAGGACAGTTTGTGTGGTTTCTCACGCTCATTATTGTACTCTCCAGAATCAGCACACAGATCTTAATCTGAAGGAGTCGCTCTTTGTGGGCGGAGCCCCGGATTTACGCAGAGTAGCCAGAGCCGCAGCGATCAAAGATGGCTTCAAAGGGGCCATTCAGAAGGTGAGACCTATTACAGATGCATTAAAGTCATGAATTCTCATTAACATCCCATTTTACTTCCATCACCTGATGTATTTTTAGAGAGAAACAGGATGTTCAGTGAGAATAAACCTGAATTTACCCATTGGGAATTAAATGGATTGTAAAAATGGATGTTACTTACCAGAATAAAGCCAGAGCTAAATGTGATTTGCTAAATAGCTTTGGTTTGGTTATTGGTTAACATTGTCAAATAGCCTGTAAGGCCTTAATGACATCATCGGAAAAGCAAAGTTGTTTCAGAAGAAGCCCAAGTTATTATATTCAGGTACAAAATCACAAAGAGAACACATTTTTCATGTTTTCTACTTTAAAATAGGAAAACGTCTAAAAACATGCATTAAAAATGAAATAGATTTGACTTAAGAAAATAATTTTGAACTAATAGTTTTAACTTAACATCTGTCTCCCTAGATTACCCTCATGGGAATTCCAATCCTGAAATCGGATAACGCCCTTCACTCCAGTGATGTGTCCATGTATCCCTACCACCCCTGCTCCAAAGATGTTTGTGAGAACGGAGGCCGCTGCAACCCTCTCTTGGACAGCTACGAGTGCGTCTGCCGCCACGGATTCACTGGACAGCACTGCCAGGACGGTTAGTGCCTTATTTCATCATTTTTTAAATGCAGAATCGTATTACCCAGTATAGCCTCTCCTCCAACTCCCTCACACTCCTTTAAGCCAAGATTTGCATACGTCTTTTGCATACATCAACGTACGACTTACTTAAAAGGAAACGCTCGTGGCAGCTTTAGCCAATCATATGCTCCATATACAGATTTAGCTAAATCCACACCTCCAAACTTTCACAAATAACACCAGCCATCGTCCTTCGTTCCATTTGTATGCTTATCACAAACGCACATTGGCACAGTTGCAAGAAACCCAAGAACTTTTGCTCACCTCATTAACCTTGCTGGGTTCTACTGTTGTATCTTTAACCTTAATTAAGCCACACAAGCATGAAGCCTGCGATATATCACGCTTTCCTTCTTTGTTTTAATTAAACAGTGCTGTGTCTCACATCGATTGGTGTAATTTCACTCCGTCTTCTCTCTTCCCTTCCAGCAATAATCGAGAAATCCGCTGGGGACACCGAGGCCATTGCATTTGATGGTCATACATTCATCGAATATCACAACGGAGTCACCAAGAGGTAATGTCAATGGCCTCCCCGATGATCACGATCCGCCCTGAGCATCCCATCTCTATATTAGCAGTCAACGAGGGGTGATGACAAGCTAGATTACTCCGGCCCCATTTAAGGTCCAATGTGCTTCCTCATTTTAGCTAATGCTTTGATCTCATCAATTACCAATTCCACTGGCCTGTCTCTTTGGTTTTCCGTGAACCCTGCCTGGTTCTAATTAGCATAGCACCCGAAGGAGACTCTTGACTCCACTACGACGAACCACACTTATATGCTGTAATGAACCTTCCTCCACCATCACTGGGATCTCAAAACCACACGTCTCCTCTACCACACATATCCTAAAGCACCATGGATGGCCATGTCTTGATAATTGCTTCCTTCTTCACTTATCAGATGATTTCTCTTCCTTTGGTTGGTCTGATGTGTCAGCGGTCCAGCAAGCACCAATTACGTCACAATTTTCTCGGTTTCTAGGAGAAAGGATGAATGTTTAAGCCCATCACAAGTGTTATATATTATATTGCAATGTCTCCACCAGTTTTGGAGATACTACTTTAAAAATGTAGCTTTTAACGCTACTCAAATTTTAAATGAGTTAAATTACAGTGAAAATACCCTATTGAAGGTTCAGATATCTACACTAAAGGTTACTAAAAGTATTTAACTACAGTGAAGCTATTTATAAAAGCCATATATTTTAAAATATAATACATATAGAAATCAAGTGATTTAATTTATTTTAATCAGGACAATGCTTTCTGGCACAAATCTCAATCAGGGTGACCATATTACATTTTTTTATTAAAAACACTGTTATTCACACATCCTGATTCAAAAACGTGATGAACAGCAGAACTTAGCTAAATATTTGACTACATTAACTTTAAATCGTTTTCTTGAACAGAATAATTTACATGAGCCATCCATATCAAATGAATTGGTCATGCTACAGGGAATCTTTTTTAACTAGATGACCTGATTCACGTGAGAGTTCCCATTAGAACAATGTTAGTACAACTGAGAAATTCACCTCATACCACTTATTTCACAAACTAGCATTCGGAAACGAGGTGAATCTCAATGTAGGACATACAGCGGCACTCTTCTCTGTTTTGTGTGTGTGTGTCAGACTGTCTGTCTCTACAAAGCTTTTGTTGTCTTTGCTCTTGTCTGTCTGTCTGTCTCATGTGAGTGTACTCTGTTGTCTTCTTTCTTCTCTCAAGCCAACTGACCAATGAGATCCCAGAGTAAGTAACCTGGAGACATTCTGGGATGGATTTGATTAAGTGAAACTAACATTTATTTAAGACAAACCATCGACTTAACCCAACATACGACATTAGTTGTTTTCCTTGTATTCTCATTTACATTACATTCAGGAAAATACAGGGCTCATCTATTATACATAAATATATATTTTTCCAGGAAAGGTTGCATTTTCATCAGCTGTATAAGAAACCAGTTTCAGGAATGCATGCTTGGCATGAATGATAATGAGCATTGTGAAACTCTGATAGATTCCCACAGGAATCATGCATGGAATTACCTACATGTAAACTTACTATGGAAATATGTCTGTATGTATTCTTATGTTAAAAAAAGAATGAAGCCCCTTTTAACTGCAAGTATTATTTGACTTTTTAAAGCACGGTATACATCAATATTTAGTTGGTATTTACAGCTGGGTTTAAATGGCATTTTGCCGCCCCATTAGGGAAATGTTCAATCTGTTATAGTGTTCCTTTTAGTGATTCTTATTTTAAATTATTTGTTTCCTTCTGAATGTAATTAAGTGTCTAAGTGGCTGCATTGAGCCCTTAAAAAGCTGGCAGCTTGATTAAATGGAATTATGTTATGTATTATGCTCATGCAAAGTTCCTGCCCGGCTTTTAAGCCATGTCACTTTGTTTGTCAAATCGCTCCCAGTGATTTCTAATAATTGAGCCCAAGGATGAAAGCGAAAGTGACACATTAATCAAGGATTTGTCTCAGAAAACTGGACGCAATTAAAGAGGCTCCGTCCAGTAGAGAGAGCGAGCTGACATCAATAACGGTTAGGCACAAGGCCCTCTTCATTGACTTTCACTCTTCTTGGGGTTTAATGCGTGTCACTTCCTGTATAAATGAAGTGCCAGATTAAAATTAATCTCAACCAAGAAAGCTGACCGGCCCTTCAAAATGAGTGTCATCAATTTAGCTTGATCTGGTTTTGAACAAAGCCCTTAAAGTTAATGAATTCCTCAGAGGACGCCAGCATAGTGGCACTGTATCTGTGGGAGTAGAGTAATATTTCTGTTAGTATTTACTGTGCTCTTCATCTGTCTTTATTCTCTCTCTTTAGCACAGAAGCCTTGGATCAATTTATCCATTTGTAACATTTAAGTGTTCTGTTCCTTAATGCCCTTTTTTATATAATTGGCCTTTTGACAAAAAGAAGTATCTTGTATTTAGCTTATTCAAAACCCAGTGAGCTATCTTGCTGCCTTAGGAAGAATAATAACTCTCATTGAACCCTTTAAATAAATGACCAGTTTATAATGCTTTACACAAGCAGAAAATCACACCATATAAATAGAATCTTGACATGCAGTTGATTTTAGTAGAGTTTGATGTTAGCATATATCGTCTCAGGTTACGTATGTAACCATGGTTCCCCGAGTGGGGAACGAGACACTGCGTCCCCTAGGGGTCGCTATGGGGAACGCCCTCAGCGTGACTCGGTCTGAAGATACATATGTAAAAACACCACCTGTTGGCCGGCGACAGCCCATGACGTCACTACCGGCGTGCCACAATATAAGCGCCGGGAGAATACATCATCAGCTTCTTCGTCTGAAGCTTGCGTCTGAAGCATGGCCTGAAGCCTAGGGGACGCAGTGTCTCGTTCCCCACTCGGGGAACCATGGTTACATACGTAACCTGAGACGTTCCCCTTCATGGGAACTCGAACTGCGTCCCCTAGGGGTCGCCACGGGGAACGTTATACCCACTTCACCATGCTGAGGGAATGCAAGCCAATTTCTCAAAAAAGGCGAGCACCAAGCCAGCTCTACCCGGCTAAGGGAGTTGCCCCTGGGACGGCTGATGGCTGTCAGTGATATTATCCCCTTCGGCCAAAGGCCCGAGCTGCATACCCTAGTACTTACCTGTTCTAGGTGCCGGGATTACCGGGCCTAGGGTAGAGCTCAAAGTCTTGGAATCAGAAAAAGATTCCTTTAAGGGATATGGCCAGGCACCTGGCTCACTAGGTCCTGGCCGATCACTCAGGGGTTACCACTTGCTCTCAAGCTTACCGAGGGAACTGTCTCAACAGACCTCTTGGTAGCGTACACCCCTTTCTTTTCCCTTTTTTTTTTTTTTTGGACCCAACATATATGGGACAGGGAGCGGGTCCAAGGCACAAGCCGGGCTTTAACCAACTCAAAAAGGGCAAAGGCTGTGCGGCCAGAACCCTACCCTTTCGGGATTTTTAGAAAGAACGCAGAACCTTTGATGTGCGGACTTACCACTGAGTGGATTTTAGAAAGTGCCCAAAGTCTCGCGTGTGCACTTATTAGAAGAACGTTCTATGCCCTGGAGCGGAGAACTACTCATTCCTCGGAGTGAGAGGGAACTCAGACGCTCAGAAGGGAGCGGCAAGCTCATAGATGACCCTCTGGTTGAGGGGAGCAATGCTGGCTCGACCAACAAGGCGAGCGACCTATCACAGAGCTCTGGGGGGCGGAGAAACTCGGACGCTCAGAAGGGAGCGGCATGCTCATAGGTGACCCTCCGGTTGAGGGGAGCAGTGCTAGCTCACCGACGGCGAGCCCTGGAGACGGAGAACTCATTCCTTGGAATGAGAGGAACTCAGCTACCAATGAGGAGCTCTAGAGGAGAACTCACTCCTCAGAGTGAGACCCATAACGAGCTCTGAGAGTGGAGAACTCATTCCTCAGAATGAGAAGGCACTCCACCCGCTCAGAAGGGAGCGGCAAGCCCAACCATGAGCTCTGAGAGGGAACTCATTCCTCAGAATGAGAGGGAACTCCCCGCTCAGCAGGGAGCGGCATGCTCATAGATAACCCTCTATAGTGAGGGGAGCAATGCTAGCTCGACCAGCAAGAGAGATCACAGAGCTCGGAGGAGCGGAGAACTCATTCCTCAGAATGAGAGGGAAACTCAGACGCTCCGCAGGGAGCGGCATGCTCAAAGATGACCCTCTAATGAGGGGAGTAATGCTGGCTCTACCTATAACGAGCTCTGGAGAGCGGAGAACTCATTCCTCAGAATGAGAAGGAACTCAGACGCTCAGCAGGGAGCGGCATGCTCATAGATAACCCTCTATAGTGAGGGGAGCAATGCTAGCTCGACCAGCAAGGAGAGCGACCTATCACAGAGCTCTGAGGAGCGGAGAACTCATTCCTCAGAATGAGTGGGAACTCAGACGCTCCGCAGGGAGCGGCATGCTCACAGGTGACCCTCTAACGAGGGAGCAATGCTAGCTCTACCTATAACGAGCTCTGAAGAGTGGAGAACTCATTCCTCAGAATGAAAAGACACTCCGCCGCTCAGAAGGGAGCGGCATACTCATAGGTAACCCTCTTATCGTGAGGGGAGTAATGCTGGCTCTACCCTTGCAGTGGTGACCAGAATGACTGAAGATCCAGGAGGATCCGCAGAAACCTCCGAGGGGACTCACGTCCAGACCATCAGTAAGGCAGTTCGAGAATACAGAACCTGCCTGAAATCATCATAGGTCCAGCCTGACTGCAGTTCTTAGTTGGGAACTCATTCCTCAGAATGAGAGCCTATAATGCTACCTATATCGAGCTCTGGAGAGCGGAGAACTCATCCCTCAGAATGAGAAGGAACTCAGACGCTCAGCAGGGAGCGGCATGCTCATAGATAACCCTCTATAGTGAGGGGAGCAATGCTAGCTCGACCAGCACGGAGAGCGACCTATCACAGAGCTCTGAGGAGCGGAGAACTCATTCCTCAGAATGAGAGGGAACTCCGCCGCTCACAAGGGAGCGCCTCTAGGTGCTTGGCAGGAAACTTCCACCTAACCTCGGTCGGTGGAGTTTACGGTGGTTACAGGGGAATTAGAGAGGAATGAGAGGGCTTGCCTCTCTCTGACCCGCGCCTCTGTCTCACCCTAGCCGCAGGAGGGGGAGGGGCATGAGTCGCGAGACTAGCCTTCTAAGCCCATCTCTGATCCTCAGACCGAGATGGGCTAGGACCCCTGGTTGTTCGGGCTCAGACCTGGACCTTATCCAGGACTTTCAGCAGGTCAGTCTGGTACGCCGTGTGCAACGAAGCGACGGTCTGACCTGCTGCTGCATATGCCCTGCCATTTAAGCGAGATTCAGGGGCTTAGATGGCCAGGAGGGAGCCTTGAGAGAGGATGTCTCGCCACAGAGAGATAAGCTGGTTATCATCTCTGCACAGGGGCATCCTCATAGCCATTTTCACGCATCCCTCAGTGTCAGCATAACTAGTATGCTGAAACCTATGAATACGAAAAAATAGCTTTTCCCACTCCTTCTCAACCTCCACATCGAGATTTATGAAGAAAGGAAGGCTCACTCGAGCTGGGGTTATTTTAGATTTATTTTTATGATCCATAACCTCCAAAAACTCGTTCATATGCAGCGGAGCACTAGCTGCTGCATCTAATGATGTCAGAAAGATCGCATCATCACAATCCAGCAGCTCACTCGCGTTCTCGGCCGACGCCGGGCGGTCCCTTTCCAACTCATCGGCCACATCCAACTGCGAACCCCACGATTTCATTCGCCTCCGTGCCTCGGCAACGGTGGGTCTTGAATCGCGGGAAGCAGACGGCTGCCCTCTTTCCTCGAAAAGAGGGACAGGCGAGCTGAAACTTCCTCATAGAGAGCCGCTCACAATGCACGCAAACCGCCCCTCAAGGACATCGCGTGCGTGCTCCATGCCCAAACAAAGGCGCAACAGTCGTGTGTGTGTCATCGGGTGTCAAATAACGAGGACACGGATCCACACACTTCCTAAACGCCTTGCTAGTGCTCGCCATAGTAGAGTTAGAAAACTGTACTCTTACCAGATTCACTCTGCACGCTTCAAACAAACCAGTCAGTGAAGGCGAAAAAGCTGATGATGTATTCTCCGGCGGCACTTATATTGTGGCACGCCGGTAGTGACGCTCATGGGCTGTCGCCGCCAACAGGTGGTGTTTTACATATGTATCTTCAGACCGAGTCACGCTGAGGGCGTTCCCCATAGCGACCCCTAGGGGACGCAGTTCGAGTTCCCATGAAGGGGAACTAATCTAACAACACACTACTAGCATAACAATATAAAACACAGCACACTCAAATATTGGGTTATAATACAAATGCCATGGTTAAACTAGTGAAGCAAAACCATGGTTAATTTGGGGTGACCATATTTTAACAATGGTAACCATGTTTTTTGGTTTTATTTGTATTAAAACCATGGTTAATTTGCATAAGGGTAGAAAACTGAGGAATTAAGTTAAGTGGACATATGATGCCTTAAAATGCTAGCTCCATAGGCAGCTCACTACGTTTTGGAATTTGATCGAAAATGACCAGTCTTTCAAACATATACTCACTTAGTTGCTCTTTTTCTCGCTTTCTTGCTCTCTTGACTGGTTGAGAATGATGGAATTGTTGATAAATTGCAGTAACTCAACCATGTGACAGCACAGAACAATAAAACAGCATGTCAGTACCACTGGTACCACCGATACAGTCTTCCATTGTTATTTCTTTGCCTAGGCTGGCATAACAACTGAAAGACTAGAATTATTTAGTGAGGTCACACCAGCTTCTTGGTGCAGGACTTCTTGTCTGTATGTTATGCTATCCCTGTTCTTCCCCTCCACCCTTTTGCGCTTACTGCATGCCTATCATTTCTTCCCTTGTTCCTCTAAGCCCTGAGTCACTGGAGAACCCATCTGACCAGAGGTGAGTCCCCTCTGCCTGAACTGTTTCCAATGGCATGCCATCCTCTCACACTCAGCCACCCTGCAGAGGCTAAAGGCCAGGGCTTTTGTCAGGTAGCACGTCACAGCTTTCTATCTGAAATCATTTGTAATACACAAGCCTTGATCGTATATGTAGAGTTTTTTGCTTTTTCTAGGCTGATTTTTGAGCACCAAATCAGCATATTAGAATGATTTGTGAATGATCGTGTGACACTGAAGACTGGTCACTAATGGCTGCTGAAAATTGATTTTAGGATTAAATTACATTTTATAAGTTATTTTATTCAAATTGCATATCTGTTTTTACTATATTTTTGTTCAAATAAATGCAACGTTGGTGAGGATGAGATGTAATGGTAATAATAAACAACACAGAAGGATGGAGCAGATTACATATGTGATAAGGGTCTTTTTTTACTAAGATTTGTACATAAAATATGATACATTATGCATAAAATATTGAGAAAATTGCCTTTAAAGTTGTCCAAATTAAGTTCTTAGCAATGCATATTACTAATCAAATATTCAGTTTTAATATATTTATTGTAGGAAATTTACAAAATATCTTCATTGAACATGATCATTACTTAATATCCTAATGATTTTTGGCATAAAAGAAAAATCTGTAATTTTGACCCAATATTTTTTTGGGGGGCTATTGCTACAAATATACCATGTTATTTAAGACTGGTTTTGTGCTCAAGGCTCACATATGGTAACACATTAAGCAAAACAAATGTGCTAATACAAAAACAAGCATCCAGCTTGATTTCTGTGACTTCAGATTTTTTTGTGGACCTGCTAAGATAATAAAAACATGTACAGTATTTAATGGATATTCCCATGTGAGCCACTGCCCCCTATAGGTGGACAGCATAAACCACTCTAATCACTTAAATTATGAAAAAATGATGCACCACCCTATTACACAAGCTGCTGCTCTCAAGATTTTTAAAAGCAAAATACTCAAAATAGATTTATTTCTTTGTAAATGGAATCCAGCTTTAATGGGTCAAGCCCTAATTTTCTTTAGAATGTTCTAGATGCTTGAGATCCTAATGGGACGTGAGCAATAATGAGCTCAATAGAGTTGTGTATAATCACAGTTAGCTGCCCTGATGCCAAAGCTCTGGCCTGGGGCTGCGAAGGGAAGGCCTGTGGAAAGAGTCCAGTCAGCACATTACACGTGTCTCATCGGGAAAGAATTCAATTACAGCGAATCATTATTCAGCTTTACGCCGTCACAGGCTCATCAACAGCATTAGCATAATGAAATTCTGTCTTTTTAATCAAACTAATTCAGATGTTATTTTCAATTCTCAAGTCATAAGTAGAGCTGCTAATATTGTGATTAGAAATTTGACTTGTCAGTCGGGCATAGCATCTGATGTTATGCCCGTCTTCAGATGAATCATTCCACGAGACAACACGTATTTTTGGACTGGACTCTTTCTTGGTTAAATTCTTGATTAAAAAAATGCACCTGCGGCTTATTTATTCACCCAATCTTCACTTTGATAGAAAACACAAATACAAACAAACTTACAAATAAACACCATCGGTGATATCACAGTTTTCACACCGTGGAGAAAATGTTTATATTCGCATACGATGTGGTGTGAAGATGCGAGCGCAGTCGCCATCTGCTTTCTTTTCTTCTGTGTATCGTGTCCGTTGTCTTGTTTTGTCTTTGTCTTGTCTGTGTCTTTATTCGTGTTGTTGTCACTTGTCTTACTCCTGTTTACACGTTACCTGATTTAGCAAACAAGCCCCCATACACTCGCTATTCTCTCTCACAAACGCGCTCGCTTTCTCTAATAATGTCTCTCTTGATGCCATGACTGCAGGTACACCACTGAGAACAAAGGAATTGTTGTAAAAATAGCCGATTTTTTTCTGTGGCGTATCTGTGTGTACTTGCAAAGGGGGCAGAACGCGAGTTGTGTTGGTTTCAATCGGCTCCCCGATGACCTGAACAATAGCTCGCCCCGAGTGACACTGTCCTCCCTGAGGACGGGCAGATGTCACCTTCTCTTTGCCTTACAAGAAAGGAGGGCTTCATCCAGGGAACTAGATCAAAACACACATCAGACGGCAGCTGATATGGGCATCCTTCCTTAGCACTCCCTGCACAGGAAGAGAAAATCTAGAGCTTGAAGGCAAAAAAGTGTCACACATACGCCCTTCCCCCATCAGCGTGGCCTAGTTTACCTAGTTTCACAGAGACCCACAACTGTTCAGTCTGCTCATTAGTTTTCAAACCCTCAGTGGGTTTTTGACTGTATCACCATAATTCCATCACTGTTGTTAGTAGCAGGTAAGTCAGGGCTTCATGCATGGCCTGCGGTTTACACGGCGTCTCTGAAACGGCAATGGATTTGTAATAGCATTTCCTGTCTCTCTTTGATCTAGTGAGAAAGCCCTGCTGGTGAATAAATTTGAACTGAGCATCAGGACTGAGGCTACTCACGGGCTGATTTTGTGGAGTGGCAAGGGAGTGGAGCGATCAGATTACATCGCCCTCGCCATTGTGGAAGGCCATGTGCAGATGACCTATGACCTCGGCTCCAAGCCTGTGGTGCTGCGCTCCTCTGTACGGGTCAACACCAACCACTGGATACGAATCAAGGCCAGCAGGTAAAACACTGCAAGTTATTCCATCATCGCCTCAGGTTTGATATAGAGTATTGCAGACATTTTCAGGGCTCAAGAGAAAGGATATTTTCTGTTTGTGCTTTCAAGCCAGTAGTTTAGCCAACAACTTTATTGGCCCTCAATGACAATTATACATTTTCAAATTCAAAATGTTTTTTATAATTTAATATTTCGTATAAAAACTATTTTTAAGAAAATAGAGTATAATTCAGAAAATGTGGTGTTGGTGGGAGTTTGTAATGTTTTTGAAAGTTTTTTCACTCTCACTAGGGATGCATTTATTTGATCACAAATAGAGTAAAAGCTGTACAATTGTGAAATACTATTACTATTTAAAATAACTTAATTTTCTGTTTTAATATATTATAAAATGTAATTCTTTTGATGGAAAAGCTGAATTTTCAGCAGTTATTACTCCAGTCGCTGTGTCATATGATCCTTCAAAAATCATTTTTATATACTGATTTGATATTGACATTTCTTCTAATTGTCAATGTTGAAAGCAGTTTCTGCTTTATATTGTTTGTGATACATTTCAGGATGCTTTTATAAACAGAAATAAAAACAGCATTTATTTGAAATAGACTGTCACTGTTTAATGCATTGAATGCACTGTTTAATGCATCCTTTAATGCTGAGTAAAAGTTATATTAAAAAAAAATCTTACTGACCCCTTACTTTTGAATAGCGGTGTATTTTTTTAATTAAATGTCTAGTTTTCTTCCATTCAAAAATTGAAATCAAATTTAGAAATGCTTGGAAAATACAAAACCATGCATAGCAAAACATACTGATTGGTTTATAATTTTCAACCAATTCATATTGGCCCTACAGTACAGTTTCTATCAATCTTTAATTCCTCATTTATACATTTATGCAAGACATAAAATTAATTACAAATTAGAAGTTTTGTCAACTTTCCCAAAACTGTCTTACACCGACCCTGGAACAGTTGGCCATCCTTATTATTCAGCCCTTATTTACAGTATATATGACACAGTTTGCCATATAAATGTTTGCTAGAAATGATGAGCATTTATATTTATTACAGTTTGCCATAGAAATTTTTACCAGCAGTGGCAGTCATTCATATTTGCCTCAGGCATGCCAGACAATTATATTTGCCACAAATTTGCTGTAGACATTTCCCAGTGGTGGCATGTTATTCAAAGCTTGCTGCAGGTTTATGACTGCAAGTGAAAAGCTGCAATCTTTTTTTTCCACATTACTACAATTTCATTTGCCACAAATTTAGTACATATTAACCGCAAGCTTGCCAGAAGGCCAATCTTCCATAAATGTGAGGGAAAATGACATTTTCAATGTTAATGGCGAGCTGTGACTCACTATCTTGCTGTACTTCTCTACTCTCCACAGAGCGCTCAGAGACGGCTCACTGCAGGTTGGTAATGAGGCAGCTGTCACTGGGTCATCACCCTTGGCTGCCACACAGCTGGACACAGACGGCGCTCTCTGGTTGGGTAAGTCCATCTTACGCCGCTTTGCTCAATCGTAGGTCATTTACAAACCGACTATGTACACCTGCTCCGACACACCTAATATCAACAGTCCCCACTTAGCTTGTAACGTCTAATTGGACCTTCCCCCACAGTGAGTGCTTTTGAAGAGCGCTTCTCTTGTTACCCCTGAGCATCTCTAAAAACGTCCATGTTAAGACCCAATATTACTTTATTATGGTTAATTGATAATTCCAGGGTGAGTCTTTACTATAGGGTGTTTTAAAAAGTGTTTGCCTTCTCTTTCTCTTTTGACAAACCTATAAAGATTAGAAAGGAGGATTTATAAAATGTAAGGGTGCAAAATCTTCTTATAAGGTTGTGAAAAGTATTTCAGCACAGGCCAGCCAGTTGAACAGGTGCTAGAATAGAGATGCCCGGTGGCTAGAATACATTATCCTCAGACATACCGAACATCAAGAGCTCCCTCCGAAAATCCCTTCTTTCAAATGTCATATTTTATTTACTTATTCAGATGTAATTCACTGGAAATTAGCCCTGTCAATCCTCCCGTCGCAAAGCATACAATCCGATTAACAGGGAAACACGGGGAGGCGAAAGGAAAAGAGAAGATACGTGAGTGAATTGCACGGGGGGCATTTTCCGCCGTGCTCAAAGAGCAGGAGACGGAGCTGTATTTTCGACAGTGTCAGATCCCTGTGGGAGGCGAGCGTAACTCTCACTCGGAAAGCTGTCAGAGAACGTCCCCAGAGCCTGCCCTCCCAAAACACTGTTTGATCTTCTCACCTGTTGCTGAGTGCTGTGTCTCTATCTTTCTTCATTCTGACACCCCCACATTACACCTTCAGAGTCTCAGGCGTGATTAAGTTTTTAACAGTCTTCTACACATGGTTTCTATAATAGATAGTGCTGTAGCTCGCCTGCATGGTGGGTAAAATTTCAGGTTACTCGAAGATGTTTGTTTAAAATATGGGTCAATGCGTATATGAATGCATTTGAGTGGTTTTAAAAAGTACAATTGTTCTGAAAATTCTTAAGACTATGAATATATTTTATTATATATATATAAATTAATGAAACATGAATACAAAGATAAGAAATATATATTTTTTTTTTTTTTTGGTATACTTTAAAATTTATCAAATATTATGCTAAATTGATAAATCTTTTCACTTTACCATTTCACCTTTTGCCCTCCAAAAATATCAAAATGAAATTAGAATAATAATTCAGAAATTAAATTATGCTCATCATAGAAGACATGTATTTATGGGGGGAAATGATCATCATCTCATATGCAATGTGATAGCATGCATTTCTGACAACCATTGAGTATGTTTTAAGTGATTGCAAGTGATTGTAAATCAATTTTATGCTCTTGCTTGAATCAGTTGAAATGGTTTATTGTGTGAATATGAAGTGCTGTGCAGTATATCATGTACACTTGATCTGATCGTGTCTGTTCTTCTCGTCTTCAGGTGGTCTGGAGGAGCTGTCCGTAGCTCGCCGGTTGCCCAAGGCTTACAGCACAGGCTTTGTTGGCTGCGTAAAAGACATGATAGTTGACGGGGTGGAACTACATCTGGTTGAGGACGCCTTAAACAGTCCCAAAATATTACACTGTTCTGCCAAATAGTCTGGCACCACGTTCCTCCCAACATCATGTCTACTGCTGTAATTATTGTTCTATTTTTTTGTATACTTTCCTTTGCCTTTTATATTGGAAAATTACATTGTTTTAATTATAATTTTGTTTTTGGTTTGTTTGTTTCTTTCCTCCATCATTGCATCCAACCATAATCAAGTCACCAGTCAGCAAACATGGTATCACAAGACAAGCAAAAAGTCATATTACATCTGTCCTGTTTCTATGACAAACAACAGAACATGTACTTGCTCATTACTTGAACAGTGGCAGATGAGGTTGGTGCTGTTTGTGCCGTCTGGATTGCCTTCTCTCAGTGCCATAGCTTGCTGTCCAGCATTCACCATACATTCCTCTGAGCTGTTGCTGTGGTCCATTACTACTACTACAAAGGTCTAAAAATGACTCTCCGCTTTATCGACACGACAGCAACTGTTAAAAACACTGAGCAAGACCATGTATGATACCACTAACAAAGACGAAAGCTCGAAACTTGGAGTACTGATAGTAGCTGACGTAAAATTTAGCATTCCTCAAAATTCACCATTGTTTTAGTTTTTTTTCCCCATGCAAACATCATTGACCTGTGAGATGTAATAAATAGTAATGAAATACATGAGACTGTGAATTTTGAAGATGCTTTTTTTTGTTGCTATCATTCGTCTCATGTGTTGTGCATATCTAAAGAGCAATTACATATATATAAATATACTATATGACCACTTGTTGCATGCATCTTTTTAAGTGTTGCGTTGATTTTGCCTTGTTTTTTTATCTTCATCATTCCATTCAGGGCAGAAATGTAGCTGACTACATTGCAATCTTGACATTTGATCATTCAAGTTGGGAGATATTGAAATTTTATATATATCTATATATATATCTGCTATTTGTCAATCTGAACTTGTGTGTGTGTGTGTGTGTGTGTGTGCGTTGGAAAAAATAGTTGTTGCAACAACTCAACATTGGGAGGCGCTGTAACATAGGAAGAGATGAGAGACTCAAACCACATCAGGTGGACAAAAACAGCATTGACATTCTTGGCATGTTCCTTCATCGAACAAAAATCATGTATTCACTGCATTTTTTTCGTATTGTATAGCAAATGAAAATGTCGCTTTAAAATGCTGCCAGCACTTGCTATAAAAAAGGGATGATGTATGTAGACCCCTTGCATCCTATAACTGTGGCCCCCACGACAGATGTTTATGTTCAACGGTAACCAGTGAAAATAGTAATGCATGGGTTTGTCAAGTCAAAATGGTTTTTGTAACCTGTTTCAAGACAAATGCAATGCTGTGGTGCTGTTCGGTGTAAAAAATATGAATTTGATACTAGATGCTTTGCAATATTCCCTTACAAATATGCCTGTTCAGGGTAAAATATCATCATACCTTTATTTTATGTTTTACAAACCCTGGAACATGCAAGATCGTAATTGTCATCATGTACAGCCCTGTGATTTTTTTAAGTGTTAATTTGTTCCTGAGGTTTTGTTTTAGTATTATACACTGGAAGCGAGTCTGACTTGTCTACACATGGCATATCCTGAACACGGGGTGGGATTCGGGGGGAATCGATCATTTATGTGTCTAAGGGTTTGATCGGCCGTCCAGACCGAGACCGGGAGCCCTTTGTTACTGCACGAACTGTATGGACCATCCTCCCTTTTTAGTATAGCGCCCTCAAATTCACTTTCCCAGCGGACTGGATTTTTGATCTCTTTTGTAGTAATGGAGTTATTTTTTGACATCCTCCTCCAGTAGCTTTGCTCTCAAGGGACGAGGCTCATGGTGAGAACCGCCATGGAAATCTGCTGTGTGAATGCAAACTGAGAAATGCCTTAAAAATCATTCACCGTTCATGGGTGACGAAAGTTCATGTCCATATTGTTCTGTGCTCTCACCTTAGCCAGTATATTAGCCTCATTCCCATCATGTAAATTAATTCATAAATGTTAATAATTATATTAATAATGCTTATGAGAATTCCCAGAAGGCCTCAATAATAGTGGTTCTGGACTCTACAAAAATACTATTTACTGTACAAATACTATTTTCAGTATCTTATTTATGTCTTAAAAGGATTCTCGGTCTGGCGTTTGTAAACTGCTGTTTTGATTGAACTAGATCTGATGGGCAGTGCACAGAATGAGAGGCATGATGTTACCCTTACTAACTTTATTACTTGTGTCTTGTGTTCCAACCACCATAAAATAAAATGTAAAACAAACTGACCTGACTTTCTGTAACATTTACTCCTGATAATGTCTGTGAATAAATCCCTCTAGTTCCCAAATTGTCTAATCCAGAGTCTCTCTAGTGTTATATTATATTACAAAAGTGTGGTTTCTGAAAGAAGTCTCATGTTCACCACTGCTGCATTTATGTAATACAAATACAGTAGAAACAGCACCATTGTGAAATACAGTTTAAAATAATGGATTTATTGAATTTTATTATTTATTTAATTTATCTATTTTCATACATTTTCAATTGAAATTTGTTTCTGTGGTGACAAAATGGCTTTACTGTGTATTTGATATCCACTTTTTATCTATTTAATGCATCCTTGCTGAAAAAAGGTATTTATTTAACTATATATACACATGTATATATAGTTATATATATATATATATATATATATTAAAAGTTTTTAAACTATTTATTTTGGTATCTTTACTATATATTGTTATAATATTGAAGTGTCCTGAAATAACACTAAATAAGAATATTTTATGGTTTTCTTACAGTGATGTATTTATTTATAAGAGAGATAGTGTATTATTCAGTTATGTAACAGTCATTCTCTTAAGGGGATATAAAATGTCATCAGGCCTGACATGCTCGGGGTTGCCTGGAGACTTTAGAGAAATAGATCTTGTCAAAGAACTCTGACGCTAGGGTAAAAACTATATATTGGATTTCTCTGCATAGGAGAAAGCATATGAAGTGATCCATGCTAGATGAGCAAAGGACAGGGTTCCTTATACACATGCTCACAGCAGTGCAATAAAGAGGCTTGTACTGCATGTAACAAGGCTTCAGCTGTCTGGCTACATCAGGGGATCTGTGGCTCCCATTGTTCCTCCTCATGGGGTTGTGGTTTGGACTGAAGAGTCCTCAGGCTGTAAGGTCAAGGGGCGTCTTGGAACAGAGCTTGTTAGCAGCACTGGTTCTTCTTTAGTGAATGATTTCCTTAAAGGAAAATTCACACAAAAATGAATATAGTTCCAAACTAAGTTAACCGCGTAATTTTCAACAGAATAATCATCAACCACTATGTCTCATTTTGTTACTAAATGCATCCCAGTTTTAAATAAATCTTTAAGTGATTGAATCAATGACTCACTCATGAAAACTCACTTGTTCCAGTGTTTTTGAATGAGCTGAGGAATTGATTCAGTAAATATATATTGGAATAATACATATTAAATATATATAGATACATTATGGAAATAAATCATGCTTTGGTAAATCATAATTATTACATTAAAAAGTTTATAGTTTTTGTTAATATTTTGAATTATATATTTTTCATTTTTATAGTTCTGTTTTCATTTTATTTTATATACTTTTATTAAGATTTAGATTTCTTTTTTTAGTTCTAGTTATTTTAGTAATTCAACTTAAACAGTTACACACTGTCCTTGAGTATGAAATTACAGACACATTGTTTGCATTGGCTCTTACACTGCATAGAGAACACCGGGTCAGACTCTCTGTCTAGAGAGAGCAATCCATAGATAAAGCCCTGCATTTCAGAAAATTGCATAAGCACGTCCCCGGCAGATTAATCTTCCTTAGGGCCAGTGACGTCATGACAGCCATGGCACTGCAGCGGTGCCCACAGCTGCCACTTTCACATCACCCCAATGCAAATGGGGTCAGGCCCAAATGGAAACTGCTGAAATGAAAGCAGAGTCAACATCACTGTTGTGTATCTTCTATCTCCTAACAAAAAAAACAGAGTAATAATAAACATGTCTGGAAATGAAATAAAGGTGATAATTACATAGAAGGAGCTGCTACAATAAGACTGGAGAAAAAGAAGTCAATGTACTGTGTATGTACATCACTTTATTATTATGGGCCTTTCAGAGGTGCATATAACTCTAAATATCTGACACCTCCATGTGCCAATAGGTGCTAAAATATATCTTAGATAAGATCACATTAGAATATTTAATGTAATCACATTAAACCATACACATTCTTAGTTTTCATATATTTGGTTTTAGTTATTTTAGTACTTAAACTAAGCAAAAATATTTTTTTTGTCAACTTTTTTTAGTTAATGCTTATTTTATGTTACAGTTAATATTTCTATTAGCCTACAGTAATGATTTTTATTAATAATAACTTTGACATTAATTCATAATTATGATATACATTCATTATTATGAGAGTAAAAAGTATGATGCCAACTACATCATATGAGTTTATAGGTTTAAATTGTGAGATGAAAATGATATTTATGACATAAAAATAACATTGATTGACTTGACGTTTTATGTCATAGCTCAAACTTATGATTTACCAATGTATGGAAGAAATTTGCTTCCATTATATAAGACATTGTTTTGTCAAGTGACCTACAATTTTTGAGATAGATAGATAGATAGATAGATAGATAGATAGATAGATAGATAGATAGATAGATAGATAGATAGATAGATAGATAGATAGATAGATAGATAGATAGATAGATAGATAGATAGATAGATAGATTTACGCAGTCGAATGTATGATTATGATTTCACCTTTGTAACGTTAGTTCGGTTATAAATGCTAACGGTTAAACTAACGGTGTTGCAGCCCAAACTGTCCCCGGTCTTAAAACAAAATGAGTCGTTGTGTCAACTTCTGGTTGGTTAATCCTGTCATATGGTCCCGGGAAATGGTACGAGTTTTATAATAATTGACTTGTTTTGAACCAGCTGGACAAAGTGTTTCCAGTCAGTAGTGAGCCTGAGCGGTGTGTCAGTGAGAGGCGGAGAGAGAGAGTGAGAGCTGGGCGCTGTGTGACGCCCCTCGCTCGCGCTCAGCTCTGCTGCAGTGACTCGGCGAAGGCAGGATCGTTTTATTACTCTTTCCCCCTCAGTCCGCTCACACACTTTTGACATCTGACAGCTCCCAGGACGGCCATGACGTCTCGAAGGTAAGCTGAAGGCTACATTAAAACTGCAAGAGCGGGTGCTGAGGGTTACTGTTACCGTATGAATGAATCGAGCACGACACACAGCTCAATGAGTCGGACTCGGTCTTTACTCCAGGGATCCCCTCTGGCCCATTATACTGTTCGCTTCGCTCAACGATTTTATACCATAGACTATTTAGGAATAGTTTCTGTCTTTTTTCTTTTACTTAGTTGATTTTAGTAGCATTAAGGCACAATCGCTATCGCTACCGGATGTTGAATATGAATAATCAGCGCAAAGTAACTGTAACAACTCCCCCTCTAATGTAGCATTTAAACTGTGCTTCATTAGTGAGTATAGTTTATTAGGGGACTTATGGCAATGACCTCCTACGGTATTTGCTACGTCGTGTGCTAAAATGATAACTTAAAATATTAAAGACATAGATTTGAGAAAAAGGATAAATGTGCACACGAGCTCTAATATAACTTATCTGTAGGTTAAATGTAGCTGCAAAAAAAGTATTACTTTAAAATTTCACATTTTAAATAGTTTGGTTATCTTGTGACATGTTTCACATTATTCTCACTTTATCCTGGGTTAGTCATTATTTATAGATTTCACACTGTTTGTTTGAAACTTCGGGTTAACGTCCTTATTTGCATATGTGTGAGGTCAGTAAGATTGATTGAACAAATACAGCAAGCCCCTGTTTTAATAACTGTTGGTCCAGAAATGCGCCTCGTAGATTTTCTGGCTGTCTTATGTTTTCTAAAACACAACAAAACAACTGTCGACTACTGTACAATGCACATGTATATTTAGGTAAACCCTTTGGCATTTTATAATTGAATGTTGGAGCAGGGTTTTAAATTTAGCCAGGGTTAAAAGTGAACAGACCTTTAGTCTGCGTCTCAAAGACATTAACCCTAGGATAAGTGTGGTGTGAGGCTGTTTTGTTTCCTAAAGTTGAACATGTGATTTGTATTTCATCCTGAGTGTCATATCTGCATAAGCAGAGATATAGAGATTCCCTGGGTTAATGCACCTACACAAAGAGCTGAAGCACACATCAGTTAATGTGAGAGTTTGCACAGGTGGCCTTGGGTAAATAACATAGTAGCATGGGAATAACACTCAGTGTTGCTTTAAGCGTGCACTAGTATCGACTGTGTGCACTAATATATGTTTCAGGATTCAGTGCTGGTTATATCTTTACCAGCAGCTTTCATTTGTCAGAGTAATCATCCCGATCTCATGGCAGTTCGTACATATTTTAGGAGGTGGCTAATTCGTACGACCTCACTCCTACAAATTCATGCAATTTTGCTAAATCGTACATATTTTACTAGTTGCCAATTCATTTGAATTTGTACGAATGACCTACACCTAAACCTACCCGTCACTGGGGTCTAGACAAATCGTACTAAATCGTACGAGTTTGTACGAGTTAGCAACCTCCTAAAATTTGGACAAATTGCCGTGAGATAGCGTTGGAGTAATAGTCTGTGATCCTTTGGCCTTTACTGTGGATTTACATCATCTGTTATATAAATAGTTCTGCTGCCAACAATTACCATTGACTATTATTAGCATCATTGGATTATCATTACTGATGTCCTTCTCATTTCATTTAAAGGAATAGTCACTCAAACATGTAAACTGTCGTCCTTTACTCTTCTAAACTTGTTTGACTGTTTCTTCAGTTGAGCACAAAAAGAGATGTTAGGGACTGGCAGCCACAGAAACCTCACTTTCATTGCATCTTTTTCCATACAATGAAAGTGAGTGTTGACTGAGACCTTCATCTGCTTTTGTGCATGCTCCACTGAAGAAAAAAAGTCGTACAGGTTTAGAAGAACATGAAGGTGTTGACATGTCCCTTTAACTGGTGTGAAAACTGATCTCACTTAACAGTATATAACAGAGGATGATCTGTCTAATATGCAAAAAGTGCAGGGAGCTATACTGTACATTTTGCAGATTTGTAGTTATCTGTGCTATACAAACAGGAAACTGAAAAATTATTTCAATATAGGATTTACATAATATTACGCATACAAATGTTTTATTGTTTACAAGGAGGCTGACAAAGTGACTTGGCTCAGTGTTCATGCATATTTAACACATTACCATAAAGAACATTTACACTGCTCCTAGTTCTGGGAAGGCCAAAAGAGATTTATTTGTATCATCTTTATGTAATGTGGAATAATGTGTCTTGGTCACTTATCCCACCTGCTACTTTTTTGGTTTTGATTTGGCATTATTGTTATAGATCATAAAGCATATTTTGTGTGCATGTGAGTAAGCGTGTACAGGAAAGAGGAAAAAGGAAGAGATGGCTCATTGCGTGGTTATTTTTGTGGGGTCATGAAAATATGGGGTCATCATGAATATTTTAGTTGCATGTAAATAGTCACATGTTGTCAAACTTTCCACACTAAGTTCTCTTTCTTTCTTTCTTTCTGAAGCACATTTAAAAACAACCATGAATTGGCCAAAGTGCTGTTCTTAAAATAACCTTAAGGGCATTAAAAGACAAACAAATTTGTAAACAGTGCTATAAAACACTAAGTTTGTGATTCACTAATTTCCTCTCCATTTACGTCCATACTAATGCTCAAAAGTTTGGTGTCAGTAAGATATATTTAATGTTTTTGAAAGAAGTCTCTTATGCCCTCCCGAGGCAAAAACACAGTAAAGACAGTAATATTGTGAAATGTGTTCTGTTTGCATATACAGTATTTGAAATGTATTTTATTCCTGTGATGCAACACTGTATTTTCAGCAGCTCTTATCCCAGTTTCAGTGTCACATGATCCTTCAGAAATCATTCTAATATGCTGATTTGCTGCTCAAGAAACATTTCTTATCATTATCAATTTTAAAACAGTTATGCTGCTTAATATATTTGTTGAAACTGTGATACTTTTCCCCAAGATTATTTGATGAATAGAAATTGATTTGAACAGCATCTATTTGAAATAGAAATTGTATCAGTTTAATGCATCCTTGCTAAATAAATAATGAATTTCAACAAAACAAAACAGTATGTCAGTATTTGGGGTCAGTATGTGTGAGAGTTTGACTGGTTTGTCTGATAGCAGAAGGGACAGGACCGATTGTAGCACTCAAAATTCACAGAGAGAAAAAAAACTGCCTCCAGTGTGGTGAAATGAGTTTGTCTGTCCAAAATGTCCAGGAATTCTGCAAGTTGTGACCAAAGGTTTACTATGAAAATATATATATTTTATCATAGTCATCCATTTTAATCCTACTAAAGCACTGGGATCATCGTAGTTTACTGTACATTTTCCTTGTGCTATTCACATTTATGTTAAAATGAAAAGCAAACGTTTGACATTTGCATAATTTGTGGGTAGGTCCCATAATGACTGGCTTGATGATTATCATTTATCATTTTATAAATGAACCCTTAAAATCAGGCCAGCAGACACACAGCATGACTCTAAACCCACAGTGTTTATTATTTAAGGAATAATTTTAAGGGATTATTATAAAATCAAATGAAGCATAGATTACACAGATTAATGTCTCCATAATCATGATATAGTTTATGGAGGCAATGTGTTGAAGTATATAGATGTTGTGCATTTCATTGTTCATATCATAAATCATGACTTTTTTATTTTTCTCCTAGACTCCTTTTAGGACGCAAAGCCAGGTCTTGATCCCATTCCAGGAGGCTATTTCTATTGGAAGGGTTGTTATCAGCTGTCGAGAATTTGAATATGATCGTTGACGTTAGATTTTGTTTCACATGTCCTTGGGCTGTCTAACCCAGGGCGAGTTCAAAAATGGCAACATATTTCTCCCTCAGTAAGAGAGAGAGAGGCTGCTACTGTGTCTAGTGAATGTGCCATTAGTTATGTGTATTGATTTGACATTACATGTATGTACTTGGGGTTAATCAATTAACTCACACTTTCAGATTCGCTGGCATAATGTTCTGTAGCTGGGCGGCACCCATACCCATATCTGACAATATATATATATATACATACATACACACACACACACACACACATACACACACACATACATACACACACACACATATGTATATATATATAACTTTAATTTCTGGAAATGTTTTTTAAATTTGAATAAAATGAAAACTAAAAGACTTTCAAATCACATGAGCCAATGTTTTATTCACAATAGAACATAGATAACATAACAAATGTTTAAACTGAGAAATGTTAAAATTTTATGCACGAAATTAGCATAATATTTATATATATATATACATACTGGTCAAAAAGTTTGGAATTATAAACTTATTTTTATATTTTCTCTTATGCTTACTATTGCTACATTCATTTGATCAAAAGTACAGTAAAAAGTAAAACAGTAATATTGTGAAGAAACAACTGTGTCCTACATTTTCATCAGCTGTTATAACAGCATTCAGCACCATATGATCATTCAGAAATAATTTAATTATTTAATCATATCAATTATTATCAGCTGTAGGAATTAAGAAGAAAAAACAATGTAGCTAGGATGCATTAAATTGAGCAAAAGTGACAGGAAAGATATTTATAATGTTTTAAACAAAAAAAAAACATTCTTTAATTATTATTTTAAAAAAAACAAATCCTGTTACAATTTCCAGAATTATATAAAATAAATCATTAAATAAAATTAAGCTAATGAACAGATGAAGTAAAATGAGACGAACTACAAGACCGTGTGTGTTTGAACTGACTAACTGTCACCGCTAGACTGACATGTGGCCGCATAATCAGCTTTTCTAAAAATATCAGTAACGGTACCAAAATCCAGCCACGGGGACCCGTCTGCCCCCAATATAGATGCGAGAGGGTCTTTGAAGCTGAGTTGGTGGTACTATGTATATCACTTTTTGTCACTGAGCCTGCTGCTTTAAATAGCCAACTGTGTTGAACTTGAGACATTATGTAAGAGTGAAGAGGCAGCTCACTGTGAGCACGTGGGCCTGTGTGTTTCCCCTGTCAGAACACTGCAGCAGCACTTTCCGCCTGATATCACTCTCTCTCTCTCTCTCTCTGACCCTCACTGTACAACCCATTTGTGCCCCCGAGTTATCATAGGCAAGAGAGTCTCTGGTGTCACTCAACAGTATGTGCCAATATGGATGTGACAACAGAGGATTGTGTGGCCAATTCCTGTTTTAGATATTTTGAATCTTATTTGCATGTTGGTTTCACTATTACAAAATTTTTATATTATTTTTTAAATACATTCAATGTCTGTTGTGTTTCGTTCATCTTGTTTTTTTATATCAGGCTGCAAGCTGGACAATGGTTGTTAATTATTAAACCAGGGGAGAAAGTCATGCATTTATTTTATCGAAGAGGAAGCTGAAAGAACAGAAGCGCTCTTCCTTTGCATTCATTATTCTGACCAATATAACTCTAATGGCCTCAGATTACATTTATTGTGTCCTTATGAGATTTTATAAGGTTTAAAGGGAAGTTACAGGGCAATATTACTTCCATGATGAAACTACAGAGATTTGATAAGACTTAAAGCTGAAGTGGACCATTTTTTGAGCTTAAAATACTTTGTGCCTCAGTTTAAGATGTGGAGATGGCCAGAAGTGAGGCATTTTGTAGGTTAATTCCTTGAAAGTCTAAACACTGACTCTTTGGCAGAAAACACTGGTGTTTTTTGAGCATACTGTCATAGCTTCATTAACTCAAACAGTGATGTATATTTGGAGCACCTGAACTGTCTGTTTGTCCAACCAATGGCAGATGGCAGGAAAACCTGTCAATATAATTTTTTTTCAATTATGAAATGACACACTTCAGCTTTTACTAAAGCGTAGGGTTTAAACTCTTCATATTTTGGACTCATGATATTGTGTCCAGCTCTGTTCTGGGGAAATCCGGGTGTTTTTCTGGCGATCAGGTCTGTCCTAATTCTCTCTGTCCCATAGTGACTCATGCCAAAGTTTGTCTGTAATTAGAAAAAGCTTTGTAAGCCTGAGCAGTACAATTTATTCACATGTATACTCTGTCTCTTTTAAAATCAGTTACTTGGCAAGCATTTTTCACTTATGCAACCTACAGTAGCAGAGTATACTCTTTGCATAAGCTGACAAGTGAACACTAAAAGTGCTTAAGCACAGGCACAAGTTTATTTGTATTAGTAAATAGCTAAATGTTTACGTATAATTATTGTTAGATTTTGTAAGATGTATGCATAAAACGAATGAATGAGTAATTGCTGCTGAAATTTCAGCTTTGGCAACAGATGGAAAATAAAGAAATAAAATATATTAAATTAATGTCATTTGTAAAAATATTTACTGTATTTTTGATCAAATAAATACAGCCCTGCTGAGCAAAAGAATCTTCTTTCAAAAGCAAACTTTTAAAAGTGTATTATAATAATGCAAACGTGGTATTTTGTACTGGAAAATAAGACCAAAATTCATATTATCTGATGCCATAAAACAATACAAATATGAACATGTATATATTTGTCAGTATGCTTTAGTACCCAAGCTGCTTTGAATATAATCTTGCACTGTACAATTTCATTATATTTTTTTCATTTTCTTTTGCTGGCTTCATTGGTGAGTGCGGTGCTGTTTTTTCCAAAAGCTGCCACTCTCCATTTAAACCTAATGGTAGCACAGATAAAGATAAGGGGTGTAAGAGTGTCAGACAGCATGGCAGCGCTGCGTCACGTTCAGAGAGAGAGAGAGGAAGGGGGGGCAGGAGGGATGGACAGTTGCTCAAAAGCTGATTGTACTGGCTGGCTTTCCTATCAGGGCAGCTCACACGCATCCAAATCCCAGATTAAACACCCCCACCTCTCTTTCCAGCCAGCAGCGCTCCTACAAGTCCCTGCCCCCTCTCTTCCTCCTTGTGTAACTGAACTGAGCGTGGATTACCAAACTCTGAAGCAAAGCAGGGGCTCTGAGTCTGACAGGCTCCCAACAGAATGGTGAGGTAGGAACATGAGGCATTAGTTGCTGTTATCATTTTCTATCCGGACTATGCCGTTTTCACGGCCGAATTCACATGCAATAGCGCTGCACATTTCTTTCGGTGCCGCTGCTTGTGCAGGAGTGTGTGCGCACTTTGCAGGATGGTTTGTGGTTTGTTGTGGCTGTGTGTGTTGTGCTGGAGGAAAGCTCCTGGAGAGCTGCTGGGAGCTCAGCGAGGCTTAGAAGTGACCTGGAGATGTTTGTTCCTGGGTGCAGATCCTTGCCTGAATGTCTGCATCTGTACAGACCCGTTCAAGTAAAGAACAGACGGTCTCCATCACAAGAGAAACACATCCAGTTGCTGTTTTTTTTGCTATGTGCAATCTTTATTTTTTTATTATCATGAAACTGGGAAGTTATTGTGATCTGTTCCTATAGTTTCAGAGAAGATTTTTTGTGAAGAGCTGAGAGCAGTTTTGGGAACTGGAAAGAAAGGTTAAGGGGTCAGACTAAGCCCACTATCATTGTTTTATTAAAAGATATAACAGCTTAGCTGGGATTAATGTCACCTGCTGTTTTACAGAATGCAAAATGAAGATTTAATATATGTATTTTCTGATAACCCCCAAATCCCACAATTATCTACTAAGATGTTTACCAAACATGGACATGAGGAGCAGTATTTCTTCAATCATATTTTGTATTTATTTTAGTCTTTAATGTTCCAGAAATATTATATATATATATATATATGTGTATTGCATATTTTTCCCATATCATAATTAATTATTTGAAGTCTCAGTTAAATATTCTAAAACAGAATATTCTAGTCTTTTGCTTTAATGTTGCAGAAACGATGTAGAGCCCATGTTTTATCAGCTAATGTATGATGACATGTTTATCTATACAGCACAGACCTCATTTAATGCTATATCTTTGTTTCAGTTTTTCATGAATATAGGGCATGTTTATAATACAAAATATATAATATAGGAAATATAGGGCATTGTATAGATATATTAAAATATCTATTTTTGTTAAAAAGGTCAGCTGAATTTATCAGAAATTCCCTCAAAAATAAACTCATACAGGGTGGCAATAAATGTCATAAGGTGCCCCTAGTGAAAAATAAATATACTAAAACGTAATGAAATACATTTATTTAATGCTAATTATACTACAAATACATATACATATTATATGTTTAATAGAAATACCCTGCAATTGTACTTCTGGCATACTAAACCGGTTTACTTAATGCCTGCCAAATTGGAACATCTGATTTTGTACTTAATGCACTTTAATTGTGCGGAAGTAGGGCTGAAGTCCAACTAAAGATATGCTGAAGTATATTTGGTTGTACTAAAGTGGAACTATTGCAAGTATACTTCAGCTACACTTTAAATATCTTGCATTTAAAGACCGATATTATTGAAAAGTCCTACAATCCTCATCAATAGTGACATTAAAACACATTTTAGGCTTAATATTACAAAATGTGCTTTGTGCACATGTACTCCAAATAAAGTTAAATTAAATGTTTATATCAGTAAGTCTCGAGCAATATGTCAAGGCAAGGCAGGACAAGTTTATTTATATAGCACATGTCATACACAGTGGTAGTTCAAAGTGCTTTACATAAAAGGGAGTGAAATAGATATTAAAAATAATAATTAAAACAAGGAATTAAAAAAATACAACAACAAAAACAAATTGATATAAAAGTTGCTTTTAAATGAATTTAAAACAGTTAAGAATAGAAAATGATTAAACAGTGTAATGCACAGCTAAACAGATGAGTTTTGAGTCTGAATGTGGCTAATGTTTTAGCACATCTGATCTCTTCTGGAAGCTGATTCCAACTGCAGGCGGCAAAATTGCTAAAAGTGGACTCCCCTTGTTTTGTGTGAGCCCTTGATATTTCTAACTGACTCGATGCTACTGATCTGAGTGGTCTGTTAGGTTTATATTCAGTGAGCAATGTATTTAGCTCCTAGGCCATTGAGTGATTTATAAATGAGTAAAAGTACTTTAAAATCAATCCTAAATGTAACTGGAAGCCAGTGTAAGGACCTGAGGACTGGTGTGATATGCTCAGATGTTCTGGTTCTAGTCAGAATCCTGGCAGCAGCGTTCTCAGTAAATGTCCGTAAACGTGTTAATAGATTTGAACTATACTTAGTATGAATTAATGTATATAAATGTATTACTTTTTTACTAGGGATATCATTGTGGTAATGTAATCTTTTTTCATCTTAAACAACTAAAACAGTGTCATTTCCAAAAACAAGAATAAACATGTATAGACAGTGCACATTGTCATACACACAAACACACACACACAAAATGACAAAACTAATTTACCAAAAAAACATAATTAAATGTTTTATGTAAACATTCATATCTTGTCTTGATTAATATTATACATATTTTAGCATAATTCATAAGGTAAGTCAGACATTTTACTTCGAACCCCATAGTTCATGCAGTGTATTACAGTATATTTCTTATAAAATGTTATATAAATATATGGTAAATCAGTTAAGTGTTTTTACATTATTGTACCAGTACAAACCTGTACATACATTTGTGTACAAATTTGTTTCTAGGATATAGTTGCTTGGACTTGCTTGAAAATCACTGTCAGGAGGAAAACTGCTGACAGAGATGTCAATGAATTATTAATCTGTATACGTTTTAATATTTTTGCTTTAGTGGCAAACTTTACAAAAGAAAGGGAAGTTAGTGACTATGCATAATGATGATGTGACAGGAGGGGGAAATATAGATCTTCTGACAAACATAGAATCATAAGCAGTGAGTCATGACGAGGAGGAAAGAGGTTCAGAACTCTCCACGTCCCCTCTGACCAGTGAAACAGTGATTACTAATGCTCACAGGTAGCCTCCACGATAAGATACTACGTCAATGGTGCTACAACACTTCCTCTGCAGTGAAGAACTGGAGGAAGTGAGTGATGCTTACTTGCTTTGCATGGAAAGATGGAGGGAGAATAATGAGTTAGAGTTTAAACTCACAGTATCAGGGTAAGACGCAATACTCACATCTGTTCATTAAGACCTCTGCTTTTAAATACAAGTTAATCTTTAGGCAACATTTGAGGCATTCTGTAGAACATTTTGAGTTGTTCACAGTAATGCACCAGGATTCGGTTGAAAACTGTGCATTGTCACTAAATCTTACATTTCTTTGTCATGCACGTTTGTTTATACATGCATAGGTTTCAACTCTGTGTATCACACAATAGTATTTTGTTTTTGGTCCAAATTCATATCTAATATATGGGTCGTTCCATCTCAAGTGCTCCAAAATTGTCTTGCAAACTTAAGCATTTGTTTTCTATAATGCACTATTGTACCGTTTTGTTGTACCTTTCTGTTGATTTCAATGTCGCCAAGGTATCTAGCTTGCTAACGTATAAATACATTTTTGAGAATAATTTTCTGTAATGAGAGCCAGATTCTGCTTTACTTGTATTGAATGAATGAATGATGCATTTATATAGCGCTTTATTGTGTATTGCTGTACACCCAAAGCTATACCATTCAAAAGTTTGAAGTCAATAAGATTTTTTTTAAATAAATTGATGTTTTTGATCAAGGACACATTACATTTATGAAAAGTGACAGTAAAGCTATTTATAATGTTACAAAAGATACAATTACATGAAAATGTTGTTCTTTTGAATTTTGATCAAAGAATCCACACAACTGTTTTCAACATGATAATAATAAAAAAATCAGTATATTAGAGTGATTTTTGAAGGGTCATGTGACACTGAAGATTGGATTAATGATGCTGAAAATGTAGTTTTGCCATCACAGGAATAAATTGAATTTTAAAATATATTAAAATAAAGAATACTTTTCAAATATCAAATAAATTCAGCCTTGGTGTGCAGAAGAGGCTTCTTGAAAATCTTGCTGACCCCAAACCTTTGAACTTTAATGTGTATATATACAGTAAGAGCAATCATACAATGTGGTCAGGATTTACGCGGTTCTGTCAAGATGAAAGTAAGTGACCCGCGTGCAGTCACTTAAAGTGAGATTAAGACATGGGGCCCCTAGCAGGCAGCCACACTTAGAAACACAGATAAAATGACTCCTGACCCCTGGACGGCCATTCACAAAGCCTTCTCGTGTGAGGGAGCCGGTGTATGAACAGACGGGCTGCAGGCAGACAGACAGCTGGGGCCCAACACTAGCCCAGATTACACATGACCCCCCATCAACCCCGAAGGATTAGGAAATAACTTTTCAAATACAGCAATCGTCACTGATTAGAACTGGCATTCGCCCTGAAATTGGACACAAATATACATATGGATAAGCTTGCTTGATGACATCACTAAATGGGTGGGCCAAAGAGCTTGGAGAGCCACGGGATGCAGAAATGCATATATATATATATAAGCAGTTTCAAATGAAAATCAGTAAAGCTATTTATAATGTTACAATCTTGGTTACATGAAAATAAACATTACTTACACTTTCAGAAAAAGGAAAATAACAATATATATATATATATCTTTACATTAACAATGTAATATAATCACGATTAATCGTATCCGACATAAAAGTTTTTGTTTGACACTGAAGATTGGATTAATGATGTGTGTGTACTGTAGTTTTGTGTATACATTGTATATCGTTTAAAATATATTTATATATACTGTGTATATATAAATACACACATATGCATATATATATATATATATATATATTTAAGAAAATGTGTATGTTTATATATTAAATATATATTTTTTATAATAGAAATCATATGAATATAAATATATACATGAAAATATTTTATAAATATATACTGTATGTGTGTCTTTATAAATACATAATAAATAAACACAGTACACAGACATATATTCTGGACCATTAACTTAATCGCTTGACAGCAGTAGTAATATTCTGCAGGCAGAATGAATCTCCTCAACTTTAGCCCAGATTACACATGACATCAATAAATAACTCAAATACAGTAAACTTTTAATTGTGAACTTATGTTCAGCTATTCTTTATAGTTAACTTTTACCTATTTTGAATTTTCAGATCATCATTCCTCAAACTTCTGTAAATATTGGTCACAGACACAGAGATTTTCTTTAAATTTCACCAAGCTGATTATTCACTAAAAACTCCCACAGATCATGTGTTCAGTCATAATCCAATCACATCGCGATGGAGGCGTTGCCTCCTCTTACCTGACTTTTCCCCATTCATTTTCAATTACCCCCCACTAAACCCACTGCTTGCAAAAAGGAAAAAACTTAATATACATCACAAACTCCCTCTGTAACTGTAATGTTTTAGATAAACGAGTGAATTATACACTTTTTAATGTCATATTTTGTAACATTTGTTTTATTTTTGTACTATGATTTTTTTTTCTTTCAATATTTTGAGGAGGTACTGCCTCCCTTGCCTCCTCAGAGGAAAGGCACCTGATAAATACATTTATATATTATAACTTTACTGTCATTTTTAATATTTTATGCGATTAAAAAAATACTTAGTCTTACTGACCCAACTATTTCAAAGTTGGGTAAAATGGCTGGAAAAGTTGTACTAGTAACTATGATGTCTTTCACCCTGATATTTTAGCGGATGTATACCTAGATTGCATTTTTGATCGTTAGATACTTTCTTAGAACTGTCTTGATGTCCGTGATGAGCAGATTGTTTTCATTTCAGGTGGTTTCATCCCAACATCACTGGGATCGAGGACACTTGCTCTGACTTGCTCCATGGCAGCTTTTGGTCATACAGAGCAAAAAGTAGAATTTCATCTGTCTGTCAGGTCGGCATATGTACTGTTATGTGTGCACTCCTCCACATCTGCCCCACTCTGCTCTTAAATTATGCTTTTTTCCCACAGGACTCTTATGTCGTTTGTGAAGTTGAGCCTGAATTGCAACTCTCTCCTGTTAAATGTTTATCTGTGTTATTAAAAATAAAAAGTCTACTGTGTTAGTCTAGCATGGCTGTTTACATGAAATTGAATCTAGTAAACACTGTAAAGATGCTTGTTTGTGTCAATATAATATGCCAAGTCCATGTTTGTTTCATTCAGTGAAAACTCAAGAGAGCACTTTATAAAATTCAAACTCAATAGAGAATATTCACTAAATAGTACATTGCAATACATTGCATTCTGTGGGAGCAATTGAGAGTCATTCTTAGTGGAACTGATTTTCCCCAGTTTTTTAGATGCTTGAACATGGATGACAATAACAACAGCACTTTGTGATGGATTTCTAAACAGGAGATGAGCCTCTGGTCTTAAGTTGCACCTGGCTTGAGAAACCCGTTCTCATTACAATGTCAGCTTGTTGGCATTATTTGAGCCATTGCAGCTGCTTGTCTGAATGATTGGAGAGATGGATAGGAAGAGAGAGAGAAACAGGCTTTTAATCTAGATTAATCTAGATTAGGCCAATTAATCTACCAGACCTAATTTATTTGTGGTTATGGTGGTAAGATCTCTCATATATATATATATATATATATATATATATATATATATATATATATATATAGCCTTTAGGGCCTGTAGTATGTTTATATATTAAATATCTTGTTTTGATTATCAGAAATCATATGAAAATAAATAGGTATACATGAAGGCTGTTGATTAGTGTGTTAAATATACACTGTATGTGTGCTTTATAAATAAATAATAAATAAACACATACTCTGTTCCACATATATTCTGGAAACAAAAAACTTAACTTAATCGTTTGACAGCACTAGTAATATTCTTTTAATTAAAGCCAAGAATGAATCTCCTCACGTTTAGCATTTTATATTTATTCCACAATAATAACTCAAAGCAGTAAACTTTTAATTGTGAACTTAGAGTTCAGCTATTCTTTATAGTTGGACTTTTTGTATTTATGAATTTTCAGATTAAATGCAATTCCCATCAAACTTCTTGGATTTGGTCACAGAACTGTTGATTTACTTCTAAATTGCCAACAACTGATTATTCACTAAACAATGAAATGTGTTCAGTCATAATCCAATCACATCCATGAAGAATTAATGCAACTTACCTGACTTTTAAGATTCATTTTCATAAAATAAATATTGGTTGCTTTAAAAGGTCTTTAATAGACATTTAATGGGCTTTTTTTCAAAAGTCTATAGATTGATCCCTCTGTAACTGTAATTTATATTTATTTACAGTGAATTATACACTTTTTAATGTCATATTTTGTAACATTTGTTTTATTTTTGTACTATGATTTTTTTTTCTTTCAATATTTTGAGGAGGTACTGCCTCCCTTGCCTCCTCAGAGGAAAGGCACCTGATAAATACATTTATATATTATTACTTTACTGTCATTTTTAATACATTTTATGCATAATTGCTGAATATAAGTAATACTTTAGTCTTACTGACCCAACTTTTCAACAGTAGTTATAAAAATGAAGCAGAAAAGTTGTACTGCATTTTGATTTTTAATATGTTTTTGTACAATTACTGTTCGCATATTTTTGATCATTAGATACTTTCTTAGCTGTCTTGATGTCTTTGCTGAGCATGTCATTTTGTTTTCATTTCAGGTGTATACAGAGTATCAATGAGGATCGAAGCAGAAGACAATGCATTTGACACCATCCATGTGCAGCTTTCTAGCAAGACCCAGCAAGAGCAACCCAGGAGATTTCACTCTGTCTGTCAGGTCGGCATATGTACTGTCCTATCGTGTGCACTCCTCCACATCTGCCCCACTCTGCTCTTAAATTAAGCCACAGGACATTGGGTTATGTCATTTGTGATTGAGTCCAACGTTGCAACTCTCCATTAAATGGATATCTGTGTTATTGATTTTTATTTTTCTCTGTATTGTCTAGCATAATCTGTTCCATGCTTAGTAAAGCATTAAAATGCTTGTTTGTGTCATAGATTTCTATGCCAAGTCCATGTTTGTTTCATGCAGTGAAAACTCAAGAGAGCACTTTATAAAATTCAAACTCAATAGAGAATATTCACTAAATAGTACATTGCAATACATTGCATTCTGTCAGAGCATATTGAGGATTACAGTTGTATTTATATTGGTTGCTATCAGTTTTAGATGCTTGAACATGGATGACAATAACAGACAGCACTTTCCTCCCATTTTCTAGAACCTCTGGGCTCTTAAGTTGCCCCTGGGCTGGTGCTTAAGGATTACAATGTCAGCTTGTTGGCAGGTCTGTGAGCCATTGCAGCTGCTTGTCCGATGAGTGATTGGAGAGTAGATGGATAGGAAGAGAGAGAGAGAAACAGGCTTTCATAATAGCTTTAAGATGTGGAGGCCATGGAGCCCCAGACCTGCTGTTTGTGGTTATGGTGGTAAGATCTCTCACTGTATCTAATGTTCTCCAGAACTCAGGCCGCGTGGCTCAGCTCCACCACAAGCCTTTAGGGCCTGTAGACTGATTTATCTGGCCAGCTGTGAAACGATGAGGTCGGCTTGTTCTGATTATCAGATTAATGGTATATCAACAAGGTAACAGTGAAGGCTGTTGATTAGTGTGTTGTTGGACACATGTTTTGTGCTTTTCAGGAGCAAATTACTGGAATATACACAAACATAGCTCTGTTCCAAATTCTAGTGGAACTAAAAAGTACTAGTGAGCTCCCTACTGCCTAGGAGCTGCCTTCGTAACTATCTTGAAACCTCATGAGTGAACAATTTGGAATGGACTTCATAGGTTGCAACTCTGTGCGGCATACAAATAATGCTCCACAGCTCTCATTTGGTTTTATTAGAGTTTGACATCAGCAGACTTTGAACTATTTGTATTTATGTTTACCAGTATTAAATGCAATCACCCACCATCTTGGATTTAGTTTTTTAGAACTGTTGCAGCACATTCTAGAATTGCCAACAACTTTTTTAAACAATGAAATGGTATTATATTTGAAATTCCATTTGAAGAATTAATGCAACATACTTGACTTTTAAGATTTTTGCATAAAATATAATATTGGTTTTGGGCCACATTCATATTTACATAGAGATCATTTTAATTTTTTTCCAAAAAGTCTATTGATTGATATATATTTTTATATATTTATTTACAGTGATTGACTCAATTGCAAAACCACCCATTTCTTTCTTATATTGTACTTTTTGCTTTATAAAGAATCTGGTGGTTTTACCATACTACATGTATAGAGGTAATCAAAAAATAATAATTAGGAAAATTAAAATTGATCAAGAAAAGCTGAGATGGACAGCTTCTATGACCCATGTTTATTACATGGCACATAGAAATACTTCATTATGATTGGTCAGCTGCATCATTTTGATTTTTAATATGTTTTGTAAATACAATACACATTAAGCTCAGATGAGCTTTATTTGTCACATACACAAATATACAGAGTATAATGAGGAGTGAAATTAGTTCTCTGCATTTAACCCATCCAAGTGCACACATGCCTGGAGCAGTGGTCAGCCGACATTGCAGCGCCCGGGGAGCAGTTGGGGGTTCGGTGCCTTGCTTAAGGGTCTCACCTCAGTCGTGGACACTTCCTGCCATTCGAACCCACAACATTGGGTTACCTTGGGATTCAAGTCCAACGCTCTATCCATTAGGCCACGGATATCGTTAAGTGATGTTTTATTTTTCTCTGTATTGTCACATAATCTTTTCTACCAAAAATTTATGTTAATGCCAGAATCCAAGATTTATTTAGGAATAATAACAAGCAGATACCATGACAAATATCATGACTTACAGAATGTAGACTCAGTAAAACAAATAAATACATAACAGAATTTCAAAATAACATTTCATAGCAAGTGTGTTTGGAATGTAGTGAGCAAATTTGTAGATAAAGAAGCATAAAATGTACCTAATGCATCAGTACAAGAGTTATGCAGATATCAGCTGAAAGCCAAGCAAACCGTCTCACTGCCATTCTGCCTATCAGACCTAATGTAGGCACATAAGTAATTACAAAGTTAAGAGGAAAAGTCTTCCCTTAAAATGCATTATTAGATAAAGGGAGGAGTCATACGGCCAAATGGACACCTAGGGACTCCATTGCATTATCTTCCCCTCCTCCATGCTTCTGTTTCTCTTATCTGTCTCGCACCATTTTTCCTGGGTGGAAACTATTGCTCGGCGTCTGCTCTATTGTTAAGTAGCAGACAGAATGCTGGGAGCCGAGTCACTGCGCTGCAGTGTAACATATGATGTGTCAGGGCCAGGTGAAATGTGTCAGGTGATGTTTCCTGTCCGGCTGTTATGGCTATCAGGAGCAGGCCAAAGGAAGTGACCCTCTGAAACTGTTTTCACATTGACAATGCATATAGTTTGACGCACTACATTGGGTTAAACTTTCACTGGGACTATTACTCTAGTAACAATCAATTCAGACACAGTGTGAATAGAATGTGAAGTGAAAATTACGTGAAAGTCTATGGAATCGTATAGAATTGTATTGTGTAACCTGAGGCAGCCTTGTAGAAGATTGTTTTGCTGCCAAATGTCTTTCACAATCCACTGGTGGCAAATGCACGTTTGACCATCTGAACACTGTTGAAATGTAAACAGAATTTGTAATCCAATTCCTTTTAAATAATTTTGTCTTCATCACGAAAATAGAAACGTGAAGTATCACATGTGAAACACATTTTAGGAGCCTAATGTGAAAAATTGTCCACATGGACTTCTGGAGAAAAATATCACTTCTGGTGGTAAAAGTTGTTATAATACTCAACAGATTACTTACATAAGCAAGATTTGGATTATCATACTTACAATTAGATTTAAACTGTATATTATGTTGCAGTTCCTAATTAAGTTACTGGTGAGTAAATCACTCATTTAATTTACTTACTCAAGTCAATTTTACTTTCAATTGGCAAGTGTAATTTTTGGGCCCTGTGTGCAACACTTGATTGTGTTAAGGAAGGACATGTAATATGGTTGAACAATAGCTGAACACCTCTGCCAAGTTCATCCTTGAGTTTCTCTAACGAAGAAAAATCCTCATAGACACATTAATGCTCCAGTGATAGTGATTTTACAGTAACAGACTGAACCTTTAAGCGTAGGCATGTACAGGAGCTCAATAGCTGAATTGTGTTTCTCGGTTTCTGCAGAGGCTGGCTTTATCAGGAAAATCAATGATGAACTCATGCTCGAAGATAAAATGAGTCATCAGGCGTCCTTGAATCTGACAGTAGCCAGAGCTCAGTCATTCTACTCTGACTCTGAACATGTTACAGCCTCATGCAAATGACTGAATCACATTCACACATTCCGAACATTTACATTTGAGTTGAAGGAGTCTGACAGGGTGCTATCGGTCTGTTATAAAACAGCCAATAAAAATACCGGAAGAACAGCAAGTTGGCAGTTACATTGAATATATTGCAATTAGTGCACTTGTTTAATGCAGTACCAAATAAGACATTTCATTGTGTTTCTTGTATTGCATATATGATATCTATCAAATTCAGAAAGTACATGCGCATGAGAGTAAGATAAGATCTTTGTTTGCATATATTTTAGTTCAATTGTCTCCACAATTGTCCACACAAGTTAAATCCAGGAGAAAAACACTTTTGGGGATATCCAGAGATGTCTCAATTGTAAAAATGATTCATAAAATATATATTTTTAAATAATAGTTAGAATTTTACTGTATATACTCTAAATATACTGTAACTCACATTATTTGTAAATTTAATTTAGATATAGTTTTTTCATTAAAAAATGATATATATAATTTATTTACGTTTTCTTATAATGTTATTTGTAGATTTATTATCATTAGTATTATGAAAAACAATAAAAGTGTACAGTAAGTCTTTATTTTAATGTTGATGCAGACGTGTGTGTGTGTGTGTGTGCGTGTGTGCGTGTGAGAGAGAGATTGCATTAGTAGCCCAACCGGACCCAGAGCACAGAGCCGCTCATCTGCTGCAGTCAGCAGCCATTAGCCCCACACTGCTGAGACCGTGCTGCTCTGCCTCCTCTGTTACCTCCGTAATGCAATTACACAGTGGAGAGTGCAATTTCATGAGCCAGACCAGTGATGGATAGAGCGATGAATTCCTAGAGAAAGCCAGAGAAATTAAATTGGAGAGGAATCATGGTCTCATTTTAGATCGGTTGCTGTTTTTTCGCTTGATTTAGTTTTTCTGCAGTTTTATGTGTGTGTGTTTGAGCTGGATTGCTGTAGTTGGTATGATCTGCTCACAAAGCGTTAAGTTGTGGTTTTGTGCCTGAGCACAGCTGATTATATCTATGCAGGTGTTCCTTTCTGCTTTTTCCATACGCTGCCATTTAAAGCTGCAGTGCAGTTTTGGACGGTTTTGATGACAGTATACCTGAAGTCTACTGAGAGTCATTTTCCATTAAGTGTATTGTGTTTATCATTTTGGTTGCTCCTCGCTTTTTTACTTTTTTCCCTCCCCAAATCTCTAAGGTCATGTCTAAGCAGATAAAAATGTCTTCAATCTCAGTGTCTTAGCATTATTCTCAAATATAAATTGAGCATTATTTCCATTTTTCTGTATTTGCTGTCTGATTAATGAAAAAGTTCAAATCAAGTTCTGTTACTTAAGTAATGTGTACATGTCTTCTTTTTTTTGGTTTTATTTCTTATTAACAGTATTTGCAAAGACCCATCAACATCAAACCATAACTGTGTTCCTATTAATTTGTATTACTACTATATTTTTCATCTAAAAGGAACAGAATATGATGTTCACTGCAAAATGATATACCACAATGTTTTTTTATAATAAAAACATACAGCTAAAATGTAATTTTATGATGGCTATAAAATTATAAAAGCTTTTTCTAGTAAATTAGAATTTGTTTGTAATAGTCAGTTGGTTGTAATTGATGCTATTATTAGTCACATTTTGATGAAACCTCATTTGTGTCTGCTAAAACTACCATTGTAAGATAATTCCTTCAGCATTTACCCTGGCTTAAAGTGTGTAAAGTGTGAGTTTTTAATGCCAGCCTCCTAACTGTTATCTGTCTTTTCCATCTTTTCCATCCTGTCTGTCATCCCTCATGTCCTCCCTCCCTGCATTTTCCCTGTTGTGTCCCATCTGTTTGTTCTGGGCAGGAGGAACGATGAGGTCACCCATATTAAAATCCAGAACTCGGGAGACTATTATGACCTGTACGGAGGGGAGAAGTTTGCCACGCTTGCTGAATTGGTCCAGTACTACACCGAGCAGCACGACCTCCTGCGGGAACGCAATGGAGATGTTATCGAGCTGAAATACCCCTCAACTGCAAAGACCCCACGTCTGAGAGGTACGGTAGCTCCAGATCCACTCGGAGCGCTTCGAGCTTGATAGTGGCATCAGTATGAACAGAAGAAATCCTGCCCCCTAGTGTTCAAACCCTACAGAGGGCTGTTCATTAGAAAGGAAGAGTTGCATACTGTGGGTTGTTTGTCAGAACTCAGCTAGACTGTGCTTATCTTGATTTCATGACTAACAGTTTGTTTTAGCGCTGTGGAGCAGGTCCTTTCTTGATTCTGTTTGTATTTGATGTTTATGCGTTAGAGGTCCAGTCTCATTTTAGTGAACTTTGTAACTTCCTTCACCTAAACATATTTGGGTTTGGTGTTTATATGGCGTCGATATGGTGAAACATCCTCTAGGTTGTGAAATCGAAGTGAAATATTTATATACGTAAAACATTATCGAGGAAAAACATTGTATTTATATTCAGAAATGATATGTGGTTCGTTTTTGTGGTTTTTCCAGTTTATGAGCGAGTGCCTCCCACACATATCCTCATATCATGAGAGCTCACAGCGTCTTTACATTTGCAAGATCTACGAACACCCCTGCTCATTTTCCAACCACAAACTATAGTTTACACTATAGTTTCTATAGTGAAAGTTGGATATGTGCATTTCAACTACAAACGTGCACGTTTTGTGGGCGATGATAAAAAAGCAGGCGTTCTTGTGTGTGGGCGCAGCCATTATTAATCACTTACATTACAATAAGAAGGTTTGCATATGAAACATTGCAGGAAACATGTGTTTAGATGCAGAGATTAGGATTGTTGTGTTTTTAAATGCAGTTTTCAAAAAACATAATTTATTCCAGATTGAATTTATTCATGATTTCTGAAGGATCGTGTGTCACTGAAGACTGGAGTAGTGGCTGCTGAAAACTCAGATTTGCCATTACAGGAAAAAATGATCTCAATATTTGTATTTCTGTGCCTCATTGTTGTGTTTTACCTGTTCTCAGGTGGTATCATGGACATCTCTCAGGGAAGGATGCTGAAAAGCTCCTTACAGAGAAAGGTAAATCCGGCAGCTTCCTGGTGAGAGAAAGCCAGAGTAAACCAGGAGACTTTGTGCTTTCTGTCCTCACTAATGAAGAAAAGCATGAAAACGTAGACCGCAAGACTAAAGTTACCCATGTCATGATCCGTTATCAGGTAAATGTGGAATAAACCTTAAAAAGCATTTTCTCAAGAAAAGAAAGCTCAGCCTTTTAAAGAGACATTTCTTATCTGATCTGTTTGACCAGGATGGGAAATATGATGTAGGAGGAGGGGAGAGGTTTGACACTTTGGCAGATTTAGTGGAGCATTATAAGAAAAACCCCATGGTTGAGAAGAGTGGAATTGTTGTACACCTTAAACAGGTGAGTAAATCAAGCCTGGAAGGGATATTTGTTTCCACACAAACAGTGAATTACGAATGCAAAAACAAAATAATACACTACCGTTCAAACACTTGTGGTCAATAAGCTTATTTATTTATTGTTTAACTTTCTATTCATCAAAATGAAAATGTTTTTTACAAAAATATTAAGCAGCACAACTGTTTTCAACAGTTTTATTTCTTGAGCAGCATATCAGAATATTAAAATGATTTCTGAAAGATCGTGTGTCACTGAAGACTGCTGAAAATCAGCTTTACATCACAGGAATAAAATTACATTTGAAAATATATTAAAATAGAAAACAGTTATTTTAAATTGTAATATTTCACTATATAATATAAAATAAATCCAGCCTTGGTTGAGCATAAGATAATTCTTTCAAAACATATATATATATATATATATATATATGAAACCTAACAAATAACATTTCTGTGTAAATATTTTGTTTAGCTTGAAGTGTGTTTGAATAAATGTTTAGCTTGAAGTGTGTTTGTGCTTTAATCCTTTTAATTAAACGCCAGTCTTTTATCCCTCATAATTACATAAGTACAAGTACAAATTCCTTTTGACATTTTCTTTATGTTTTTATCTTTCTTTCTCTATGTTCAAGCCATTCAATGCCACAAGGATAAATGCAGCAAACATTGAAAACAGGGTACGAGAATTAAATAAAGTAGCTGACAACTCAGAGAAACCCAAGCAAGGCTTCTGGGAAGAATTTGAGGTATTTCTGTCCATATTCAATCTTCTACTCATATTTTCTGTTCATCGTGGGATGTGATGATTCAGTCCAGGTTTTGTTTGAAAGAATAGACAGCGTACTTTCCGCTGTGGTAAACCTCAGAGGAGTGTGTGATATGAGAGTTGTTTATAAAAAGACTCTGCTCGCTGACCTCTTAAACTGCAGTTCCTGTTGGGCGGTAACTGTCCAGATAAATGAGACATTCCTGCAGGGGGTGCTGACTTAACATAACATCTCATTACACAGCAAAGTTAGAATGGATACTTTCCAGGGTTCATTACTTGATACATCAAACCAAGTTTCATCCTTACTTACTTTATCTTGTCCCTTGTGGTTCTGTAGGTTTTACAGCAGCAAGAATGTAAACTCCTTTACCCCAGGAAAGAGGGGCAGAGACCAGAAAACAAAAACAAGAACAGATATAAGAACATTCTTCCATGTGCGTAACTCTTTTTCAGGTTTAATAATAGACAGATATGTTTCATAATTTAATGAGATAGCAGCAGCTGATCTCCAGGGCTCTTGTTCCTGCTTTGATCATCATTTTCTCTGTTGCAGTTGACACCACTCGAGTGCAGATCAAGGAGGCGGATCCTGACGTGCCAGGCTCCGATTACATCAACGCTAACTATATCCGAGTAATCCCTCTCTTCACTCATAATACTTGCATGTCAATCTAAATGTCAAGCTTTTGCTGGGTTACTGGAACTGTGATCAAAATGTGTACACACTGCATGTTCTTTATAATCCTGAGTGTTGTCTTTATTGTTTTTTTTATTTAGAGCATGAATGAAGAAGGTCCCCATATGGATGAAGGTAAAGTGTTCATCGCCACTCAGGGTTCCCTTCAGAACACCGTCCTAGACTTCTGGAAAATGGTGTACCAGGAAAACACTCATGTTATTGTGATGACAACCAAGGAGATGGAGAGAGGACGGGTGAGGTCCAGGACTGGACATAAGATTAAGTTCACAAGATCAAAAACACACAGCGCATATTTTGCAATATGTAAAAAATAAATAAAAATATATTATTATTGATTATTTAAAAAAAACAGGTGAAAAATAAATGTGATTAAATTAAATTAATTGAAAAGTACTCCTTTTTAAAATATTTATACAAATATTTCAATTCAAAACACCACTGTTTAACTAAATGTACAACACATTTTTTGTGGGTGGGACTAAAACATATTTTTTCTGCAGAACAAGTGTGTGCGATACTGGCCGGACTTAAATTCAACAAAGGAGTTTGGGAAGGTGTGTGTGAAGAACATTGAGGAACACACAGCTCAGGACTACATACGGCGAGAGCTTGAAGTCACTCGTCTAGACAGGGTAAGATCACTTTCATGACAGTTGAGATGACGGTACTGGAGGGCAGTCATGACCTTTGACCTTTTTGTTTACAGTAGCAGCTTGGAGAGAACCTTCTACATTACTTTAGTGACATGTTATGTTACATTTTTGGACAGTGTTTTTCCTTCATTTTGTTTAATAATCTGATGTTTTTTTATCTGTTATAAAGAGAGAGCCTCCTAGGTGTATCTGGCACTATCAGTACCTGAGCTGGCCTGATCACGGTGTTCCCAATGAACCTGGAGGAGTCTTGAGTTTCCTGGAGCAGGTCAACAGAACCCAGAGTGCCATTCCAGAGAGTGGACCGATAGTGGTTCACTGCAGGTATAGCAGACCTCACACAGTGTAGTCTTGAGAGTGCCACACTCATAAAGCATTGCTTAACTGAGTTGATTATATCAGATGTCAACACAGCTGTTTGAAAAATATAACATTTTCCCCATAATCTAAACTTCCATTTGTCAATGTCATTCTAGTGCAGGGATTGGAAGAACAGGCACAATTATTGTGATTGACATCCTTATCGACATCATAAACAGACAAGGTAACTGATTTATACTAAATTATCTCTGTTATGAATGTTATGCCTTGATGATAATAAAATAACCCAACTGAACTGACTCTCTAAGGGTTGGATTGTGACATCGACATCCCAAAGACCATCCAGAGAGTGCGCCAGCAACGGTCCGGTATGGTTCAGACCGAGGCCCAGTACAAGTTCATCTACATGGCTGTTCAGCAATACATTGACACGGCTCAGAAGAGACTGGAAGAGGAGCAGGTGCTTACACACTTCATTTCACCTGATAATAATGTGACAAATTCACTGACGGAATGATATATCAAAGCTCCTTTTGGATTCTGCTCTTATTTATTTTTTAGGACTGTCAAAGTTAGTTAACTAAATTAACTATTTGAAGAGTTTGATGAAACATTCAAACTTTTTTGTGTATCTTAGATAAGTAAAGAGCAATTCTGCATAAATGTAGCTTTCTCCAGTACTGTTTGATAGATACGGTATGCATGTACACTACCATTCAAGATTTTATGCCCACCAAGCTGCATTTATTTGAAGAAAAATACAGTGAAAATAGTAATACTGTGAAATATTGTTACAATTTAAAATAACTATTTTGTATTTGAATATATTTTGAAATGTAAATTATTTCTGTGAAACGCACAGCTGACGTTTTAGCATCCTTACTCAATGCCACATGATCCTTCAGAAATCATTCGTATATGCTGATTTGGTGCACAACAACATTTATTATTATTATCAATCCTGAATAGGTTGCTGCCTAATGTTTTTGTGGAAAACATTTATTTTTTAGGATTTTTTGTTGAATATAAGGTTAAGTACTAAATATATTTGACATCCATTATTTCTATAAATTAAAATGCTTCAGTTTTACTATCCTTGTTTTGATTTGTTCTTTTGCAGAGGAATAAAACAAAGGAGAGAGAGTACTCTAACATCAAGTACCCACAGATGTCAAATGCCAGAGCCAAGCCAAACATGAGCTCGTCTCGCCTTCATCTGTGTAAGTGCTGATTTCCTGTGTTGCACAAACACACTTTGAAAAATGGCCCACACAGTGTTCTTACTGGAAAACCTTTAATGAGTTTCTTTAGGTAAACTCTACTATCTCCTACACTTCCTCAATTCTAAATTTATTTATTGCTAAGTGAATCATTTTCTGTCAAAGGGTTCTGACGCTGCTGTGAGTCAGTTGTTCTAGAACCATAAACACAACATGCAACTTCATACAATACATCAAATCATAAACTATGTTCGTAACTGTGTCAGTTTCGATTTTGTAGCATCCCTATAATCAAATAGATTCGAATAGTATTTTGATTCCTATTTATTTTAGTAACACGCTTCTCAACTCTTCCACAGAATGAATGATGACTCTGGTGTTTATGAGAATTTGAACATCAAAAATCCAAAGGGCTCCACCAGCAGCAATACCAGGAGATAAGCCATGTGGGCTGCTGTCTCAGGGACTCTGGGAGTATGTTTTTCCACCCTCGCTCTCACAGTGTTACATTGCTGCAGCCATGCTTATGCACACACACACACACACACACACACACCTGCATCAAGGCTGTTGGAGTAGAGATACAGAAGCAAAATGAGTAGGAGAAAGACAGTAAAGAACAGATGGGGGTGAGAGTTGTGTCTTTGTTGCAGCCCACTATCAGAAAAATATTATCTTACAGAAATGGCCTCGAAAATAACACCATACTTCAAAGATTACACAACTTCTGATGTTTTCAAAGGTTAGCATGCTTTCTAAATACATACTTTATAAACAAATAAATACATAAAATACAATCTATAATATAGTAAAATAATTGTAAATTATAAAAATAATAATCATTTCTTGGTTTCCTGTTTTGCATTCTTTTTATTTATTTGTTTGTTTTTAAAAAAAATCATAGAATTTCTGTTCTTTTGACATTTCTATTCATCAAAGAAATCCTAATAATAATAAATGTTTCTTGAGCACTAAAAATCCACATATTACAATGATTTCTGAAGGATCATGTGGCACTGAAGACTGGAGTAATGGCTGCTGAAAATTCAGAATTGCCAACACAGGAATATAGGACATTTTAAAATATATCTTTAAATAAAAGTCAGTTATTTTAAATTGTACATTTTCACATTATTACAGTTATCAAATAAATGCAGCCATTACTTTCTTTATGACTGATGACTGTTGGGTATTTAAATACTAGTATAAGTACTTATTTCATATATATTTAATTTGGTCTTCCAAGTACCATCATTCACAGGATTAGGAATTATGCATAATATTAATGTTATCTATGGCTTTGTTTACACTGACAGCAAAGATCCAAATGTAGGCATAGACTGAAATCTAGTTAGTTATTTGTAGACTGAATAGCAAACACCTATTAAAGTCATATCCATAGAGTATGTGGTTTGGGTTTATTGTATTTTATTTTATTTTATTTTATTTCTTTATTTTTTTAATAGTGTTATTTGTCAGACCAAAGTTGAAATATGCATTTTTAGCTTGCAGACTTTAGAACGTTTACTCTAGATATAGGGGGGAAAGACTCATGTGTCCACTCATATGTCCATAAAATGTCAATTTTTTCTCCTCTTTCCGTACTGACAGCTTGGCACTCAGCCTTTGTAAAAGAAAGTCATTTGGCATCTTGCTGACGCCTACATCATTACTATAGCAACCAGTGTACAGTAGATCCACCAGATAACGACTCCACTGCCTGAACTAATGCATCAGATTTGCATTTGCAAAAGAACCAAAACATATGAAAGTGGCACACCTTTTAAAGAATGCATCTCTAAATGTCCTCGTCCTTTCCTTTGCAGTTCCAGCAGAGGTGCTGTGTAGAAGCACCTGATCATGGAGCGACACTGGATTACAGCACTGGGGGTGGGGGCACCAGCAGCGCCTACGCTGAGGCGAAGCCGCTCAGTCGCTTGGCTAGAGATTCCACCGAAATCTCCAACAGCTCCTCTCTTCATTTCCTCAATGACTACGTCTGAGAAACTCACACTCCAAAACCAAGTGCCTCAACAGCAGCCGAAATTGTTCCTGCAAAGGACGAGTGACTTGGTGCTTTCTCTCCCCACTTCTAGTCTAACAAGCCTCTCTACGCTGCACTAAGCTACATGATGGTTTGTACATGTGTGAAATATATATGAAATATGAATATTTATACTCAGTGACGTAACTTTGGATGAAGCTACGCTCTTTCCATGCTGTCTATGGCTGTTTTCAGACCTTGCTTCTACTGGATGTCGTCTACTGTAACCAAAGACCTTTGATATGTATCTCACAAGCAGCGGTTATTTGCGCTCTGCTGAGTGATGCTCGTGGCACGGTGATATAAGAAGAAGAAAAGTACACCGTCCTGCCTCAAGGGTCCTCCTCTTTTCTTTTTAGAGCACATGGGAGGTGATTGGTCAAAGTTCGACCAATGATTTGGATACCTTATGTAAGTAGGTGTTTTAAATGGGCTGATTTGGTACAGTGTGGCAGAATCTATACAGTATGTGCCAATTATCAGCCTGTACATCTTATTCATAAAAGCTTCTGCTTTGATGCTTTTTTATTGAGCATTACCTCCAGGCAAATGGAGGAAGTCAAGTGCTACTGTCAATCAAAGGCTTATCAACCAATCAGGTTGCCTCTTCATCAAGGGGCTCCTCCCTCTATGCGTAGGCTTTTTGTTCTGAAAACATCAGGTGAGCCTTTGTTAGGTATGGTTTTGTTTGTTTGTTATTAGTTGTTTTGTTTGCAACTTTGATTCCTTTAGAGCAATTAGATTTTGTGATATTTCTGAATGTGATTATGAAATCTAGGCCTGGCATTTTTTGATATTTTGCATTTTTGACTATATTATTCCGCATTTTCCTCCTAAGAGATACATTAAGGTCTTTTATCGCATATAAACAGGGTATGTGTGTATTGCGGTGTTATAAATAGCCCGATAAAGCTCTTTACGTCAATAGTGGGTTGTGATTGCACTGAGGAGGTCAAACGTAAATTGAAAAACGTGGTGTTACTAAGCATTACAATAGAGGGGGCATGTCAGGATGTCGAGCAGTCTGTTGATTTAAATGACATTTCGGTGGAGACTTTAGCTAAAAAGGAGGCAGGCCAGATGGCCCACAGCTAAGATTAAAGAAATAGATTTGTGTAGGGTGAAAAAAGTAATTTAAAACATGGTCGTAATCCACACATGGCTATTATTAGGTGAGGTCAGCAGTGATGTCATAAGATACACTACCAGGCCAGTAAGGTTTTTTTTTTGTTTAAGAAATTAATACTTTTATTCAGCAGGAATAAAAATTTATCATATTTTCCATGGAAAAAAATTAAGCTGCACAAACTTTTTTAACATTAGATGATGATTAAATATCTTGAGCAGCCTGGAATGATCTCTGAAGGATCATGTGATACTGAAGACTGAAGTAATGGCTGCTTTGCCATCACAGGAATAAATTACAATTAATACAAATAGATTAAAAAAAAAAATTGCAATACTATTTTTACAATATTTTTGTTTTGGCTGTATTTTTGGAGGTCATATATGCAGCCTATATTTGGTCATACTTTCAGCCTTGGTGAAAAAGCGTAAAATGTTACCGACCAAAACCTTAAAAGCAGTGTACGTCTTTGCTTAGATAAAGCAGGGCATAATGTATGTGATTAATCAGCGTCTGACTGTGAATGTGGTGTTAGTTTTGGCCACATGAGGGGATCTGTGATGTCACGATCTGAAGGGCTACCGTACATGTTCAGAGGAAGACCTGGGTCTGCTTTTTTTGCACTTGAATGGAAGAAATGTTTGGGTTTTATACTAGAGAACCAGTTCGTCAGACCTTGGAATGACTGACTGACTGACTGATTGAATGAATGAATTAGTGATTTATGTACCTGATCAAGTGACAGCAATGTACTACTGGCTGCTGTTTAAATTTGTTTTATTTTTACCGCTGTGAAAATGGGTCAAAGATGTAATGACTTGAATTTCAATTTGAACTGCTGCAAGGTATAGTGTCAATGGCTGTCCGAATGTCCTTTTGCTTGGAGGTATATATAATGGATATTTTTTTGTTGATTTTCCATCAGTGGGGTGTTTTGTGTTTTTATTGGGTCAGTTATTGATTTGTTGTAAATTGTACATTTCATTTGATTGTTAATACAGCGATGGAAATATTCACAGCCGTTTAGCATATTATTTTAGGACGATGTTAACATTTATTATTATTATTACTTCTACTATTATACAAAACATCAACAGTTATGAAGCTATCTGCTTGCATAATCACAATTTTGAAGTCTTCTTTTTAAATTTACTTGAATACTGTTGGTGTTTTTTATCTCAGTTGGTGATCAGTAGGTTTGATCTGAATTGTGTCGTGCTGATTGTCCTTGTGTGATAAAGACTGTTCCCTCTTGCACTGGTTCAGCCTAAAATGCCTTTTGCCCTGAAAGATACAGCTGATGTAAAGACTTGTATCTCAAATAACAATTAAAGACTAGTTATTGCATAATAAAGCATAAACTGGGAACTTTCAACTAATTGTCTTTGACTCACTTCACCTTGCTGCAAAAAAAAACTGTTCCTTACCCGTATTTTATTTTCTTCCCTCTCTTAATAACATTTGTTTATATATATATATATATATATATATATATAAACACCTGGAAGGAGGAAGCTGATAATTCATTCCTACGAAACACACACAGTGGAATAGTTTGCGTTGGTGTGTGTGTGTTCAGAGCACCCATCGCCGCAGGGCTTAGGTTTCAGACGGTTATTCTTTGAGGCGTGTTCGTTTAACCGTCCCAGAGCAGGAAGTGACAAATTAAGAGCCATGTGAAGCTGTTTGCTTTTCCTTTCTTTTGTGCGTCGACCTGAGTTATCAGTCCTATTCTGAATATTGCACCTATGAAAATTGAAAAACATTTAATGGCACCATTCCTTGAACTTCCTTGTGCGGTTTACAGCAACGATTATTTATTTTTTGTAAACAAAATACTCTTCATGGAATGTAATACTATCAAATAAAATATATACATAAATGTACAAGTAAAAAACATTGTTTCCTTTGGATTGAGTTGAGGCCACATTTACAATTTCTCATGGTCAAAGTCCAGTCATTTCAATAGGAATCTGTGCGAGTTTATCACGAGAGTGGAAAAAGTTCTCAAAACAGATTTAACTCGTGATGTTGGTAATACGAATTTGTGAATTGCTTGGTTTGCATGTTTCTTTTAATCACATCAATACTGATTGGACATTTTTGCTCGCAAATTTGCACCAGAACTTCGCTAATGTGACATTACTTTGTATCGTTTTGGCTTTTGTTTTATAAAAATGTTGTTTTGATCAATGTTGATCATCAATCAGTTTTGTCACGCTCCTTCACATGCTCCCGATACAGTTCTTCAGTCTTTACCGCAGTCCAGCTGCTTGCCTTTAGTCCTTTAGCACCCAGCAGGCTTTGCACAAAGGTATGGATGTAGACTGACATCGGTCATCCTGATTTAGCAAGTCCAAAATCCATCTAGACATGTCTGTCTCACTTATACATGGACTGTAGTAGTAGTAGAAGGTGTGGTAGTAGATATCTGCAAGTTCTGGGGCGCACAACGCATGGAGCCCGTCGTGACGATGCACTGCAGGGGCCACAGAACGATCCCCAGCAGCAGCAGCATGAGGAATACGAAGAGCATCAAACGCTTCCAGTCCATCAGCCGTTCCATAAGCCCAAGTCGCGGTCGAGTTTGGGAAGAAGATACGGCGCTTTGTCCACTAGCCCCAATATCGACACAGATGCAGAATGCTGGCACGCCTGGAATATCTATTGGTCGTTGTTGGTAGCAAAGCCTCTCCCCGTCCATCCACACGGGCTCCTCTTGCTGCTGGTGGACAGGAGGCGACACAGCACCTCCTGGCTGGTGGTCAAAGCCGGAGGCCCCTTCTTTGGGATGGTAGTGGGCTGGCGGCAGAAGGGGCAGGAGATTTTAGAGTTTTGGGGGTCCATGGAGGTGGTCATAATGCGGGAGAGGCACTCGAGGCAGAAGGTGTGAGTGCAGTCCAACTGTTTTGGCGTTTTGAAGACATTGTCGTAGGTGTTGAAGCAGATGGAGCACTCGGGATGAGAGCTCACTCTCTCCAGGTCTGTTTCTAGCGGGACCACCCGAGTGTGCCACACCGCAGGGTTCGGCTCCATTTCCCAGGGATATGGTCTTCCAATCTCTTCCTCGTGCGGATTCACTGGAACAAGCAAGACAAACATCACAAAATTAATCTAGGTTCATTCCGTAGACTTTAAAGCAAAACTAGGGCACAGCTTATGAAGTAAATATTTACCGCCAGGTGATTTATGATTGTTTGCATGTGGACAGCACTGATAATACACATTTGTATGGACATTACAGTGCAATCAGAAATGGGCCACAGAACAAGCCCAAGCACGCAGATGGATTCATCATCATGCCTTTGTATGATGCCCTTTAAAACAATTAACTGTGACTTTGAGTTGGTTATCGGTTCTACAAAATAGGTCATCAGTTTGACACAAAAACTTGTTACTGTGCATTCACTGTTACAGATTGTATTGTGTATTGTGTTGTTTAGTTTCACAACATTTACCCTCCTGCATTTCCTCACTTTAGATACACTCATACACTCTTAAATATAATGATTCTTCAATGGTTCATTGTAACATTGTAATCGTTTCTGGGTTGATGCATCAGTACATGTTTCTAACAGTACTGAAAACAGTACTGTTTTCTAAAGATGTATAAAATGAAAAGATTCTTCACTGGTTCTTTGCAAACCTTTAGGTTCAGCAAAGAACCACTTTCACTGTATACACACTGTGGAGTTTTTTTAGGTTATTAAAATGTTCTTCACACAAGAAAAATGGTTCATTTAAGAACTGGAAGGCTCTTTGGGGAACCCAAATGGTTCTTCTATGCCATCACCGAAACCTTAGAACCTTTTTTTCAAGAGTGTATAGGGTTCTTGGTTTGATATTTAGTTCTTTAGAGATCAAGAGTTTTTAATGTTGCATTATTGGTTACTCAGTTCTTCATTGATTTTTTTGTTTTTTAAAACAGCAGTACATAGGCCTGGATCTTTTTCTGAAGAACTAAATAGTAAAAAATCTTAAAATATTCTTAAATAGTTATTTGTAGCCCTTTTGGTTCAGCAAAGATTTGTCTTATCAATAACCATTTTTTCGTTCATATTTAGCGTCCAAAAGTTATTTCGGAATTGATTAAATGTTTGTAAGGTTCTGTGGCGTTAAGCTGGAAAAAACTGTTGTTCTAATTATAATCTATTTTTTAAGTACAGAAGTTTAGTAAAGGTCAAACACCCATGCTTACAATGTTAGTAAGACACAGACCGCTTTGTTGTCCTTGTTCTGCCAACGTCAGCACCACTGTCCTTCAGAAACCCTTTCAGCACGCTAAGGCTCTCTAAAAGTCATCGCTCCACTAGTCCTGGCATTTGGAGCCGAGAAGAATTTTATCAACAAGGTGACTCTACAGCTCACTACATTGTATAATACAGTGAAGTATTTCTCAGAGCCCATCCTGAGCCAAATAATATGAGCTTCCAATCCAGCCTCTCTTTTGTGTGCTTTTGTGCCTGTACAGGTTCAGGTGGGGGTTTGGTTGAGAGCAGATGGCCTGTTCACAAGCCCTGCAGGGCAGACCTACGTGTATGTGTATGTGTGTGTGCGTGTGTTTCTTTCTCCATCCCTGCACTACACAATGCTCCTGTTTGTTCTCCATTATATTGGTCTGGCTTTGGCATTCCTGGAGCACAGGCCGGTGCCCAGGCAGCCAGTCTCTCAGCACTGTGTAAAACCTCAGAGCCATGGCCTTAAGAACACCTGCGGCCCGAGTCTATCCGTCTATCTCCTTTCATGATCTACTCTTCAATGCAAAACTGTTTGACCACCATTAGTGCACGAGTTCATGGTTATTCAGTAACTCAACCGCCTCCGTTGATCCCCAGGCAAAACAAACTAAGCGTTGACAAAGTTCTTGACCTGATTCTCCTTCCCCGTGTGCAGCAGGCCCTGGTGCTTGAACTTTCACATGGCATTCTCAAATCTACAGACCCTCTGTTTGATAACAAGAGCCATTAGGGAAGATAGGGAGGGGTTTGAAAGTAGCTCCACTAATTTGATTTAATGTCTAGGTTGAAGCCCAAGGACAAAACTGCAGTTAGCAAGCTAATGTGCAGCCTATGTGCTCTTATCTGGGAAAGGTCATAAACGGTTTAAGTGAAGCCCTGTTGACCCTTATAGGTTTTGGTCTCTCTAATTTAATTTGCATATAAACGGCTTCAGCAGCATTCTGTCAGTATATTTAGTCTGGATGTCTTGTGTGCATGTCTGTTTTGACATCATTATGCAAAATAACCCTGAATTTTAAATGCCTTTTTTAATCTGTTGTTTTGCATTGTACTTAAAAGCCTTAAACAGGTTAATCATCCATATGATTACCATATTAATCATCAGTCTAATTTAATTATTGATTTATTTTGTATTGATCTTTATTAGTCTACATTGAATATGCAATTGCCCATGCACTTTAAAAACGCTAAAAATGTAAGAAACACTGGTTGTTTTTAGCAAAAATCTAAATTAATATCCATTTTTTGTAATGCGCATTATAATGTTGAGATGCCTGAATTCACTTGTAGTATTTAAAGCAATTTGATTCTTTATTTTTAATTTCAAATTTAACCTTTTTTGTTTATAATCACATTTTCTTATCGTATTGTTATGCATTGTACACTCTGCACTACCAGACCTCTGAGAACACTTTGTGTGCTCCACTTTGACTTGCAGTAACTTCACTAAGTTTGATGAAATCTTCCTCTATATTATTCTCCAGTCTTCTCAAACAAGATTAGAATGAGAGTGAGAATGAGCTTTATTGCCAGGTATGTTTACACATACGAGGAATTTGTTATAACGACAGAAGTTTGACAGTGCGACAGAATGACAGCAACAGGACAGGACACAGACAATTAAAACAAAAATATACAAATATATAAAATAGGCAATGTACAAAAAAAAAGAAGCAAAGAATTCTTTTGAGAATCACACAATAGGCAGTTAAAGTTAACGTCCCTTTGGGCATTGAGTAACCCATCCAGTTTTTTTTTTCACTTCAGTTCTATTTCCAAACGGCTGTTTTCCCTTCCGTATATCAGCTGAAGAACCACCACATGTGGCCGACAAGTATTGCACATGTTCTTACCTGTTCTGATAGCTTCAGCTCTAGTGTTATCCCTGTTCCAGTGATTCCTCTTTTATCTTCTCATCACTTCGCCTCCCTAAGGACACAAATGCATTATCAGCTCTGGAGCTGTCAGCAATCCTCTTGATAATGTAATGTCCTCCTCTTAGGAGTCTGGTAATAGTGGAGCTGAATGCAGGTGGGCTGCCGGTGCCTGTCGCGCTCCTTCTCAGTGTCTCGTGTCCACTCTCACCTGCCTCAATTTATCCACTCTCTTTCAGCACTCACTATGGAAATGACACTGATAGGCAGGAACAATAACACGGCCTTGAGGGAGTGCCAGAGAACGTGGGAGGCGGAGGGTTGGGATGAAGAAAGAATATTCATAGTATAACATTTCCATTCTCTTCATCTGCTCATCCTCTTTTTTTCTTTCTCTGTTGTTCGGTCTTCTCCAATCATTTCCCAGCATGCTGCATACTTTTATATAATCTGATTGGTTTGTATCATCATTACTTCCTGGAATTTCAGAACTACCAAAACTTAGTTACAATTGAGCATTTTACTCATTTAACATGTCAAATTAGCATTTTATCTACCATAGTCAACCTGCATGCCTTCATATCAATAACTTGGGATGCTCAGTAAAATATATGAAACTACTCTCTTAAAAATAAAGGTTCTTTATAGGCATCAATGGTTCCACAAATAATTATTACAATTATTATTTTAAGAGCTGTTCACTGAAAGGTTCTTTGGGGAACCAAAACTGGTTCTTCTATGGCATCGCTGTGAAACAAATATTTTGGAACCTTTATTTTTAAGTGTTTAGTTGGTCAGTAAGTTTATTTTTAAATGTCGGTGTAGTCAGAGAAAGCTACAATAACAGCAAAAGAAACATTGTAGCCTCAGCGAAGGTTAACATATGAATGGTTATATCCTAACATTGTCTCATTTTTGTATGTGGGTTATTTTCATCACTATTATATGAACTAATCTGTAAGATATTATATTCATGAACTGAGCTTCTGGGCTTCTTTATTTGAGTCTTTAAAGATTTTCATTACTGGTTACCATTAGATAAACAAACAATGCCAATAATAAAATCACAATATAATTTACTTTTACTGTGGTTTGTCACTTTATTTTTGGTTGCACTGTTATAAGGAAGAGATGGAAAAATTGATAACTTATCAATAAACTGAGCTGTATGATTACATCTGGTTTTATGACTGTGTGAGATGGGAATTGTTAGGAATACCTGCGACTGCTGACTCTCTTGTACTGGTCATTGAACAGCTAAGCACAATATCTGTTTATGGCAAAAAGACCTGGTTAAGTTCATGTTTAGTCAGGCATGCCACACAATAAAACATTTAGATTACACCCGCTGTCAATAACTAAACTGAGATGACAATAATAAAAACCAATCACATAGAGAGCAAAGAACTCTACAAGAATAATCAATACATGAACTGTTCATACTATAATGTGAGTCGACCTGCAGGAAGTAAACAGACAACGACAACAAAGTACTTTGAGTGAGCCAAACTGATGGTAATCTGTTCATCTAATATCACCTAATCCCCAATAGTCAATATCAAGCCCTCCACTTTCAGACTCTTGTCATTCCTCTGCATCTCATTCCGCAGGAATGTGGAGAATGCATGACCGATACTTCTCTGATGGTCTCACATGATCACACAACAATGCTTGCCCAATTACCTGTGAAACACTGGTGGAGCTAAATAAAGGCTCTGGAGCTGACTTCAAATCAGTGGTGAGTAACATCAACACCTTATAATACAAGAAAATCATTTTATTTCTCTGAATTGTTTGCAGTAACATGTTATTGTTTGAATCTTCAGTCATCCGAAACCACCCCTCTAAACGTGTTTTGAATTCAGTTTGTGGATTATTGTGTATTCTGTGTTAAAGTATTACATCTCTTTCTTAAAATAAAAATCATTTTTGACTGTATTAGCCCCCAAATTTAATATCGCAATACTAATGATGAGATAAGATGCAGTTACCTGGACATGAATCTAAAAATAGCTATCAGCTGCTGTTAACGTTCAGTGCACTTTTCTTTTATGAGAAGAAAAACTGTTTGGGAAAAGCCCTTCTCACGGTAATGAGGATAAATTATGCTTTCCTCTTAGTCATTCATTTCACAATTAATTACCAAAATGAACTACACTTGTTAAATATTTCCCCTGGGGTCCAAAGTTAAGAGCTCTGTTCTCCAAATGTGTTTCAGTGAGTGAGAGGTGCACGTTTGGCATGTCTTGTGATCCACTGTACCACATAATAATAGAGTAAGCCAATCTTATAATGGAAAAAATGATATACGAACCACCTGTGTCAACCACATAAGCTTTGCTTTGAACATATTGCTTTGTCACGTATGTGTGTATGTATCTAACCAACAACATGTGGATTGACAGCTTCAGAGTCAAGGGGGAGTGTGTGTTTGCATGATGTTTACTAAAACAGATTCTAGCCTGAGTCTTTACTGGAACAATAAAACTAACGGCTGTCACCCTGCCCCACACTACCGCGGAAACTCTACATAATGATGGACGCCATTAAGATTTCCGTTGAGATGCCCTTGACATCCTGACAGCAGAGGACAGGTATAACCAGCACAGTGCCTCACTGGGATATCTACTGACTAGAGATGTGGGACGGCTGTGAATTGCACACAGGTTTAAATGATTGTAAACAAAACACTTTCATAAAAAAAAGATCAGGGTCAAATTATTATAATTTTTTATAACATGCAAGCTGGAAATCATCCCGTTTTGTCATATGCACTTTGACCTATGTCTAGTGTATCTCATGGCCAATTAAACCACAAATGTCTGTTTACTTCTATTCTGTAAGTTGTTCATTAATTCATTGATATTTATTTTATATGTAAATAAATATATGTAAATAATTATATGTAAATATTTATTTCAAATTAAATTAGTGTTTGGTCCACAAAGGTCAAAGGGTTGGTATAGATTGGTCAGAATCTGGAAGATGAATTCGCCACCTCGGTTCCTTCAAGATTTTGATGTTTTGTAAACTGCATACACCCATACCATAAGTGTGAATTTTGAAGCAGTTATGTTTGGGGTGTGAGTGTATGCAGTTCATGTTGTAGAACAAAACATTAATGCTCCGTCAAGTTATGTTTACCACAGACTTTATTTTACTCATAAATTGAAAAACCCTATTATAAAACCCCACAGGACAATCTCGGAACCAGTGGTGAAGTGGTGTTCTGGGTTCTTGGGTCATATCTGCACCACTCTGTTATGACTCTCCATATCCACGTGTGCACCTGGAGCATTGTCAGCATTAACCAGCTTTACACCCAAAGCTCATTAACATAAATAAAACCATACTGGTCTGAGGTAAAAGCCCAAATTCAAGGAACACCCTGCTGCCAGGATGTTGCTTTCAACAGAAGGAGCTGTAGATGGTATCCAATTAAGGCATAGGTCTAAGACAACAAAGAAAGTATATTCATTATTGATAAATATTAAAACCTAGAAAAAAATATTTTACCTCACTTCGGTCTTTCACAAAGACAATTACAGTATTTCAAAAACAGACTATATAAACAAAAATGGTCATGTATGCATTTCCAGTTCACTATTGCCATGGCTCATGGTGTTCAAAACTGTAGCAGACTTTAAATGGTTAAGTATGTGTAAAAGCTTTTTTGCAGGTTCAGTTGCACATGAGTTCCAGCATTACCACATACAGGTACAGTTTTGACCGTTTTTGAAAGATTCCCCACAAACTGGTCTAGTAGTTAGACCTCCTGCACAGGGACAGACACCACAACCACTGGTATAACCTGAATATCTGGACTAGTAACCAAACGGTTATACGTTTTCAACCCTCCAATGGATGCCTCATTACTATTGTACTCCATTTTTAAAAAACTTGGGTGAGTGGCCCTTTACGAAGAGCACACAAGTAGAATTAGACAGAATGAATTAATTCATTTATATAGGGGCAGAATTGGCTTATCGATTGGATTGATTTTCAAGTGCATTTCACACACACACACACACACACACACACACACACACACACACACACACACGTTCCTGTGCAATATTAGGACAGAATACAGCTGGCTGGCCCCTATAATTAAGCTCTCTGTATACTGTCAACCTTAACAGTACGTTTCAGTTAGCTATTTTGCAGTTGCACATTTTAAAATACAGTATGTGAAGCATTTACAGAGTGTCACTTTTTGTGTAATTATTGCTTATAACCCTGGTTCATTTCCCTGAGTCATAAAGTCACTTTGCATAAAATATTCTGGTTAGTAATAATCAAGACCTTGTGTGTGAGCTGTGCACATCTTTCGCAACCTTTAATGCATGTTAAAATTCATAAATTTGTTATTTTTTTTTTAGCTGGGAACTGCTCTCTCTAAGGAACATTTAGGCCTAATGGAGTGAAAATGCTTGTGTCTGCTGTTATGTGAACAGTAAGGTCTTCTTTTGGCTCTATATTGCAGGACAGGAAAGTTTTGGTTGACAGGAAGGATTAAGATTTGGGAAAACTACTTGAGACCAATGATTGATTGTTCCTGGATCAAATTAGTTCGGCTCAAAATGCTTCATAGCATCATGGAAATATCTAGCGTTTGAACAGTGGCTCTACCAACATAAAAAAAAGTGAAGTGACCCATACTCGGAATTTGTGCTCTGTATGTAACCCATCCAAAGGGTGCGCGCACACACACACACACACACACACACACACACACACACACACACAGGGCAGCCATTTATGCTGCGGCACCCGGGGAGCAGTTGGGGGTTCAGTGCCTTGCTCAAGGGCAGCTAAGTTGTGGTATTGAGGGTGGGTGGAGAGAGCGCTGTACATTAACTCCCCCCACCTGCAATTCCTGCCAGTCCAAGATTCGAACTCACAACCTTTGGATAATGAGTCCGACTCTCTAACCATTAGGCCACAACTTGCCCAATTATATAGGCCTACATGTCTTTTTATTTGTTTCATGTTAAGTTTTCACAAGATCTCTCACTGCCTGGTGCTACATTCAAGCCAGGCTCATGAAAACAAGAAGAACCGGTTTGAGTGAAGGTGTCGTTCAGTCACCTCTGAAAAGAGTAATCCAGGGCTCTATAAATTAGTTTAGCATCACTATCATACATCCACCTGCCATGTAAATATTTTATATTTAATCAAATTGGTATATGGCAAGAGGCCAAACATGTAAAGGACAAAGAAATAGTACAAAAATGAATCATCGTCCGTCCACAAGTCAGCAGGAAGATATGCTTCTCACCTGTGTGAACACTAACAGTCAGAGCGCCCTCTGTCGGGGATGTAGTATTAATGCAGTCAAGGACTCATGCAGCACCGTGCCATTTAAACGTATTAATAACTTTGATTTTACTGTAGCAATAGGGTTATTGTAATAAAGTAGTCTACTGGAACCTAGCTACTTCGTTTCTACAAGCCTATAACCAGCGGCCATGTTGTTATATTTTTGAGAGGTTGTTATAATGTTCTGTTATCACGTTTGCCTTATGGTCCGAGTATTTGTCTGATTAATTTATCTTTTGTAATTAATATAAGGATTTACACGCTTTAACATTATGAGACATCGGATGAAGTGTGACACCTTTGTTTCATGATTGATTTCCATTTCAGAATATCAAATATATTACAGGGTTTACAAGTAGTAGACATTCTTTATACAGAAAAGTGTATATATAAACGTGTGCGCGCGTGTGTGTGTGTTTCGACGCCGTTTTCAAACATGCCTGTAATCACAAACGCAGAATTATGCGAAACAGACAGTAGGCCTACAGTAGGTTTTAGGTAACCATAGCAACCCCCCCCCCCCAATTTTGATATATATATATATATATATGTCTTATTTACCATTTTACACACAAGAACACTGCTGCAAAATTTGTAGCATTTCACCTGCAGCAGATTAAAAACATTGTCCCACTTTTGCATCTCATTGCATCATATTGATTTTAAATTATATGTGCTTTAATGTATTCACATTTAGGAGGGTTGGAGCCTCACAAAAACTCAAATCCTGCTTGAGAGTTTTCTCTATGTGTATTCACACCCTCGTTATTTTTGAGTTTGTTTTTTTCTTAACAAAGTCAAAGAAATAGTTTATGCAATTATTAGTTTCACCTTGTCAGTTGTTAATTTATTCATTCGTTTGTTTGTTTGTAAATGTAAAACTAGGACTTACACACCTTGAAATGTGAAAAAACGTAAGTTTCTGCGTAAACATACTAGGACATTTTGCATTCATAAATATAAATACATAAAAGTAAACCCCACTTTAATGTGTTTAAGCAAGAATGTGGGTATATACGTGCAATTTCAAAGTCTATTAATACGAGAACGAGCAAAACACATACAAGGCTATGTTTGATATATTAAGAAAGCAAAATATCACCTTCAAGTAGCATATAGTGAATTTGAATACTTTTAAAACTTAAAGAATAATAAAAATATATAAGATATTTGCGGTGCTATGGGGTTTATTGGGTGACATGCAGATACTAAAGAGTCAATGTAACTGAAGTATATCCAGACAGTACATGGCTCTATTAGCTTTTATGTCAAAGTTTCAGAAGGAGGCGCTGTTGCTGAGTAATGACAACAGCACGAGGCGCTCGAGCAGGCTGATGGCGTCATGTTGTCCTCGCTCATTCACCCTCATCTGAAAAAGTAATCGAGACTCTGGTACAGTAAACCAAGATGTCATCCGATGCCTGTACCAGCCCTCAGTTATGTGAGTCACAGCATTCAAAGTGTTGATATGCATACACAAATCTAATTTAACGTCAGAGTAAAATAAACAAATACAAACCCTGCAGCAGCAGCGCTTGATGAATGAGACCAGAGATAATGTCAACCAAGTGGCTCGACTGGTCATAAAGTTCGAGGAGTGTTTTCAAATGTGATTTGTTTATGAGGATGATTTAAAACACTGTTGTGACCGATACTGTAGTTAATATAACCTCCATATAAGTCTACCATTCCCACTGTTGTGACCTGAAGCAGAGAATATGCAGTATAATAATTTAGGAATACTTTGTTTCGATTAGGTGCGTAACATTTAAAAGCTAAAAGAAAAGGTACATGATCATTGACTATTTATTTATCCATGATTGTAGGTTTACATCTAAATGTCCTATGTATAAGGGAAAGTGCAGGGCTTATTTACTTTTTTTTAAGTGGTGGTACTGGCTAACTTGAGGCTTAGATGAAGCATCGCTGTTTGCTGGACATGGTATTGTAGTTTTCATATAGCCCTGGGGCTCAAACTTCGACCTAATATATTTTTTTAATTAACCAAGCAAACTTGCAATAAACTTGACAGATCACCCTGCATTTTAATTGTATGGAAATGAATAAGCCTCTTTGACATTTTGTTCCACTGAATAAAAGTTTCAGGCCACATGAGGGTGAACGGATGACAGAAATTATAGTGTCGAGCAAATTATCTGCAGAAGATGCGACTATATTAAACTGGCCAAATGTAAATGTGTAAATGTTTAATTTCTGCCACAGGCTTTAACACATTTTCTAATCAGTCAAATAAATGATCAAAGATTTTTTTTGTTGATGTATGTTGTATTAAAATCCAGATGCATCAGAACATTTGAATGATCATATTACTTCTGGAAAAGGGGTTGTTTTAGATTCTGTGATTAGTAATTCAGCTGTGCTGAATGTGGATGGGGCAAGTTGTGGCCTAATGGATAGAGCATCGGACTTATAACCCGAGGTTGTGGGTTTGAATCTCAGCTATGGCAGGAATTGTCCACGACTGAGGTGAGACCCTTGAGCAAGGCACCGAAACTGCTCCCCGGGCGCCGCAGCATGTGTGCACTTGGATGGGTTAAATGCAGAGCACAAATTTCACTGCTGGCTATACTCCGTATAATTGTGTATGTGACAAATAAAAAAATATTCTCTTCTTCTGTGCTATAATTTGTGTCTGAGTTAACTAATATAGTTCTGCAGTGACCAAAAAGTAATTTAAATAGTTCTTATTATGAGATCATTAAAACTGCATGCATAGTAATTATAAAAGAATGAGAAAAATGATGTTTAACATAGTTTTAAATAATGCTTAACATCTCACACTGCAGGTTAGTGCTGTCACTGCTTGATATGTCATGTCAGCTACCCTCTAATAATTGCAGTTTAACGTGGTTTAATGGTGTTGTATAGTAGTCTGTAGTTCCGTGCGAACACTCGTGTTTGTGTGTGTGCATTGCTCAATAGAGCGAGCCAGAGAGGCCTGGTTTCCATAGCACAGAACCGACTGATGCAATGACTCTCACTGTATGAAAGCCCTTATGGGATTGACTCCTAGGACAGGTGCTTATTTTATCTTCTGCTGCTCTCCCCTGATATGTCACTCCGTTGTTTCCATGTACTGTGCAGAGAGCCACTTATGTCATGATGTTGAATGTAAAAGAAATATGAATTTGTGAGGGCTGTGTTTTATCCCTGAAGTAACGTGGGACTGAAGCTTATTACCGTTCACATAAGGCAGAAAGTTCCCTTGACTGCACAAACACCTGTTCAACATAATATGGATTTTGTGGTAAATCTGGGGTAGGTGTTTTCTCTTTACCTCAGTGTACACTATAATTGAGATGTCCTCCTATGGACCATCTGTCTCGTTGTACTGATACAGATGGGCCTTGTTAACTCGGTCCACTATAATAATCATGTTCTAAATGAGTCCGTAGATTAGAAGCCATTCAGGGAATCAAGCAGAATCTCATAGCAATCTGTGGTTGCCTTTGCTTTTAATTTCTATTGTTGTCTGCCTCACAGACCTGGTACAAATTAGCAGTGTGATCAGTGTGATTAGGAAATATATATATATACCACTGATTCTCAACTGGGTTGTAGGTCTGTTCAGCAGGAAAAAATAATGCAACTATGTGACAAGATGGGATTTTATCTTATGCATTACTTAAAAATACACAAAGGCCATTCATGCATGCAGTCAGAACACACCTCTTCCATTATGTTTTACATTTCTGAATGAAAATTCATTCTGAACATAGAAACAGTTACATAAAGATAAAACATATATATGTATGTATATATGTGTATAAGATAAACATTTACATGTATTTAAGGTGTAAGAAAATATGTTTGTACTTCTTTAGTTTATGGTTGATGAATCATTAAAAATGGCATAAACATTTTTCAAAACCATATTAAATTAATATGAATACAAAAATAATATAATATGAATACAAAAATACATTTCTGAAAACTTGTCTCATGTTTTAAACATTTATTTTTACTTTTTATATAATAATATTATTAATAATGCTAATAATAATACAATTATATTTAATTTTCATTAATATTAGTATTTTCTTATATGTGTATTTATATTTATACTATTATTTATAACATTATTGTTTTCTCTTTTATCATAAATTACAATGGTACTGTATTGCGAGCTACTGCTCTCTGACAGTCAGGGTTGTGTTAGTGGCAGGAAAGCCAAACGGTCATGAGCAGGTGGTACAAATATATGACCTTGGTTATCAGTGCAAGTACACTCCTGTACATGGAGCTAGTGCTCTGTTCTGTTGAAGCCAGCTTTGCATGTTGGTTTGGTTACACGCAGGGAGTCAGAAAAGCATCAGCCAGGCACAGAGAGCTCAGACCAAACACCATGCGCTTAGACAACCCATGCAAATGTTTTTGAATAGGAAAATAAAAGCGCAAGCTCTACTCCTCGTAAAGTTTGCCTAACCCTTTCACTTTCTGACCTTATTTCCTGTCTAACACTGAGTACTAGTGTGCATTTTTGGGAGGTATTAAAAGTCACACACTTAGAAAGAAAAAAAAAATAACTAGACATTTCATCTTATTCTCTCTTTTTTTTATCCCACATTATATGTTTGACTTTAACCACGCTAATGGTTTTATGCAGATAATTGGTGAAATAAGGGCATTTCTCTTTATACTAAATGACCACACAATAGTGATTTGTTTGTGATGCAAATATTAACTGAAGATTTGTGGAGGCTTATGCATCAGGAAGACATACACGTCCGAGGGAATATTTGAATTTTAACAAGCGAATGGGAAATGCAGTTGGGGGATGGGCGGACGTCTCTGGGCGTGAGTCTTGCATGTCACCTGTTGACATATGACTCCAGTGTTTACTTTGTCATTGATTTCTAGAGATTTCTCCCTTTTTAAAGACATAAATTGGTATAAATGACTATTCCCAGTGATAAAAAAGGATTGATAGTGATACATGCAGTGTATTTTTAAATCAATATAGGTTTAACTTCAGATTCATAAGGATATTCGGCCTGATAAATGTTGATTTGATACAGACTTTGGGCAAGCTCAGGGCTTCTCTGAGCCTTGTGTGTGAAGCTAATGACAGAGTTATGGAGCAGAGTCTACCACACTGCAGCAGTCTGTGTCTCTATAGACTTTGAAGTGTGTATTTGTGTGTGGTGTGTGTGTTTTTGTGCCTCAGGATACTGCGTCTGTCTCGCCCTCCAGATGAATAGGACCTAAGCCTTGTGCAGTCAGCAGCTGCTTCCTTTGAACACACGGAAACATAAAGGCTCTAAATCAGCTCAGCCTCTTTCATCTGAGTATTTGATACCCGTCTTCCTCGCCTTACCGCCATTCAGTGTAAACCCCCACCCTTTAACACAGAGGTGTTCAGAGTCACTGCGTGTATTTCATTCTGTAATTCTGTAATTTTACTTCTCTTGTATGTATGTGTGCAGTAAAAGAAAACAGTTTTCTTGTTTCTAAATGTCTGGAAAGTTTATTTTCAAAGTTTTGGTTGCAGGAGCAACAGATTTTTACTTTGATTCTTTATATTTGACCTGAAATACTTATTTTCCATCATATTTTCCACTAAATTGTTTACATACTTCTCTCTAAAATCTAAATTATACCATTATTTGTTTTAAAGAAACGGCATCCTACATCATTTTTATCTCCTTTAACACCCCCCTTCAGCCGGTGACCTCAGACTCAGGGAGGGAATTAGTTCAAAACTAAAAATAGTAGCTTGTGTGATAACCTAAGTGGTGCATCCTGGGTGAGCCTGGCGGATTCCTGCTTACTGTGCTCGGCAAGGGCAATTATACATTTTCAGTGCAGGATTCCTTGGCCGCGTGCAGCAGAGGCCCAGCACTGTACCAGGCAAAGGTTTCCACCAAACTATTCTTGCATAACCTTCAGTGATAACACTCATGCATTCTTCAAACCAGCCACCCTAGACGCCCAATATCATTTCCCCCTGCTTGAGTCCGCGCGCACATGTGGTACACCCTCTCGTACAGATACTAGATAGGTTAGCTGAGTGGAAAACGGTTGTTAACATGTTCAGAGCAGTCACCAAATAGCTTTCTGGATTTTATGTATGTATTTTTGTAATACGTTGTGGTCAAGTACCATGCGGCTAAGGATCTGAGCTTGAAAGGCCTTGAGTTGGAGCGCTTCTTCCGAGGTAGGTCACTTGGGGTTAAGATTTAGGAAGTTCTCGAGGTGCTCAATATGTTAGTACTTCCTCTTTTTGGTGTCAGTATTTCTGTCCATGTTATCTTCTGTATTGTGTTGCTTTTTGTTTTGTATTAGCAACCTTTTTACTAAGTATAAGTAAATGAGTGTGAATCTTAAATGATTAAATGCGTTAAATTAGTATTGCTATGGTTGAAAAATTAAAATGTTAATTTGATCGTAAAGTTAGATGGAACATTTAATGGAAAAATATGGTTTTAGTTTATTAGTTTTTAATAAAATATAATTAATAAAAGCCAGTTGAACAGCCAACAATGCATAAATTAAGTCTACTGCTTATGTAAATTCATGAAGTAGATTTCCGTAGCCATAAACTGGAATTTGATGGTGCTGTTACGATATTCTTACACCTTGAGAACTTGCACATGCTTGTGCTTTGCATCTGAAAAGTTCATGTTGTTTTTGCTCACATGTGTTGATGAAACTGGACCAGAATGGCCTTTCAGTCTTTTGTCTACATCATGTCTTTCTGCATTTAGGATGCTTTCCCTTATTGTTCACGAGAAAATGTTTATTTCATTGCACAGACATCTGGTCATCTCTCTTTTTTATTTCAGATGCCCTTGTATGTTTCTTTTCTACAATGCCACAGTCCGTGTAGTCCCAGCATTCCAGAACCATGCCTTCACTGTTACATTCAGAAACTGAAACTTGATCAAATGTGATAGTAGCACTTCTTTGATCTGATTTTTGTCATGATGTTAGTATGGGGGAGTCAAGCATTGTCAGCTACCCCCCCTCCTCGTATAGGGATGCTTCTGGTCTGGCGTGTTGTGGGGTGGGTGAGTGTGTGTGTGTATCATTATATTATATGCTGTGCTATTGTGATAATTGTCCTCGTCCACATACAGCTGCTTGCTCATATAGAGAGCTTAAAAGCTATGTCAACAGCATGTAGGCACACCTTGCAAAGTTGGTCATGGCAGGGTTGTTCAACAGGAATTTGCTGTGTTGTTAGTGAATATTACATTTGATTAGTGTACCAAGTCTATATTACTGTCATTATAAACACAGTCTCAACCCTTGTGGTTTGGTTCCATAACATTCAGCCATAAAATTGCATGCAATACATTCTGATAAAACATTAATTAACCAATAACTGCATTGTGGATTGTTTGGATCATACTCCATTACTTGGAAATTAGATTCTTCATTTATGACTTTAAATCACAAAAAAATGATATTTATAAGTCAAGCATTTTAGTTTTATAAAACGTCTAAGGTTTAAAAAGGTTCTTAAGAAGCATTAATTTCTCTCTCTTCTGCTTTTTGTTGCATAAGCAGACTCTTTATTGACAGACTGGCCTGCTGGGCTGTATTTGTGCAGCTATAAAACTACCCAGCCCTCTGATAGTGCTGTGTTATTAACGTGGACAAATGTGCCGGTGTAACTCTCCCGTAGAGACAGTATTTGGAGAATGGTGTCAGATGGTGCTTAGAACATTGGACTTTGATTTTTCACTATTCACAAAAAAATGATTTGCATGATGTGAAGCAGGCGAACATAGATAAAGTCTGCCGTTTGGAAAATATACGTAAGAACAGCACGAGAAGCACCCTGAATATTTGCTTGTTGTTTTGTGTTTTCTGTGTATGAATACACTATTGGTAATATTTATGTTTTATATATGTGTGTGTATGCGTGTGTGTGTGTCTTTGTATACATAACTCATACAGAATTTATAACTTACAGCATACTGCTGAAGAAAAAAATACGTTGCACTAATTCCACTTCATGTTTTCAGTTAATTAGTAAAATAGGCACTGCAGCGACATCCATCTTTCATTTGCTAAAGCTATTTCTGTGTGGACTGCTCAAGTTCAGAGACATCCATGCTAATTGGTTGCTCACCCATTTCCACTAAATTGTCAAAGTTTCTTTCTTAGATCACATCTATAAATCACTTTTAATTGGGCCCGTCGGTTCCCTGATCGTTTGAACTGTCTTAATCACCGGCGGTTAAAGGGCTTGTTGAGCTGTATAAATTTCCTACACATGAAAATGACTCATCCGGTATTCTTTTTAAAAGCCAGAGGCATGCTTTAGCTATGCAGATGTATAATCCGTATGTAAATCAATTTTGCCTTGTAGAGATGTTGTGTGTTAAATTCATCACATACTTCATCACATACTCATAAGAGTCAAAGACACTACCCTGCGATGCTGGTTGATTCGATTCATCTTTGAATGACTCATTGACGGATTCATGCTGATATGTTTTATAACAGTCACTTATACAACAGATTTGGAGGCTGATCTGAATGGCATCAGAAAATTGTGGGACAATTTGATTCACCATCTGTCTATAATGAGAATCCATGTGTCAGGAGTTGTTTCTCACTGCTGTGAATATTGATATCACCCAGAGGAAAGCAGCAGCACCTCTTGGGATTTCCCTCCACGCTCTGAGATCCAGCTCTAAATAAAGAGATCACCTTTTGTGATGTCATACAAATTCTGCTCACAGAAAAATCATAAAGGTATGTCACATACTCCAGAAAACATCTAAGGGGTTTCAAGAACAAGGATATTCATCACTTTCATTTGGAAACTGTCATAGACACCTGCCTTGGTGTGGATTAATAACGTTCTCTTAAGTTTTCACAATTTGTGGTACTTGATATCACCTTTTGCCATTTTATTCTAAACTTTGATATGTCTGCGAGCCTCTTTTGGTCTGGGTAGGATTGATAAAACATAACTGTGGCCCATACATCCAGCGTCCTCCATGGTAACGGGTCCAGAGGGACCTGTGGATGAGTCTGTCTCCTCATGATCAGAGCTCCCTGTGGGCAGACAGTCTCACAAACAGATCTTGCATCATTATCAGCCCTTCTGTTGCTCTTCCATCTGTGCCCACACAGATTTCACAAGCTCTTTTCAAGTTGAAACAAAGCATAAAGGAACATGGACGTTTGTGACATTGACATTCACTTAGCGTGAACCCTGAAATCCGATTGATCCGTTATCATTATAAATGGAGACACGCATGCAGGATCAATGAGCAGAATGGTCTCTGATGTTGTCCACAACGTTCTGTAATAATGTAATAAGCAAACACTCTCTTAAAATGATTGTGCCTGCAGGTGTGTAATAGTAGGGGTTGTTGTAATGGCTGCTCGTAGCATCGTCTCCTGAAAAGCATACATTGCCTGACAATGCAGTGTGTGTATAAAGCTGAGCGAGGCTTTTAGCCGAAACAATAGAAGAAGAGGCCTGTGGGACAACAGCCAGCCTTTTTTCCAAACAAACTCCTTCGCTCTTGTTTTTCCCTCATTATGTTAGTTGACATAAAACAGGCCCAGCACAGGTGTGTTTGATGGTCCGTTGAGGGTCATACCAGGAAAGAGAGGCTTTTTGTTGGATGTGTGTACAGAGTCAATATAATATGGAATAGGTTTGCTTTGAATCTAAATTGAATTTTTTATCTGATATTGATTTGACGATAACCAGTTCACAGGAAGAGATAGGCTAGATTGTTTGTTTTGATCTTGTGTGGTTGAGTCTAAAGACAAATTATGCATTATTGCGGCATAGTTTAGTAAATACACTTTGAAAGAAGTATTTTATGTTCACCAAGGCTGCAATTATTAGATCTAAAATACAGTAAAACTGTAATAACCGTAATAAAATATATTTTTTTATTTCAGGGTATTTTAAAATGTGATTGATTCCTGTGATGCCAGACTGAATTTTCAGCAGCCATTACTTACATCTTCAGTGTTACATGATCCTTCAGAAATAATTCTAATATGCTGATTTGGTGATCAAGATACATTTCAATTCTGAAAAGAGTTATGCTGCTTAATATTTTTGTGGAAACCCTACCGTGATACTTTTTTAAGGATTCTTTGAGGATTAGAAAGTTCAAAAGCCCTTTTTTCTTTTTAATTAGTATTATTGCAAAATAACAAATGTAATTATCACTTTTGATCAATTTAATGCATTAATAAAGTTATGAAGAAAAAAACATACTCACCTAAAGAACTTTGAATAAACTATGGTTTCTCACAACAAAAGGAACAGTATTTGCAGATATCTGTCTTTTATCCTTCTTGCTACCATTCATACATCAGGACAAAAATGACAGATGTCATATGTGACCCTGGACCACAAAACCAGTCTTAAGTATCAATTTTTCAAAATTTAGATTTATATATTATCTGAAAGCTGAGTAAATAAACTTTCCATTGATGTATGTTTTTTTTTTAGGATCGGACACTGTTTGGCCGAGATATAACTATTTTAAAATCTGGAATCTGAGGGTGCAAAAAAAAAATATTGAGAAAATCGCCTTTAAAGTTGTCCAAATGAAGTTCTTAGCAATGCATATTAATAACCAAAATTGACATTTTGATATATTTATGGTAAGAAATTTACAAAATATCTTCTTGGAACATGATCTTTACTTAATATATAATGATTTTTGGCATAAAATAAAAATAAATAATTTTTACCCATTCAATGTATTTTTGGCTATTGCTACAAATATATCCCAGCGACTTAAGACTGGTTTTGTGGTCCAGGGTCACATATTATATACTTGAAATTACATTTAAACAGTTATGCTGGAAGTCTGCTAATCTGTCTGTTTCAGTCATCTGTCAACTTGAACTTGTGAACCAGTTTTGATGAATATCCATTTGGAGAGAAGCGCTTCTGTTTCGGTTTCATCTGTCCAATATGACAACATTTCTTTCGTAACGTTGATCACAGACGCAACAAATTGAGGCAGAATAATTGCATCAGCTCCTTCAGAACTTTGTGTTTGCCTCAAACACTATGACTGCAGACTTCTAGTGTCAGTGCATCATAACCTTGTACATGCTCAGCTAACAATACACGTGAAAGAGTTGTACTGGTTGAATAAACTAATGCTGACATTAATGATAAACTCTAATACTCCTTTTCCTGAAATATTGGTAGTCATTTGTCATTTTTTGAGTGAGTGGTCAAGCAGGGGCCAGTTTGGTGTGTAAACTAGTGTGCTGTTGTGAAAAGGTGCATCATTAATTGGTAGGTCTGACTCTTTTCTCTTCACCTATGGCAACTTCTCCTTGGGGACACACAGAGGGACTCGGTGACACACATGCAATACACCCACGGTCCCCGGAGGCCAATTACCCAATGAAGGTAATGCGTGGCAAGTCAGAGCAAGGCTGTGGTTGCTTATTCGTTTATGTCTCCCCTCAAACCTCCATCCCCTGGTGAATTTCCACAGGTGAAGAAGCTTTACAAGATGCAGGAAGAGAAGTTACACTCAAACTGTAGACAGTGATTTGTGACATTATGGTAGGTTTTGTTTTCATAGGTTTATATTATGAACTGTGTGTAAAAAAAAAAAGATTTAGTGAACAAGAGTCTTTAACCCATCTGGACTAAGCTCTCATTTCCTGCTAAGACAACACACACAACTCTATAATTACACAGGAGTCGGCCTGACCAAAAAACAAAAGCAAAGCAAATAGAGCGAGAGACAAAGAGATGAAAACATGCAACAGGTGTTGATAGACATGAACTGGTTAACTACACAATCACGGTGCAACACTGCGCTTTTTCATATCAGTTTTATTCATGCTACCTTTTTATTTTTGCCTTTTATTATTTATAAGGAGGACTCATAAATTGCAATGATAAGGATAGGCAGGATAGACAAATGACGCGAGCCAGACTCAAACTCACATCACAGCATGAGCGCCTTAAGTTAATGCATCCCAAAACATAGCAGTTACCACAGGTTCCTTTGCACAAAGAAATTGATATGGAAAATTCGAAGGTCGTGTAAAGACTGGTATTTAGCAGAAATTGTTTTTCAAAAATCAGATGCTTTGAACATCTTTAAACATTAAAATACTCACTGTTTTGAAAATATAGCCAAAAGACAGACAGTGTATTTGCTAACATAATTTAAGTATAAAAAATAATTTATTACAATTTTGTGCAAAGTTCGATTATATTTTATAACATGCCATGACAGTTTGCGGCTGAACCCCTTAAATGACTGTAAACATGTCAAAAACAGGTGTAAGTGCCTTATCGTAATCTCAGTTTTGTTTTGTTGTTGTTGTTTTTTGGATTGATTGAGTTTAGCTTGTACCAGTGTTATTTTAGTATTATTTCTGTTACCAAAATAATGTTTTAATTTGAATTTCGCTTTGTTTTAGTAATTTTGTTCTTTTGTGTTTGTTTTCATTTTTATATATTTATTTAGCTTTATTTCAGTTTTAGTCATTTTAATGAAACATCTTTAGATATACTTATTTCAGTTTCCAAGACAATAATACATTTGTCATGTAATATTTATATTTATATTATTTACAGTGGGGCAAATAAGTATTTGATACGCTGCTGATTTTTCAAGTTTTCCCACTTACAAAGAATGGAGAGAGATCTGTAATTTTCATCGTAGGTACACCTCAACTGTGAGAGACAGAATCTAAAGAAATCCAGAAAATCACATTGTATGATTTTTAAATAATTAACTTCCTGTTTATTGCATGAAATAAGTATTTGATCACCTACCAGCTGGCAAGAATTCTGGCTCTCACAGACCTGTTAGTTTGTCTTTAAGAAGCCCTCATACCCTCCACTCATTACCTGTATTAATTGCACCTGTTTGAACTCGTTACATGTATAAAAGACACCTGTTCACACACTCAATCAATCAGACTACAACCTCTCCACTATGGGCAAGACCAAAGAGCTGTCTAAGGACACTAGGGACAAAATTGTAGACCTGCACAAGGCTGGGATGGGCTACAGGACAATAGGCAAACAGCTTGGTGAGAAGGCAACAACTGTTGGTGCAATTATTAGAAAATTGAAGAAATTCAAGATGACTGTCAATCTTCCTCGGACTGGGGCTCCCTGCAAGATCTCGCATCGTGGAGTATCAATGATCCTGAGAAAAGTGAGGGATCAGCCTAGAACTACACGGGAGGACCTGGTCAATGACCTGAAGAGAGCTGGGACCACAGTCTCAACGGTTACCATTAGTAACCCACTACACCGTCATGGATTCAAATCCTGCAGAGCGCAAAGTCCCCCTGCTCAAGCCAGCACATGTCCAGGCCTGTCTGAAGTTTGCCAATGAACATCTGGATGATCTAGAGGAGGCATGGGAGAAGGTCGTTTTGTCAGATTGAGACCAAAATAGAACTTTTTGGTATAAATTCCATTCGCCGTTTTGGGAGGAAGAAGGATGAGTACAATCCTAAAACACCATCCCAGCAACTGCACCGTATTGAGGGGAGGATGGATGGGGCCATCTATCGCAACATTTTGGCCAACAACCTCCTTCCCTCAGTAAGAGCATTGAAGATGGGTCTAGGCTGGGTCTTCCAGCATGACAATGTCTGGGTTTGGGGTAAACACACAGCAAGGGCAACTAAGCAGTGGCTCCGTAAGAAGCATTTCAAGGTCCTGGAGTGGCCTAGCCAGTCTCCAGACCTGAACACAATAGAAAATATATGGAGGGAGCTAAACCTCCGTGTTGCCCAGCGACAGCCCCAAAACCTGAAAGATCTGGAGGAGTGGGCCAAAATCCCTGCTGCAGTGTGTGCAACCCTGGTCAAGAACTACAGGAAACGTCTGACCTCTGTAATTGTAAACAAAGGTTTCTGTACCAAATATTAAGTTCTATTTTCTATTGTATCAAATACTTATTTCATGCAATAAAATGGAAATTAATACATATAATGTGATTTTTCTGTGTTTTATTCTGTCTCTCACAGTTTAGGTGTACCTACGATGAAAATTACAGATCTCTCTCCATTCTTTGTAAGTGGGAAACCTTGAAAATCGGCAGTGTATCAAATACTTATTTGCCCCACTGTATTTATTTATTAGTTAATAAAACAACATTTAGTTCAGTTGTCCTGAACCTGGAATGTTTGGTTGGTATAAGTGAGACATTCAAGTTATATCAAGAGAATGAAAGAAGTTAAACCAAGTGACTGTGCAGTCATTTGTTTGCCTTTAGTGAGGAGTGACTCGTCCTCAGTGTTCGTTCTGGTTCCCAAATGCAAATCAGTATGGAAAACAGCACATCACTATACATTTACATTGTTTGTTCATCTGCTGCCGATCAGGCACAGAGCATGCGTAAGTAAATATTTGTTTGCGCATCTGCCAACTCTTACATTTTACTATTTGTCATTACCATGTCGAAGGGAAATGGTTGATGAGCAGTAGAAAAAGTATGAAATGGAGCACAGATAAACATATCATCGTGATTGCTCTCTTCTTGTCGAAGGGCTGTGCCTGTGGCATGGATCTTCTGCAAAGGGAGCTGATGTCTGTCCCCTCCGCTAGCCTTGCGTGACAGCCATGGCTGATATCTATCTCTACCCAAATGAGTTTTGGTTGAGCCTGGCCAGTTCACTCTCAAACCTAATTTGGAATGCAAATGAAAGAATGCTAAACAAAGCAAACCTTTTAGAAAGGCCAATTTCCTTCCAGTCACACCGGGGGGCCTCTGTCACTGGACAGCCAGGGGAGAGAAGCATTGAGCAATCGGCCGCTTAATGGATACGGCCCTTTGTCCCCATTTACCTTAGTGCAGCACTTCTCTGCTCCGCTGATCAAGAAATACTGTATCAGAGGAAACATCTTATGGGAGTCAATAAGTAACTAGTTACATTCACCCTTTTTTTCTTTCAATGAATTATGGGTAACAGTACTTTGCATTTGTAGTTGCATCTAAAAAAGCTATGAAATTAGTTGTATGGCATGTTTATTTTAGTTGTTCATTTTCTTTTTATGTCTGAGACCACTACTAATAAGGATTCTATTTAGCATTTTTTTTATTTAATGCAGTTTTGAATTTTATGTCTTTATCAATATAACAATTTGAATGAAAATGTTACATTGTTACATCAGATTTAGTTTTTATTCTACAAGTTTGTGCAGATCCTAATGATCATGTTCTCCAGCATGATTTAAGAATGATCGAAAGAGCGTCTTTCACTCGTGCAATAGTGCAGAATCTTAAATATGTAATAAACTTAACCACATTGTGTTTCTCACAAGTAAAAGTTGTATGTTTTTAGTTCAGATTGGTGTGAATAGATGAATGTGTCCTTGATGACAAGGGTAAGGCAGGTCAACATGGTCTACACCTTGAAGTATCGGGTTATCATGGGAAAACCTCAGTCTTTTGTTTTGACATGATGCTCACAGACAATCAGTGATGGCTGAGGAGTCACCTGCCCATTAAACCCCCTGAACAACATCATTAAGATATGCTCCTTTGTGCCCCTGACAGTTCCTATGGCGGTAATGCTCTCATTATCCATTATATGATAACCTGAAAGTAGGGCTGTGCAATTAATCGCATGCTACGCGATATCGCATTCATAATCGAATGCTATACATCTGCGATATTGAACGGGATATTGTCTCGCTTGTCAATGAACTACGGCTCTTTGTATTAACTGCAGCTCCATTTGAAAACAGGTGATGGAGATTTACCGCCAATCACGTAGCTGGCTTTACGGACGAGATGCGCATGAGAATCGTACTTGAAAGACCTACCTGAAAGACAAGTCTGCTCATAGTCATGCAACTGATCGAATAAGTCATGATCAAATAATATAATATTATGTTTTTAACTTAGTTTGATTCTTTTATATAAATAAGTACATTATGTATATTATTTATGTATATTAGGTGAATAAATAATTTTTAACCCCCCCAAAAAATTTACAATTCCCACAAACTTCCCAAAAATCATATTTCTCTTTGAGAAAATGCTAAATGCTTTGAATTCTCACAAGAATGGGATGATATTTGCCCATTAGGATATCTTCTCCTGACTTTTGTTGACATTTGTCAGACATAGGATTAGTATCAAGTCAATTTGCGTTGTTTAAACTAATCCAGCTATTACGCAGGGCCCCAGCGTGTAGTCGGGCCCTCCAGCCTGCAGTAGACGGTGGATTAGAACAGATGCCTCAAGGCCTGATGACACACAGCCACAGCCCTGAGTTTACCTGTGTCCCCTCAGCTCATAATGTCTAACTCATTATTGGTGTGTTTTATATGACTGCTGTCACAGTTCAGATGGGTGTGGGAATACGAAAAGGGCAAAGGGCAGTTTCCTTCGTTTTACTTCTGTGGTTATACAGGCCGTGTTTTCTTATATGTAATTCCTCTCTGGTTTTCTGAATCAGGCAAGTCTGTTTTGTGAATAGACATGAATGGAGTATTTCTGTTGAAATAGGAAAAGAAGGTGCAATCACGCAAAGCTGGAGATGAGATCATAAACAAAAAGCAGGTTGGGCGGGGGCAGGTGGTAGGAGAGGGCTCTCCAGGGCGGGACTGACCTATCATGGAGTTTGGGACACACCTGCAAGCGCTAGAGGCTAAGGAGATTGGCTGTGGCATGAAAATTACACCTGTGGGGGTGGAGGGGGCCTGTTACATGTAAATCAAGCTCTTTACAAATTCTGTCTCTCTTCTCAAAGAGGTTAAACAGGTAGCATCACCTCGAGCTCCCGGCGAAGAGCGTCTTTGTGGAGACAAAGACTCACCTGATTTGTGACTCGTACGTTTCTACATCCAGTGTCGTGTTGGGAATCCGATTTCCAATCTAAAGATGGTCTCCTTCCTGGCTTTCGGGTTGCAAAAATCTAAAGGGCGTCATTCAGCCGAAGAGAGAAGAGAAGGACGTGCTTGTGAAGCAGCGTAACTGACGCAGTGTGGTGTGTCTGGTATCTAGTGGATCGGTTCGAGGACGGAACGGGTAACTTTTTTAAACTACAATTATTCATGTCTTTTTATATTGCGTGGTTTGCTTGAGTTTATGTTTGCGCTCGTTGTCCCCACCCTTAGTTTTGTTCTTGTTTGCTAACAGACCATGTCATGGTAGCCACATAGTGGTATTTACAGTTTGTACAGTACAAAGTAAAGAACTCATGAGTGACACAACAGGAAGGGGATGTCTTTTAAAGTTGGTTGGGGCTCTGATAATCAGTATCAAATTGCAAACCATTTAAACAAAAAGAAAAAGGGAACACAATAGACACAAACCGTCATTCCTTGACTGGATAGACCAGTTTGGGCAGGTAGAGGCAAACCGCCAGACTTGTCAAAGGGGATAAAGAGGGGGCTTAAGAGCCCTCTCTATTTTTGCTGAAAATACAGCTTTATAGAAGGACGCTCGCTAATGTCTAATGACTGACGAAAAGGCCTTTGTTGATAAAGAAGGCTGTTGGAAATTATTTATAATTATTATAAATTTCAGATTTCTTAAAGCTTTTAATAGTGGAAAAATAGCAGCATTTAGTTTGAATTGTCTTCACTCTATAAGCATGTGAAGATTAATAGCATTTGTTCTCCTGACTGCTTGTAGTAAGACTTGTCTTTGCATGCTTTTTGGCATGATTTCAGAGGAAGCGAGACGATGATTACTGTTTTGTCGGCTTCTGATGCGAAACGCAAACAAGTGTCTATTAGCTTATATGCACTAAGCTGTCGTCTGCTCTTTTATCCTTCTTTTTTGATAGTCAAGATTGCTGATTTAGATTAATAATAACTCTTCTCTTGACGTGACACAGTCTTAATATCACATCTGAAGGCAGGCTTATGTCATCCTTTAATTTCTTTATTGCTGATAAATGCATTTTAAAACAGCTTGTCTGCCGTGGAAAGAAAATGTCGGCTGGGCAGCACAATGGATGCACACAGTGAGGTGGAGGGTTTTGATTGGTGGGTGGAGGAAAATGAGTCCGTTTCATTCCCTCATCTGAATGAGTCATTTGTCACAATTCTATAACCCAGCCGAAGCATTATGAGAGTTAAGCTCTCCCCGGGACAATGTGGAAAGGTAACAGATCTCCACGTTTGGAGGCCGATGAAGCCTTTATCACAGAGATGTTAGTGCTGGAAGCGGGCAGGGGTTCGTGCCGTAGTGTTTGTTCCTCCATGTGAGGGAAGAAAATGGCGTATTAATTACTGTGCGGGTGAGAGGTCACGGAAGTCCGGCACATTGAACTTGTGTACTTAAGAGCAGCAATCTGCCTCAGTGCACAATAAGTATGTTCATGGGACACAGTCTATAAGCAGCTGTGCTTTTTTTGACATTTTCATTTTTATTTTAAAAATAATTTTGACAATTTTATATACATTTAATACAAAAGACATTTAGCATAATTATTCTGAATGATTAAAAGGGATTCTCTGGAAATTCTGGAAAAAAGAACACATATGCTGCATATGCAAATAACCTGTATCCACTTCCTATTCCTATCAGGAAGAATTATTTTGAGCAAGGAAATATACTAGTTTTGCATGATCTCAGGGAGAATTTAAACTCAGAAACCAGGGAATATATCGATTTCTTGTTTCTACATTGTAGGAAACAACACATCCATTTAAACCTGAAGTGCAATTAGAGTCATCGGAGCGAGGCCCACCTTTAAGTAAGGTTTAGGGTTTCCTCATCTTTGTTCTTCACAAACTATTGATTAAGGCCAAGCCTAGTTTACCCCTCAGGTTGTCCATTTCAGCATGGAGTCACATTCCAACCAGGAGGGCAGGGTTACCTGATCACACCTCACTCTCAACCCAGAGACCCGTGCAGACAGCCAGGAAAGGTTAAACCTGCACCTGACGGCAGCTGAAATGTGAGGGAAAGAGAGAGAAAAACAGAACAAGGGAGACCTATTCTCACAGACGGACATTGACGATAGACGAGAACCCTCAAGTATGTGCTTAAAACGATTTCTGCTTCTGACTTATTCTTTTTCCCCTCTCTCTCTCTCTCTTCTTCTCTTCCTCTTTTTCTTTCTTTCTCAGAAGGCCTGCTGCACTGGTTTATAATGCTGATGATTAACCAAATAGAGGCTGCGGTCTGGGAGAGCAGGTCTGCTTGGGCTTTTCATTTCATGGGTCCTGACTGAGCAAGAGGAAGCTGAAGCCTTTTCAAGCACTTGCTGGAAATTTGAGATTTTTTGTCTTTCTTTTCCCCCCTTACTTGCTTTTTTGTTTCTTTACCAGGCTCCCTTTCATGACGGTAAGGTTACAGGCGCTCTCTCTCTTTCTACCCTTACGTTTGCACTCTCTTTCCCTCCCATTCTCTCGTCTTCTGCTCCCTCTTACTCTCTCATTTCTCATTTTCTTCACGAGATCTATAAATTCAGTTCTTTGTCACTTTTTCTCTTTGTGGGAATTGTTTTAAATAATTAGCATTATTTTGAGTTTGTTTTTCCCATTTTAGGCATTTGAAAAGCATAATCATAACTACTACTACACATTCATTCAATCTACTTTTATTTTATCATTAAAATCCAATCATTCTGTAATTTTACCACTTCTCTCCAATATTTAGCCATTATGCTAACATTTGTGAAAAACCATTCGATTAATCAGTATGCTAAAGGTAGGGTCTCTAACTTTGTGCACTACAGGCGTTACTCAGTAAACAGGAAAGACGTTCTCAATGCCGAATTCGGTCGCAGGTCAATCTGAAACAACATTCCGGCATGCTGTTATCACCACACAGTGCGCCAGCTATCATTAGCATCCGTCAACCTTCCCACACTCACAGCAATACCATTTCTCTCACGCTTAATAAGACAACAGGGGTTTTTGGTTTGTGAGGATGAGCGAATCTTTCGACGCCACCCAGCAAGGCCTTTGTTGCTTTCAGCGCCATGGGGCTGGGTTTGGGGGGGGCGTTTAGCAGAAATGCATATCTTTGTTGTCTCAACATTATATTGTTAAAGCAAACAGCCTTTCCAGCCTGGCCATGATGTCAAATCAGACCAGTCAGAACAGGTTTGGGCAATTATTAACTGTCTCCGTGGCCCACTCTGCGCCTCAGCTGCAGTTTGAAAAATGAACAAAGCCATGTGCAGTACTAGCTCTACCTGTTTCTAAGCAGGTTATTTTGCTGGCATACCCTTTGTCTAGGACAGTTGACAGACTGAGTCAGAGCCCTGTTGATTCTAAGTGTAGTTTGTATTGTTGACACCCCAAATGATGCCATTACCAATCCAACTTAAAACAAAGGAATTAGTAGCTTATAATTCTGTTAGTACTAAGTTCCAGCAATGTGTTTTGGTGTGGCATTTGATATATTTCACCAGACTGAGATTTTCCCTGCTTATTAAGATTGATTTGGGTAGTCTTCTCCATCTTACGAGGCAGCATTGGATTTCCTTATTTTCTCTAATACTGCCTGGTAATGATGATGATGGCTGTCCACGAACGTCAGATCCAGATCTTTCTGTGTCAATGTCCTGGAAATATTAACCCTCTCCGCTGGCGCTTAGCAGTCATCTTACCGGATAGTGCTGGACTGTGTATCTGTTTTCTAACACTGTCTGGTAACGATGTTTGTTGGGTGACCTCATTGCTTCAAGGGTTAAGTCCTCATATTAGTTCACTCAAGTGACAATATTATAATGATTTTCTACTTGCAACTTACTGTACATGTCCTCGTATGTGATATGATATGGGGAAATGGTTGTCATGGTAGCAATTCTTATCACTCCTTCGTTTGACAGCATTTGTTTTGTCTTTGTTTCCACCGTTGCGATGAGAAAACCACAGAGCATGTGTTTGTTTGACAATTAGGTAAATACTGTATGCGTAAGCCGTGTTTCCACAGAACCATAATGGCCTCTCTGCACTTCCTGGTGTAGTCTTGAACTGACGTAGGCTATAGCTTTTATACTGTATGTTTTTATTGATGGGAAACCATTTAGAAAATTATGCGGTAGCCATTAGAAAGTTCATAATTGTGAAATGCTGCTTTAGACGAAAGCCTTTAGAAATTATCTAAGAAGAGACTAGAGGGGCTTTGTTTCTTTCATGACCTTGTCCCATTTTGTGTTTCAGACATCTGAACCCCACCCAGCCTTAGTTAAAGAATACCAGTCGGGTGACTGTTAAACCAGACCTGCTGAAAGTTTCCCCGTCCCCTCCCCCTCTTATGTTCAGTGTGGGTTTTGTGATAGCAGGTGAGCCGTGATTGGTCCAGCTCATTTTACCTGCGTGGCACATCCTGCAACTGACACATGAGCTCAGCATAACCCTCCTGATAAAAATAGACATAATGACATCCTCAACTTTTTTCCTCGCCGTCTTTTATCCCTGACTAAATATGTTCCCACAGAAAACCATCTTGGCAGATGTCCATGTTAAACGTGTCATTCAGCGTAAGAGTAATTTTATGGCAGGTCTTTGACGGCGTTTTTTAGGAGCATTTCCTTGAGTAGTTTGATTTAACATGTGACTCTGAACTATAATGTCCTTTGCCACTTGTACATTTATTTAGGGAACAGAAAATGCAGTTTTTTTCTTTATTTATGTTATACCGTAAAGCATGATGTTTGGGCAGAAGCAGTGGTCGTAAAGTCATTGAAGCACTGAATGTTTGTTTAAGGTGGGTGAATTGACTCGCAAATACTGAACCACACCCATATTTGCTTAAATGGGGTACTTTTTTATTCTTCTCTTATGAATGAAATGGACTCATTTGTCACTCACCATACCCCTTTTTTGTGTTTTTAGTGCCCATATTTACATAACCACGTAATCTAGGTCCCTTTTGAAATCCTAGCAGGTGAATTTTTTGGCTGTGGACTCAAACCTCAGCAAATGTTTGTTCTGAACAAAAATTGTTTCATGGCATATACCAAACTGAGCACTTAATCAAAATGTTCAGATGATTTTTATTTTGTGAGTTAAAAGCCAGGCCTGTTGATGGGGCATATACCAAACTGAGCACTTAATCAAAATGTTCAGATGATTTTTATTTTGTGAGTTAAAAGCCAGGCCTGTTGATGGGCGTCTTACCAGACATGGTTAGATCTAATAATTTTTGTCTAATACTGTCTGGTAATGCCGTCCATTACATGCTAATGTCATCTCAACCCATCGAATGAAAGAATAACTTCATTGTGCTTGATAGAAGGATGTAGAAAATGTCATTTTCCTATCAACATATGCAAATCAAGCTCCTGTCATGCTAACTTTTATCAAGAAACGTTACCTAAGTCGTTAGGATGCAAACGTTGGCTATAACTCCCAACAGTCTTCACATATGTTGTTAACAGGCTGTATTTATATATGTCTAGAGAAACTGTGAATCCTGCACTGGAAGATTGATACTTTGCAATTCTCTTCCATGTGTTATGAATCAAAGTTTCTGCAATAAACCTGCAAGAAAAGTAATTTGGTCTTGGCAAGATAGACATCTGGGACATGCACTTGTATGTATATTTTATGTTTTTGCCCACTGTATTTTGTTTCAAGTAATTACATCATAATTCTTCTGATATGTACCGTAAAATGAGGCTACTACAATATGCATATTAATACACAGAGTCTATTCGGAGCCCAAGTAAAAAGCTAGATCAGAAATGGGCATGATAAAAGGATTTGTCACATGCTGATTACCCAACACTACGATCCTCCAGTGTTACCATGGTAACTAAATTCCGCATGGAAAAAAGCCCACAGTGTTCATTTTGTAACAGTATGTTGACTAGTTTCTTTCCAACTATCTGCTGATTTGCAAATATCCGGGAGCAACGAATGTGGATTTAACATCAATTGTAGCGTGTTTAAAGGTGCAGAAATAACGCAAACGCTTCAGACTTTAATTGAGTGTGTCTGAGACATTTCTTTCGATTGTATCAGGTCAGTCAGGCATGTTTTCAGCGGTCAGGTAAGGTGTATGTTAATGGCTGTCAGTAAATCTGGGTCTGGCTCTGCTGCTGGTCTGGTCATTGTGTTCATGTGACTCCTCACTGGGTCGACCGGAATGCCTGGCCTCAGAGCAAAGCAAGATCCAGTTACATGTGAACAGAGCTCCTTTTTAACTACCTCAATCTGCCCTGTTCTGCCAGGACCTCATTGTGTTGCTGTGGAAAGCACATAGTCATAGTGAGGTGCAAGGACAGCAGGACAGTGATGCGTAAAAGAGCTTTTTAACTTTATGTACTCAAACACAAACTACTGTGAATGGTAGTTGAAGTTGAAATGTAAAATGACACAATGGCTGAATAAAGTTCTGACACAAAACCAACACAGTGGCCCTTTATTTGATGTTTCTGTTATCTCTGAAATATTGGTCTTTCACAGAGGGGTTTGTCTGCTGCTGTAATGCAGCATTTGGCACCCAACTTTAAACTATGACAGAAGGACCTTTGAATCTCTTTTGTCATTGGTTGGAGGAGGAGTACAGCAACTAAAAATAACCATGTTTAGGATTACAAAGGATCTTTTGTTCATTTTCAAGTTTCAAGATTGTTTTATATATGGAGCCCATTTAAAAACGGCAAGCACGTCTGACCAAAGTGCTGAACAAACAATCATAAAACACAGGACAACCCACAGATTAATACCATAAACTCAGTGAATTATTTTCTGAATGTACATGTCTAATGTTTAGGAAAGAAGTCACTTATGCTCACAGAGACTATATTTATTTGATCAATTGATCAACATTTCTTATTATTATCTACAGTCAAACCAAAAATTATTCAAACACCAGCTATAGTTTTTAATATTTTTTAACCAGTGGTGCAGGACACTTAATTTCATTTTACGTAAGTGAGGATAGCATAATAAAGTAAACTGTGACATATTGTACCCAAAAATTCTTTGTACAGTGAACTACCAGTAAAATTGATAAAACATTTGGGACCAAAAATTATTCAGGCACTTTGACCTGGCCATGTTTTGCTTAAGTGTTTTTCTTTAATTGCTAATTAGACCTTTTTACACCATAAACTGAACAAAATTAAGCATTGCTAAGGTTGGCCCAACAAAGTATTGATAGTTGTGTAAATATTATCACAACAACAGTTGTCTGAATAAGGTTTGGTTGATTGTAATCCATTACATACCTTTCTATCAAAGTTATCTGACATTATCAAGATTAATTTGTTAATTTGACACAGTTTAACTCTTGTATTTTATAAAAAAATTTTCTAAACTATAGTGAATAAACTGTGATAATGTGAGAAATGTTGAAGATGTCTGAATGAATTTGGGCTAGACTGTATGTTGAAAACAGTTGTGCAGTTTATATTTTTGCTGTTTAATATTTTAATATATTACTGTCACTTTTGGTCAATTTAATGCATCTGTGCTGAATAAAATATTAATTTCTGTCGTGTGTGTGTGTGTGTGTAAATAATAAATATACACAGTACATATACTGTGTATATACTATGTGTATAATCGTTTGACGGCACTAATATATGTGTGTATATATATGACTCATTCTAGAATTACGGGGACATTTCAAGCTGAGAAAGAATTTATTTTTGTTAAACTTTTTTTTATTTTCATAGAACACGCTTTAAATGTAATATTTTCTATATTTGCTGATCATAAACTTGTAAGATTTTAAATATTTATTCCCAAAATCAATGTACTAATAGAAAAATCTGTCAACTCTGTTGTAGACAAATTGGGTCAAACAAATACAGTTAACAAATGTAACACAATTTAAAACCCTGTCCTCCTAGAAGAAAATCTGTCTTAATCCGTTAATTCAACTTAAACCTAAAAATATATAGACTTTTTGTTTTAGATTAAAAATATCAACAGGTTTAATTGAAAAGTTGGCAACATATCTCTCTCGCTCTCTCTCTCTCTCTCTCCATATATATATATATATATAACGCAGTGCGTATTTTCTGTTTGACCCATGTGGGCCATGGTTGGCATTGGGCACCCTTAGTTGGAGAAATGGAGATGCACAGTGTTGCCAACTTGGCAACATTGCAGACCCCTTTAGCAACTTTTTTCCCTTCAAAAAAAGCGTCCAAACCTTATTTAGTCTCTGAGAATCGCCCTGTACTGCTGTACGAGCGTGCACACACATCTCTCTCTCTCTCGCGCTCTCTGCGTCTGCTCAGTTTCTGTTCAGCACGCGCACACATCTCTCTCTCTCGCTCTCTGCGTCTGCTCAGTTTCTGTTCAGCATGCACACACATCTCTCTCTCTGCGTCTGCTCAGTTTTTGTTCAGCATGCGCACACATCTCTCTCTCTCGCTCTCTGCGTCTGCTCAGTTTTTGTTCAGCGCGCGTCAGAGTAGAGCTGTGCTTTAATTCAGTTAAAGACATATTATTTTGCTTGCTTCTCTAATTGTACATTATGCAAGTATAGCCGAAATCACAGCACAGCTATTGTCATTATCGTTTGTGTATTTGATTTCATAAAATGACGGCTCGATTATCAGGATTTTTGTGCAGATTAACACCTTGGAAGGGAGAGCTGGTTATTTAGTTAATGGATCGCATTTCAATCACTATGTCATATTCATTCCGTCTTCTGACGACAGAAACAGTAAAATATATAAATTAAAAACAGTTTTATTGATAATTTAGCTGTATCAAAATATAGTATTTGTGCACAGAGAGGCAAACAAATGCAATAATAAATAATATAGGATATGTACATTTTGCATGTTCAGAAGAAGTGAGCTGCACTGTCTGCAAAAATGTAAACCGGTTTGTGTCAGTAAATTGCTCAGTGCAAAGAAAGAGAAGTGATGGGAATCCGGTATTTATTTTTGCATGTGTCTACTAGACATGAACAAGTTCTTTGAAAAACATCTATGACCTTTGAAACATGTCTAGTCTTCATGCTCTAATAAACACACATTTGCATAAAGCATCCATATTTGTCCATGCCCATGTTGATTGGAGTATTAAAAACTTGAAAAGTGTTAATTTAAGGTACATTTAGAACAAATAAAAATGTGTGATTAATTGCGATTAATCACGAGTTAACTCATGACAATCATGTGATTAATCGTGATTAAATATTTTAATCGATTGACAGCCCTATATATATATATATATGAACACAAAATATTCTGTAAAAAGTCATGAATATTACATTGTATTACATCACTAGAATCTCAGAAAATTTCCAGAGTAATTACATATTTGTGAAAAGTGACATGGCTTCAGGGTGAGATCCTGTTTAAAATACATTATTATAATTTAAAGTTAATAGCTGCGATACGCCCAGACAGGATCTTAAATGCTTCCAAGTGTTCAGTTGACTCATTAAATTAGAAACATTTCTTAGAAGTAGCAAAGGTGTTTCCCAGATGTTTTCCTATGATCCCAATGTAAGTTACACCACACCATTATATAGTACACTACATCAGCATTAGTAACTATTTATCAATTTATTGGTACTAATTTGATATTCAAGCAAAGAATTGTGAATATTCATGTTTGTTTGCAATTAAAATAAAAATAGGTAAATAATAAAACAACAAAATGTTTTTGAGCATTAAGTAAGTTAGAGTTAAATAAGTTCAAGTGAAGGCAGCAGAAGTGCCTGCCATCGCGTGACATCACAAGAGAATTCCACATTGCCGGAAACACTGGAGAATTCCAGCACTGGTCTGTGCTTGCTCAGATGTAGTCAAACTAGATTCCAACCAACAGAGGGTGAGGTTAACCTAGGATTGCTAATGAAGTAGAACGGGACGTCAAGAAGAACACGTGTTTAAACGGCTGTGACATAGCTTTAGGGTGAATAAGTAGTCTTCATACTGATTTGTTTGCAAAAGGTTTTTATCACAACTCCTAACCACATATTCTTGATTATTATGGTCATTCTGTTCTCAGCAACTGCAAACTGCAAAAAAGAAAAAGATAAGTAGATGTTTTTTGGGGGGGTTTGTTTCTATATCTGAATGTTTAAAGGGCCTAGTGTTCCTTATCTCATTGATGCTCCTCCTTGTACAAAATAACCATGTCACCCTTCATTTGCTTCACTAATACGCCAGTTGATCATGTTCTAGTGACTGAGAAACAAGTAATTGTTGGCATAACATGATGACAATAAGATGACATCACTCTATCACCAACTGTTAAGGGTATACAATTGCATTGTTTGTCCTATCCACTCCTCCACTCGTCATGTCTCAAAATTATGGTGAGTTTTAGAAGCATTAAAAAAATTCTATAAAAAGTGCACATTGGTTTATTGTATGTACGCAAACGATTCAGTACTTCCTGGTTGGTGGCAATGACGAGGAATAGGTCAGTCCTCCAAAAACAAATATACAGTCTCTTTTCACTCATACACACACGCACACACACATACTCATAAGCAGATGGTGAGCCAGGGGAGTTACATGGCTGTGAAACAAACCTGTTTTCTTTGTCCACATACACAGCACTCTGTACACAGCGTCTATCAGATTGCAGCCTACTGGCAAGGTGTGGCTGAAACCAGCAATGTACTAACATAACTACAAGCCATATCTGACAACATGAAGCTACTGCATTATATTTCTTGAAATGAGTGGTGTAGTCGGTTCTTTCCCTCCATGAATTCCTGATCACACTGGATTAATCTACTCATTGAGCAAGACCTAGCCGAAACTATTGGGATTGTTTGCAAGCCGGTTTAAGGGGGGGAACGTCAAATGAGTGTCAGGAGTGGGATTACAGTTAACTGCCACTGGTGTCTGGGTGTGTCTTCCAGTCGGTTGTTATAAAGAGCAGTAATTTTCACACTTTCTGGGAGACACCCTGAAATTTAGGATATGTGCTTAATGACTAGCACCTCTGAATATAAAACATTAATACAACTCTGAAGAATCTAAATATCCACAAAAAGGTCAAAATCTCTGTCTCTGCTGCAAAACGTGGAAGTCCAAATCTAATTTTAACCCGGAAATAAATTAAACGTTTTTAGAATTTGTAAACAATAAAAATAAAATATATTTCAGATTTTGCACTATTTCTAGGTCACTGTGATTGTGTGACACAGAGTTGGGGAGTAAGTTACATGTAATGGAATTAAATCAGCATACTATCATCTCAAAAACATTACAAGAATTAGAAGTTTTGTTTCCAGTCAAGATTTGGAGAAACTTGTTCATGCCTTTAGCAGGGTGGATTATTGTCTCCTCACCGGCCTTCCAAAGAAGACCATTAGACAGCTGCAGCTCATCCAGAACACTGCTGCCAGGATTCTGACTAGAACCAGAACATCTGAGCATATCACACCAGTCCTCAGGTCCTTACACTGGCTTCCAGTTACATTTAGGATTGATTTTAAAGTACTTTTACTCATTTATAAATCACTCAATGGCCTAGGAGCTAAATACATTGCTCACTGAATATAAACCTAACAGACCACTCAGATCAGTAGCATCGAGTCAGTTAGAAATATCAAGGGCTCACACAAAACAAGGGGAGTCCACTTTTAGCAATTTTGCCGCCTGCAGTTGGAATCAGCTTCCAGAAGAGATCAGATGTGCTAAAACATTAGCCACATTTAAATCAGACTCAAAACTCATCTGTTTAGCTGTGCATTTGTTGAATGAGCGCTATGTCCAAACTGATTACACTATGTATAATCATTTTCTAGTCTTAACTGTTTTAAATTAATCTAAAATCGATTTTTATATAATTTTGTTTTTATTGTTGTGATAGGTTTTTGTTTTGTTTTTGTAATTCCTTGTTTTAATTATAATTTTAATATCTATTTCACTTTCTTTTATGTAAAGCACTTTGAATTACCACTGTGTATGAAATGTGCTATATAAATAAACTTGCCTTGCCTTAAATAATTTTAACTGTGATATGTTCCAATTACAGAAAAATGTGTAATTAAATTACAGTTGCTTAAGAAAAGGTTAACAATTACAAAAGGGGTTACGTCTGAATATTTTCACACATATACAGATGTGATTGATTTCTTTTCCAAATTGCATTGCTTTAAAATATGAGACGCCAAATGTTTCAGGAGTTTAGGACACAGAATAGGACACATGCTTAACTTGATTGCTATTTGAGTTTATAAGCTTTGTTTTAAGATGAACTGTTTTCTTCCTAGGCTTTGTTAGATGCCAGTGTTTCCTGTCACAGGTACTAAAACAGTATCGTAGCTATTAAACTATGTCTTGTTATGATTAAAATGTTATGACAAATCGTTGCTAATACTCTCATAACACATTATTGTTAACACATGATTAGAATGTAGTAAATACGACCTATGAAGATCTGTTTGGCGTTATCTTTCTTATTCGAGTAATTGCATAGAGACAGGTGTGTTTGGGTTTGATATTTATTGAGGGTTTGCTCTTTGTTTGATGTTTTACATTTATGGTTTGCTCATGACAACACAATCCTGAAAAAAACATAAAGAGATGAATAAGCCTTTATGCAAACCAAGAAATTAAACCCACCGCCTAATAATTTTTAATAGGACATTCATCCATGTTCCATAACAACATAAGAAGAACCAGTAAGGATTTAGTGCGTTTTGTTTTAACCTACAATAGATCTAATTTCCCCATGGCAAATGTGTTTTACACCTAATTGAACACAAAGCTTAAGAGAGATAAGACAAACGACATCAGTGGCACAATGCATTGCATTCTCACATTACTGTAACGCCAAAACGGTGATCTGCAGACAATTAATAATGAATGGTGTTAGGTTTGAAACGCTGGGAGTCATTTCCTGGTGATTCTTTTGTTCTGAGATTCTAGCCTTCAGTAGCAGCTGTTGCTAAGACACCCATTTCCTAGGTAACAAGCAGTTGTTTACATTGGCCTGGCTAGTTTGGTGAGCATTGAGTTAGCATGCTCCAAAAGTCTTTTAAGTAACGTTACATGGACTGAATAAACAATGATATACTACCATATCATACAAACACGACCGGTTTAGTTGTTCCCAGAGGAGACAGGAACATTTAAAAAGAGGAACAGAAGAATAAACATATTTTGTGACCTCCAAATTCAGTGTAAGTTTAATACAATTTGTATTTCCTAAATGGCTAACGTTAACGTTAATCTTATTTTTCCTGGTTCGCCGTAGCCAGTTAGGTAACCCTTAACCAATGTCCAGTAACTTACTCTGTCAATTTTTCATGTTCAAAAATAAATTTTCTCTGAATGACTAATTTGCTGTTTAAAACTCCTCATATGAGTGTATGCCTGTATAATTCAGTTTAGACCGAGAATGTTTAGCGTCCGTGGTATAGAAGTGATCGCTGCGAGGCGCTGGCGGAGTGAGGGAGCGCAGCCTCCGCCGTGTTGCCAGATCCAGCTGTTATTCGCGTCTTTAGACTTGTCTTTTCTACTTAATTTGACCGTTTAGAAAGTTAATAAAGTGAGGTATTGCCATTTAGAGCTAGCGATATCTTTATATGATTTTCAAAAGATTATGTTTGATATATTTTCTGTTATCATTTTTTTTAACGTTAACGTTACATAGCTATATCTGGCACGTAAACTGATAGTAATCATAAAAGCCCACGGGCAGGATACATATTTTCCGCAAAGAAAACAACAACAACAACAACATCATTTTGTATCATCAACGCTATCAGAAACAGTTGGCATTTAACACTAGTACACAGCTCTGCAGATCAATATGTTAGCCTTCAGAATGAAATGAAAAATGCAAAAACTAGCCACGAATACGTTTTTTTTTTGCTATTTAATTCAGTATAGTAGTTTTATTTTGTAAAATCATGCCAAAACATTCATAAAAGCACTGGACAACGTTACCATTTATATAGCAATGGTTATTAATGAAAACTATAAGCTAACAATTTTGTTACATGAATAATAAACAACATATACAATTATCCACCCTAACCTATAGTAAAGTATTAACAAATTTGTTTCAACAATTTAATTTAACAACGTTCATCTCTCTAAAACAGAGCAAACATCTTTCACACACATCTACATATGTCTTGTTTAAAGTGTTAGTGTATGAGTTGTGTGTGTAGGGGTTATTATAGCACAATTCTTAACCCCACCCGAGACCTCACTAATTGTCAAACCCTGGTTACGGCATGTATCTGATGTGTATTTTATGTCTTTAATTATGCATTTTAAATTGTATTAATTAAAATAAATAGTTTTACCTTAATATAAATGTATTGTTTTGCTAAAATGAATGCTAGTGCTCAAATATTTTTTGATACTGCAGTTTCAAGGTTATTTTCTCAAGCAACTCCTCTGTTTTATTCCAGTGACCACAATAAATACCAAGCTGAAACGTAGCCGTGCATGTCTGATGTTGCTTTTTTCCGGATCACTGGCTTTACAGAGGTCAGTCGGGCAGTGCTGCTGGAAAAATCTTTTTTTCTCTGTAGATCTGGGCTGGCTGGAGAGGAGTGACTGTGATGTCATGTGAGAGCTGGGTTGAGCCCCGTCAGCACAGAGAAGAGCCAGGTGCTGGACCGAGACAGGACACACAGCATGTCCGTGGAGACTCCCAGCAGACGATGGACAACCAGGGCCAATCAGATGAGGAGGAGAAGGGCAGTCTGCTGAATGCAGGGGTGGAGGTCATGGTGCTACAACATGGGAATGAAGCTGGAATGGAGAAGGAGAAGAACAAGGAGACACAGAGGAGGAGGCAGGTCGCTCACAGAGTAAAACATACAGATGGAGCCCTGCCAGGTATGTAAGAGTGTTTGTGTTGTAGATGGGAGACAATCATGGATTCTGTACAATAGTCTATAGTGAAAAAGTGGTGTTCATTTATTAGGGGATATTAGTGAGTAGTATTACTGATCTCAACATGGCTGCCCCCATGAGGCAAAAAGCTCCATGTAAAATAGTTTATATAAGGATGCTGATTATTATATATAGATATATATGTGTGTATGTATGTGTATATATGTGTATGTATGTGTATATATATTCAGTTTTTTAGCCTTTGTTTGGATAGGACTGAATATATTTTAAGTATTATTTGTTTCTTTGTATCTACAACTTGTTTAATAAAAGAAAGATTACCGAGTGCAGCCATAAAACACTATAACTTGTAACTGGGAATAGTATATGTGACCCTGGACAACAAAACCATTCATTTTATTAATATTTACATTTTTTTCGCACCCTCAGATTCCAGATTTGCAAATAGTTGTATCTCGGCTAATTAATGTCCTATCCTAACAAAATATACATTTAGAAAGCTTATTTATTCAGCTTTCCATAAAACAATGACCCTTATGACTGGTTTTGTGGTCCAGAGTCACATATATGGTCTTATAATTAATATTTCACTATCATTATAAATACAAAACAGCAACAATAATATGAATAATTCTTAGTAGTACTATATTATTATTATTATTATTAAAATTGAATTATGCTAGTAAGATTTTGTATGAAATTTATATTTACAATTATTTTAGTTATTAAATTATTATTATTATTTATAATTATGTTTGTAATTCTTATTATTATTTTTTAAATATCTTATGTTTAAGAAAAAATTCAAACATGTATAATATTTCTTTTTAATAATTTACATAAAAACTATTTGAATATATTGTAGTATTGGTAGTATCGATCCGTTTTATAGCCATAGTAATTGTAGAATGACTTATTTAATCAGTATTGGCTGAGTGCCAGCAAACAAACTAGACAACATGATACAGAGTTAAGTCTAGTCAGGCGTGCACTCATGGGTCAGGAAGAGGAGGTGAGAGAAACACCTTCTCGGATCAGGTGTCTCCCACTACTGCAACTTCAATCTAAAATATAGTCTACGTATTATTTGTATGAATTAAGAAAGTGAAGTTCCTTTGTATTTATTGTGTGTACATGATCAGTGAGTGTCTCATTTGTTGAGAGGGACAGAGACAAGCGGCCTGAAGATCCAAGGGGCCCTGGACCCTTCTTCTATTTTGGGGAAGCAATGGGGCCTCCATGTGAGTGGTGTTGGATGGGATATTGATTTTTATTTTTAACATATGATTTGTAATGTTTTATAAGGTGCACAAATTATACAATTTGACTTAATGAATTGTGGCCTTTAGTCTTTCTTTGGCCTTTAGTCTGCAGTAGGTCCATGAGAGGCCTGCTACTATATAATTAGTATATATCAGTGGCTTATAATGAATAATGAAATTTTACAAAATAAAATTTTGGAGATTCGCCACTTCTTGAGATTTTATCAAACCATTTTTAAAGCCTTTCAAACATGACATGGTCTGATCTGATATTTAGAGTTGTATCATATTGTGAGAGTCGAGGCTGGCAGCGCATATATGACAAGACCAGGATGGACTACAAGCTGAAATGGTGTGAAAATAAATCACCTGCTGCCTACTACAGCTTCAGAGCAGGTGATCTGTTTTGTTATGTCAGGTTCACAGCAATCATGAAAAAAGCATTCTACACTTTGTCGGTTTATTTTCGTACAGGTGGCCAGTTGATTTACCAGATACCCAATAATAAGGTCCTGACCACTAAGATAGGCCTTCTGAACAGCCTGCGGGAGTTTGACAGAGTCAGCAGCAAGGTCAACTATGGACGTGGAAACAGGTTATTAATGGAAAACTTTACCAGAGTAACATAACAAAATGTGTAGACACTGCAATATTATTCTCCTCCTTTTGTTTACATGTTGCAGGAGGATGAGGCTGGAGGACTTCTTTCCTGTCACTTTTCGTATGGATATGAAAGATGAAAGAGAGGCATTCTTTAATGGTATGACTAGGTTAAATATATGGACAGATACAGGTGATAAAGAAATACTGTTTCAAACGGTTTGGGGTTCTTCAGATTAAAAAAAAGTCAGTTGTTTTTGGCAGTGGTCTCATACTTACCAAGGTTTAGAATTTACGATTTAAAAGAAAACAGTTTAAAATAATTGTTATTAATTTTATATTTTAAATAATTTGTTGCTGTGATATCAAAGCTGAATTTGCAGCTGCCATTTCCACAGTCTTCAGTGTCACATTGTTAATATCTTTTATATTTTTGTAGAATCTGTGATTCATTGTTTTTTCAGTGTTTAATTTTATACAAGTATGAAATTGAATAGAAGTATGAAATTATTTATATACACTACTGTTTCAAAAAAAAAGTGTCTTGTTTTCAAAACTGTGCATTTATTCTAAACAGCATTTATTAAAATATTAATATTTTGTTACAATAACACTGGTATTCAAGTTAGTTGTTTTGTTTTTCATATTTTGTCCCTTTTTTTATAAATAATATTTTATTCATTTCAAATATTTTATATGTTAATTTTTTTAAAATAAATTTAATACAAAATAGTTTTTTTCAAAACATCATTTTGGATAAATAGTTTTGTCTAACTTCATTTAATCTTTTAAAAAAAAGTTTGTGTTTCCAAAAATAAAAAAAAGAGGTAGCACAACTGTTTTCAGCATTGATAATAAATCATCATATTAGAATGATTTTTCAAGGATCATGTGACACTGAAGACTGAGTATTGACTGCTGAAAATTCAGTTTTGTCATCACAGGAATAAATTATATTTTAAAGTGTTTTAAATATAAAGTATATACAGATTCCTAACTTTGGAAATAAACACAGTACTGGATCTAATGAGTGTAAAATTGATGTGGCCTTCAGGAATATGCAATGATAAATCCAGCATGTGGATCTGCAAGCCCACAGGCCTTAACCAAGGCCGTGGTATTTTTCTACTGCGGACACCAGAAGACATAACCGCATTCAGAGAACGACTGCAGAACACAATAGAGCAGCAGTCACCTTTCAATTTGCCACAAGCTCGGATTGTCCAACAGTGAGTAAAGCTGACAATTTCAAAAGGTCACATGCTCTAATTATATGTAATCATGCTGTGAATCTTGCCTTCAGTGTCCTATAATCCTGCCGAATCCATGGCCAATGCCACAGGCATCAATCAAAAAGAGCTTGATGTCTACATTCTGAACTTTTCATTCAGAAATCAGTCAGCATTACAAAATACAGTAGCTATACCACAGAGGAAGCTAACAGGGATCTCCGGCACTGCAGGGAGGCAGTGATCGGGTCACGGGCTAGTTTCTGTCATGCTAGCAAGACAAAACTACAAAGATTTCTTTTTCATTTTAAGGATGTTAGAACAGCATGGCAAGCGATTCACTGAAATCTGCAGCAGTATTAAAGAGTGCACAAAATTAAGACAAAAATTTGTAAATAAATATTTAAAAATACTAGTTAAATGAATACTAATTAAATAATTGTACTTTTATTATATATTAAATTAATATATGAATACATAATAAAAACACCTGATACATATTCACATTCAATTAATATAATCAATCATCAGTAATAATGTTTTTGTGTTTTATGTTCTTCTCATTCTTTAAGGTACATCCAGAACCCTTTGCTACTAAAAGGCCGGAAATTTGATGTGCGCTCATATTTTCTAATTGCTTGCACCTCGCCATACATGGTGTTTTTTTGTCACGGTTACATCAGATTGACATGTAACCTGTATGACCCAAACTCAGACAATATCACAGCCCACCTGACCAACCAAGTAAGATAATGTGTATTAAAAGCTTGATTAATAATAATACTGTACGTATGTAATGTATGTATGTGTATATATGTAAGATACTGCATTTTCTTCTTTCAGTACATGCAGAAGAAACATCCTCTCTACAGCCTGCTTAAAGAGGAGACCGTTTGGTCCATGGATCGCTTCAATGCATACATTAATGACACGTACATGCTTCCGAAGGGTCTGCCTAAAGATTGGGCTCTGGGTCCTTTTGCAGTGAGTTTGATCATTATTTTAATAATTTGTATAGGTTTATATAATGTTATTATCAATAGTAATTAACTGATAAGATCTGTTAATCTGACTTAGTAGGGATGTCTACATGTATCTTTTAAAGTAATAACTGCAGGTACCGTTGTCATGGTAACAGTGGTTTTGGGAGTATATGAAATTTTAAAAGGGAAGCTCATCAAATATATTGAGAAAGATGAAACCGAATAGGGAAATAAAAATGTGCTAAATGAAGGGTAGCATTATATCTTGGAGATCAAAACATAATTACATTTTTGACAGGGAAATATCAACAGATGAACGACATTTGATTTGAGTTTTCAATAGTTAAACTGCATCCTAACCAAGTGTTTGTTTTGTCATTCTACAGAAACGGATGCAACATATCATCATGCAGTGCTTCCAAGCTGTCAAAGCCAAGCTGGACTGCAAACTTGGCTACTTTGACCTAATTGGTTGTGACTTCTTGATTGATGAGGATTTCAAGGTGAGGCACAAAAGAGTGTTTATAAGAGCAAAATGTGTGTGTATTTGATGCACGAAAGGCTTATAGAGCCAGAGACAACAGATTAGTTTTACAATTATCCTCTGTAAGACGCATTACAAATAGAAAGTCTTTATTTATCTCTTCTGTAATCTCCTTAGTTTCTTCAAGACAATTATGATACAGTTTTCTAATGCTAGCATGATTCTCTGCAAACACGATATATTCAGAGTCCGGGTGTCCCCTATGGAGCATCCTAAATTCAATCCCTGCCAAGCAGTTTCCAGGCAACCTGTGTACCGTCAGCGTAAACATGCCGTCCCCAAGCCAGGAACATTCTGGTCTCCAGGTTACCGGATCATTATGGATTCACACATAACAACCAACATCATTTACATTGCACAGCATTCACACATCCAACTATTACAGTACCTTTACGAGTCTTGCATTAGAAATATTCAATACTTGACATCCTTCACTGAAATGTGTACATGATGTGATTCACATTGTGTTATCATGTCACGTGTTTACACTGTCACCTCCACAGCAATTACAAAAATGAGTGTGATAAGCATATTTGTATTTCAGGCAAAATATTCGTGATTACTGTGAAATAAATAGTTATTTGAGTAGGGTAAGACTGCCATCTTCTGGCGAAAGTCTGCTGTAGGCTTTTTGTTGCTGGTACTTATAAAGGAAGGGGTGACTAGACATGTAAACAAAGATCATATTGTAATTATTTGGTTTCTCTTTATTTTAATGAATTAGATCAGAGGATAGTTATTTAGATTTTGTGCTTTATTGTTTTGGATGTATACTGATATTGTCGTCAGTCACTGAGAATCGTTTATAGTTATTCTGAGCAGTGTTCATGGTTCAAATGTGTGTTGATGGCTGTTTAGTAGTATGACAGAGTAGGTTATGGTATAGTGTAGTTCATCACATATTTATCATGGTCAAAATAGACAAATGCATATATCTCATAAATTATATATATATGATAATTCATCAATTATTTATAAAATGAAAAGCATTATACATTTTTTAAATGTATTTAAAAATGTATACACTGCTGTTCAAAAGTTTGGGATCAGTAAGATTTGTAGTGTTTTTTGAGTCTCTTATGTTCATCAAGGCTCATTTATTTGATCAAAATGACAGAAAAAACTGTAATATTGTGAAATATTATTGCAATTTCTAATGTTGGTTTCCTATTTTAATATACTTTCAAATATAATTTATTTCTGGGACACAGTGCTGAGTTTTCATCAGTCATTACTCCAGTCTTCAGAGTCACATGATCAATCAGAAATCATTCTAATATGCTGATTTATTATCAGTGTTGAAACTATTGTGCTTTTTATTTATTGTTTTGGCAACCTGTGATGCTTTTATCTTTATTTTATGAATAAATAGTTAAAAAGAACAGAATTTATTCAAAACACATCCTTGTTGAATAAAAGCATAATTGTATATTTAAATCTAACTTTTGAATAGTAGTGTATATGTAATTTCAATGTATTTTTTATTTATCAAATAATCCTGAAAACAAAAGTATCACAAGTCCAAAAAATATTAAGCAGCACAACTGTTCCCAACACTGATTATAAATCAGAATATTAGATACATAAAAAAAATCCAATCTTTTGAATGGCAGTGTGACATTATTAATACATCGACAGCATTAACTACAAAATGATTTCATTACAGACATCTGGTCACTTTAACAAAACGCCCCTTTTATCGTCATAGCCCGAGAGGTCACTTAACTTGTGATGTGCTTGTTTTGGACAGGTCTGGTTGCTCGAGATGAATTGTAACCCTGCCCTGCATACTAACTGTGAAGTACTGAGAGATGTAATACCACAGACAGTCACCGAGGCACTTGGTGAGTTGTTTGTTTAATAAAATAACCTCATATAGATCAATTATGTACAAACAAATGTGTTTTAAATGTGACGTAACAGTATAAAATATGCATTTCTAAATGAGATAAAAACCTTGTAGTTTGTTTGAATAATGCATGCGTGTGAAAGTTGTGAAAATGTCTTAGCACTTGATAAAATGAGGTGTGATAACACTTGATGTAGATGTGAGATCTTTTCGTTTCAGACCTTACTTTGGAAATCTTCAATAAGTCTTGCTGTGGACTGAAACTGCTGCCGCTAAACAGTCAAAGAGATTTTCTATTGCTGTATAATGGAGAGACTGTGGCCATAACCAAACAGAGACACAAAACCACCGGGCCTTTATCAACCCTTCATCTGAAGAGCAGCTCCGCCCACATTAACACTAACAAAACTGGAGCCAATGCAACACAAACAGGGAAATCAACCAATAGGGCCAGCAAATATTCTGAAACTCAAGCCAAATGTCCGGTCCCTTCCACTGCCTTCCTCTCTTCCTCTGCTTTGTCCAGTACCATCCCACCTTCACAGCAGACTGTGGAGTTACCATTGAAAGAACCTTCACCTATATCCCAGAAGCCTCTGATATCCAAAGCTCAAGAAACAAATCAGCCTCGACCACACCAGTCCAAACCCCAGCGTTCTCGTGTTGTGCTTCAGCTTAGCAAGTGCACCTGGCAACATCCTGCAGCGATATCCAACCTCAACGTGCCTCCACAACCGGTAAGATGTGCTATTAGATCATTGTCTACACCAGCCCTGAGCAAAGGCTCAAACACCACACAAAGACTTGGAGCTCAAGGTCGCCAGACAGACAAAATGGAGCACATGAGCTGCAACCTAAAAACATCCAAGATTCATTTGGCTGAGCCATGCTCCCTCCACACTGTGGGGACAGAAACGAAAGAGAACAAAGAAAAGGAACATAAGGATGATGGATGATTGATGACAAATATAGTCCAATTGTTATTATAAGGGATTTTTCTCAGACTGATGAGAATTTGCTTCTGCTTATGACTAATGTTGTTCCTCATCAACAGAAGCATCATGTCATTCAAATGGATGCTCCTAGTTAAAAACAAATTCAACATTTAATTTTTAAGTTTAACGTGACTTCACGTTATTTGTATGTTTATTAGTAAAAACAAACAAAAAAATATTATATTTGCATGTCACCCAGGCCACTTATATATCTAAACAATGTCCAATTGATTCACACCTTTCTCATCTATTGTGTTCTCATGTTGATCACAACTTTTGACCAAACAAGTTTTCCTTGGTTTCTCATCAAGGCTGCATTTTTTAAAACAAAAATACAGTACAACTTTAATATTGTGTAAAATCATGTGTATATAACGTGTGTGTGTCTGTGTGTATACAGTGACTTGCGAAAGTATTCTTTCCCCTTCCTTTTTTTCATGTTTTATGTTGCTGCCTTATGTTAAACTGCTTTAAATTACTTTTTATGCACTTCAGTCGACACTATATATAATGACAAAGCAAAAACAGAATTGTTACAATTTTGTAAATTAAAATCAAAAATAGAAAATGTTTCAAACTTCTTCCCTTAAGGGTAACAGAGACTGCATGCTTTCTGAACTCTTCCCCAGATGTGTGGCTTGATGCAATCCTGTTTCTGAGCTATGCAGGCAGTTTTGTTTACTTCAGGGCTTACTTTTTGCTCTGATATGTATTATCAGCTGTTGGACATTTTATTAAGACGTGTGTGCCTTTCCAAATCATACCCATTCAATTGAATTTGCCACAGGTTACCTTCACTCAAAGTCTAGTAACACCTTCAAGCAATATGAATGCTCCTGAGCTAAATTTCAGCTGTCCCAGATAAGGGTACAAATAATTATGTAATGGAATCATTTAAGTTTTTATTTTTATAAATTTGCAAAGATGTTAAAAACGTGTTAGTTTTGTTTTGCCATTATGTTGTATGGTGTAGATTGATGTGGAACTTTTAATTTTCAATTAAAAGCAGTTTGACATAAGGCCGCAACATAATAAAATGTGAAAAAAATGAAGGGGTGTGAATACTTCCGCAAGACACATATATATATACATTTTTAAATAAATATTTTAAATATAAATTATTTTTTAATGTAATTTATTCCTGTAGTGGCAGAGTTCAGCAGCCATTACTAGTATACAGTGTCACATAATCCTTGAGAAATCGTGTTGATTATTGATAAATGTTACTATTATCAATGCTGAAAACTGTTGTGCTTCTTAATATTTTATGTAAACCGTGATACTATGTTTTTGTTTTTTCAGGAGTCTCTGGTGAATACAAAGCTCAAACATGGCACAACATTTATTTGAAATATAATTGTTTTTGTAACATTGTAATTTTTGGTCAGTTTAATGTGTCCTTGCTTTATAAATCTATTTCTATCCAAAAAAAAAAAAAAAGAATTTTTGGGGTTTGAGGATGTCTTATCGCACAACTCTGATGCTATAAAATATGCTTCTGCTAGTCCCCATCAATTGTTTTTCACCAAATTACCATAACTTCTTCAATGATGTAAATTCTGAATGTTCTCTTTGAGTGAAGTTCAGACAATCACACATGTTTTTTGTGGGTTGTGTTGCAACCACAAAACTCTCCTTCTTCCTGCATCTGTGACACATGCGACAAAACAAACCAGATTAGACCTCTTTACACACTAACATGCTCCACACTACCAGTAAACACACATGTCTCCGACTCACCTGTGGCTTTTTTGTTGTGACAACTTTTGTGTGTTGACTGCATGACGTGTAATCATCTTAAGTGGGATTTGCTTTATTGAAGCTGCTTGCATCCCCCTTGTGTAAAATCAAAGTCAAAAACAAACTGTTCAGTGCTCTCAGTCTCACTCACAGTTGAAACTGAGTGAAGTGAGGAAGTTGTGTTGGGCGCTGCTGCGTCACCACTGATACCAACAGGAAGAAATATGTGTGTAACTGCTGTGCTTGAAAGTTTCATACACCTCTCTTGCTCCTCTTCATTCGCTCAACTTTGTCAGTTTCTGTCCAATGTCTGGCTTCTGTGCAACTCATTCTTGAACCCTGCTTATAGTCTGTCGGGGTGTGGGGTGTGTGGGGGTGACCAGATGGCCCTCGGTGTGTAGTTTAGAGGAGAAGCCATTGGAGACGTGTTTGTGGAAAGGAGAGGTAAGGTTACAAGCTATGGGATGCTGCAGTGTGACCCAGAGGCATACAGGGATTGATGAAGTGGGCCCAGATGAGATCGAACTCCTGGAAATCAACGATGCAGGGTAAGAGTTTCTTTGCAAATGCAGTTTAGTAGGAACCAGGCTCTTGTGTAGTCAGAATATACTAGCAGAACTTCCTTTTTCAGAGTGTTAGGTAATGTTTGAAAACATTTAAAAAACCGCAAGAGGTTCTAAAAGAAATTGCTCATAGTCATGTGTTAAAAACAGAAGTGGCTGTCCACTCGCATTGTTAATGTGTGTTGGGTTTGTTTTAGTATACATTTTAAGACTTATTGTCTTTGTAGTGAGAAAACGTGACAGTTTCAGTTTCACCCAAGTTATTTATAGAAAAGGATACCCTTTTCAAGCATCAAACTGTTCTGTTTCAATTCCGTCCATCTGAAATGTATCTGATGTAACTGTGTGAAACATCTTGAGCATCTTGTGTAATTCTGAGTTGTTTTATACCCCTCACAATGGTGGTGTTTACCATGGATTGGCAGCAGACTTGCAGCTACAGATCTCATTAGAGCCTCTCAAACACCAAATGAGACAGAACTAATGCAACTTGTATAGCTAATTAAAATAGCCAAGTGTGTTTGAGCAGTCTGGTGTTTTACTCCAAGCTGGAAGCCTCAATCCTCTCATTAGGTGACTGTAGGGATTAGAGTGGGAGTTAATCAGAGCTCATAAGCTTTATGTGGCCAAACTAGCAGAAAAACGGGGATCAGACAACGGCCAATCTGTGGAGATACACACAGGTTGTTAATATGCATCGGGGGTGAAAACATCGTCTGTTTAAAGTAATAATAAAGTTAAATTACTCATTTAAATGGGCAGCGGTCTTGCAATATACCTGTTGAAGTGTTTTGTGGATGTATTTTAAAGATTCGATCACATTAAGGGTCAGATGGGTGTCTGCTTGTCATTCACCACCCACAGTAAGCTGCTTATGTCTGGGCACTTCCCCAGCTAGCAGCATGGGTAAAAGCAGCGGGAACAGAGGGTCTGGGGATGAAACAAGCAACATTTAGGGAACAAGCCTCATAAAAAGTATTTGTTAAAGTGCGCTGATAAATAATTTGTAATAAAAGTAATGGCTTCAAGCTGACTATTTGTGGTATCCAAATGGATTTGATAGATTGGGATGATCTTCATGGTTATTTTTACTAATGTAAAACTATACACATGCTAAAATATAGATCATTGAGGCTGTCACATGAAGGAGATTCCACCTGATCTGAACCTTAAAATGAATTGTATTGGTATAACCCAATATGTCTTGATATTAGTAATATCAACTTCAATTTCAACTTTAAGTAACATCAATATTTTTATCACATTAGGCACATATATACAATTCATTAATTATTTCTGATAAAATAAATTCACTATTAAATAACAATAATAATAAATCATTGTTCCATGTTACTTCCATAATTTATTTGCAAACCAGAACACAGATTTTTCTTCTAGCATGCTTAACCTTAAAGTGTATTAACATTCACATACAAAACAGCCAAATGTGATTCTTGTATAGAACAGCCATGACCAAAATTCTGTCCCGCTAAATCCATCACACAGTGCAAAGCTGCAGAGCACAACAATGTGCATTCCATTTCTTAAATCCTCATCTGTTATGCTGCAAGATAAAGTGATTTGACAGTGTTTAGCCATCTGCTGTTTCAGAATCTGGAGTCTTGCTGAAAGCAGGCTCCAAATTTCCACAAGGAATGGCACAAATGAAGGTCTTCATCCCTGTCCCTCTGTGAGGCACCTAAAGCAGGAGGTAAGCCAGTAAACAGGAAGTGGCAAAGAGCGTAGCTATGTTTCCACAAAAGACAAATAGAAAACAAAACAAAGTACGCAGTGGCCACAAAAAAAAAAAATTTGACACCTAAAAATCTAAATATCAAACCGACCGACATTTACTTGAATAGCATAATTGGTGTACAGACGCCACTTGGTTTAATATTTTTTATAATGAAGTAACATTCTGGGATGTTTAGCTTAAGTGCATTAAAGTATATATAAAAAAAAAATGTTATGGGGCCACTGTGTTCATATACATCTAGATTAATACAATGTCTGCACTGAATAAGAGTTTGATCAGCTTTATCTACATTTCTACATCTATGTCTTGCGTAAGGATCCAGATCCTGTCTCTGTGACTGTGAAGAACACAACAAAACACAACAATTCAAAAGTACGTCTTTATCAGCTTAAAAAAAACTAATAATAATAAATACAATGATTTTTTGTGCATTTATCATCATTACATACTCTTTTTATAACATAAAGTAGAGTGATATTTGTATTCCTGTTTGTCAGCGGGTGCTTTGGGGCTTGACAAAAAAGGAGCTCCATCATAGGCTATACACTCAACCTATCAGAGAATGGGAAGGACAGGCACCGCACACCTATGGAGACATTATCCACTCATCTTCAGTGTATTTACACAGTGGATTCACAAAGGTAACAATTCAACTAAATTGTTTTATACTATACCATTCATGTGCCAATTTGCCACAGACTACTGAAAAAGATATCCTTTGATTTTACTCAATGTTTGGAGCCAAATTAATATTTTGAATTACTTTTTATTTCCAACTTATTGCATTATGATTTCTGTTTGCAGGCTATGAGTGAAAGATACCTGGTTTTATTTTCCTTCCATTTGTTAATCCTCGCTTTGGACAGCTCTAATGATGATTTTATTTATGAGGTAAGACTCTTATAGGTATTATCAAATATTAAATGGCATGAGCTTCACTCTAACTGACATCTGTGTTTCGTCGCAGGGCATTCTTCCTCTCTCAGCCATCGAGGTGCGTCTGATCTCACAGCAGGATCCCAGTTCTCCACATATGTTTGAGATTAGCGGCACGAGAAATCACTTAATTAAACCTGAATATGAACATTTGGAGGTCACAAAATGTTTTGAATATAGTACACCTATATTTATGATACATGCTTTAGGGTCTATGGTGGACTCAAAGATCTTCGTTTGTGCTACTGCTGCTGAAACAAAAGCCTGGATGGAGAACATCGAGGACAGGAGATACAAATCCCTAAGGCAACGGCTAAGCCCGTCCCATAGTGCTCTCTCATACCTGGTAGATCTTATTCAGTCTTGCACTGAAATATATATCCTATATAGAACTCACAAATACATTGACAAGTTGCTCCTACATTTTATTTTCACTGTTACAGGTGCCATGTAATGAAAGCTGGAAGGGGGAGGAACTTAAAAGGTACTTACTGCGGTCTCCCATCTTACAATGGGAGGGGACACCCATTCAGCACATGGGCTATCCCAGATACCTTTCACTGGTGCACATCAACAACGTATACACACAGGTAAGATTGTCTATAAATAGAGTATGGTGTCCATGTATTTCAGCATGGTACTAAACTGACCTTTTTCAAACAACAGGACCGGCGTTTCCTGGGACCTCAGGAGCGTTTGCTTGTGCTCTTCCCATGTGACCTCCTCATTCTGTCTGTCGACTTTCATCGAGTGCATGTGAAATATGAAGTAAGCTGATTTTGCTGACTAAACAATGAGCTCTACAGAACACTGCATTATCAGCAGTATGTGTGCTACAGTCTGCCATTATAATGTATTTGCCAACCTCAATTGGTGAACCATATTTGATTGAAAAATAAACTGTTAAAAAGTCACAAAGTGCTGACAGTGGGGTTTAAACATACTGTTCCTTTAAAAAGAGAGTGGGTAACGTTCCTTTATCAAATGCATCTTCACGAAAGACCTTCTGGCCAGAATCATTATCATTTGACTTCAATTTAAGTGACAATAAACAATGCTTATGCAACATCAAAGCACTCACTGAGTTGTATTGTTTTATACTGAAGGGCCGTCTGCCACTAAAGAGCATTAAAGCCATGGAAATATCTGCATTACCTGGCAGATTGGAGTTTGAACTCACAGGTATGTATGTTTCTGGACAGCTTTATTATTCCAAAACTACCCTTGTTAAAAGAAGTGTGCTTAACTGTATTTAATGTGTGCTTGTAGTGTACTTAAAATCTATATTTTAAAGTATATATATATACAAAAACTACTAGCCGATAATCCAATTCTGTAAAACACAAAGTGCACTTTGAAATAATGTCAAATTAAACATTTAACATTAAAGCATATTTTAGATCTTTACGTTTTAATCTTGTTGAGCTTTAAAGAGGTTTGTTGTGTTGACTAACATACTAAAGCACATGTAAAGTACTTTATTATATTTTAAAGTTGTTTGCTATTACATTTAAAATTAATATTAAATCATTACAGCATGAATTATATATATATATATATATATATATATAGACATAGAAATACAAGTTTAATATATTCTAGTTTACAAATTTGGCAGTACACTTTAGCCATACTGTATTTCAAAGACAAATAATTATGAAATAAAGATTTATACTGTAAAATATGATTTTTCAAAGGCGTAAATAAAGCAAAGATTATTCAAGTAAGTATTTGCAAGACATTTCTATTTCAGTTATTCTACTTAAAAATGTAAAGTTTAATTCAATGTGTTTTTAGCTTATTCTGTGTAACTGTTTGTTAAATTTACTAGCAAACACTGGTTCAACACCAAAAAACACTTATCATTTCAGATAACTGCAATTGACTAGAATTATTATTCAGTTTGAACTTTGCAAATTAGTATATAATTTCTGTATTATTGTGTAATAAACACTATTTTTAAAGTATTTTTTTAAGAACACTTGGACCTAACGTGTAATTTGCATATACAGTATCTCACAGAAGTGAGTACACCCCTCAAATTTATAATTTATTATATATTTTCATGTGACAACACTGAAGAAATTACACTTTGCTACAATGTAAAGTGAGTGTAGAGCCTGTATAACAGTGTAAATTTGCTGTCCCCTCAAAATAACTCAACACACAGCCATTAATGTCTAAACCGCTGGCTACAAAAGTGAGTACACTATTTTCTCTCCCCGGTGTCATGTGACTCGTTAGTGTTACAAGGTCTCGGGTGTGAATGGGGAGCAGGTGTGTTAAATTTGGTGTTATTGCTCACTCTCTCATACTGGTCACTGGAAGTTCAACATGGCACCTCATGGCAAAGAACTCTATGAGGATCTGAACAAAAGAATTGTTGCTCAACATAAAGATGGCGTAGGCTATAAGAAGATTGCCAAGACCCTGAAACTGAGCTGCAGCATGGTGGCCAAGACCATACAGCGGTTTAACAGGACAGGTTCCACTCAGAACAGGCATCACCATGGTCGACCAAAGAAGTTGAGTGCATGTGCTCAGCATCATATCCAAAGGTTTTGTTTGGGAAATGGATGTATGAGTGCTGCCAGCATTGCTGCACAGGTTGAAGGGGAGGGGGGTCAGCCTGTCAGTGCTCAGACCATACTCCGCAGTCCGCACACTGCATCAAATTGGTCTGCATGGCTGTCATCCCAGAAGGAAGCCTCTTCTAAAGATGATGCACAAGAAAGCAGTTTGCTGAAGACAAGCAGACTAAGGACATGGATTACTGGAACCATGTCCTGCGGTCTGATAAGACTAAGATACATTTATTTGGTTCAGATGGTGTCAAGCGTGTGTGGCGGCAACCAGGTGAGGAGTACAAAGACAATTGTGTCTTGCCTACAGTCAAGCATGGTGATGGGAGTGTCATGGTCACTGGGGAGTTACAGTTCATTGAGGGAACCATCAGAGCCGATCCTCCCTATACGCAGAATACGTAAGCTGCGTAGGGCCCCCGAAACACCAGGGGGCCCTCTTACTCTCAAATATTTTTTGAATTGTTTTTGAATTTGGAAAGTGGCTATGAAAACATAAATGATAATTTATTGTAATGCGTTGCTGTCACCCTTTCTACGTAAAAATCAGTCAAATCATGTAACGTGAATGTTGTAAAATCTCTAGCTCGAGACAAAACAAAATGAGTTGAAGACATAGCGAGCCACGGAAGAGACACTGTTTCTCGACCCCTTTACGCAAGCGCAATTCGAGATGGAGTGAAACACAGACGAATGTGTTTTATTCCTTCGTTCATAACCACTCGAACCACTCGAAAGTTAGACAAATTTCATGCTTTGAGATAAGAGTCAGGAATCAAGTGATCTGTGGTAGTCATACAGAAGCTTGTGACTCAGGTTCAGAATATAGCCATGTGATGATAAATGCTCTCAGACTGGATTCTCTTGTGTTCCTATTGTCACTTGAATTTTGTTGAAACTGTTAAAGAGGTAATTAATTTGAAATGGCACCAAGTTGTAGAAATATCAAATTACCTTTAAAGGCACGTTTTAAATAAAAAATATGGGAGCTATGATTCATGTCACTTGTCATGCACCATTCTGACAGATTTTAAGCCACATAAAGTACACTGTTAGACTTTTTATTGTATTTTTGCGGTAACTTACTGGCAGCACTGTTGCCAGTAAGTTACTGTAACTGTCCCTTTACAGTACTTTAACTGTAAATGTGTTTTACAGTATGATGCCCTTACCGCAGTTTCATTTTGCAGTATGATGCTCTTACCAGTATCATTTTACAGTACAATACCCTTACCGCAACTTAGTTTTACAGTATATTGCTACAGCAATTTTACTATAATTTATTTTACACTATTTATTATACTATATCTTTATTTTGAATATTTTACATGAATGCTATTGAATTTAATAAATTCCAAAGAAGTAACTTGAGTCAATGCATCAGTACATTTTTATTCACTGTCACTGTCAATTACATTTATTTTATTTACTTATTTATTTAATCATTGTGATGCAACATTACAAATATATATATATATATATATATATATATATATATATATAGGACTAAATTCATAACAAATCGCATATAGAACTGAATTTATATAATTTAAATCATAACAATGTGTTAACAATACATAAAAATAAAAAAACTACAACAAAAAACAAACATGTAAAGCATCCCAGTTGGCTGGCCTCCATGCTGGTAAGCCACTGATGGCTATATAACTGAATTCATAACAACAAATCATGACAATATCTAAACAAAAACATGAACAAAGCATCCCAGTTGGCTGGCCACCATACGGGTAAAACACTGATGGCTGATCTGAAACAAAACAGAGGGAAAATGAGGAGAAATTAGTTTATCTCGTTATGTTATACTTTACGTAACAACTTAGGTAACAAATTGTGCAACAGCAGTTATTGCCAGTATTGTTTCTGTTTAAATAGTATAGTTTTTTTGCACATCCTTGTCAGAAAACGCCATTAATTGCCTGAATGTACAATGACGTTAAAGGTACACTAAGTAAAAGTGTTTTTTGCTTTCAGTAACATTGTAACTGTATTTTTGATGGTAAGACATTCTGTTGACTATATATAACAATGTCTGTGTTTTCGGTGCATGTGGGATCTAAATGCCAAAAAAGTTTTAAAGGAAGCAGGACATTGCTCATTTCCACAAGCAAACCTATGGTTTGCTGTGTGCTGATGTTTTTTCACATGTGTCACGTGAGATGAGGTTGAGGACTCAAATGCAGGGGAAAAGTTCTTTTAATAATAAAATAAAACAAAGAAGAACAAAACCAGCCCGAAGGGGAAAAACAAGCAGGCAGGCAGAAGACTGGGGCACAGTCAGACATGAAACACTCACACGACATTAGACACACGAAAGACAACGGATCAGCACAGGACTGCAGACACAAGGAGAACTATATAGGGAGACAAACGAGGGTAACGAGGGAGACACAGCTGGAGCCACTGAAACAATGATTAAGTAACAAGATGGGAGGGGACAGACAATCGACATGGGAGCACATGGCACCAACAAACAACAAGCCATGTGCTCAACACAGAGACATCTGGTGGCCAGCCTGGGCACACCAGCAGAACCGTGACATAACCCCTTTAAGGAGCGGATCCCAGACACTCACACACACTAAACAGAAAAATGTCTAGGAGGGAGGTGGGCCAGGCCCGTGGAGTGGAAGAGGGCCTGAGCAATGGGCACACAGGGGTGCTAAGGTGGGGCTGGCCCTGGAGCGGGCTCTGTGAGTTCCCAGACCGGAGCGGTGTCCAGGACTGGAGCGTGCTCTGAGCGGACTCTGTCGGCTCACGGGCGGAGCGGGCTCTGAGCGACTCGTGGGCTTCCGGAACGGAGCGACTGCGTGGGCTCCCGGATCGACTGCATGGGCTCCCGGAACGGAGCGACTGCGTGGGCTCCCGGAACGGAGCGGACTGCGTGGGCTCGGAACGGAGCGACCGCGGCTCCCGGAACGGAGCGGACCGCGTGGCTCGGATCGACTGCGCGGCTCCCGGAACGGAGCGACTGCGGGCTCCCGGAACGGAGCGGACTGCGTGGCTCCCGGATCGACCGCGTGGGCTCCCCGGAACGGAGCGGACTGCGTGGGCTCCCGGAACGGAGCGGACCGCGGCTCCCCGGAACGGAGCGGACTGCGTGGGGCTCCCGGAACGGAGCGGACTGCGTGGCTCCCGGAACGGAGCGGACTGCGTGGGCTCGGAACGGAGCGGACTGCGCGGCTCACGGGCGGAGCGGGCTCTGAGCGGACTCTGTCGGCTCCCCGGAACGGAGCGGGCTCTGGAGCGGACTGCGGCTCCCCGGAACGGAGCGGGCTCTGAGCGGACTGCGTGGGCTCAAACGGAGCGGACTGCGGGCTCCCGGAACGGAGCGACTGCGCGGCTCCCGGAACGGAGCGGACCCTGGAGCGGACTCCGTGGGCTCCCGTGCATTGGAGCGCTCTGAGCGGACTGCGTGGCTCCCGGAACGGAGCGGGCCCTGGAGCGGATTCCGCCGGCTCCCCGAACGGAGGGCCCTGCGGACTCACGGGCTCCGGAACGGAGCGGGCTCTGGAGCAGATTCCATGGGCTCCAGGAACGGAGCGGGCTCTGGAGCGGACTCTGTCGGCTCCCCGGAACGGAGCGGGCTCTGGAACGGAGTACGGGCTCCCGGACCGAGCGGAACGCTGGGCTTCCAGACCGAGCAGAATGCGTGGGCTCCCGGAACGGAGCGGAGTGCGTGGGCCTCGAACGGAGCGGGCCCTGGAGCGACTGCGTGGGCTCACGGGGCGGAGCGGGCTCTGGAGCGGACTCTGTCGGCTCATGGGGCGGAGCGGGCTCTGGAGTGGACTGCGTGGCTCCCGGAACGGAGCGGGCTCTGGAGCGACTGCGTGGGCTCCCAAACGGAGCGGACTGCGTGGGCCTCGGAACGGAGCGGACTGCGTGGGCCTCCCGGAACGGAGCGACCCTGGAGCGGACTCCGTGGCTCCCGTGATTGAGCGTGCTTTGAGCGGACTGCGGCTCCCGGAACGGAGCGGGCCCTGGAGCGGATTCCGCCGGCTCGGAACGGAGTGGGCCCTGAAGCGGACTCCGCCGCTCCCGGAACGGAGCGGGCTCTGGAGCAGATTCCATGGGCTCCAGGAACGGAGCGGGCTCTGGAGCGGACTCTGTCGGCTCCCGGAACGGAGCGGGCTCTGGAACGGAGTACGTGGCTCCCGGACCGGAGCGGAACGCGTGGGCTTCAGACCGAGCAGAATGCGGCTCCCGGAACGGAGCGGAGTGCGTGGCTCGAACGGAGCGGGCCCTGGAGCGACTGCGGCTCACGGGGCGGAGCGGGCTCTGGAGCGGACTCTGTCGGCTCATGGGGCGGAGCGGGCTCTGGAGTGGACTGCGTGGGCTCCCGGAACGGAGCGGGCTCTGGAGCGGACTGCGCCGGCTCCCGAACGGAGCGGGCTTTGAGCGGACTGCATCGGCTCCCCGGAACGGAGCGGGCTCTGGAGCGGACTCTGTTGGCTCCCGGAACGGAGCGGGCTCTGGAGCGGACTCTGTCGGCTCCCGGAACGGAGCGGGCTCTGGAGCGGATTCTGTCGGCTCACGGGGCGGAGCGGGCTCTGGAGCGGACTCTGTGACCACCGGGCTGGAGTTTACTGGAGACATGCCGGCTGCCCGACAGACCTCATGGGGGATCCTCCAGCTTACATACCCGCCTCGGGATCCCAGCCTTGTCGCCCACCACCTGAGGCACACCAGCCACCTTAGCTGGGGAACGTGCCAAAGCCTCAACAAATTCCCCAAATGTGAGGTGGTCCAGCCCCCTCATCCTCCACCAGCTGAGGGGCTCGTCAAGGCGCTGTTGAAGAGGTCCTTGAGGGCCTCATCATTGTAATCTAGCCCTCAGCTGCACCACTGAACTCCACGGCAAACCTCCTCACGTCATTGCCCTGCTGGCGGCAGGAGCTCAGGGCCTCAAACTGGAGGATGCGTTGGTATAGGGCGCTGGAGATAGTGGCGGGTGGTGGGTGGTCCAAACCCCTCCTCTGCCGAGTCCTCATCTTGGCTGATCCGTTCTGTCACGTGAGATGAGGTCGAGGACTCAAATGCAGGGGAAAAGTTCTTTTAATAATAAAATAAAACAAAGAAGAACAAAAACCACCCGAAGGGGAAAACAAGCAGGCAGGCAGAAGACTGGGGCACAGTCAGACATGAAACACTCACGACATTAGACACACGAAAGACAACGGATCAGCACAGGACTGCAGACACAAGGAGAACTATATAGAGAGACAAACGAGGGTAACGAGGAGACACAGCTGGAGCCACTGAAACACTGATTAAGTAACAAGATGGGAGGGGACAGACAATCGACATGGGAGCACATGGCACCAACAAACAACAAGCCATGTGCTCAACACAGAGACATCTGGTGGCCAGCCTGGGCACACCAGCAGGACCGTGACAACATGACTGCAGAAAATTCTTAAATCTGAAACACACAAGCTGCAATACTTGCACCTGTACATACTTGCATGTGCTCTGTTTTTTGTTAATTTTTTCCTGGTGGCTTTGCACGTGTTGTGGATGTGTTGGTCCACCTTTGTCCGTTTCTCAAACTATTCCTTACTCTCTCTCTCTCTGTTTTCTGGTGTGGCCCTTAAAAGAGCCTTTGGGTTCGTAAGTAGTGCCTGCGGACACAAAAGCAAAAGAGAGGAAATGAGGAAACTTCACTGAACATGGGAGAGATGTTGTATATGTTTGTGTAAAACTTTTTCCATCAATGACTATTTACTAATCTGTATGTTATGAACATGGAAAATCACAGATGTGGGATGTTTGATCATCTGTCTTTCGATACATTTCTGATGACTCTAGTTGTTGCATAACATGCAGTTAATCTAATGTCAAATACTGTATCTGATAGTAAGTCAAAACATATACTTACAAAGCCAAAGATGCTCAGTGGTGTGGCCCTTAAAGAGTATTTAAGGTGTAGTGCCTGCCTGACACAAAAGCAAAAGAGAGAGAAAGAATAAACATAATTTTCATCAGTGATTATTGACTATCACCATATGTTATGAACATGATAAATCACAGATCTAGGCTGACTGCTAAATGTATCACTTACACAATAAGATGACAGTCAACACTGAAAGAAAAGATAGAAGAGAATATTTAGCATACAACAGCATGTAAAATGTAATTACTGGTACTATGAAAATTTAAATGCACTGACTTTGAGACCTTCCTTCTATTAACAAATAAGAAGCCATAATAAAGAACGATTCTTAATTATTTAATGATTTGTAATTTTCATGAAATTACATTTAATTGGAATTGCTATAAGTAATGTATATGTTAGAGATACTGTCTGCTGTTTTTTCTCTCTCTTATTTTGTACTCATTTATTATCTCCTTTATTACTTTGGTGGTGTAAATATATTCTGTATTTTACACATACTTCAAATGCTTTGGCAATACTTTAATTAAAATGTAATGCCAGTAAAGCAACTTGAACTTGTGTGTGTTCCTGAATAGAGCAGACGCACAGAGAGAGAGAGAGAGAGAGAGAGAGAGAGAGAGAGAGAGAGAGAGAGAGAGAGAGCGCAAGGGGTTACGAGGCGTGCAGAGAGAGCGCAAGGGTTAAGAGCGCACGAGAGAGAGCCTTTGAGACGCGCTACTTCAAATGACGTCACACTCATTTAACGGCATTTAACGGTAACGTTATTCGTTTAATTGACGAGTAAAATAGGCCTACACCATAACTGGCCGTAAAAAGACGGAAAACCATTATTCGTGTTAATATTACATTCGCACGTCTACCGGAAATGGCAGTCAAAGCAGCAGTTTTGAGGAAAATGAACAGTCCTGCTTGTCATAGCCAATAATTCGATTTTATTATTTGCTTTCTTCTATATTTTTATTGAATTGATATTGGTAATGCTTTACGATCAAAAAATAAACTAATAAAATACATTTGTTGAAAGTTGTAAACATAAATAAAAGTAGCCTACTTACCTCAGGAAAATCTGCAGCTGGCGTCTGGCGATCCATTCATAAGGGGCGTCCGTTATGCGCACTGGACACAAACCTCAGTTTATATAACCTCTGCCAGGTTGTTGCGCGGGCTTTGCACGCGAGTAACAGTTTAAATTGTGTGATGTGTAAGTAAAGTTTATATATATATATTTTTGTTTGTAATAATTTACAAATTACATTTGTATCACCACTTGTGTATTACCATGACATTACACAAATAATAATAAAATTAAATTATACCAGTCTGTATTTTTTTCTGATAGCCTATTTTGAAAAACGGTGGGAACCCAATTGTGGATTTATTATTATTTATTATTATTATTATTGTTTATTATTATTTCGTTATTTATTATAAATACTAATAGAACATGCGTATGGGTGTGTGATTTTTTAAAATAAATTTTAAAATGAGAAAAATGAATGCAGATTCATGATTTTCTTTCGAACAAGATTATAAACTATAAAACATTATCATATGACATTTTAATAGGCCTATATGTGCATATTGTCTTGATGTTTTCAAGAATCAATTGAAATCGAATTGGATCGAATTCAAGAATCGGCTAAAACACATCTCTTCTATCTTTATTTGACCCTCTAACTCTAGCAATCTCTATTCTAATTCTATGCTTTAAAAAAACTAACAGTAGCATTTCTAATATTTTTGTATTCTGTTTTCTTTTTGTTTATCATACAATTAACAAAAGCAAAAAATGCCTCTAACACTAGCTTGCTCTATTCTTTTTCTGCTCTATCGGTTTCTTTTTATTTATTATATATAAAAAAACCTTGTTAGTGTACTGCCTAAAGCTAACTGAGACTTGTCATAGCTCTTGTATATCATTGCTCTTTTGTTGATTGCTTCCATTGTCCTCATTTGTAAGTCGCTTTGGATAAAAGTGTCTGCTAAATGACTAAATGTAAATGTATGTTTTAGGCCTATTAAAATGTCCGCAGCACATTCAAGAAACCTGTCTTCTTCATTTACAGTAGCACTACTGCTTTTGTGTAAACAGTAAAATACTGCAAATTCACATATACAGTAAATTACTGTAAACTTAATAAAAAATACCCATAATGCAGTGTGTATTACAGTAGTTAACCGTAAATCATATATATGGTATTTTACTGGACTTTTTTACAGTAAATAACTGTAAAATTACAGCAAAATACTGTAAATTCCCATATACAGTAAATTACTGTAAAATTAATACAGAAATACCCATAATGCAGTGTGTATTACAGTAGTTAACCGTAAATCATATATATGGTATTTTACTGTACTTTTTTACAGTAAGTAACTGTAAAATTACAGCAAAGTCTAACAGTGTACCAACTTCGACGTCAAGTGTGTTTTCTAAAGTGTTGTAATCTTCATGCTGATATAAAGTGTTGTGTTTTCCAGGTGAAATGATGGAGCCTCTGATTGTCTCCTGCACTTACCCTGAGGACTATCAAAGTTGGATCTTCCAGTTACAACAGGCAATACTTCAGTCATTGTATTTTATAATGATCATTACAGCAAAACAAATAACGTCAATGTTTACCACAGTTTACAAGATATAAGTGGGCCTACATCCTAATCATTACTGATTTAAATATATTTTTCCATCTCCCACAGCCTGATAAAGTGGCAGATTCATTGCCACATCACACCCCTCCACCTCTGATACCGAAGAAGCGTAGAAGCTGAGGATGTGCCGGATGGAAATTAAAATGGCTGTGAACTCCATATATTGTGAAATGAAAGCTGCTGATGACAAATGAACATTTTCCTGTTGCATTTTACTCCTAAGTAACATCTCTTCACTGCTTGTGAGGAAATATCTTCAATAGTTAGGAAACGTACAGGTTTAGACAGCACAGGCTGCTCCATTATAATCTGTTTTGAGGTGGGAAGTGGAAATGTATCTACAAATATGAATATAAATGTTTAAATGTGATGTAATATGTTTTTTTTAATTAGTAATTCATTCCAGGGTCTCATATATCTGAGCTAAGTCCTTTTTTTTCTTCAAAGACATCAAACAATATTTGAGTGATTTGTAATGACTTAGTTTCAGACTTTGGGACAGAACAGATATAGCCAGAGGGTAACTAATCTTTTCCTTTACAAGTTTCCCATGCTCTCTTTCACCCCTTTTTCTTTATTTAGCCTATTGGTTTGCCTCTTCCTTAAAGACAGTAGAAGACAGTCATTAACATTAAAGTTCACAGGCAGAGTGGTAGGCTACTTTTAAACTTTGACCAAGACATAGTATGAATGAATTCGCCCCATACACACCGTGTACAATTTAAGGGGACAATAATATTTAGTGGTTTCAGAAACCATAGTGCCCACTATCTAGAGCACTTATTAAACACCATAATGCACTGTAAGAATGTTAACTTGACTCAGTGTGAATGAGGGTCGGGCCGAATAAACTCCCGTGTCTTTCCAGACGATGGCATCCACAGTGAAATCATACAGGAATAAGTTTCTTTTAATTAGCTGATAAAACATTTAATTGCGGTTTATTCAAGCTAGTTTCCTTGACAGATTTCAAGATAGTTCGTTTTGGTGCTACCGAAGACAACCAGATAAGCAAGCACTGTGTGAACTATTGGTGGACTAATAAGGAATAGTGGGTTACTGTCTGTTAACCTCCCCTTACGAAAATTTCCCATGGCTTTACTACAAAAATAAAATAAAATAAAAATGCATGGTAACCACAAATCAACCATGGTTTTGCTGCACTAACTATATGGTATTTGTACTAAAACTGTTGTTATACAAACGGTATTTAATAAGCCAAACAATATGGTTACTACACTTTTACTACTATATAATCTTGGTTAATTTACGTAAGGGTATACTATATGATGCGAGATTTGAAAAATAGTTAAATAGAATGGGTCATCAACCCTACCATATTCTATTCAAGCCAAGTGAGTGTTGTTACCTTGGCCTTGTACACTTTCTGTGTAGTTGCAGGTTACTGTCAGCAGAGAGCAGTGGTGTTGTGTATTTACAATCAGACAAGAAGGACACAAAATACCTTAATCATTAAAATGGCATCATGACTGTACCACATGACATGCATCCCAGCAGGGTACAATAGCTTTGTAAATCATTGTGTCTGTTCTGCTTGTTCAGGATTCTGTATTGTTCTGGCATATTGTGGTGTTCGATTGAATGGAACAATATTACAAGATAAGGAAACAAAATATACCTGCATGTAGCAATTACATAGCCACGATGAACCCTTTCGTCTATAAGCCTACATAGCACTCAGTGAGATACAGTCAACAACAGCAGATGTACAACTTCAGCATCACCCCAGGCAGGACTTGAACTTTTAACCTTCTGACTACCAGACACAATCTGTACACACTCCAGACACTGCTTTGGTGTGTTGACAACAACTGCTGTTGTAATTCAAAAAGACACATTCAAATTAAAAATGGTGTACATACAATATGCCAGAAATATTGTTATCATGCAAATAATCCAAAGACAGCAGAGTTATGAATTTGGGCCTTTTATAATCAGCTCTAAAGCAGGTGTCCTTAGGACACAGTAGCATTGCAAATTATGAAATTTCATTTCGATACACCAATACATTGGGAAGATTCAGCCTTATTTCCCTTTAGCCACTGGCACTGGAGTTGTGTTATTTCCAAAAATGCCCCTTAAGACTCAAAAATCCATTCAATAACTTTCATATGGTTTGGTCTGAAGATTTTCTAGTGACTTTGCTGAAGATCGGACATTGGACTCAGAGTAGCAATGAAAAAGTTATTGTTTTATATAGGGCGTTTAATTTTTTTTCTTCAGGCTAGAAGGACCCTTAAAGTCAACATGACATGAAAATCTATTTTCTAAATGCATCTTATTGGTTTTATTGTCAACAATTCATTCATGAATATGACAGTATGTCTGGTGATGTTTGATGCACTTAATTTAGTCCGCTTTAACCCTGTCCATTTCTTACTATAGACTACAAGCTTGCATTAATATCTGCCTGCATCCAATCAACAGCCTAAGAATACAACCAAGTCTCACCATATATATATATATATATATATAATATATGCAATATATTTAGCAATTGTAACACACACACACACACACACACACACACACACACACACACACACACACACACACACACACACACACACACACACACACACACACACACACACCATAGAAGCCAGTCCCATTTGAAGTTCCAGTCATGTCTGACAACTAAATATGCTGAAGATTGCTTTTTTTTGGTCAAAGCATTTTCTTTTCTTGTTTTTTGTCTTGAAGACTTCCCAAACAACATGATGTAGGTGCTGTTTGATCATTTTTTAAAAAGGTTTTCTGACCCTGAAACAACCTTTTACTGCAATTCTCCAGCTGTGATCCTTGAAAAGTCTTTGGCCACTCAAACTCTCCTCCTCGCCATGCATTAGGAGGACGATATAGACATGTTCTCTTCCAGGCAGATTCATAACATTTTCTGTTGAATGGAAATTCTTAATTATTGCCCTGATGGTAGAAATGGTAATTTTCACTGCTCAAGCTCTTTTCTTAAAGCCACTTCACTAATTTGTGAAGCTCAATTATCTTTTGCTGCACATCAGAAATATATTCTTTGGGTTTTTTTCTCATTGTGAATTTTAATTTAATTTTGAATTTGGCCTTTGTTTTCCATCCTATTTATATTTCTGTGAAACAGGAAGCCATGGCTGGATAATTTCATGTTCATAATCACCCTGGAGTGCTCGAAATTGTGAATATGAATGGGAATATATTTCAGATATATTTTACTCATAAAAATGTCTAGGGGTACCAGTAATTCTGTCCAACATGTACTTGAGAAAAAAAATAAACATTTATTTCATAATGAAACTCATTAAAATGCAGAAACTCTCGTTATTTCTTATTTGCAGAGATTCTCAAACTTTTTGTAATCTGAACCTAACTTTGTCAACTTTCACCTAATATATTTACTTTAAAGGGATGGTCAATCGGCAGTTCTGTAAAACACAATATCTCTCTTTGCATTGAACTTTGAGCATTGTAACTTTGCAGATGTTATTTAGGCTCAAACAGCAGCATTACACACTAAAGTTAAACAATTGAAATCATAATCAATGACCCCTTTAAGTATGCCTGATATTTTAAAATAAATGTTTTAATAATTAAGTATCACTCTTGCATGTTCATGGTTCTCTGACATCGGTTAATGGTCATATGGCATGCAGGTAAACATAAAATATGTCATCTTTTTAGTAAGTGTATTATTTTGATTATTTTAAAAAGATTTATTTTGATTTTACATTTGTAAGATTTAATTTAATTGTTAGCCTTTCATTAAACTCACAAACCCCCTGCAGTTCCTCTATGAACCCCAGTTTGGGGAACATTGATGTAATATAATGTTTAATGCTCTTCATGTTGGTAATTACAATGAAAGGAATATATTTTCTCACTCTTTGTATTTTTACATCATTATGGTACACGATTATCCTGTTTAAATCAACGTGATAAATGAGTTAGGTCAAAGGTGATCTAAAAGTAATCTGATTATATTACCTAAAATGTGTAATGTAATGGATTGTGTCACTGAATACAATTTTGTCATGTACTTTGGAATCAGTAATGAATTACAAGTTGTAAGTAATGTATACAGTATATTGATGTATATATGTGCCATTCTACAGAATTGGTGCAAACTGCAGTCCCACAACCAAACAACATTTAAAAAGCAGTTACTTCAACTCTTTCTAGGAAATCCATCTATTATCTATTGAAACCCACAATAACATTTCAAATATCAGTAAGCTTAATATATGTGAAATCATTTATTGGGTACTTTATATATGTATATATATTTTAAAGAAGTTCATAAAAAATATTAATGTCATTTTTAATTTTTTTCTCAAAAAAAAATGTCATCTCACTACCAAAACAATGTATGTTTTAGTCCATTGGCTGAGACTGGTTTTAACTGCACCCCTACATTTATGATCAGGAAATATTCCAGTGTTCCTCTCTCTCATAGCTACATGGTGTGAGTAGATAGGTCCCATCATTTTGAGGTGAATTATTTTAAAATGTATTAAAATCTGTGTGTAACTTTAAGGAACATCACTACCGAGCACCCTTTTCTTGCAATTAACTTTTTTAAACGTGGTTTCATAACATTTAGTTATGTGTTTACTGCTGTTCAGAACTGTGTTAGGTAACATGTGCTGATTAGCATCTAGGTACGGTGGCCGAGAGAGCTCAAAGCGCTGCAACTTCAGAAAACACCAGCAATTCAAGAAAACATCATCAGTTTGACAGCAATGAGCAGGTGCTGCTCATTTAATTATCATGCGAGACGTTATGATAGTGTTTGGTTCAACTATATAAATATTCAAACGAATGAATCCTTAACTTTGAAATCAGTATGATCAACTTTTTGCCGTTTACAAAGAAAGATTGGGATCAAACTACAACAAATCTCATAAATTATACTTGAAAAATAGTTAAAATGATAACTGTTATACCTCTGAAAACTTTTTAATAAAATAAATACAATATATTTACAAGGAAAATGCAAGAAAATCTTAACAGGTCAATATAACCCTTCTTATTAAATTATATATTACTGTGTTTCAGTGTGTTATACAGTTTCAATCGCTAAAGAGGCTAGATAGATACAGTAGCTAATTATTGCTGCAAACTTGCAGCAGAAGTGAATTTATCATGCATGGATGTATTTTGCTACTAAATGGCAAGTGCAGTGCATTATGTAAAATTGATACGAAATGTTTCACTCTGATAAATGGCTTTAATTAGAAATGCATTCCTGGGCCTCTGCAGCCCGTCTCTTATCGGTCTCTAACTGCAGCTTCTTTTCTGCAGCCTTTCACCTGATTTATAGCAGTTGGAAACCATTCAAGGTTCTTAGAACAGCTGTGACAAAGAAACCATTCTGTTTACCCGCTACCCGGCTGCTTTATTGCCCCATGGGATATGAGGTGAGCCTGGAATTAAACTGATGTTTACGAGGCATGCTTTGTTGTAGATGTGCATACGTGGCTGGGAATCCTGGTTACTGTAAGGTTAACTTTACACACAAATGGAAAACTCAGCTTTTTGGGGGTATTGGTCTCATACAGATCCTTAAAACACTTTCAGCTAGAATATGCGCATTTATTTATTTACAAAGTCACCATAAACGATAATATTTCAAATGTGATTTAACATTCTCAGGATATCAGAACTCCACAAAGAAATTGCCCAAAAAAATCTGCCTTACCAAAACAACAAATACACAAACAGCAGTATCACCGACATAAATCATGGTCATTATTTGAAAGAACACTTCTTGTTATTATGCCAGTACTATTTAGTAAATGATTATCTACTGAAGACTAGTGGCATAAACTAAGATTTATGTTGCAACAGCTACATCATTCAAAAATTTGGTTCCAATTTTTCACTAGTAAAAGCGAGCGTTTATCTTTACTGTGTGGCTGTTCAGTGAATCTGCTTACAACAAGACATCTGATTTTATTTAACCAAGTCAGAGAGAAGTCCTTATACACTTTTAGAGTGAAATGGCTGCAATACCACCTAAAACTAACCCATTTAAATTGGATCTTGTTATTTTGCTAAACATTTTAACAGCTGACATATCCAGATTTTATCCACCCACATGGTGAGCCTGAGACAGCTGTATTTTCAGTAGTGTGCGTCTATGGACTGTCAGAAAGCGCAGCACCATATGCTACATGCAGTATCAACACATGCATTTCTTTGCAAGCGAGCCATAGAAAGTAACCACGGTAATATCACTTGAAGAGATACTTAAAGCTGACAGTGCAAAACTTGACTGGTAGCATCAAATAAGGATGAAATCAATAATTAATTAAAATGAAAATAGATATGTAAAACTATTTTTTTACAATTAATTTGTAAAATTGAATTTATGCAATAACTTCGATTTTTTAATTAATAATAATTAACTAATAATTATATCATTAATGAAATGTTTTTTTAAATACATTTGTAAAAACTTTGCAAAGTTATTTATTTACATTTTTATTTTCAGTTTAATAAATTAATCGATTTTTTTTTTATGTGGTACTTGTTGTCCTCCATAGATGCAATGCATAGTTTAGATTTTTACAGCATACCTTAATAAAGCTCAAATGTTAGCCATGGGATATTCACACAAATTTGCAGTGATGAAAAAATTTACTCTGGATTGCTAAAGCAGATTCAAGAAGCTCAAAACAATGTCCCATACTTCAAGGTCTCAGAGAGTCTCTCCCTCTAATTTTTGTGAGACACATTTAATGCGAATGTTTTCACGGAGGTTTCGCAAGCGAGCACTGCGGCTTGTGATCGCCTCCACGTAAGTTTTGGGGAACCAGCCCCGCTCTCCATCAGACAACCGGATCCCCTCTACCCACCCTGTGAATTGAAAACATAAAGGTTATTTATCTCTTCTTTGCAGTCCTCCAGCTTCTCTTCTTCAAAGGGAAACATGGAGTGTAGCCAGAGGAAGGGAAAGGATTTTCCTTACCATCACTTGTAATTGTAACAGCTTGAAGGATGTCTGCCTTCTCCAGCGTTAACTCATCATGCTCCTGAGACTGGTAGCTCTTGATGCACTGGACTTGAGATAGATCTGTGCAGGCAAATGCAGACATTAAGTGTAAATATTTTGGTCACAATTTATTTTAAGGCCCAATTCTCGCCATTAACAAAGATTTAACTAATTTTGACACAATAAACTCCTAATTGGCTACTTATTAATAGTTTGTAAAGTAGTTGTTAAGTTTAGGATTTGGGTAGGATTAGGGATGTAGAATATGGTCATGGAGAATATGTGCTTTATAAGTACTAATAAACAGCCAATATGTTAATAATAGCCATGCTAATAAGCCACTAGTTAATAGTGAGAATTGGTCCCTATACTAAAGTGTTATCAATATTTTGTATTAAAACATAAGTGTTAGCATTACAAGGGAGACTGTACACAAAAAGTTAGGGGTAATAATGAGGACTGGTGATAACTGGATGTGCTGTCCTTCATCGTATGGAATCTAAGACATTAAAGGAATAGTCCACCACAAAATTAGTAGTCATAATTTACTCAATCTGTTGATGTCTAAACTTGTATGCTGTTATTTTTTTTATGTGAAACACAAAATCAATATTTATTCTTTGTATGTTCCGTTTAAATACATTTTTGTTCAACAGAAGAATTATGGCCATACAGGTTTGGAAAGACATGAGAGTAAGTGAATGATGAGACAATTTCCATTTTTGGGCGAACTATTCCTTTTAGAGTTTTATTTGAGGTACTTAGTTCACAAGTAAACAGGATATTCTTGAGCAGAACTGTATAATCCAATTTGTTTTCAATGTTATGTCAGAGAAATAACTGATGACTTTGTATGTTAGGCAGAACAGTCCAAACTGCTTATTTTAACACAGCCAAACTTTTACTTTCATCATAAAGTATCTGGTAGCCTACACATACTGCAGCTTAACTTGGCGATTATCCACATAATGATACCACCCACAATTCACTTTTTACATAACAGTTTTAAATTTGAAATGTAGTTAAATCTGAAATGCATGACAAGTGAGAGAGACAAAGAAAGTACACACCATCATTCTCACTGGTCTGCTCAATAGCTGTTTTTGGATCGGAGGGAAACATGGCTGTTATCCACCTCTGTTTGCTGCTCCTACATATAAAACAAAATGCTCTTGACTCTGTTTTAAATTTAGTTTATGCATCCTGTGAGGACACAACCAAAACCAATGTGGCTCATTTTCTAGGAACATTCGGATCTATTTGGCAGTAACATGATTTTGGATGTTAATATTTGAGAATGATGTGAATGCACTCACTCTGTGGGTGACTTGAGCAGAATCTGGTGTTTTAGCTGTTGCCCCTCACATAAATGCAGATAGAAGATGAAGCCTGAGATTCCCTGAAGTTTCTGGCTTAGATCTTTCACCTTGAGATCTTCGATCTTTGCATGTACAAACACCATGAACTTCCACGTGCTTTGACAGGGCAGAGAGGGGACAGATTTTGTAATATCATTTAAACAAGGTTTTCAGCTGGGTTTGCTTCAGGAAACAGATACTACATCGGACATTAAAAGAACACATTTTATATTTTTCTCATTTTATTTGTCTCTCTTTCCGATTAGACTTACTCCTTCCTTCGGGACAGCAGAAGACAGTCATTAAACAGGTGAAGGTACACAGGCCGAGTGGTAAGTTTAAACTTGGACCCAGAAATACTCAAGTTCTGTGTGTCCACTTCTAGCAGTTCACCATGTTTGACCAACCAGCGAGACTGAGAGATGAGAGGGAAGATCTAAAACAAAAGAACACAAACCCATAAACTGACAACTCAGTGATATGAAAACATGATGCCAGAAGTATCATGCTTATTCAAACTGATTTGGAATGCAACTTCCAAAAGCAATTATTTATTTTGTATTTGATAACTATTGTGAGTAAAGTCTTTGATTACATTTAGGCATATGATATTTAGACCCTCAAAATGCACCTTTCAGTTACTGTCAGTTTCAGTAACGGTTTCTGGAAAGAACTAAGTCTTCAAAAAAAAGAAATTCCCTATTGGTCTTGTCATACTTTGCGAATGGCACAAAATGAGTCAGGGCTGCCATTGGCACCTCAATAAAAAATAACTAAAATTGGTTCATGATTTACAGTACGTATCTAATTAAACATTCAAATTAATGCTAAATGTTATACCTTGCCCTCAAAGTGAATTTTCTTGTTTAGATGAATTAGTTCTTCCATCCTCTTCATGGACTGCACACTGGAGTTACATTCCTTTATTATCTAGTGAAACAGACCAGATTTAGTTTTCATTTTCATATTATCCAAAATGGTCCTCTCTTAATTTACTCACCTTTTTGAGCTCATTAAGTGCTTTGGTAGCAGTGTCCTCATCTCGTGATCCAGGCGTTGTTCTCTTTAGGATATTCTATAATGGACACAGTTCATTACCACAAAACAGTTTAATTGATGGACTTTGTAAGCCAAGCTAAAGCTTGATAATAGTTTTCAACTTTTAAGACAGCTTTGCAAAATATAAAAAATGGACACTGTGCCCTCTATCACGATCACATTTGGATGCGAGTGATGGAATACCTCCACTAGCATTTTGAGGCGTGTGATCCTTTGAAAAGGAAGGATAAGGAATGATGTAAGAGGCAGCCTCTGGCACATTGGGTCCTCTTCCAGGCGGGCAAGGATTCCAGGGAAACGGGGATTCTCTTGTCTAAGAAAACATGAATTTTTTAATAAATCTATTTAACAGCAATAATGCAATATGCAACATGCACATTGTTATGCTTGTTAGATAACAGTTTTACAGTAAAAGACTGCTTACAGTAGCCGCTGATAGGTCTGTTCCTGATAGGCTTGATTGGTGACGTAAGGCAGATAAACCCTCCGCAGTGCAGGACAGTGGTCAAAAACAATGTCACACACATCAAAACGCAGAATGTCTCCTTCTAACTTATGCTCCAAATCTTGAAGAAATCTGTGGACATGAGGAGAATTGAAACAGGGATAGTGTACATCTCTGAAGAAGGCTTACTCTGTCAAAAATAGCTAAATTGTAGTTATTCTTTATTCACCTCTCACTGACTTCTTTCACATCAGGCAGTTTGGAGAAGAGCCACTGCCTCTCTTGTGTCCCAAGACACTCACACAGCTCAGGAGACATCATGAAATGGTCAACTGCAATAGACAAGCTGCGTATATATGAGGCCTCTGACGTCACCAACTCAAACTTGGCCTAAAATTAGAAAATTATTCAAGATAAAATGTATTGTTTCTTTCTAACAAAATGTGCTGGTTGATTAAAAAACAACAAAAAACAAATAGTCACCTCTTGCAGTTTACGCTCTTCATTGCTGAAGTTGTCAAGTTGTCCACTGGACCGAACATCAGGAATATCTTGCCAAAGAGAAAAGGCGGAGCCTCGAGATGAGCAGAATGAACTGGATGGAGACAGGTTGCCAGAGGACACAGAGTCTCCTCTTTCTTCATCTGTTCCTGGCTCCACCCCCTGCTGCCTTTGTATCTCTCTGTTGATGGCAACGTCACTGTATTCCTGATACAAAATCACTGACAGAGAGGAAGAGAAAACTGGTTAATAATACTTATATAAATATATATATATACACACATACATATACATACACTGTGTTGCCAAAAGTATTGGGTCACCCCCTTCCAAATGAAAGGTTTGACTACTTTAGTAATTTCCATGAGTACAAATCTTAATGTTTAAGCATATAATTATATTCTAGGGAATTGTGTGCTCTAATTTGATAGCAACAGTTTGGACAGGACCCTTTTCTATTCTAACATGACAATGCCTCTGTGTATAAGGCAAGGATCAAAGAGAAATGATGATTCAGTCAATGTGGAAGAACTTGACTGGTCTGTAGAAATCCCCTTTTCCAGAAAAGTTCCCTTTTCTCTTCTATAGAAGGGGGTGTCCTAGTACTTTTGTCCATATAATGAATGTACAAGTCATTGGTGTTTGGTGATGAGAACTGAGCCTGGTTTCACCAAAGTTTTTTTTTTCTTCATTCTGTAACAGAGGGGGTTTTGGTACCTTTCCACTGTCGCCTTTGTCTTACTCATTTGGGGACACTTAATTTCTAGTGATTATTGTCAATTTGATTTCACAGATAATATTTAAATTAAAATGAGCTAGACAATGAAATCTCTGAATGAATATATATATATGACTTACAGTTTGGCAAGAAGCGGGACAGACGATTAGAGCTACTGGGAGGACTGTCTCCATCCTCATCAATGGGACACTTTCTCATACTGTGAAAAATCAGCAGAAATGTTAAATGTTAAACAGAATGTGTGATATTCTACTCATTGCTTTTGATCTCTAGCTGAGTTTTAGAGCCACCTTTGCTTGGAACTCCTCCTTTGCTGTGGCAGATTACAGTCAGCAGAGGGCAGAGGTGGTGCAGACCCCATCGGACTATGTGGTGCACTGTCACTTGATCCCCCTGAGAAGCGATGTTTGGAGCTGGGTTTGTCTACAAATAGACAAGGGAGGGAGAAGGTATACAAAAGGAAAAGAGCTGAAAATATAGCGCTGAAGTGTGATAATGACATCACAGCAAAAGATTTTCACAATAAAGTCTTTCATTAGGCTATTCAGTCCTGATGAGTCACTTACAGTCTGAGCTGAGGTTTCCAGAGAGGTGGCGTTCCCGGGAGGCCACACGAGCAGAAAGAGACTTTCCCAGCTTAAGGGTAAAAGAGTTTTTCCTCTGGGAGAGTTGTAGACGAGAGATGAGCTCAGAAGCAGAAAAGCGCCGGCGCTCGTTGTCTGCTGAGCGAGAACGGGACAGAGGCAGCAAGGTCCCACTATTAAGGGCAGGGCCTTCCAGAGCCCCGCAATCCTCCAGGCCCAACCTCTGCCTCCCCCCATCATTTACACCCCCCTCCAATCTGGCACCCTCCTGAAGGGGATCTAAGAAAGGTTTTGGAGGCGTTGGTAAGGCAAGAAGAGAAAGGTCCTCATCTACCTCTGGGAGAGAGCTGAAACTACTGGATGTGGGTATGGTAGAACCCACCATGCCAAGGCCTCCTTCTACAAACGATTCAAAGGATGTTGGAAGCAGGTAATCACACTCCACGCCTGGGCTGCTGAGAGACCCAACATTCATAGTGTCTGGAGAGTACACCCTCATCTTACGCCCTATTAACAACAAGGCGTATTGAGTGGAACCATCCACTTGTACATTCATCTCTAGTTTTAACAGACACAATCACTTTTAGCACAGTAGGTCCCAGGCTTGTTGCTGGAGATTTGTCAGCAGCACAGATTTTGGACTTATCATATAAACTTGTTTAATTCATCAACCTTTTAGTAGAGACTCCCACATCCAAAATGTATTCTGTAATTAGGAGCCTCCAGAGAGGACCAGAATCATCTATCAGAAAGCTCTTGCACAATTTTAAGAGGTGAAGGTAACCATGCACTAAAACAAACTATTTGTGGTTAAAAGCAGGAATGCAGTAACAACGTGTCAAGACTTAAATGAGAGAGGCACTTACTTATGGACTTCTCCTTAATGGATCCCAAAGATGTGCGTCTTTGAGGGCGAAATGGGTCCGAACTCTGGAACTCTAAGGGGGAAGAGGGGGAGCTCTGCTGCTGAGGCTCCAGAGAGTTCCTGTTCTCAAGTACATATGTAGAGGACAGAGGCAGAAACAAGTCTCGAGAACGGAGTCCATTAACTCCTGGTTCAGGTTTTTCATAAATAGTTTCAGGCAAGGTAGTAATGGATGTCCACATCTGATCTTGAACCCCTTCCACATTATTGCTATCCTGGGTCAAATTATTTTCCAGTGTTGTGTCTGTACTCCCATTCTTGGCTAAATCAGATGGACTGCTTCCATTGCATCTGACAGGCTTGGAGCAATGAGAGGAACTACAGTTTTCCAGTGTGCATGATTGGAAACCTTTAACACTTGGCTGTTGAAGGTCAATGAAGGCCAACGTCTCTTGATTACACACAGCAATGTGTTGATGCTGTCGCAGGAGAGGCCTACCATCCCGAGAGTCGCTCAAAGCCTGGGTCTCAACTGAGCCAGAGAACCACATGTCAGAGCTCTCGCCTCTACAATGGAATGCTTGGAGGTGAGGCTGGAAATCAAGGAGAGGAGAGAATCCATAGCCGGGGAGCATGGCTCAGGAGGCACATGGGTACTGCAAAGAAATTGGGTAACAAAAATAGAAAGACATTATTTTAAATATTATAACATGAACCCACATACCTATTGTATTGACAGATGCTGCATCTCCAAATTTGAGCATAGTGGAGTAGATCCCTCTGGCCAATGTCTTTGTTGTGCCAGCACAGATTTATGCACAGTAAAGCTTGGCTCATCTCTGCAGTTCTTAGTGGATTTGGTGTTCCACTGGGTAAAGTTAAGTCTCTCTGAACAGGCTCTGCTCTTCCCCCCCATGGCAGACTTGGCTCAGTCGCTGCCGCTGCATCTTCCTGTTCTAATTAAAGAGCGCAACATGCAGCCCTCATCCTCTATACTTATCTAAAGCATTTACAGCTGGATCCCTTACTCAAAACTGCTTCTGTAGTGCAGCTTCTGCATGAAGGTGTCAAGGCAGTCACATGAGGACGCTTCAGCCTCTCCAACTATGATAATGGACAAGTGTCTAGTCTTGCTTGTGGCTTATTGGAGATGGAATGCTTCAAGAAAAAGACCCTGACTAAGAAGGTCATCTTGGAAGAGGTTTTTTTTTCGTACATATTTCCCATGTTTCCAAACAGCTCTCTATTTACCCAAACAAATCTGGGTCATAGGAGAAGCAATGCTTATTAGTATTCAGTGTCTTGCCCTGAGGGACAGGCACGCCTGAGATAAGATATTTCCTTGGCTATTAAAGCAACGAAGGCTCAGCAAACTGTCAGTGCTGATGACCCAAATCTGCCTTATTCACTGACCCATGAAATAAAGAGAGATGTTTTCTAAACTTGGAGATTAAATCCACCCAAGGATGCTAGTTGGGTTGCACCTAGGTGGCTTAAACTATACACTGCATGCAATTTAGGTGTCTGCATGTCATCAATCAAAAAATATAATGTAAGACTTAATAAATCATTGTTTAATGTGATCTATTGCTAATCTTCGAAACCCTCAAAAATATCTGTAATAAATCTTTTTTTTGAGGACACAAAAGAACCTGAGTCTCGCCCATCTCAATATCTCTTTTAAACTGAATGTACACACAGCTAAATCCAACAGCACGATTCAACATGACCCACAAGCAAACATACTCCCAAAAATACAATCTGACACTCGGTACTGATAAAACCTATACCCACATCTGTACAACAAACACACTGCACAAATGGTTACCTGTTCCCTACTCTAAACAAAGGTCTCTTTATTTCTCCAGATAGAGAATGCTGTTAGGTGCACAGGACATATGAGATTTAAGGAACGAATCTGGATTCTTTACATGCACACACAGAAATAAAAGTCAGTTGGTATTCATTGTTTAACGTCTTCGTAATCTGTAATCAAAATATAATTACTTTATTTCTTTCTCTGAAATGACTTTTCTTTTCTGCTCATATAATGGAAAATGTAAGCTAATAGCCAAAGAGCTATTAAGGCAATGCTTTAACAAACTCACATTTGCCCTACGGTATTTCTCGCTAAACATCCCATGTCACTTAGACATATGTCAAATCATGCAAGGAAAACTTGGGAACCATTGTAAAATATAACTAAAACCCTTGACTGTGCCACACAAATTAAATGTGATGTACAAATAGCAGGAGTAATTTTGTGAATGCTGTACATAGCTATTACTATGAAACAAACTCAATAACACTACAACATTACAATAAAGCTATTCCATACAATCAGTTTGATGTCTTACCCATTTGACCATTTTTAGTCAAATCCACCATGTCATTTTCCATGTTCTCAACATGTTATTTTCCTTATGTTTTGGTCTTTGTTGTATACATTCTCCCTGTAATTTCGGAGGGTTCATGTAAGTTAGGGCGTCAACAAAGTAAGTGAATAGAAAACTGCCATCTTCATTGTAGCTACAGTATATGATTAAAGAAAAAAATGCTGCAAAAGCCCATGGAAGCTGATAGAATCCACATTAATCCACAAATATGCACATATTCATCAATGTTAGCAATAACAATGAGGACAAATATTTTGTATTTGAAATAAAGCTAAATAATTTTTTGTCATCTTGTAAAATATATTTTTATAAATGACTATACACAATGTAGACCACAAATAACTTTTCCCCTCTTAATTTCGTTTTTGGCTTGTTTGAGCACAGGGGCTAACAGTGTGGTGTCATAGGCTTATGTTTGTATGTTACATTGCTCTGAAGCAGGCTGACACCACTGGTCTAATTGGCCTGTGACAGAGAGATCCAGGTTGCATCATGGCATCTGCCTTTCACACTCAAACACCTCAGCTAGTTTTCAGCTGCTGCAACTTTACAGCAATATGCAAGAGGTAATAAAAAATGACATGATTAGTCAAATATTAAAGGGATAGCTCACTGAACATATTTACTTTTTACTTATACACTCAGGTTTTGATCATTTTGTTCAACAGTTTGGACGTTCCAAACCTAAATGTTTTGATGATAAACTGTATTTATGAAAAGTCCGTAAAAGAACTATGTAATAGTTATTTAAAAAGTCTCCGTTTACATTCCATGGAAAAAGAACACAATATGGTTTAATACAATATGATGACTAAATAATGACAGAATCTTCACGATCGACTGAACTATATCTTGAAGTTTCCTGGCATGACGTGACCTTAAAATAAACAACACTTTTATTGTGAAAGGTTAATACTTAACTGTTAAAGCTAGACAGACTGTGCACCTACTTTTAAGCAACTGTTGGCTACCCCAAGACGGTCTAATTTGATTCTTCACTTTTCTTTAAATAATATAATGGATTACTTTATAATGACACCTAATTTGTGAAAGTATTTTTCTAGAAAAAAACGAGATTATCATCTCATTGTAGAGAATATATATAGAAGCATTTAAATTCTGATGGGGTGAGTGAACACTTCTTTGTTTGTTTTTGGTGTGGGGCCTGATCCCTCAAAGTGCCCGAGGCCTTCCTCCACCTACTCCATCAAGACAGACACCTAAATCCCTTTTCAGGTTCAAAAAGCATTGACATTGCCCCCAACCCTCTCAACTCCAACACAACAGAGAGAGAAGCCCATAGGTGTAATAACGTCTGGTTTAAGGTATTACCTTACTTACCCGTGGGGACCACCTTGAACCCCACGGTCTCATCTTAAAGAAAAACATTACCAATCTGTGCACTCACCTTCTTTCAACATTAACACCTCACATACAAGACACACCCAGTCAAATACAGGAGCGTTATGCACACAAGCACTAGTGCAGAGTGTGGAAACAAATAAATATTATTACATTGATTTTGTTCTGATTGAATAATGCTTCTGTAGGATATTTAAGCAGGTACCACATTGCTTCACAATAAAGTCCAGCATAGGTTTGGTTAGGCACTTGCTTAGTCCAAAATATATTAGCGCTTTCAAATCTCTTTTAAGGTTTAATTATAGACACTTATGCTTTTTAACAGGGTCTTTACATTAATTTACTGATCAACACATCATCGAATAACCCAAAAACATCAATAAAGGAAAAAGGAAAAAAATTATTAATAAAGCTTAAAATCAAACAAAATCCAATTTACCCAAACTAATGCATGTTCTTTGTGTTATTGTGAGAAATTCCTTAGTGCATGTTTTTCCAAAGACAAGATAGTTTGCCGTCTTAATCTTTAAGTCAAAACATAACTTACTCTTCTGAAAATATTTTGCTTGTCCATCGACGCTAGTATTTAGGCATTGTAGCTAACTCACATTCGGTCTCTCTCCATTCATTTTTGGAGATCCAATCAATTCCCAGTGGATAAAATCATGTCCCAGCCTAGAGTTCACACTTGCACATGTCAGATTCTGAAAGTAAAATGGGTTGCAAACATCTCTTTGTCAGGTCACGATATCACGATGTACAACTAATATTGACATATGACACTCACTAGCTCTGCTGATGTTTGCAAGATTTATACAGCTCAATCTGTTCGTTAATGTGCTGTTAAATTCGTCACTTTTCAAAGATGACCTACTTTCCCCGTTCCAATCACATCATACTCATTCACACTCAACTTCCTGTTTTCTTTCACTCAATGCTCGGGAGGTGAACCGAGCCAGGCGAACGCTCCCCCTCCCTCATGCTTTATTGTATGAACAGGTAAAGACTAGTCATTCAGAGCAGCTTGTTTTGAAATCTGATCGCTACACTGCTTAGACTTTGAGAATGACCATGCAGCAGAATGAAATTAGTGTTTGTGACAGATATAGCAATTTTAATGCAAAGGTGGTGCAGTATAAAAAGTGCTTTTTAGAAAAAAATTATACTAAAAGATAAAGTATAGTTAATGCATGATTATTATACAAAATAAATAAAGGTACAATTATGGTTAATTTAATTTACTAAAAACAAAAACAGTCTGCTATACTAAATTGTTTTAAATTATTTTTTTAAACTTACAAAAAAATCATTGAAATCACCCTGCATTGCTGGTATTTCTTATGGTTTTCTCTTACAGACTGTATTCGGGTCAATCCATGTAATGAAATACACAAATTGTTTTATTCACATTAGGTCCAAGGCAGCCTGAAAAAGCCTGCAGGCTGCGTTGCTAAACAGGTGTGCGCAGAGCCAAAGAAAAGCCTTTTAGACATACCTGTAGGGCTTGGCTTTTTCAGGATCACTTTTCATAGACAAACACAAAAGTGCACTGTGCAGAAAAACAAAACTCTTTTACTCCTGCACTGACACACATTTGTGCAAGAGTAAAGTACAGATATCTGCACCTCCTGTCATTAAGAAATTATTAGCTTTTTATAGACAAATGTTCCTGTTTTAAACCATAAAATGTTTCCTTCAAATAACAAATAAAAAATGCTAGTGCCTTCCAACACATTAAAACATTCATAACCTGCTTCTTTTATAGTATAGTCTTGAATCCAATGTCCTTTTGTAAAGGCAAAATGAGGACACAATAAAAATGGTTAACCATTAAGCCTTTTGTGAGCCGAAGAAAAGCAAGTTCATTATCATGGTCGACCCCCACTCCCAATAAAGATCTCTGACACTTTCCACATTCCCCAAATAACTGCGCTTCTGTCATTCCACTTAAATTGCCCAGTAAGCTATACCAGAATACAAACAAAGAGTCTGGTCTGTCCGAGCTCACGCAACAAGAACAGGCCTTATTTGTGTGTCTGCATCCTATCTGTGCTGGCCATTGGGGGAGGCATTAATAGCGTGCGGTCACACAAACAAGGTCTGTTCTTATTGCCCCCCAAACCTCTTCCGTCACCATCTATTCATTCTGCAGGTGAGCTCTGCTGTTTTTTAGCCCGTACAAGCCCTTTAAGGCCAGTCAGACTGAGTTGAGTGAAGGAGCTTTAGACACCCATTCCACCCTGCGTGGCCCTGTTGACCTGAATTCGGCAAGCTAAGCGAGGGTAAGTGAGGAGAGAAAGTTTTTGAACGCGAAGAGCTAGGACGAAGTATTACTGGGTGTGGCATGGCGTTCTTTTTCCTAGACTGCAACTCTGGTACATGTAGGTGCAAATACAGAATCAGCCTGTTGCCTCCAACTGACAGGTGATTGGGCAGGTGCTCCGTACGCAGGACAGACCACGGGAGGAGTTAGAGAACGCTTTATGGGATAAAATGGGACCCACTTATATCACCCTGACATTTATTTACTTTGTCCTAAAAAAAATTCTAGATTAATTTTCATTCAGAAACTACAAACGTGCTCATCATAGAAGATGTGTACTCATTGCAATGTATTTCTGAATCAATTAATTGATCTGACACAAAAATGACATCTTGTCATTGACCTTGAAGAGTAAAAGAAAACATGTATTTTCCTTGAACACAAGGCAGTTCTGTTGTATTGTTACCAAACATCCTGTGCATCTATTGCTCCCTCCAGTCTGTTCTTATCTCTACCAGCATAAATGATCAATCCAGAGCTGCTGAGAATTCAATGAGTCATACAAACACACAGACTGGCACGGCCGAGCTGGAGGAGCGGCAAGCCGCAGGTTGCGATAGACATTCCAAGGGTCTGGCCGCCCCACTGTCTCTATGATCTTCATATCTGCCAACATGTTTACCAAAGCAAAGCACCATCAAACCACACCCTTTGGGATCCATCCATGCTCAAACACACATCCTAAAAGCTCACCCCTGTTACAAATGCACTGTCTTCGTGGGTCTTTAATCAGTGGAGATTAAGGAAGCAAACATCATCTGATCTCGCTCCATTCAAAAAGATCCCATATTTTAGGGATAGAATCACTAAATACTATAATACTAAAAGGATATCTCTTACACATCCAATGGTGTTACGAAGCAAATGCAGACAATGGTTTCTGAGGCTATACAGGATGAGAATGAATAAGGCAGGGAGATTTTATTGTGACATGATACTTTTTATTTACCCCACATCCTCATGTGGGCATTCACTCATGACTCACATTAAAAGGATCTCTCAGTTTCCAGGCAAATTACCTAAACTTGGACGTTATAAAGCCAGTTTAAGCTGTGAGGTTTCTGCTTTTTAATAATTTTGTCTGGGCAGCTGGGATAATTGCTATTCCCGCACAGCAGTGTTGCGCAGAACATAAAGCCTTCCATCAGACAGGTGCTAGGTCATAAAGAGGACGTCTCTCACCCTCCCGCTCAGAAAGAAAAGAAAACACATGCTCCACACATGGCATGAAACAATCAGTCTATATGACCTTATATGAAAATAGACAGACAAAACAATGATGCAACAGCACTCTATGAATCATGACTTCAATAGAAGAGCATATAGTTTATGACACCTGAGTAAATAATCAAGCAAGTAGACAGATCTCCTGTTTAAAAACAGATGTGGAAGACCTATTCATTTTACTGGAAGAACTGCCATTTTATTATCACAACTTCCCATTAGTGTTGTTATGGTCATCTAAAAATACATACAACTTTCTTTCAGGAAAACGCTATATTAAATTAAACTAAAATAAATATGAAATCCTATCCATATGAACGCTAACATTTCTTATCAAACTCTTCCAAGAGCTATTTATCTGGACTTTGCTATCCACAATTATTTTATAGCTTTTTACTCTTTTACTGCACATCAATGATGATCTCAATTGTGTAATTTTTTTATTCTCCTAAGAAATCGATCTGGGCTAAAGTTAATATGTAAATGATACATAACCAGGAACTTAATTAGGTTTCATGCTCATTTATGATGGTAGATTTAAGAACAGACTGGAGGGAGCAATAGATGCACAGGATGTTTGGTAACAATACAACTGAACTGCCATGTGTTCAAGGAAAACAATTTTTTTACTCTTTAAGGTCAATGATAAGATGTGTTTTGTGTCAGATCAATTAATTGATTCAGAAATACATTGCATACATACATATTTATAGTGAATTGTGTGTTTGGCAGGAATGAAGGCATATGCATTGATGTTATGTTAAGATATATATATATATATATATGAAGAGTGTATTTGCGAAAACAGATAACTACGTTTTTTTTAATTTTAAAAAATCATGTTTTTTACTGATATCGTGTTTTTATTGTGTTAGTTAGCTGTATCTTTTGTTATGTTTTAACCTAATAAAAATAACCCAACTGCAGTTTGATTGAGATTAATTGGAATGCACAAAACGTGAAAAAACATGATTTTCGAAAAATTTGAGTTATTCGTTTTAGCAAATGAACTCTTCATATGAATAAACACACATTTCTATATTGCTTCACACAGTACAGCACTCTGACATTGAGTTCATGACTGTTGTGCCATCTATCCATGTGCAGTTCTTTTACAGTGTGTTCCAGACATGCAGTCACCTGCCCCTCACGCATGCACACACTTACCATCTCTGCTCCCTGCAGCAGTAGAATGTTCAGGGCTCATATCCTGCTCAATCTATCGCACTATTATGCATGCAACATTAAGTAGCTTGCAAGCGATCGGTAGCATGGCCATATTTGCATCTGATTTGATGTCTGTTAGGAGGGCTGGAGGGCAGTGTTTCTGCTTGCTCAATCAGGATTTTATAAACTGGACCATATCCCAGGTGTATCATGAGATTTGTCTATGCAGGTGATGAGTGGCAAATCAAAACATTATACTTCATGCATGAGCATCTGTTCAAGCAAGAAAAATTGTATCTGGCAGTGCAACCCAGCAGGACAGATGTAAATGATAATCATATGTTTAGTGACCTTAAACAATCACCGTGTTACACAGTAAACAAGAGGAACAATATCAAGTAACAGTAGGCAAAATAAAGCTTCAGCCACTTCTTTAAACAGCTAACAACCAGGAAGAATACAAATCTGAGACCACTAGTGACAATGTTTTCATTAAAAAATAATAATAAAACACATTTAGGCCTGGTTTCACAAATGGGGCTTTGCTTAAGCCAGGACTAGGCCTTAGTTAAATTAAGATATTTAAGCAACTTTTACAAAAATGCCTTAGAAGAAAACATTAAGGTGTGCATCTTGACACAGAACAATGATACTGGGGTATTTAAAAGTTTACTTTTGTTATATAGTAAAAATACAAACATATGTATAAAATAGAATTTATTAGGAATATTTTCATAGCCATTTGAGTGAACATGAATTTAAAAACTATGAATGTCATACTATCTTAGTATGATAGCAGCACAAGCTGCATGAATCTACAGGTTTGTGTTAAGCCTGATGTTCATGTTCTCCACAGATGATCTAAACAGATTCTTGAGAATGATTCTGAAATGTTTCTTTGTTTGAAAAAATCCTATAACCTTTCATTTATCTCCTATAGTAAATTCGATTCTGAATCCAATATTTTCAGTGTGGTCTCAGCTGTTGGTCCACTGCATAGTGTAACACTACATACACAGCCTTTCCCCAAAACATAATCTAAAATACAAAAATCTAGAAAAAGAGAAAAACAAAAACAATACCTCATTTGTATCGGTGGACTGTGGGCTGGATGGGGTCCAACTCCAGTGAGCAAATCCAAGTCATCCAGGATTGTGGCTGAGGTGTTATAATGTCCATGACTGCCTTGTGTTCCTCTCGGTTACTTTGTTACCCCTTAGATGTACTCAAACTAAAATCAACAACACTGCAGCTTGAGCTCAGATGATCCGAGTGTTCTCTTCAGTCCCCTTCACACACAAAAATACAGTTGACAGCAGACAAATCAAACCCTAATAACTGTTCAAGCTACTCAAAAACACAGATTTCTCCTCCATATCGTTCCTTTTCCCTCATATCCCTCCCTCACTTCAGCAACAAATGAAGACAGAAATTTGTCCTGCTCTCTTGCGCTGTCTCTGGCTTCCTCTTGCACTTATTTATGGTTTTATTTCTTACACCTGCCAGCAGAGGAAAAGGAGAGAGGGGCGCAAGCTGTCGTCTGGTTCAGAGGAGAGTCCTTCCTGAGAAGGAGGGAGAAAGAGCATGAGTGTGTGTGTGTGTGTGAGAGAGAGAGAGTCTGGATTCCTGTGTGTCAACAGCAGTACTTTGCAAGTGGATAGCAGGCGGTCGGTTAGGAGGGTTAGTTTGGTGGGGGCATGAGACAGAGGGTGGGAAGAAGACTATGTGAATATCCATGCATGCGAGTGTGTGCATGTGTGCGTGTATAATTAGGTAAGTATCAGTTTGAAGATAGCAAGTAGCTGAGAGGGCATGCCGAAACTCACTCAGATATGCTCTTTAAATCTTCTTTAACTCCTCTCCCTTTTACACACCTCATTTATTCACTTTAGAGGAACTGAAAGAATCGTTTATCAGGCAAGCACGTGTAAAAGTCTAGAAGATTAGCAAAAAAAAATCATTGAGCTCTTTGGTAAACAAAACCTTTTCATGTTAATCTGCAGCCAATTATTGATGTGTTTGCTCTGAGAAATGAGTTTATTCAGGAGTGAAAGCACATTAAAGAGTGTCTGTTTTGTGGGTCACTCCTGCAGGTGATGAAGAACATGGAGTCCGTTATTAATCAATGAGCAAAAGGGCTGCTGTCCACGTTGCATACTTTAGTAGCTTGACATGTACCAACCAAACCTTCCCGCAGGCTGAACGGTGTAGGAACGCACAGCAACCATAACAATCACAAGAGAGAGAGCAAGAGAGCAAGAGCAAGAGAGAGTCAGTCAAAGAGCCTGAGGCGATGGGGATTCTTTTTTTTGAGTGGGTGGGGTTAGAGACAAATCATTATCAGAACACCTGTCTGCTTCTGACATTAATAAATCAGAGTTGCTTGATCCATTCCAGTAAAAAACTGGTGGAAGTCGGGTCCATATTTGGTCGGTAAAGGGTTTCATAAGGGTATGTTGCTCGCACAAAGCTTGATGGTTTGATCAAATTAAATGGAATGTGAGAACCAGAGATCTTCTGCAGAAAGTAGAGCTGAAAAGTGGGGCAGAAGTTGCCTACATGGACGTGTTCACCAACGATTAAGGATCTGAAGCATTTGCCAGCTGGCATTGGCTCTCGGCTCTGGAACGCAGAACTTCAATGGCTTAGCATTAGTGTTGTCTTGTTCACCTTTCTAACTTGTTCAAGCATATCATTTTCGTTCTTGTTCAAGCTAACTATTTTTGCACAATTACCCATTGTTCGACAGGACAGGCGTAACTATATATAGGAATTAAAAAGGGTAGTATGGACAAAAATCACATTCTGGGATCATTTACTCTGCCTTATATTGTTCCAAACTCAAACTTTTTATTCTATGGGATAATAATGGAGATGTTCGGAAGAAAGTTCAAGATGCTGTTTTCCATACAATGAAAGTGAATGGTGACCACAACAACAACAAAAAAAGACATTTTCAGTGACTCATGATTTACATTTCAGTATGTTTATTACACAACCTATATGGCTTAAGGAGTAGGACTGCACAATTAAAGAAAGCTGCTAAATAAATATAGGCACTATGCATTTCAAAGTGAAGCACGGCACAGAGCAGCTCATGATCCAGTGATTCTAGCGGCTAGTTTTGCAGGAAATTGAATCTACTCAAACTCTTTTTTGGCTTGCTTACGATGTGCATTTATGAACGCAACATGTGCCAACCATCTTTCTGTAATGAGAAGCGCTCATAAGGCTGTTTTTTAAGACATGGTCATATTGACAATTGCTTTTTTTGCCAAATTGTGCAGTCCTACACACAAGCACAGCAACCCTTGAGCTTTTTTTTTTAAGGTTTCAATTATTATTATTACTTTTATTTTTTTCATTTACAAAATATATATAACAGCCTTATTCAAAATATATGTAGTATAACGCACAGGTCTTATGGGCCACTCATTATCCTTTTTTACAGTGCTTATTTGAAGCTTGACAGCCCCTGATCATCATCATCAACTTTCATTACTCAAAAGAGACTAGTGTTAACATTCGTCAACACATTTCCTTTTGAGTTCCACGGAACAAAGAAAGTCATATTTATTTGCAATGACATGCGTTTTTAACTTTGGCCGAACTATTCTTTTACATCCTGTCCTCCATCATGTAAACACTTCATTGGTTTTTGAACGGTTATTGAAACTAGCTTTATTTTAAAACATAATTCCTCAAACAGCCCGGAGATAGACACGAGAAATGCAAATATATTAAGGTATTATTCAGAGAAGCATTTCACACTAACACAATGTAGAATAGGCTCCTTAATGTCTTTCACAATTTTCATTTTGTCAGTAGTACAAATATATACTTTAGTATTAATGTAGAAAAGCAAACCTCCCTGTCCTCCCACTAAATCCGAACAGGAATATATCATTTATCGGAAGGGCAGAGAGAGAGTGAGATGTGTAGGTGATCACATGTCTAAGTATAGTTGGAGCCAGAGGAAGTCATATGTAAACAGCAGTTTGTTAAAGTGGAGGTGGTAGTGAACAATTTTGGCATAGACCTCTACATTTTGAAATGCATGCTCACACACAATCAACCACCAAAAAAAACAAGCCAAGTTTCAGTACAAGTGCATTTTTTCCCAAAACAACTCTGTCTTGGATCACTTCTAAGAGTGTAAAGTGTTTTCTTAGCGACTATGCCCCCTTCTGGAGAAGTCCCTGCCTTGCAGGTCAGTCTCATGTCGTGCACTTCGCTTGCTTCAAGGACCAGCATACAAGGAGAAAAGCAGAGAAATAAGAAAAAGAAAGAAAGAAGTACATTGTTTAGAGGCATCCATAATTAGTCACAACATTTCATTAAAGGGATGGTTGACCACAAATGTTCCAATCCTGTTGTTCCAAACCGGTATACGTTTCTTCCTTCTGCTGAACACAGAAGAAAGTATTATGAAGAATGTTGGTAACCAGATGGTTGATGTAGCCAATGAGTTTCATGGTATTTTTTCTCCATACTATGGAAGTCAGTGGGTACCGGAAACTGTTTGGTTACCAGCATTCTTCAGAATATCTTCTTTTGTCCTCAACAGACCAAAGAAACTATTACTATTAGGTGTAGAACAATTTGAGTAAATGATGACAAGTATGTTTAATTATATTTTTAATTATACATTTTACATGTTTATTTATTGAGAGACAGGTCTGTTTCTAATCTATTAAAGTAAGATTTTAAAAGGTTAGTTCACCCAAAAATGTAAATTCTGTAATTAATTACTCATCCTGGGAATATTCAGAATGATGGTTTTTCAGTGGCGGACTCTTAAACTTTTATATTTGGTTTCCCATAACCTTGAATATTCTATTAAGTCACGGTTCAGAATCCAGCGCACAGCCAAATATACACTCTGACCTTAAAGAAGCAGAAGCAGAGCATCATCCCAACACATATTTTCCAGAAAAGTGGGTTGAAAAATGTTTTGATCTCCCCCTACTCTACAGAATATGTGAAATACATAAACCAGGACAGTAAAAAGTAACGGTAATTCCAAGGTCTTTGCTCCACTTTTACTAGAGTGCTGGAACTATGTCACAAATTAATTTCATTTTTTTTTTTACTATATTTTTTGTGAAAATGGAGATGAATAGAAATAAAAATACATAGCAAGGAAATTAAAGGAAAATATAATTCAATGTATCATTATATTTAATTAAATGAGTGAACTTAAAAGTTTGGGGTTGTTATATGTTAATGTTTTTGAAAGTAGTCTCTTATTCTCATCAAGGCTGCATTTATTTGTTCAAAAATACAGTTATACAGTAATATTGTGAAATATTAGTACAATACGAAACACCTGTTTGCTGTTGCAAAATGTAGCAAAAATTGCTAAATTAAACATTTAATTGTCTGTGTATATTTCAAAGCCTTTTACGCTGTTTTGGTCATGACACAAGGCCAACCACTGAAGCTCTGCTCTAGGTCGAATAACATGAAGACTTGTTATATTCCTCAGTAATAAAATCTCAGGCTGCGTCTGAAAACAGAAGAATGCTGCCTTGGAAGGATGCATTCTAAAGTAGGGAGGCATCAAGGTATGTCTGAATCCAATGTTAGCTTCACTTGTTTCCTGAGATGGCTTCATCTGATTTTTGAAGGCAGCATAGATGTATTCTTTGCTGTACATTCAGTTCTGTGACATCCGAGCTAAAAAATTAAAATGGTGTCCAAAAGTTGTGATTGGTGGTCAGTTTGTGTCTAAATGTAGGTTGACCAAATTAGTATTGAAGTAAATGAATATTTGCTCACCAAAACAGGTTCTCTCTCTTTTAGTCGGTCTGAAATTAATTTTGTGAGATACCCATCAGGCAGCGAAGCATCAGGTCAGCAGCCTAAGCTTTCGGACGCAGCCTCAGTTTCTGAGTTCTCTGGTGTGAGTGGTAATGAAAACAAGCATGGCTCACAGTGAGTGGGCACTGGAGGGTGTGGATGTCTCTATGTGCACTAACATCACCTAAAGCTACTCACCAGCAGGGCCTCCTGGTTATCAGCCAAAGCCTGCTTAGCCAGGTAACGCTCCCGCTTGATCTTCAACTCCAAGGACTCAGGGATGTCGGGAACCATCCAGTCAATGGCACGCAAGACGAAGAACACCACATGCTGAGGATGAGTACACACACTTTATTAAGATGACCACAGAATATAAATAATTATTAGATAATGATAAAGCGACTGTAAACAATCAGGTCATTATATAGAAAACGTAAATTGCCATCAGCTACGCATTTTTACTATTGTAATGCGAGATATTTCTGGGTAGAACATTATATTATTAAATCACGTTTGGTCTCGTACTGTATCGCGTCCCTTGTCAGTGTCGGGCGCTTGCTTGGCCATTTATTGTGATTAACAGGAAATTGTGTTTAAGTGCCAGCAGAAGATAGAAGTGTAAAGTATTTACAATTTTTTAATTTACTATTTAAAAAAATCTATTTAGTTTAATTAGTTTATGTATAATTACACCTAATTAGTTTATGTATAATTTTTCCTTGTGTGTGTGAGATGTTCTTTACTGTCAAATGTGTTTGTACAATATAATTTCTGTTTATTTAGTTAAAAAATAAATATATAAAAGGCTGGAACTTTAATGAAAAGTTGACATTATCTCCCAGAGTAAATAGGGTTAATTTTGATTTCATGTCGACTTTAAATTGGTCACAGTGTATACTAGGAAGCTCAAATTCAAAGAGGAATATGACTGTGATGTGGTTTGCAGGAGGAAGATCAATGATCACCTCAAAGGCAATGATAAAGCCCAGTCTTACAGCCAGAAGCTCCCAATACACCAGCGTGTATTTTCCATTTTCATCCCGAAATGCTTTATATCTGAAAACAAGACAAGTCATGAAAAACAAAAGAACACAAGAGAAGAAAACCAAACAGTGCTGACAGCTACAGTTTTACAGTTCACTGCCTTGATTAACAATTTTCCTCTCTACTGCAAAACTGTACAACAAGCAAGAAACAAGATAATACAATAATGTTTTTTTATCCTGAAATAAGAGAATATTTTTGCAAGTGTACATTGCAAATCTGATATATTCAGATTTCTTGCATTATAAAACAGCATTAGCAATGTTACCTGCACACAGTATGACTGGAGTAGTTATAACTGGGTGGAGAGTAAGCCAGCGTGAAGTTGACATATCCATGCAGGTCATTGTTAAACTTGTACTGGTACAAAAGGCGAGGCAGAAAATCTGAAGTAAATGCAATGAGGAAAGCCTGTGGAAAAAAATAAAAATTCACAAGCACATCTAAAACCTTGCAAGATGTTACAAATAATGTTGGATTAATGTAACTTAACAAGACAAGTCATTTATGTATGTCACCAAAAATTACCAATATCACTAAATGTGCGGTGACATTAACTGTTACTCTGTGAGATTTAGCAAGCCAGTTATTTTAGTTAGATTCTGCGTGATCAGGAGTCAAGTGTATTTCTTACTGCAAAATTTCACCTAGATTCGGCTGATTTGATACCTTAAGCATCAAAAATATTACTCATTTTTGTAGGTACTCACATTGACTATGACAGACACGTGGGACAGCGCCTCCAGTATGATGAACCACACGCCGATGTGCTGGGCTCGCTCTGCCACGGGTCTGCGGTATTCACACACAAACTTATAAGCGTCCAGCCTCACTTCCACCCAGTTATTCAGCAGGGCGAAGAGAGGAGCCAGAGGAAAGGCCGCCACAAAAATGGTGATGAAGCCAAACTGCAGGACTGGCAGCAATGAAGATCAAATAGTGTAAGTTTATTACAAGTATAGCAAGAGCATCTGTACAGAAATATAACATCAATTTAAAGTTCAGTATTATAAATACTACTGTTGAAAGTTTTGGGTTACTTACTCATATAACGATCTAGGCTGTTAGATTTTTTTTTATTTGTTATGTCTTATCTTGTCTTGTACACTAAGTGAGCCAGGATTGCCACCCTCAAGAAATGAGGTTCATGATGTTCCAGCGTCAGTAGCTACACATTCTTTGACCGAAACTTGCAACAAAAATCTCATTAAAAAGTGAAATATTATCATCTTACCAATCTCCAGATACTCCTCAAAAAGCCCCTCACATGGAATCAACTCATAGTCCTGCTCCCAGCGCTTGGGCTCCTCTGCCTTCTGGGCCTTTTTGACAGATGATAAGGCCCGTTTCTGTCTCCAAGCCTTTATTTTACTGAAAAGCAGTATGAGGGAAAGAATGAGACAACCAAAGCAATAGACAGTGTGTTCCTGTTGATGATGATGGCTCTTTTGAGGTTATTTCTAGGTGTAAAATAGAACTGTGCTCATTTGGAATATCCGGTTTTGCCTGAGTTTGACTCTGGTGATGAATAATTGATAAGGGAGTGCTAAAAGCTTCTCCTGTGCGACATTTATTCTGCTAAACCGCTAGAACTGCCGCCTTAGAGGAGAGACATGCTGCAGTTTTGCCAGTGATACAGTCATCTGTCTGCTCATTGTACCCTACAGTGAAAGCTGCAGATGAATCAATACGAATCAATCAGTAAAAACAGCTATTCTTGCTCTCATTTACGCATTTTTATTCTCGTATTGCTGCATGAAAGCACACAGCCCATCTATGATTGTAGGGACTTCTACTGACTTCTATTGTTTTATAAATACAATTATATTTTCTATCCTCTACCCGTAACTCTAACCCTTACAGAAATGCTTTTGCAGTTCAAGATATTCATTAGAATGTTTATTAATTATTCAATATGTTCTCCACAATGTAGGCTAAGCCTGACCCACACATCCACCTCCACAGAAGATGGCTGCGCCAACCCTGCAGCACTGACCTACACTGCTGACTTTCTTTTCTCAGAGGAGCAAATCAAATCATTCCGATTCTGCAGTGTTGAGATTCGAGAAGTCTTCTAGTGAGGATTGCTCTACAATATAAGAAGCTTTTTTTGCAGCTCCAATAAATATGACTAGTCAGGCTGTGAGGGAGAAACGTACGGGATGACAAACTCCTGAACGTTGTTGATAAGTTGTTTTCCCACCATGATGATGCAGAGCTGCTCAGCCAGTTCTATCAGACAACCTCCTGGTCCGCACTGCAACCACACATGAACAATCATTCATAGTTTTTTAATAAATGTCATGCTCACAGAGGCTGCATTTATTTAGTTAGATATATAGTGTAAAAAACTATTTTGAGAATAATATTAAAATTTAGAACACCTGTTTATTTTTAATATATTTAATATGTAATTTATTCCTGTGATGCACAGCTGTATTTTCGGCAGCGTCACACGATCCTTCAGAAATCATTCTAATATGCTGATTTGGTGCTCAAGAAACATTTCTTGTTATTATCAATGCTGAAGATGAATAGAAAGTTCAAATAAACAGCATTCATTGGAAATTACAGTAACTTTTTCACAATGTAATTCCTTGCTGAATAAAGGTATTATTTTCTTGAAATATTACTGACACCAAATGTCTTTCCAAATGGAAAACTACTTCTGTTTTGAAAAAGCAACAAATACAGTGCAAACTATTGTGGATGTTTTGCCTTTATTACAAGACTGTCTGGAATACATGACTCTGGTTTGCAATCTTTTTACAAAATATTGTTATCTGAAATAAAATATAAAATAAAAACTGATTATATGTAATCATAAAACTGCAGAAAAGCACTCACATCCTCATTCCGCATCCCAAACAGTGTGCCATAATGACCAGGATAGCCCACAAATCTGCAATACAAGTGCACTGAAAGCTTTGATCTGGAAATTATAGCACAAAGATTGCTTTGTTCTGGTAGGCTAATTTAAACGGGTTACCTGCCCTTGAAGAAGGCTACATAGAAGGGCGACGAGTAAAAGTTGACAAACTGGAAGATGAAGACTTTGAATGTAAAGGCATCTTCATATTGTGTCTGTGTTCTGTGCATTTCTGTAGAGAAAAATGTTTCAGGAAGAGCCTTATTTGGGGAAACGAGATAAATTAGACTTATTTGATGGCATGTGTGCGTCTCAAAGCTTTATTGTAACTGCCAGAGAAAGTAGGACTAAGTACTAGTGTCCTAATGGCTTATTGATTCTCAAAGCAAGTGTGGATGGGCAGGTTCATTACCCTGAGCCACACAAAATGGCAACACTGGCCTGATTTGATTAAAAGCCCTGGGTATGGGGTCTGATGTTGTGCAGAAAGCCTACCCCATTTAGTGAGCTGTTCTGCCAGGGCTGTGTAGACCTGCCCCATCAGCAAGATCAAAGCCAGGTTCACCAAACTGCTGGAGATATTGGCAATATTCCCAGCCTGGAAGAAAAAAATGTGTGCGCGGAGTGGATTCAGAGTTCAAGAGCTACTGCAGGTGCGGAGGAGATTAATGAAATGGTGCAGTATGGCAAGTTCTCTCATATTTTAATTTAATGTAGATCGATGGGGTGCCCACCTGAGTACGCAGAACAGAACTCCCAGTTTCAAACATCATTACACTCACTATACTGCGGTATATGATCACTGTGACCAAGAAGATCATCACTACACACAGCTGGGAAAACAAGTTGAGAGAAAGAGGAATAATTATGGGTGACAATTCTGACATATTATCTCTCATCTAACTGCCCAATAAATATTTTTTAGCCCCATTAAACCTCTGACAACTCCAGTGTGTCTCACCATTATAACAATGACCATAGAGCCGGTCACCATGCGTGAAATCCGGGCCTTTTCTGGAAAGTAGGGTTCCTTTACTCCCGTCACTGGGTTTTCCTCCATTGCAGGAGCCATGGCAACAAACTCAGGACGTGGTGGTTCCTGTTCATTAAAAAAAATAAGATATTTTTATTATTTCTGCTATACATAATAAAACTAGGGGTGGGCATAGATTAATTTTTTAATCTAGATTAATCTAGATTAATTTTGGAATTAATCTAGATTAATCTAGATTAAATATGCTCATTTGAATTCTGCCGAAGGCATTCAGAATATGTGTGCTACCCAAATAATGACTAAAAGTAAGTCTTTGAGCGGGTTTTCTCAAGCCAGGTGGCCGATTAGACCAGGGGCTCATCTCCTGTTTCCAAAATGCATCACAAACTGCTTGAGAAAGCTGTTCTACTATTATAATTGGTGATGAAAATAAACTATGTTCAATAAGATGTACTTGTGTTTACTAACTGTTTATTCAGTTAAACATGAATTTTGAACTGTAGGCCTACATAAGAGGTCGTGATGAACTGTTTACAGTTTCCATTGGGAAGCTTCTTAAAAATAAATTTTCCTGAAGCAAACCCGGCTTCATAAGCTGCATCCATGTTATATCACGTCTGATATAATTTAAAGAAATTATAGGCATACACACAGTGCCATTCAAGCAGAGGGTGACACGGGAGTGAATTCTCAAGTTCACATGAGACCTAAAGCGCATCCTGTTTGCTTAAAAGCGAACCGTGATTTTGTTATTCTGAGTGCACACAAAAAGTAAAAAAAGTCTTTACAGATTATTCAAAGATGTATTAGGCTACTTTTATCTGTATGACCAAGAATGACGGAGATTTTAAGAGCAAGTGTGCGCACGGAGCCTGTCCTGCAGCAACGCGCTTCACAAACACTTCAATAGCGCATATTTTCTAGGTTAACATCATATTAGCCTTGATGTAAAGTTGCTACTACATACATCTTTCAGAGGAAAAGCCATATTTGAGGTTGATGAATGATAGGTGAGCGTTTGGATGTCCTGCCCGATTGTATTACCACATAGACCAGCCGTTAACAATCTGTCCATCACGGACTACAAGCCTCTAGTTCGAAGACAGATAATTCTACGAACCCTACAGTGCAATTCGGCCAGGTATACATCCGCGCTGAAAATATCAGGGTGAAAGTCATCATAGCTTGCGTAGTATAGACCCAGCTCCCAACCCAACTTTGAGAATAGATTGGCGATATTTTTTATCGCCGATAAGAGTCTGTTAACGCAAACACGTTAACGCCGATAGAACCCACCACTAAATAAAACCCAAAATGTTAGGATCAAAAAAAATATATATATATATATATATACACACACATGTATATATGTATGTATGTGTAATAATGAGGGGTAACAAGCCATAATTCATTCTGGCACTCTCACACATACATTCTCCATTCACATACATATATTTTTGCACTCACACACATACATTCTCCTTACACATACATACATTCTCCTTTCACACACACATACATTCTCCTTTCACACACATACATTCTCCTTGCTTATTCATTCTCCTTACAGCACATACATTCTCCTTACACGCATTGCTATTCTCCTTACACGCACATACATTCTCCTTACATAGTAACACATTCTCCTTAGCCCATTGATATTAAATTATTTCTGATAGCTCCTTAGCACATACATTCTCCTTACACGTGTGACATTCTCCTTACACGTCATTCTAGCAGATGCTTTTCTCCTTACACAATACATTCTCCTTGCAGAAAACATTCTCTCCTTGACACTATTAATCTCCTTGCGCACTTACATTCTCCTTGCGATACATTCTCCTTGTCATACATTCTCCTTACACGCACATACATTCTCCTTACACCACATTCTCCTTACAGGCAAACATTCTCCTTACACACACATACATTCTCCTTACACACACATACATTCTCCTTACACATACATACATTCTCCTTTCACACACACACATGTTTTGTTCTCCTTACACATACATTCTCCTTACACGCACATACATTCTCCTTATCAAAACATATACATTCTCCTTATTTGATACATATCTCCTGGGCAGACATTCTCCTTACACGCACATACATTCTCCTTACACATTTCATACATTCTCCTTACTTTTGATTTAACTCATTTACATTCTCCTTACACTCACATACATTCTCCTTACACCATACATTCTCCTTCTTGTTCCATTACATTGTAATTTACACGAAGTTCTCCTTACACACACATACATTCTCCTTACACACATACATTCTCCTTACACACACATACATTCTCCTTGCACACACTGCATTCTCCTAATACACAACATTCTCCTTGTACACACAATAAGTACAAATGCAGATAATGGTCAGTTCTTATGGGACGTCCCATACTATAAGCACACCTCATATAAAACCATTTTACTGCAGCATTTTTGAGATATGGGACATTATTCAATTTTAGGACATTTAAAGACCCCATTTCTAATAAGTACAAGAAATTAATTGTCAGTTATTGCTATATGGGATGTCCCATACTATATAATCTTGTAATCCATAAAAAGTAACTGCAGAATTTTGAGATATGAACATTATTCGAGTTTAGAGGGTATTATAAAGATTACACCATTTATATGTAATCAGTCCCATACTAAGAACTAACCATATAATTTCTTGTACTTATTAGAAATGTCTTTATATCAAATATTAATGAATAATGTCCCATATCTTGAAAAGCTGCAGTAAAATTGGTTAAACATCCCAAATTTTCTAAATGTTGAGGCAAAATACATAACGTGTTTGTTTCATAAGGACAGTGCCTTGTATTTTTCTGCTGTGAAAAAAAAAAATAATCAAAAACAAAAACAAAACACGTCAAACCTCCTCTTCATGGAAATTCATGCAGTCCCAGTGGTGAGCTAGAGTGGCATTCTTGCGTTTCCAGTATTCCAGGAACGTGACGGCCCACAAAGACATGAACACACTGAAGAAGACCGTGCCGGGATGATCAAACAGATAGCCCACCTGAAGAAGAGTTGAGATTAACCATAACCTGTATTTATATCACTATTGACCATATAATATAAAAAATTATATGACATAAAACAACTACAGTGCCATTCAAAGGTTTGGGATCAATACGATTTTTAATGTTTTATAATGGATACTCATCAAGGCTGTATTTGTTATATTAACAATAATAAACAATTTTTTTAAAACAGTAATATTGTGAAATATTATTGCAATTCTAATATTGTTTTCCTATTTTAATATACTTTAAAATATAATTTATTTCTGTGACACAGTGCTGAGTTTTCATCAGTCATTTACTCCAGTCTTCAGTGTCACATGATCCTTTAGAAATCATGCTAATATGATGATTTATTATCAGTGTTGAAACTGTTGTGCTGCTTAATATTTTTTGGAACCGGTGATTTTTTTCTTTGATTGTTTGATGAATAAAAAGTAAAAAAAAAACAGCATTTATTCAAAATAGAAATCCTTTCTAACAATATAAGTCTTTTCAATCACTTTTTAACACACCCTTGCTATTATTTTCAATTGCAACTATATTTCACAAAATAATTTTTTTCTGTATTTTTGATCAAATAAATAGCCTTGATGAGCATACAAAACTTCTTTAAAAAAACATTACAATTCTTACTGATCCCAAAATTTTAACCGCAATGTATATTTTACATAATAAAGTCAGTCTGTACTCCATACACAATCAAACTACTGTATACAAACATATCAAATACTATTGTGTCTTTCACAAACAGATAATACTGAACTCATCTGATTACCTTGGCCATGGGACAGATGTCTGACATATTCCAGGGTTTGCATGTTTCACACAGAGGACACATTAAATAAAGTCCTCCACTCTCGCAGATTTCCTTCCTGTAGATGGCAAATGGAAACAGGCAACAATGGTAGAGCTAAAATGAAAGCAAACACACCGCCTGTGTTTTTGAAGTGCATTATCCTGGTGAAATTGTGTGGATCAAACAGAAGAAAATATTAGAAATTTGGTATCAATGTAATAAGAGTGTGGTAACTAGAAGCAATAGTATAGTTGTATGTTAAGATCAATAGACAGAGGAGGTAAAATGTACAAATGAATGCTTCTAGGATATTAGATACACAAAGTGCTTCTAATTTTGTATCGCTTTACGGTCTCTTGCTCTCGGATTCTCATTTTTTTGCTTGCTTATTCTGAGGTATAAACTGCAGCAAATATTTCCAACTCATTGCTATTAGTCCTTCAAGTACATGCCGTCAACAGTTGCTATAGTAACAAATAAAGGTCATAAAGCCCATTGATATTAAATTATTTCTGATAGCAGAGAAATAGCTTAGAGGAGCACTAAATGTGTGAGTCATGTGCATTTACATTCAGTCATTTAGCAGATGCTTTTATCCAAAGCGACTTACAATGTAGAGCAGAAAAACGTTCTATTAAACACTATTAATCGATAATATGGGAGACACTTACGCTGGGGTATTGGATCCCATTGTCAAAATACCCGAAACAAAGACGCACGTCCCAACCAATGCAGCAGGCAAAAGCCAGGCTGTGTAAAATCCTGTGAACAGTAGAATTTGGTCATTATAGGTTATTATAATTGGCTATATGTTGACAGTACATGTTTTTGTGGTTTGCAACACTAGCAGTGCCTAGGCAATGAGTTTCAAAACATATACAATTTTATTTTATTTGATAAATATTCAGAGCTGGGCAGAATTGTAGTCAGTAATGTAATCAGTTACATTACACATTTCAGGTAATATAATCGGATTACTTTTGATTTAACTCATTTATCGCATTGATTTAAATAGCATTATCTTGTACCATAATGATGTAAAAAATACAAAGAGTAAAAAAAACTTGTTCCATTCATTGTAATTTACAATATGAAGTGCATTAAACATTATATTACGTCAAAGTTTCCCAAACTAGGGTCCGTAAAGGAACTGCAGGGGGTTGTGAGTTTAATAAAAAGCTGATTTATTTGTAAACCCAGTGGTCAAATGCAGATAATGACTAATCTTTGTGTGAATGTCCCCAAACCTGGACTATATATGCATGTATTATATGTATATAATCAGTAGGCTATTTTAGAAAGGAACATTTAAAAGATGAAAAGGAGAATCGATGAATTATGAATAAGTTATTGCTATTTTGTGTGAATAATATATAATCTTGTAATCCATAAAAAAGTAACTGTAGTCTGATTACGAGTATTTTGAACTCTAATTAGAAGTACTTAATTTTTTTAATCTGATTACATAATCCAGATAACATGTAATCAGTTACTACCCAGCTCTGTTAATATATGACTATATTACTAACAAATATATACATATATATCAAATATTAATGCATAAAAAATATGCCTATAATATGCATTACGCATATGAAAATATGAATAGGATATATGGTGCCTACTTACCCAACCATGCAAAATAAAATGCAATCTTCTCTCCAAAGTATTCACGAATGTGATCTAGAGGCTGGTACTTATACCATTTTAACCAGTTGGACCAATAATGGTACAGTACCTGCCTCTTGTTCAACTGATCGGGCTGCATGTCACACCCTGGGAGCTCAAATGGGCCCTTTAAAAATGAAAAAAGCTGACAGTGTATGAAGTTGTACTTTTAATAAGACACATTTGAGGCACATTGCAGTAAATGGTGTCTTGTGCCTAACCTCATGCAGAGGGAATGCACCCGTAAAAGCCCCCTCATTCAGAAGACGAGCGACTCCGACTTCTGCACGCTTCCTCCTGCCATACACAGTCCTTGCTAAGATTTCATACACCTGCGATGAGCACAGCAATCATCATACACATCACCATTCAAAACTTTTTTAAGAAATCAACACTGTTATACATCAAGGATCCATAAAATGTATCAAAAGTCACAATAAAGACTTTTACATCGTTACAGATTTTTTTTATATAAAAGCTGAAAATTCTATTCATTAAAGAATTCGGAAAAATATGTATATCATTGTTTCCTCAAAAATATTTAAGTGCCACAACAACTGTTTTCAACATTGATAAGAAGAAATGTTACTTGAGCATCAAATCAGCCTATTAGAATGATTTCTGAAGGATCATGTGACACAGAACAGAAGACTGAAGTAATGGCTGCTGAAAATTCAGCTTTGCCATCACATGAATAGATATTGAATACAAAATATATATATTAAAAAGAAAAAAATTATTTTGACCGAATGCATGCAGCCTTATGAGCAAAAGAGACTGAATGCAAGTGTATGTAATAATTTATAACACTGTGATACCCAATTCTGCTTTTCTCATGGCGGTTTACTACACACTCACAATGCGGTGTCTTTGTGTGTTGGTGAAGTAATTATCACGGTCATCAGAGCCCAGAAACCTGAAAGTCAGAGTAAATAGCTATATTTACACATCTGTTTCTGCAAGTAGATGATCATCTTGTACACTTCTAGAAAGAAAAAAAAAGCCTAACTTTTCCATTTTGGACTTGCGGAAGGCACATGTGTAGTAGTCCCCAGGACGGTTGGGGACCGAGTCTTTCATGATGTTCGGCACCCAGAGCTTGTGAAGAACTCGAGCAGAAGTGTTGAAGTCTGGGTGCGGCTGTGCCTTTCAATAAACATACACGACTCATTTCAGAGCTCACTTCTCTTGATTCTAGTGTTATTTTAAGTCCTCTGTATTTGCGTTAGGTGAACATGAAAACATGGCTCTAACCTGCAGAGGTGCTCTAAGACATAACTCCTCAGCGTAGTACACTAACACATCCCACGGAGCATGGAGCTTCAGATAGTGTATAGTCTTTTTTACACTAGATGATTCCTCCTGATAATAAAGAGAAAAACATTAGAAACAGCACGGTAAGTACCATAAATGGTATTGCACTGAGAAAATGAACCTAACAGCTTAACCTTTTCCATCAACAGTCCAGCACTCTGGAGGTTCTGGATGAATTTGTCCCTCCATCGGGCCAGCTGAGCTTTTCTTTTCTCTGACCTGCTCTCCTCATGTGCTGCTTCTACTGCCTCCTCTCCTTGAGACTGTCCCCGACTTCGACGCTTGCGACGCACCTTCACCTCCCACACCAGCACAAAGTCTGGGGCAAGAACGAATATGACTATTTGGGCAGCAAAGCAGTTGGTATATTAATATCGTTTTCATCAAACCATTACCTATTTTTGTTTGGCCATCTCTGAAGCAGTTGCCTGAGGGGTGAACAGGTGGGCTTGAGGTCTGCTCACAATGAACATATATGGGGTCATCATCAGCCGTAGTATTCAACTGTTATGACAACAAGAATATATTTAAGCAAAACAGAGCAGAGGAGCTGTTGTTCTGTCTTTTTTTCTGTGTTAGCAAAAATAGTATTAAGTGGAAAATCAGAGCTGAAATCATGTGTTGGCCACACGGTGCTTCTCTCAGGCCGCGTATTCATTACGATCCGGTTTAAAGCTTTTGCCGGTAAACTACCGTTAAGGAATAGTTCTTGCAATTTCTGAAAATGAACACCCTCAGACCATCCAAGATGCAGATGATTTGTTCATCGAAACAGATTTAGAGGAATCAGCATTAAATTACTTGCACACCAGTGCATCAGCTGCAGCGAACGGGTGCCGTCAAGATGAGAGTTCAACTTCAAACATACCATTAACTGTTGACGAGTGGAAAATCGGGGTTAGTGGTTTGCGGGCAGCATTCAATATTTTTGACTTATTTGAACTTATCGACCGTCAGAATAAAGTGTGTTCTGACTGGAAAGAACATACATGACGATAAACAGCTGTGTAATGTGAAATAAATGAATCAAAATAATTAAATGAATCCGTCTTTTAGATGGAACAGGTTGAGTGAATGATTTAAATGACTTGTTAATAAAGGCTGTCACTTGTTACCTCCTACTGGTGTAATGATGTAACCTACAGAAAGAGTCAATGGAAAAATCTCCACCAATTATGCACTGACTGACAGTCTCGTCTAGAATGCACAAACACTGACAAGCAGAGAGAGAGCAAGGGAAAAGTCCAGCAGGTGGACTTCTGCTCGGCCAATCAAATTCAAGGACAGGAAGTTGGGAACTGTTGTAAAAGAAAATCTGACAAAAATACAACTATACTGGGTTGATTGAAGAACGGTAAAAAACTATTGAGGTTTTAACCCATTAGCAAAAATATAATTAATACATCCTTAATAAATAAGTCTAAATACTGCACTAACATAACAAACCACCAGGTTGCCAAATCAGCAAAGTCATGTGTGCTAAAATTGCGGTCTAATTAGCACAATCGAACAGCTCTGCAATGAGTTAGACGATATTGCTACACACAGCAACTAGAACTCTTGTTTTGATGAACAAATGTATCTCATAAAGTATGCATCAGTACATAATGCCATACAACACAGATCAGTACACTCACATATCTGGGAGGGATGAAGCCCCCATTTTGCAGGCTTCCATAAGTGTCTGGACCATGACTCTCGCCGCTGTAGTCCAGATCCAGCAGAACATCTCGGTCCATCAGCACCTCAGGGTTCCTCTTCTTCAGCATGATGATCAGAGACAGTCAGAATCAAATGCTGAGGTGGAGCTAGAAGAAACTAGGTCGTTTTACTCTCATTCAGAGCTTTAGTGCAACTGATCTATGTACAGTCCCACGTTCCAGTCCAAGCACTCCTGCAGAACATCAGTGTCCAATAAATTCAATTAAAGTTAAATTAGCGATAAAAGTACAAGTGCATTTCCCGCCCCCAAAGAAGAAATGCAGGAGAGGAGACAAGAGGAAATGCACTAAGTCCCTCTATAAGCGGATGAGACAAAACAAGGGCAGAAGTGGGTCTGCAGCATCTCTGCTCTCTCTCTCTCTCGCTCTCATTCACTGCATCCCTCGGTCTCCTCAGCACTCTAGAGGGACACTTACCGTAAATCCTCTGGCAAACGAGCCTATCCTTTCATCTTCAGCAAGGAAAAACACATGTAAATACACTTTATAACAAGAATACATATATCCTGTTTCCTGTTAACGACGGATGCAAAATGCAGTATCATATACAGGTAGACAAATCACTATTCATCCGAGACTCTGAGGTGATGATCAAATTTGTAATGCATTAGGATTCCACATAAATTCAGTGTCAGATACTCTATATAGACTAAATACACTAAATTGTTTTAGAAGGAGCATAAATCTTATTGCCTAAGGATGTACACAATCTATTGGAAGAAAGGACAGACCAAAACCCTTCGGTGCAAAGAGGTAAAACATTGCATTGATATTGAAACATTACCACCTGAAAGTTAGGAATTGGCCTGAACAAATTGGCTGAGTCAGAGAAGAATACTGCTTTACGTTGCTTTAGCTGCATTGCCATTATTTGCATTGTGTATATTTATGTCTTGCACTAATCATTAGCACTTAACAGCAATTAAAGTCTGCCATTAGCCGTTTGAAAAGGTATTTGCAGACTTCTGGGTTAATCTTAAGTGCTGCATGCTTGGCTGAGAGCCACAAATAGCTTATATTTATCAATATTCATGTGCAAGAGCTTTGAGAGATATACAAACATTTAGAGTAAAAAAGATTGATACGTTCTCAAAAAAATAATCTCTGTATGTACCATGTGATCCTTTTTCTTGACATGTCCCCCATCCCCCAATCTCTGTGGTGTGTTAATATTTTGATGTTACTGCGGCAGTGCAAACAGAGGGGGGAGAGAAACAAAGAAAAGGGGTTGGGCGGTTAAAGTGAGAGGGAGGAGGGTTTGAGACCTTCTGTTCATTGAGAGTACAGAGGCAAGGATGACTGGAAAAGCAGCAATGCCACCTGGCTGCAGAAATTCACCACTCTATGAGGAAAGCAAGAACACAATTGGAAACGTGGGTCCAAATTATACAGAATGATTTTCATAAAGCAATTTTTTAGAAGTGTTCCCATTATCACTGGATCTACAAGTCTCTCTAAATGTTTCTGCACGTGCATAGAGAGTAGCACTAGATATTTTAGGGTTCCTTAGAAAGAGGTTGAGGAAAAAAAATCATATTGTAAACAAACCTATTTAGGTTGTTTAGTCTATAGGGCTTGAGAAAATGTTTCTGCATATGAAAAAAAAAAAAAACTATACAAGACGCTATAAGAGGACTTTCTATAGCACGGATTTGTTCAATTTTGGTCTGAATTAAATACTTACAACAACTAAAGTGCAATAATGTCACGGCAAATAGGTGGTTTGTTAAGTTCACTACCATTAGATGGCACCATTAAGTCTTTGTGTAGTTTCTAGTTCACTATGAAGTAGATATTTCTTAAAGGGATATTTCAACATTTTTACAACATTAAGTTGTTCCAAACCTGTATGAGTTTCTTTCTTCTGTTTAACACAAAATCATTTATTTTGAAGAATGTTGGAAACAAAACAGTTGCTGCTGGTAGCCAATGACTTCCATATTAAGTAAAAAATAAGGAAGTCAGTGGCTATCAGCCAACATTCTTCAGAATATATTCTTTTGTGTTCAGCAGAATAAATAAATACAAAAAACACAGGTTTGGAACAACATTAGGGTGAGTAAATGATGAACAATGTTCATTTTGCAGCAAAAACAACCGTTTTAAAGTATATTTAATGTTATTACATGCCGATATTGGGATTGATTCTATTATTTTCGAACTTAACCTTATTTCTCTGAACTTCTTGTTCTACTATACAATATTAGTATAGCAGTAATAACCACAGTTTTTACCCCTTTTAATGTCAATGTCATTACAAATGCAAATATTAGGTAATTATTCATACTTTTTCACCATTTAAAAAAAGTCATTTTTATTTATATTTGTTGTTATGACATCTTCCAAACTGTACATGCAGTATTTAGAGTATCTGAGACATTAGTGTGTTAGAACAACATAATTGACTACTATAGGTCACTCCCATTTAAAACAAAACTTAAAAACAAACAAAGAAAATACATAAAACCACATTTCAATTGTTAATGAACAACTGTATTCCACCATTGTCCAGCAATGTTTTTAAAATCACTGTTGACTGGAACAAACTTCAACATACCTGAGATTCCACTTCCAATTATCAGTCTGTCACAGATCCACATTACTCAAGTCTGCTTTAAAACCGCTCTACATTCAACTTTACAGGGTTTCACGGGACATGGTATATTATACCACTGAGTGAGAAACTGGGAATGGATTTGATATTGATCAACTATGTTTTAGATTAAGTGTTAAAAAAGCGGATAACACCTTTTGAATCGTTTGACCTTAAACCAATGCTTGATTGACTGAATTCAATATCACAAAAGTTCTGAATGCTTATGCATGATCGGGAATCATTTTAATGCCAATAAAAAATATATATTTTAACAAAAAAAAACAATGAATGAGCAATTCTGAACCTTGTGCAATTCTGCTGTAATCAACTCCTTCACTTCTAATCTTTCATTTTAGTTGCAAGAGCCTTAATATCTTCAACTAATGATATTTTAGAATCGTATGACCCTATTACAGTATCTCAGTGCCATCTGATTCTAACAAATGACTTCAGTCCAATATAACAACAGCGATTACATGCTGGTACCATACCATCACTGTTAGCCGTGCTGACTGATACTAGATGTCTAAATTAAACCTGGACCAATTACCCTTTTCCTCTCTCTGTGTGTTTTGAGTGTCTGTGCCAAGCTGCCATGCAAACCATTACTTTCAAATAGTTAACTTAAAGCAGCCAGCTAATACCAATGGTGTAAACATAGCTAAAATTCTCTTTCGCAAGTGCTCACGAAGCAGTTTGTACCCCTTTATACAGTATAGGCATGTACAGTATGTGTCCATAGACTTTGTACAAGGGAAGGTTATAAAATAAAACAATTCTGTAGCAGACTTCCACTTGTAAAAGCCAAAGCCTTAATCGTAACTCCTTAAATATTTGTGCAAGGCAAGTGTAAACAAAGTCAGGCCTCATTACTGGTAGATAAATATCATATAAGCCCATGTTCAATATCGTCTCTGGTCCGGAGAGCTCACAGAGTCTGCTTGTACCTACATAATGAGTAGGTTTGCTGGTGAGCTGACTCCCCATGCGGTCTTGTTTAATCCTGGGCTCACTGTAGTGATGGACGGGTCGTCAGCACCACGGTTCTCTCTCTGATCGACCTCTGTGTAGGCTGTCACTCCTCTGCCATGCACTCTTCATCAGCTCCAGAGCTTCCCTACACCTCTTCTGCACTGACAGGTCTGACACCCGCTTACGAGGTAGGCTTACCTGGACACACATATGAAGAAATTCATGCTGTAGATCAATTCAACAAAATTAATAAGAACGTCTGTAAGACGTTTTTTATGCTCACCAATGTTGTATTTATTTTATCAAGAATACGGTAAAAACAGCAATGTTGCTAAATTAATTTTTAATTCCTGTGATAACAGATACATTTTTAGCAGCCATTTAGCATTAATTTAAGTGCCACATGAACTTTGAGAAATCATTCTGATATGCTGATTTGGTGCTCAAGAAATATTTCTTATTATCAATGTTTATTGTTGTGCTACTTAAAATTAAGATTTTGTGCAAGAATATTTGATTAATTTAAATGTATTTGAAAAAAATATTTTGTAACAAAATATTTTACTTTCACTTTCGATCAATTTAATGTCTTTGCTGAATTTATATATATATATTTTAAATGACACTAAACTGTTAGTTTTATTAGAAATCCATTTTGGAATGCAGTCCAACAAAAGCGTCTGACTCCTTTCAAAAACATAAAATAAACATGCAAATTAGAGTGGAACTGAAGTACAGAAAAGGATGATGAGCCTCCTATGCTAAAATATTAAACTACAGAAGTCATAAAAAAGAAGTGTTTTCTTGCCTGGTAAACAGCAGCCCAAGCTTGACTCAATTCTGCTAGTAGCCGATCCCGCTCCTCACATGCGCTAAAATACACAACCCAGGGTGGGAGAAATTGAGCACGATCTTCTGCAAATTCCTGCAGACATAAAGGGCAATTAGTGCACTTGTTTAACAAGAAAAAATATATAAACTTTTAATAGCAAACATCTGTTTCCAGAGACACTTGACGCACAACAATCTGAATGAACTCTTACAATAACACAGTATTCTTTATCCCCTTCCAGGCAAACAGCTGTGACATCGTTCAGATCAGCTCCTCCTAGAGAACGGAAAAAACTGGTCTGGCAATCCTGGTGACATGTGAGCAACTTCCTGTCTGTGAGTACAAGGCAACAAGGAATACAGGGTGCAGGAGCAACTCCCTGTGGAATAATCTGAGAAACAAAAATACACAATAGTGCTCAACATCTGGGAAACATTCTGGTTAATTCTGGACAGGCTGTGCTAAGAAAACATCTACAGCATCCACTCTAAGCTGGAATACACTAGATTTTATGCCCCACTTTACAGTCTAAAAGAGTCAAAGCTAGTTGCTGAAAGTCAGAGCTAGTATTTCAGCCATAAAATGCAAATGTTGGCATGTCCGGAACTGATGAGGAACAACAACACATTGTCATGTGGTGATTCGGAAATCATTTAAAATGCAGACTCACACATTTTGCTCAAACACCACCAGCTCAGAAAAAAGAAAGTAGTTTTGAATGGAAAGTGTGAAACTGTGCATTTAAATCACACTTCCCAAAAATTGCAGGGATCTAGTCTTAAAATGCTTTGCAAGAACTTGCAAAACATGCTAATGTGTGTATAATTGCAGCTCACCCCTTTAGAAACAGACTGGCAGAGCAGCTGCATCCAGTCGGCCATTTCCAGTTCGTTTTCTGCACTGAGCTCTAATGGAGGATGTTCTGTCAGAATCACTTGAAAAGCATGAGGCTTCTCGGAGCTGTTTGAACGCCTACAGCCTCCACAGTGCCCTCCCCTACAACATAAACACAATCAAACAAACATACAGTAAATGTTTATAAGTGGGCATCTTTTATACTGAAAAGAACATTTATATTAAGTTTGTAAAAGTGAAATCTATGAACTGGTTATGAATAGCTTACCCCATGGTAACAGACATCAAAGGTGTAACATCTATTCTCTCTGCATACTGATACAGGATGCCGTTGCTGCCAGGTGAACAGGAGATTTAGATTCAGGACACACAAACAGCTTGCTGAAACTCTGTTGAATAGCTTAAAGCGCCAAATCCTTCTGTACCTGAGAACCAAGTAACAACTTTTCCACACTTCCTTCCCCAAATAAGTATTCCCAGCACGATACAACAGTGCCCCCTCTTTAGTGCTACTGGATTCTCTGGAGCCGGATGGAGATGTTGGTGAAGCCACCGTTGCATCCATTGGGTCCTCCCAGTGAACCAGGGAATACAGGCGGATGCTCATCTCGGATAACTACACACACAGAGTTAGCACAGGTCAGAAGGACAGATTTGCTTCATACAACATTAGGAAAATCATGCCCTTTCTTTTAGAACATGCTACACAACTCCTTGTTCAAGCTCTTGTTCTCTTTAGGCTGTGCTCTCTTAGCAGGTCTTCCAGACAGTTCTAAACATCTACAACTAAATCCAGAATGTGGCTGCAAGATTAATTTTTAACGAGCCGAAAAGAATACACGTCACACCTCTGTTCATCAATTCGCACTGGCTACTAATAGCTGCTCTCATAAAATTCAAGGCATTGATGTTTGCCTATAAAACCACCACTGGCTCTCCGCTTTACGTAAATTCACTACTTCAGAATGAACTGTTCCCTGCTGGTGGAAGGACCAGCCCAACTCAATTGGAGCAGCTGAGTCTTCAAGAAACATCTACAAACACATCTCTTCGATCCACACTTGACCCATCTAACACTTGCACTCTCTATTCTACTTTTCTTTTTCTTAAAAAATAAATCAAAATCGACTCTCTAACATTAGTGTTCTCTATTATATCTACTTGCTTTATTTTTCTTTATTATAAAAGAATTAACCTCTAAAACTCACATTCTCTGTTCTTTTGACTTGTTTTCTTATTTAAAATAAATTAACCCTCTATCACTAGCATTCTCTAATCTTTTTATTTATTTAAAAAAATTGATCCTCAATCTCTAGCGTTCTCTATTCGATCCACTTGTTTTCTTTCTATAAAAAACAAACACTTGCTACGTGCACTGTGTTAAACTAAACGAGCAGCACTTGAATATTATTGCTCTTTTTTGATTGCTTCTATTGCCCTCATTTGTCACTTTGGATAAAAGTGTGAGCAAAATGACTAAAGGTAATGTATATGTAAGTCCTAGCATGTGTATTTAATTTTCTATTTTGGAATGTCTTTCTTTCAAAGATAGGTTGGTTGAACAAACAGAGGTTGAGTTTCTTTATTTTTGTTGACATTTTTCATAAAAAGTGAAGTTTATCTTAAAATCTTTAGATAATTTATTCCTAATGCATGCATCAAAGGGTTAATATATTATATAAGAATAATAATTCCGTAAGCAATGTGCCTACTTTAAAATAATTTCAGTCCAAATACATGTGCTATAATTGTGACAGTAGTTACTGAGGAGGAAAAATAAATGTACAATTCTTTGCATTTAATTATATTTTTATACTATACTTATTTGAATGTCTTAATAATATAACTTGTATTAATAATAATTATTATTAATTTAATCATTTGAAGTCATTCTGCACCCCCCTTGGAAGTTTGCTGAGGTCCCCTGGTTGAGATCCACTGTTCTAAACTTTATTTGTCTAACTGTAATTGTACATGCATTTCAGAAAGAGTCAGCATGAAGAACCAAGATTATCAAAGTGAGCCACTGTCTGCCAGACTCTCATGCATTATTTAGGGTGATAGGTCTTCTCCATTTACCTCACATTGAGTCTCTTGGCATACAAACTTAGAAAGAGCCAGTTTCTCCATGGTGGCGTCAGTGAGAACAGAGGGGTAGGGAGACTCCCTACAGCCATTTTCCAAGGCCTCCTTCAGCACAGTCAGAAACCAGCTGAGGAAAGAACATGAACAGATCCTCTTCAAAGACATGCATACTAATCAACCTCATGGGGATACGCTTTAATACATAAAAACCTTACACAGTCAGAGATGAGTCGGCTGTGTCCAAAAGGAACTGCCGTCTTCTGTTAGTGCACACCAGAGTGATAGTCTGCTGGTGATATCCAACCTAAGGCACAAACAAGGGCTAAAATCTCTCTGCAGCATGTCAAACTGATCATTTAGGCTTCAGGTTGTTTACTCACTGAGATATAGTCCAGCTCATTATAAGATACGGCCTCCTCAACACAATAAGGCTTCTCTGCTGCCCCTGAAAATCAATGGGATGCAACAACAACAAATGCAAACAAGCACTTTTGCAGACGTGTAAACAATGTCCTGCTCTTCCACTGAAGGTTTGCTCACCTTTTCGCAAGAGGTAAATGTAGCAATCCGTCAACAGCAGATACAGAGGCTGCAAATCTCCTTCCATGTGGCCTGTGCTCATTCTCATCATCTGAAATAAAATGTCCAAATGCAAATCAACCAATAGGATAGAACCAGTTTACAATACAGCTTTACATTTCACTAGAATGTCTGTTAATCTTATTATACATTGATAAAAACAGCAATAACAACATGTTATTACTACAGGTAATTACAACTGCTTTGCAATATATGCATAGCATTGTTAACATGTACACTATATTTTCCTTCAAATAGGAAACATTAATATCATGAAAAGTGATATCATAGTAAAAGACATTTATAACATTACAAAATATTTAGATTTAAAATGCTGTTCTTTTCAACTTTCTAATAAAAATCCTGTAAACAAAGTATTACGGTTTTCACCAAAAAATATTCAGCAGCACAACTTTTTAACATTAATAATAATAATAAATACTTATTGAGCACCAAATTAGCATGTTAGAATGATTTCCAGAGAATCACGTGACAGCAAGCTTTAAATCATGTTAATAAACTACATTTTAAAATAGGAAAAAATATTTTAAATTGTAATAAGCATTTCACAATATTACTGTTTTTACTGTATTTTGATCAAATAAATGCATCCTTGGTGAGCATAAGACACTTTCAAAAATATATTTAACAAAATCTTACAGACCCCAAACTTTTGAAAAAAAAAAAATAGATTGTGACCACTTTTGATTTTTTCATCTGACTTCCATTAAAAATACAGTAGCTCAAAAAAAAAAAACAAGTACAGCATTTGTTTTGGAGCAGTAGGTGGACTTTCAATGTTGTTAGGCATACATCAGTGATGTAGTCACTTCTGAATGTGAGTGATTTGGTAAAAACAATTGTTCTATAAATGAGTACAATGAATAAATAGGGGTTTGCACTAACACGCTGCAGCACTTTGTATTTGTTATCCATTCAGTGATGTTAAATCAAACAGTTTCACCTTAAAAAGCTGTTCTTCATTCTCCCTGAAAACATGAATCATGAGCAGCAGAAGGTGATTGTTATCCACCCTGTACAACAGACAAAACACAAATACCTTAACCACATAATAAATCACATATTGTGTCAAAAGAGCTCAAATTAGTCACTGATTACAATCAGTTTACAATCTCACTTAAACTCTGCAGCATGGGAGCTCTGTACTGCGTGGTCTTTATCCTCCTCCTGCTGCTTTTCTTCATCTTTACTCTGTTCCTCCTCAGCTGACGTCTCTACGGGGATGGAGGGATCCTGCCCTGTAGCTGGTGTCTCTGCTTCTCCCTCATCTTCATCGCCAACAGGAACATCCTGCGACTCACCATTCCCTGCAGAGTCATTGTGCCCACCACACGAGGCAGCAGGGTCTGGACTCTGGGAGGTAAAGCAGTAGAAGTCCACAGGTGGCAGGGGGGCCTGCAGGAAGCAACGGCTTGGGTCCGGAGGTTCACCGCCTGAGTCCTCTCGAAAGGGCCGCTGATAGGGGGTCCATCGTGACTAGTGCAAGCTCCACCTCCTCCCTCCTCACCTTCACTCCGCCGCCAGAGCTCCCCATCCAGAGAACCGTTCAGTCTGTCCATGACGTCACGCAGGGGTTCGCCCACAGTGTCCATAGAAGTGTCCGTCATTTCAGGAAGCCTCAGTCCTGCCTCCGGGTCTTCATCTTCTCCTTCCGGTCTCCCATTCCTCACAGACTCTGAGCCAGGACCATTTGGCCCCTCCAGAGGACCCCGACTGTCCATATGAATGTTATTAACTACAATCTGAAGGCATTCCTCAGTGTCAGCTGTGTCTGGAGAGATGACATTCTGTTCACTGCTCACAGAGTCTGTCGACCCTCTTCCCCTTCGTTTCTTACCAGGCCTTCTGCGCCTTGCCATTCTGTAGCACAAACAAACAGAAAAATAAATTAATATGACATAATGCTAAATAGTTTTAACATTAAGTATTGTAAAATAATAAACAAGAACATATTTAAGTGGAGCTGGAAGGTCAAGTGGGTCATTTCAGTGCCATTAGAGATACCAAATAGTATTGCAAACTATTATTTTATTTTTATTGATGTCCATTCTGATTAAAGACATTTATTCAAGCAAACTACAAAATTGTAAATATACTTTATTAAATGTTTATTTTTTTATGTAAAGCTGTTTTGCCAGTGACTGTTTGTTTTGGAGGGCTCTTAAACCATAAACTGGTCTTCCTCCAGGATACTGAAGTTGAGTAACTGCCATAAAGATAAATGGGAATGCTAACAGATGTTTATATTCCCACGTATTACAGATTTAATTGGTTTAGATAAGCTCACACCACTGGTTGAGCTACAATCTGACATCTGAAACTAATCAAATGCTTTTTTTTAAATGCCGGTGTCAACAGTCTTTGAGAAGTTGACCACACACACACACAAAATATTATACACTTCAATTCAACTAATAATGTGTGATTGATATGTTACTACAATCCTGCAGCATTCGATCTAATGCTTAGACACACCTAATGACTTCCAGCTCAGTGTTGGTTAAATCAGCATCATCTCCTGTTGTGGAAGCATGACGGCTGGCCATGTGCACTGGGGTGACATCAGCTGAAGTGTTAGTGCCGGAGTCCTCATTGAAGGGATTGTGCCGAAACGTAGGGCTTCGTGACAGAGATGTGGTCCTGATGGTTCTTGCAGAGGCCCTCAATACAACACAGTCACTGACAACAGTCTGAGGGTCTGATCCTGAGGAGCGGGGCCCACTGACTGGATCGGTCAAGTCTCCCTCTGTCAGGAAACGAGAGCAAGAAGGGAAAACACCTTAGACGTGCCGGTATTAGGAGCTCATTGTAGTATTTTGGCAGAAACTGAATCATGACAAATGCAGAGACATTCAACAAACAGAAGCTGTTTTGAAACACACGCTTAGCTTTCAAGCAACTTCCAGCTCATTATTTTATGCATCTAAATCTCTGGCAAATAATCACAAACAGGGCAATCTCAATTTCCCCAAATTTGCCTCTAAATATTTGAACATCAGTTTCCATGCATTTAGTTTAGTAATGCATATCTGGAAAGAAAAAACTATTTCTATTTTTGCCACAAACCTGAGCTTTAATTATATATAAATGCATTATAAAAACCCTATAGGACAACTTTTTGCTTATCATTTTTATGGAAACCATGACACATTTTTAAAGATTCTTTGATTAATAGAAACCTTCTGTAACATTATGAATATGTGTCACTATTAATACATTTAATGCTTTCTTGCTGAATAAAAGTGTTAGTTTCTTTTAAACAAATCTTAGTGACATCAATTTTTTAAACAGTATCTAGTGACAATAATACAGTTTTGAAGACAGAAGCATGTGCTTGTGTAATGGTTCTGACTATTCCTGCCATTTTTAAAGAAATAAATTAAACATAATTTTGCATAATAAAGTGTTGCATAATATTGAATTTTTGAATTAAATACATTAAATTAATCTATAAAGTTATCACATGACATTTGTCAGCCCTACAAAATAATACTTTAATATAAATTTAAGTAAAAATATGTCTATATTTTAAAGACTCCAATTTGATTATTACAGTCATCATTTCAAAAAAGTTAAGAATATTTGCCACTGAATGTAAAGCTTTGAAAGCAACAAACATGCAAACCATCTGCCACACCACCGTAGCTGCAATGCCAGAAAACACAATCAGACAGCAAACAACAAGTTCCAGCTGCATCAGGCACTGTGTATGTTTTAGTATCATCCCATGCAAACCCTGCATTAGCAGATGGTTTGGTTCTGTTTAGTCTAATACAGACCATATTGAACTCATCAGAAGCACACTACCTATAACAGCTTCTGCACATGAAAACAAACATACACTGAGTGAAATGGCCATGCAATGCTGGTTAGTAGGTTTGTACCAATGGATTGGTTGGGGTTGCGAATGTTAGATTGGGGAGGGGGGAAATAACCTGTCCCACCTTCCCAGTCTGCACTTGGCAATGACTGCAACACAGGGAAGATGTCACCAAAATCATAATCTAAAAAAGGAGAAATAAGATCATCAATAGGCAGGAAAGAATGAATGAAGTGAATGAAAGAAGAAAAGAAACTGAATTAGATATAAAGTGAAAGTTAAACTTGGCATATGAGGAACTAATACATACCGAAAGAGACATTGTGACATAATGAGCAGTGAAATGTGTCATTGAATGAAATGAAAGCATTGATGTGTGATCATGTAATGTCACTGAGATTTCTGAACACTCAGTGCCCTCATCTTTTAGATAAACAATCTTTAACAAAGATTACTGTTATCTTGGTACAGAAAAAAATATTGTATTAAGTTAAATATGACAATTTGAAAAGAAAAGTGAACTATATAAAAGTGTGAAAATAAACAGAAGCTGGTATAGTAATAGACAGAGAGAAATGGAGGGAAAATGGAACACTGAAGCCAAGCAGCTCACCTTCACTGGATGGGGCAATAGCGCTGTCGTCCCACTCAAGGTTAGTGGAGGTGAGGGATGTGAAAGAGTGCAGAGACAGGCTATCAGAGCTGGGTAACCTCTCCTCAAAATCCAACAGATTTCTGGGTTTGTAGTATTCTGGCATGTAAGGAGCAACATCCAGATATGGCACATCCTGTCACAAATAAAAAAAAATAAGGATTAGTCAGTGGAAATATTGAAATCTTCAGGTAAAGAATATATAGAATTGTATAAAATTTAGTAATGGAAGAGCAGTATTTTTATATTTTAAATGAGTAGTTATAAATATCTTTGGTAAGTGTATATGGCATTCAAATCCGTAAAAATTACAAACATAATTATTCATTAATGTAATATCTTACATTGAGAGACAACATTATATATTTATGCCTATTTGTTAATACAGGTACATTAAATTGATGAAAACGGGTGATGAAAAGGTCAATATTTTTTGTCACTCATATCAGAAAGTGAAATATATTATATAGATACATTACACAGTGTATTCACATTTTTTGAGATGTACCTGTATTTTGTTTATTAATTTGTCACATTTGTCAGCAGGGCTATTTAAAATGAACTAGTGAAGGCAAAAAAACATTTTGACCAGTCTGAGCACCTTAATTAATGATACGCGTTCTTCTCTTTGAAACAGCTTGTAAAGAGAAGTCAGTTGTTTGGCACTAATGCTGCGTTCCAGGCAGGTTTTTGAGCCGTAAGTCATGACTCACGGCTTTGTTACGTTCCAGGCAAGTCACGCCAAACTGCCCAAGCGCTTAACGTTAACTATGCCCAAAATTTCCATGTGGCGATATACTTTCAGAACATACTTATCGTTTCAGACACATGACATTGTAATACATAATCGTGTGTGTATTATTTATTATTGTTAATTTGATTGCAACGTTATATTGTCCTAAAGTCTATTTCTCACCATTACCACTTGCATAAAGACTGCATCCGTAGGGGCTGCCACTGTTGTGACGTCAGAGCGCGGACTGGGAGTACATTGATCTAGTAAGAGTTCACGGGTGGGAAGTCACGGGTTTGACTGCCGTTCCAGTGCACTTTCACGGGCATAAGCTGCGTAACATGCGATTTGTCCTGTATGAGACACATCAGGTCTAGGACACACAATTCTAGACAGGAGAAATCAATGAAGAGTCGTACCAATTCGAGGTCAAAGCGAATGAACTCCAGGCCAGAGACAAGCGTAAGAAACAGAGTGAGATGGTCATGACTGCAAACCAGTGCATTTCTGAAAAGGAGGAAACATCTTTCACACATCACAAAAATCAGATGACTGCTGAAAGGAAGCTTTTTTTTCTGTGGTCTGAAACCACAGAAGAGCAACAATATCTATTATTTCAAAGTCACTCACTTGTAATAGTATTTCTGGAGCAGTCCTTTATTCTCTTGAAAAAGTCGGAGGTAGCTTTCTAAAGAACTTTCACTGAGTGCCAAATAGAGCCAGGCACGACCTGTGGAACGACAACATGAAACAAAGTCTACTCAGTACCACAATATTCAGCATGTGAATATATCTGCAAACACTTCATATTTACATTTCAAAAGTTTGAGGTCAGTAGGATGTTTTAATGTTTTTAAAAGTAGTCTCTTATGCTCACCATTTGATTAAAAACAGAAAACAAACAGCCACATTATGAAATACTATTACAATTTAAAATAAATGTTTATTCTTTTAATAATCTATTTAAATTTTAAAATATAATTTATTCCTGTGATGACAAAGCTACATTTTCAGCAGCCAGTCTTCAGTGTCACGTGATCCTTCAGAAATCATTCTAATATACTGATTTGCTGCACAAGAAACAATTCTTATCATCAATACTGAAAACAATTGTGCTGCTTAATATTTCTGCTGAATATGTGATACAACTTTTTCAAGATTATTCGATAAACGGGAAGTGCAAAAATACAGCACTTATTTGGAATAAAATTTAATTTTTTGTAACATTATAATATATTTGCTTGAATATCTTACCGTCTCCAAACTTTTGAAAGGTACTGTACTTTTCAACATTTCTAAAGCACATCAACAAGTCATCATTGGTGGCAAAGGTTTGATCTTACTTCTACCAAGTTTGGTAGCTATGTGCTGAAGCTCATCAATCTGTTGGACGGCCTCTCGTCGTGTGAAGTGTAATACGAGTACCCAGTAACCCGATGAGATGTCCTGCAGCCTTCAAGACGTAGAGAAAAAGAGAAGATCGGTAAGCCTACAAACGTCTAATTAAAAAGAGTTTGAAAGGCTCTGGTGCAGTTTGTCTAACCCATAAAGTAGAGCATGATCCAGGTGTTCACACAGCCGCTGAAGAACCCGGTCGTGATTCCTGATGGCTGGCGTCTCATCCTCACAGGCGGCAAAGTAACTCTGCAACTGTGGATTATATGTTGAAAATGTTAATAAGCAATCACTTGAATGTGAATGAAAATGTATGCCCTATCTAGTAAATTTCTGATATGCGCACAGACACGCCATTCCAAGCAATCCTTTTCATTCTAGACGAACAACTTCTGATGAGAAATGCATTTTCAGAATTGACGGTTCTGTGGTTCACTGATGAAAGCAGAGCTTTTTGGTGTCTAAGTCATCACAAAACCACGAGAACGTGCTAATGCCAAGCACCTGATCAGCTAAAATCTAAGTCAAAAGATTTCAAACGAGGGTGTGCAAGCTGCTAATATTCAGAATAATGCTCAGCAAAAGACAGCAAAAGAAAGAAAGAAAGAAAGAAAGAAAGAAAGAAAAGAAAGAAAGAAAGAAAAGAAAGAAAGAAAATTCTGACGTTGCAAACAGCAGATTCGCTAAATTACTGCAGAACAAACAGACCGTACAAAGACGGGATGTCCTGGGATGGCCCCTTAAAATTAGTAAACTCTGTTTGCCCTATTTATAGGATCTCATTTAATAGCAGGACATGTTTACAAGGACATAATGAAACTGTTTGATGTGTCCATGATGCAGTAAACGGTGTTTACTTGACTCATGCCTAAATAAAATGACTTTTTCTTTAGCATTTTATTTTATGATAAACAGGTATAAATAACGCTAAGTAACGTTACACAATATAAACTACAATAAATCAATATAGTGCATTGACAGCTGTCTGTCTAACCTGGTATTTATTATATTCGGATTTATAAGGAACACGATGTTATTTCTTAAGATGTCAAGGCGTTTGTCTTCAAAACACAGCAGGAGGGGGGAGGCCCAACTATTTTGATAGCGTAAACCGCAAAAACCTAAAACTATCCTTCAAATTATAAACTAGAGAAGGTTTAAACATACCCATGCATGTACAGAGGTTTCTTACCTTCTTGACGGAGAGAGAGATGTTTTCGAGGATCCTGTCTTTGACTTTGAGTTGATCCATGTCTGGCTGTGCTCTCTCTACGGAATGATGTCAGCTGACGCGCGCTCCTGACTCGCGCTTGTGTTCACAGGCCACCACGAGTTGTTCAGTGATTACGTAAATTTGTAGGCCAACCCTGTATTCGCCATGGGTTTCCACCAAAAACGCTGTGCTTAACATTACTCAAGGAGACTTTCAAGTTTTTTCAAACAACGTAAATTATAAACAGTCATAGTTCAAACTTTATTTTTGAAAAAGCTGTCTGTTATAAGAAAACAAGTACAGTTTATGGTCGCTACGTAAGGACTACAACTGGTGTCGGTTGAATTCTACGTCATTCGTCGAGCTCGTACTTTCACATCTTTGTTTTGAACGAATTCTTGAACGTTCCTTATTAAGATTTCCTTGATAAAATAAGTATTAAAAATACAACAAAAGTATAGATGAAATGACTATTTGAAGTTAAATTTACATAGTTGGCATTCAAGACATAGTCAAGGCAGAAGGAGTATCTAGATTTTTTTCAGTCCTTGTCTGTCATAAAGCATGCAAAGATTTTTTTTATCATTTGGATCACTCAAGATTGAAGAAAACTGATCTTGAAAATAGCATGTGAAATGTATATTTTATACAGTAGGGAAAAGTATGTACACTACAGTTTAAACATTTGGGGTCAGTAACATAAGGATTATATATATATATATATATATATATATATACACATACATACAGGTGCATCTCATGTATTTCAGTAATTCAACTTAAATTGTGAAATTCGTGTATTAAATAAATTAGATGCACACAGACTGAAGTAGTTTAAGTCTTTTCGTTCTTTTAATTGTGATGATTTTGGCTCACATTTAACAAAAACCCACCAATTCACTATCTCAACAAATTAGAATATGGTGACATGCCAATCAGTGAATCAACTCAAAACACCTGCAAAGGTTTCCTGAGCCTTCAAAATGGTCTCTCAGTTTGGTTCAATAGGCTACACAATCATGGGGAAGACTGCTGATCTGACACCCTTCACAAGGAGGATAATCCACAAACATTGCTTGAAGTCCAGTGTTAAGTTTCCACAGTCTGTGATGATTTGGGGTGCAATGTCATCTGCTGGTGTTGGTCCATTTTTTTTATGAAAACCAACGACACTGCACCCATTTACCAAGAAATTTTGGAGCACTTCATGCTTCCTTCCTTCCGCCATTTTAAAGATGCTGATTTCATTTTCCAGCAGGATTTGGCACCTGCCCACGCTGCCAAAAGCATCAAAAGTTGGTTAAATGACCATGATGTGCTTGGTGTGCTTAACTGGCCAGCAAACTCACCAGACCTGAACATAGAGAATCTATGGGGTATTGTCAAGAGGAAAATGAGAAACAAGAGACCAAACAATGCAGATGAGCTGAAGGCCACTGTCAAAGAAACCTGGGCTTCCACACCACCTCAGCAGTGCCACAAACTGATCACCTCCATGCCACGCCGAACTGAGGCAGTAATTAAAGCAAAAGGAGCCCCTACCAAGTATTGAGCACATATACAGTAAATTAACATACTTTCCAGAAGGCCAACAATTCACAAATGTTTTATGTATTGGTCTTATGAAGTATTCTAATTTGTTGAGATAGTGAATTGGTGGGTTTTTGTTAAATGTGAGCCTAAATATCACAATTAAAAGAACCAAAGACTTAAACTACTTCAGTCTGTGCACAATTAGTTTATTTAATACACGAGTTTCACAATTTGAGTTGAATTACTGAAATAAATGAACTTTTCCACGACATTCTAATTTATTGAGATGCACCTGTATATAAATACAGTTACTGAGCAATGTCTAAAATGATAATGCTTTACTATCCGTGTAAATAAACTTGGTATACAAACACAAAGTAAAGTGTTGATTCTATTGTCATGAGACGAGGTTCTGTATAAACCTGTATAAAATAGAATCAGACACGGATTCAAATTTGATGAACTGAACAACAAAGACGACAAAAAGTTTAGTGGTCGAATGTTAAAACTTTACTGTCTTCAGGTATTTCAACCACATTTTAAGAATCCATTCTTCTTTTTATAAATGGTAGATTTCAAAACAAAATTTTCATAGCAAGAGCCAAAACATCAGTGCATGTTGTATCATAAAACCAATTCAAGTTGCCTTTTGTACAAACATGAAGTGTGCCCCAAATCACTTTAAATTACCAGATAGCAAAGCAGAAAACAAAAACATGTATTTTGTTAGACTACCCAACATCCCTTCGCAAAATGTACAAGCGATGCTTTTATTTGTAATGGCACAACTTTCAACTCACCAAAACAAGCCAATACCAACATATTTCAGACTTCTATTCATCATGACTGCCAGAGGTCTGAAGACCATTTATGTTTTTAAATTTTTTTGCACTCCTCTTCACTGATTCTCATTTTAATCAGACTTCTCTTTTTCTCTCATATGTAGAAAGACGACACTGAAAACAAAGAGTCCTGCCATCATAGAAAAGGCACTGGCATAATATGGAAAGGCAGAGGGGATGAAGCGCTCATACTGGGTATGCTGCAAAGGACGGACAGAAACCTGTGGAACAACAAGAATCAGTAAATATATTAAGAATCGGAGTAAAATGACAATGGCATTTTTGGAGCAAGAGCAAGTTTTACAATGAATACTGAATTTCACCTGGGTTGAAGAGTACAGGTGTGTGTAGCCAAGTCTATTGTAGTCAACTTTGAACTGGAAAACTCCATAAACATCTGGAAGCTTGAACTGTACACTGTATTTTCCACCTAAACAACCATCAGTCACATGTTTTAATGGCTTACATCATTATTAACATACACTACCATTAGAAAGTTTCATTTTAAAATATTCAAAACATTCTGTGGGTTTTCAGCAGCCATTACTCTCCTGTGTCCAAATATCCTTCAATTATTTACATATAGATAGAACTGATTTTTTGGTAACATTTTAAAATGTCTTTGTGGCAATTTAATGCATACTTGCTGAACACGGACCCCAAACTTTTGAACAGTATTATTTGAGAACTTCTGTTAATTAAACCGAATATAATAAAAACACACCCTTTTTCTTGAGGTAGGTTCTAACAAATGGATCAATTCTGACAAATTCCAGCTGAATGTCATCTCCATCAAAAGGCACCCACTTTCCACCAGACAACATCTCAATCACAATGCTGAATTCCTATAGGGACAATCCAAGCAGAGGGTAGTAAGCAAAGCAAAACAAAATTAACCCAGACATTCTTCAGAATAGTCACAAATCATGTGTAAACCACTAAATGAACTATAATGCCTATATAAATAATATATGCCATGACTCACCACAAGGTCAGTGATGGTGTAGGCAGCAGGGGGAGTGCTCTCTCCAACTGGATGATGGGTAACAGCCCCAACCCTGAGAACACCAGCCTCCTTAAACACCCAGCGAGACAGGGCCTCAACCAGCTCCTGGTTACCAGTCTGTTCATATCTAAGAAGAATATACACATCATGCATCAAACCATCTCTAAAAAATAGGGAGTATATCTTGCATCATGTCAATTAGTTGTTAACTGCCAGAACTTCTGTTGATCAAACATAACATAATCCATTTGATTTCAACCTAATACCACAATGCATTGTTAATGACAACATAACAGACCTCTTTGACCCAGGGGAAGCCTTCTGCACAGGGGAGTTGAAGAAAGCATCACTGAAGAACTGCAGTGACCCGCTGAAAACCACACGTGCATTGTTTCTTGCCTGCAGACCGGCGATCAGGAGGGTGTTCTTTCCAACTGCATGAGGATACTGGAAAGCAAAACAGATATTGAGGTGAATGGGAATTAATTTGACAAAAAAACAAAGAATCAAAGCTTTGAAATATTTACCTGTGTGATGGGGCGATCTGGGAAGTAGGAGTAAGAGGTGGAGGATCCTGTCAGAATGTCCAGCACCAGCGAGTTATCTGGATCAGCCACCATGCTGAAAAATGCAAGGCAACTCATCATTTGCTAAACAATTTTGCTAAATTTAGCAAAAGAAGCAGAGGTCAGGGAATCAAGAGACCACTTACCCAACACCTTTGAACAGGACTGGTCTATCAGTAGGCTTGCCAACTATAGTTGGGGCTTTAAGAAGAGTCTCTGGGTCAGCAACAATCAAGGTGTGCTGTAAAAAACACAAAGACAACTTAAATGCACATAACCAAGCTTCAAACAATGATTTTAAATGGTGTAAATGTACAGAAAATAGGTTTAAAAATATAAATTGTAGAATGAAAAACACACAATATGAATTCAACATGAAATGAAAACTCATTTTAAATCAGGAGGTCAAGTTCATCTACTGTTATTTGGTATTCTTTAAATAATCGAATAATATTTAAATAACAGCATAATATTTTATTTTATTTACAATAACCTGCTTCACTTGGCTGTACCTAACATTATGGAAGAAATATTTGGTGGCACTTCCATTACATTGTAACCAAGTAAATAAATATAGGATCCATTTTCATTTTATGTTGACTTTACTTATTTAATCCTTCACTACATAAATTCTGTAAGCTGCATTTCTTCCTCCATCCATTACTTACCTCACCAGGATCAGAAATGTCATAGTTATGGTGATCAATAACAGCAGTTTTCTCCTCATCAAATTCAATCCCACATTCACTGCCTAGCTCTCTCAGAGGATCACCTGCCAGAGTCAAAGTCATAATGATATTATTAAAGTCAACAGGCCAATACGAGAGTAGCACTAATGCAAAACCAATACAACACTCACCAATATCAGAGCTGGCAGCAACAAGAACATTTCCTCCACCATCAATGAAGGCTGTAATGGTCTCTACATTGATGTTACCTCCGAAATCTGTTCCGTTGAAAACATGTAAACATGCATATTCAAACATAAAAATGGCAGCATGACATAAAATCTATGTTCACTATAACAAGACTCACCTTCCACCGATGGAGAGAAAATGATGAGATGGTCATAGAGAAACTGGCCATACTTGATCAAAGAGAGACCAGGATCATCAGCAGTCTTGAAGGTAATGTCAAATCCACGATCTGAGAACAAGATTGTAAGTTAATTGGGAGTTAAAATATTTACAAAGAATCGTGCAATAACTATGTGCAGGTATGTTGGTGCAATTACTCAATCAGATTCACAGACTCAAAATTAATCTTCTATTCATATGAGCATATTTTCAGATGCTAATGTACTAATTTAAAGTGTTTTAATAAGAAACTATCAGATCATGTATAACTCACCTGCTAAACTGCGGAAGAAGATTGAATGAGTTTCTCTGATGTTGGGATTGTCCAGAAGGACGAGAGTCTTTCCGTCTCCTAAAACTGCCTGCAACATTAACGCCACGGATACAACAAACAGAGCGCTTCTGCTGAACCCACCAGACGACGTGGGGACCATTGTAGCAACTCGTCTTTTGCAGGTTAATGTTGCAGGAGTCGCGGTGTTTCTCATTGACAAGCAATCCATCGCCATTTTCCTCCTTTGGACAACGTCAGCGTTAACGCGGATGTGAACTCTGACCCAGAGCAGCAGCCAATCGCGTGCTGCCTCATGGACTCATGAATATTATAATGAGACAGCCCTCATTAGCTAAAATATGTTTAAAAAACCCAAATAATTAATTTAATCTCATGTTACATTTTAATTTAAATTTCATTTTAATGGAATTTCTGGTAGTGAATCGATTATTTGTATAGATATATTTGCAGAAAATGTTCGTACTCTTACAGACATCTTTCCATTCAAACTTTTATGACCAGCAGGGGTCAGTGCAACACAACTATTGAGCGTTTCAGAGAGCAAGACTAATCAGTATGGTAAATTAAGTCAAATTATTATTTTCATATATAAAACTGAATGTTAAGTTTATTATGTATTTGTTGGTTATAAAATATATTCAAGTTAATTGTATAAGTATAATTGTATCTCATAATTAGAAATATATATATATATATATATATATAAATATTGACATAAAAACATGACTTAGTACTTGGTGGCAAAACCCTTGTTGGCAATCACAGAGGGCAGACGTTTCTTGTAGTTGGCCACCAGGTTTGCACACATCTCAGGAGGGATTTTGTCCCACTCCTCTTTGCAGATCCTCTCCAAGTCATTAAGGCAAGGCCACTCCAGGACCTTAATGTGCTTCTTCTTGAGCCAGTCCTTTGTTGCCTTGGCCGTGTGTTTTGGGTCATTGTCATGCTGGAATACCCATCCACAACTAATTTTCAGTGCCCTGGCCCTGACGGTATATGGTCCCGTCCATCGTCTCTTTGATGCGGTGCAGTTGTCCTGACCCTTAGCAGAAAACACCCCCAAAGCATGTTTCCACCTCCATGTTTGATGGTGGGGATGGTGTTCTTGGGGTCATAGGCAGCATTCCTCCTCCTCCTCCAAACATGGCGAGTTGAGTTGATGCCAAAGAGCTGGATTTTGGTCTTATCTAACATAACACTTTCACCCAGTTCTCCTCTGAATCATTCAGACGTTCATTGGAAAACTTCAGATGGGCCCGGACATGTGCTTTCTTGATCAGGGGGACCTTGCGGGCACTGCAGGATTTCAGTCCTTTACGGCATAGTGTGTTTCTTGGTGACTATGGTCCCAGGCTGCCTTGAGATCATTGACACGATCCTCCCGTGTAGTTCTGGGCTGATTCCTCACCGTTCTCATGATCATTAAATCTCCACGAGGTAAGATCTTGCATGGAGCCCCAGTCCGAGGATGATTGAAAGTTATTTTGTGTTTCTTCCATTTGCGAATAATCACACCAACTGTGGTCACCTTCTCACCAAACTGCTTGGCGATGGTCTTGTAGTCCATTCCAGCCTTGTGTAGGTCTACAATCTTGTCCCTGACATCGTTGGACAGCTCTTTGGTCTTGGCCATGGTGGAGAGTTTGGAATCTGATTTATTGATTGCTTCTGTGGACAGGTGTCTTTTATACGGGTAACCAACTGAGATTAGGAGCACTCCTTTTAAGAGAATGCTCCCAATCTCAGACACATGGGAGCCAGAAATCTTGCTGACTGATAGGGGATCAAATAATTATTTCACTCATTAAAATGCAAATCAAATTATAACTTTTTTAAATGCGTTTTTCTTGATTTTTGTTGTTGTCATTCAGTCTCTCACTGTTCAAATAAACCTACAATTAAAATTATTGACTGATCATTTATTTGACAGTCGGCAAACGTACAAAATCAAAAGGGGATCAAAAAATTCCCCACTGTATATATATATATATATGTGTGTGTTTGTTTCCTAAAAATAATTTAAAAGATGCTAAATATTAATGATTCTCAAAATGCATACCTGTTTTATGTTCACTTACAAATTTCTTTCTTTGTTTTTATTTATAAAGCTCCATGAACTATGAAACAATGAAACTTGTTTTGAAGCTGATGTTTGGTTATAAATTAGCTAGCGACTTGAAAACAGCAGATGAAAGTGCAGTCTGCACGATTACCCGTGAAAGCCCATTACTGAACAAAACAAGACTTTCAAGCTACAAAGCACCCTTTCCTCTAATACCCGCTGTCCATCTCAAACTGCATTCAACAGACGGCTTAGTTATATGGCTCAAGTGCTGTTTCAAAATATATCTGTTTTTTTTTATTTCAGTGCATTAAAACAAGTTTCTATTACATTAGGGTAAAGAACCAGTAGCCTTGCTTTCCTGGCAATAATACAGACATTTAGTCCAGGGACCGAAAATTACACAAAAATCAACAGAACCAAAAGATAGTGGTTTATTTACAAATGAATAGCAAACTGTAGGTGATTTTGAGCTTTATGCACTGAATGTGGTTTAAGTCATTGTGCAATCGTGATACAATATCAATTGTCTGTTCGATAAACTCCAACAGAACAGAACTGGACCAAAGTGACCTGGAACACTTGCAGTACTAGTTTCAATAAGAGATTTCTGACAATGAAACCTGTGATAATCAAAAACAGAAACGCATTACTCATCTAAAGGAGTAAAACATTTGGTATGCTAAAAACAGAGCATTTAAAAGTGTTTATTGTGAGTTTCTTCAGCTTCTACATGTCATGAAAATGATAAGCATACAGTTAAAAACAGCGGTTTAATTTGTTTTATGTTTATGTCAAGCAGTATTAAGCTCAAATAGAAAATGATTAAACTCCACAAACAAAAGAATCACTAATAAATCAATAAATAACAGTTCAGTACTGTAGCTGATTTGTGGAAAACTGAAACTTGTAGGACAGTCATATGTTTCATTGGCTTCAGTAACAGAGAATACATGATCTAGCATGGGACATATACATGGAGACACTAGTATTAAAAGTCTGACAAACAGCATACAAATTAGGTTTGTATTGTTCATATTTAATTACGTTTTTTCTTGTCATATTTATTTAAATTTAACTCTATACAATGTCGTTTTAATATGCTGTACAAATATTGTGCTGCGGTTTGAGATATGACATCTATCTAGCAGAGCGTGTTTTATTATAGTATGTTAGAAATAGCACACTTTGTTCCATCCTTTGAATCGATTTAGGTCAGAAACTCTTCACTGAGCTTGGCTTTCAGACTTCACTTTTCCAGCCCCTTCCTCTGTCTCTGCCTGTGTACTGGTCTCCTCCTCTGCCCCCTCACTTTGAGACTCTGGCTGGGCTAGAGCTCCTTCTCCTTCCTCACCGTCCTCCTCCCGTGTCCGGAACAAGAGCTCGCCTCCCTGGATGACCTGCTCAGTGGTTTGCCATGTCTCGTCACCTGCATATTGCTGATAAAAGTCTGAATCTGCCTGAAACATGACCAGGGCCTGGGCAGTGTGAATGCGCACATGCTGGGCGAGGGAGCTGGCGTCCAGGAACTTCTCACCGCATGAGTCACATGCATACAAGATCTGGGTGTTGGGATCTGAAGGGATAGAGCAGCACAATGTTTCAGCTCAATATGATACAGTATGATTGGTCACACTTCATTTTAAGGTCTAATTCTCTCTATTTAACAAACCATTAACTATTACCTCAATAAACGCCTAATTACTTTTAGATAGTTGTAATATTAGTTTTAGGTAGTTGTTAAGTTGAAGTTTGATGGATGTAAGTATATATTTATTTAATGCCATTTGTCAGCATCAATTAAAACAAATATATATGTATAACAGATACAACAAAAACCAGCAGGGATGTAGAATAATGGTTATGCAAAATATAAGTACTAATAAAGAGCCAATATGTTAATAATAGGCATGCTAATAAGCAACTAGTTAATAGTGAGAACTGGTCCCTAATAAAGTGTTACCGTATGATTTTGAAAACAAAATTCAGCAAAAAAAAAAAAAAAAAATTGTATTAAGGGGTATAATATATATATATATATATATAAAGTCCAAATCTAGTTTGTATTTAGTATAATTGATTTTAATAATGTATAAATTAATTTATATACACTCTACTGGTCAGATGGAGAATGATGACGTTTGATGTTCAACATCAAACTTCAAGTGTTTGTGTTTTTTTGTTTGTTTGTTTTTAAGAAAGAAAGAAATTAATACTTTCATACAGCAAGGATGCTTTAAATGGAACAATAGTGAGAGTAAAGTCACTTATGTTAAAATATTACAAAACATACTTCTGTCATTTAAACATATTTCTATTAATAAAAAAATCATCAAAAATATTAGGCAGCATAATGCCTTTCAACAATGATCGTAATAGAACTGTTTGTTGAGCACCAGATCAGCATATTAGAATGATTTCTAAAGGATCATGTGACACTGAAGACTGGAGTAATGGCACACAGGAATGTAATATTAATGTTTTACTGTATGTTTAATTCAGTAAATGCAGCCTTGATGAATATAAGAGACTTTTATCAAACCTTTGATCGGTACACACATAATTAAATTTAGTAGTAGTACATGTAACCTGTTATTAAAGCAACATCCTATTAATATAATTTAAATAATTTATATTAATATTATTATTTATAATAATATTATATATTTATTTTGTATTATTATTATTATTATATTATCAAAACGTATTATACCAGTCAATGAATAAATTATGATATAGTACATAAACCACATATTACTCACCTGCTTCTTGTACTTTCTCCACTGCTTTGGTGATCTCTGCTTTCAGTGCCTCAGTTTCTTCTGCAGATACAGAGGTTGCCACTGGTACCACTACAGGACAACAAATAATATCAGTAGACCATCCAACCACTATTACAGTCACTTTCAGATTTAGAATATTCCTTTAGTATTGAGGAATAACCTTTCTACAAGGTGGAATAACTCATAATTGTTGTCATATTCTCTCACCTGTGAGCTGTGCTACAGCACTGGCAGCCAGAGCCTCTGTGGCTAAAGTAACAATGTCATCTGTAGTGACTGTGACGATGCTGACTTCATTATTGAGCTCTGAGCCCGGTGCGGAGTCTGGCAGCAGTTTCTCCTCTTCCTCGTCTTCTTCCTCAGCCACCACCAGTCTCTTCATGCCCGCCTTCCCCTGGTGCACCGTCTTCACATGGGAACGCAGATTGTCCACACGGTTGAATCCTCGGCCACACTTATCGCACAGGAAAGGTTTCTCTCCTGTAAACAGAAAGTCATTAGAAGCACATAAGAGAGAAATACATAAGAAAAAGCTCAACATTTTGCATCTTACCTGTGTGAATGATGATGTGTTTTGAGAGATCTCCCACATTGACAAACGCTTTGTTACAGGTGTGGCACTTGTGTGGTCGGATATTGTCATGATGACGGATGTGATTGGCCAGCTGGCTGGACTGGACAAACCTTCGAGGTGTGATGGTTGAAATACACTTTTATTATATATGGTGCCATAATGAATCTAAACAAAATCATTCATGCAATTTCTCAGTTACCTTTTTCCACAGCGGTCACACACATACGGTTTCTCACCAGTGTGTTGGCGAACATGAGCTATGAGTGAACTGGCCTGCGTGAAGCCTTTTCCACAAATCAGACACAGGCAGGGCTTTTCTCCTAAAACAGTAAGACAGACACGGTCAAATAAACCTTTAAAGGTAACAGTGGCTGAGGGCGTGAGAAATGGCTCAGACCTGTGTGGATGCGCACGTGTCTCTGCAAGGCCCCGGGGTCAGCAAATGCTCTCTGGCAGTGCATACAGATGAAAGGCTTCTCACCACTGTGCACACGCAGGTGTCTCTTCAGGTTGCCTGTGAAAAGACCATGGAGGCACATTAAAATTCTTTCACAAACATATATATAGCCACACCCTGTCTCAATGTGTAAATCTCACCTGAGGTGGTGAACTGTTTCCCACACTCCTTACACTTAAGTGGTCCATCTGCAATATGGATCTTCAGATGTGCCTTCAGGTTTCCCAACTTAAAAAAAAAAAAAAATCTGATTTGAGTTCTCTGTATTTATAAATCACAATAAAAAGTTTGTAATAATGGCTAGAATTTAATGACAATAATATGGTATAATCTATAAATTTTGTCTGCATTATATTATATTTTTGAATATAGATAACATTCTGTTGTGATGCTTACAATTATAATTCTGTCAGGACCACTATCGTCAAAATGATAGATATTTAGCATAAGTTTTGGTTTGGCGGTATGGTTCTGTTCTGTGCAAAAACTCCCTGCCCATCCATGCAGCCCGTCATGAATGAGCAGCAATATTAACCCCCCTAGGGTAAACAGAACAGAACATGCAGATCTCATTAATGTACTTAATGATATTTAGAGTAACATAATTCAAGAAAAGAAGTACAATTCAGCAAGGAATATCAGAAAGCCAAGTCCTGACTGTGTGAAAGGAGGAGTTGGGGATGGAGGAGGGTGATTTGCTCCTGAGCAAGCGGAAAAAGCTGCTGATTAATACTGAATAGAGCTTATATAGGAATGCCACGATAGGTGTCATATTCCTATAGGTAGATGTGATCAGCTGAGAATCAGCCGATGCAAGCTTGACTCACGTGACCTGCCAGAACTAACGCTAACGCTTAATTAATACACCTTTTAAAAATGATATTACAAAAATAATTTTAAATGTAATTTGTATTTAATTTATAGTTTTTAAAGTATTTATTGTTATATATATATACATATATGTGTGTATAACTGAATATATATTACCATTTATACATTATATATACATTTATAATAGATCCCCCACCTGGTTGAATTTCTTGTCACAGTATTGACACCTGTGACCTTTGTCTGTGTCGTGGATCTCTAGATGTCGCATCTTGGCGGTGGGGTCAGAAAAGGCCCGTTCGCAGAAGTCACAGTGGTAGGGTTTTTCCCCACTGTGCACCAACTGATGCCGCTTCAGATTTCCAGAAGTGGTGAAGAGCTTCCCACAGTCCTCACAGCTGTATCGCGCCTCATCTGTGTGTCGCTTCCTGTGCAGGTTTAGCAGACTGATTTGCCGGTAACTCTTTCCACACGTAGAACAGCAATATGGTTTTAGAGGACTGGAGAATCAGAAACATAGAGTGTGAGGAAAATTGCCCATTGTGGATGTTTTTGCACGGTGAAGCTTTTGTGAAAATATGTTATTTATATTACGTCTTATAAATGACAAGTCATACGAGACTGTAGAGGAAGAGCATTAGACTGTATCATGCTCACCTGTGTGTTTTCTCGTGTGCTTTGCAGGCAGCTGGGTCTGAGAAGGATTTTTTACAGTCTCTGCAACTAAATGGCTTCTCACCAGTGTGAATGCGCATGTGACGTTTAAAGTTGCCTGTGTGTGTAAACCTCTTCCCACAGTCCTGAAAGAATCAGATTACCATTATATTGTGAGTGTGTGTGTGTGTCTACAGGACAAAGACAATAAGGATTTCAAAGCTGAAGAATCTCTCACCTCACATTTGTGTGTGATGGAGCCATACGCTCTGGACTCACTTCTCTCGGCCGCAAGTGCAGACTTATTCCCATCCGAACCCGATGTTTCTTCATCCTGTGTTTCCATCTGCTCTTCTGCTTCCTCTTCCTCTGTTTCGCCTTCATCCTCTGCATCCTCCTCATCTACTATGCTCTCCACGCTCTCAGCTTTTGACATACTTTCCTCAGCATCATCAACTTTTAGCAAAAATGTTAACAGTTATGAAAACCTAAACATAAAAATGTGAGGTACACCATAGTTATATACATAAATTACCTTCTGTGGATGTGTGAACAGCTGCATATTTCGACTTGCTTCTCCTTGTGCTAACATACGACCGTTTATCTGCTGCCCTCTGAGAGACTTCTGTAGGAGCGGTAAAGTGTCATAAGTTTTAAAAGATGGTTAACATTAACAAAAGCATTAAGAGTAAGAAATGGACACTAACTAGGAGTGTAGTCAGCATCAGAAGGGTCATCTTCGTATTGTGGAATCTCTTTTGTGGCTCTTTCTTCCTCCGTTTCAGTTTTCGAATCCACAACACCAGCCTTTTTTTGTCTCGTTTTGGATAGCCCACTAATTTTGCTGACAGATCTCAAAGTCTTTGTGCTTTGCTTCTCAGTTGTGTCACTGGCAGCCTCCTGGGTTTCTCTTGTCTCTGACTGTACAGGAGCTTCCTTCTCTTCAGAAACTGCATTCTGAGTCACTGGATGACTCTCCTGCTCCTCCTGGGAACTCAAATCCTCCGTTTTTCGCACAGATCGCAGCTGTTCATCCACCGGCTCGGTTACTACTATTTTACATTAACACAAATGAGAAATGATGGCGTGAGAGACCTGTAATTTCAGTACCGTCTTGAACTAATGGCTTATGAAAATGCAAACTCAACACTAACCAGGTTTAGATGATGCAGGGACAGTCAATGACTGAAAAGCTGAACAAGCATTGACAATTTCCTGCATCTGAAGGAAAGTAGCGACAACAAGAACGTCCTCTATGTTCTGAGGGTTTAAAGTCAGCTTTGCAGTGTACATAAACTCAAGTACCTGCTCAAGACCTGAAAAAAAGATGGAACCTATTAGACAAAGGCAGAAAACAACAAACAATAGAAATATTAACATGTAATTACATAGAATTAAGCATAAAAGATCAAAGGGATAGTTCTCAGAAATATTGTTGTTTACTCACAGCTAAATTTCCAGTGCTGAAATCCTAGTGTTAAGGACATTTAGATTAAAGTGTTAAAGTTGTGGTGTTGAACTTTATGGGATTAACACTAGCTAGCGTAAACAGTGCCCTCTGGCTGGTGTAAATACGCAGAGAAACGTCTCCAGTTACTTTTTTACACTGTAGTCCCTTTATGACTACAGTGAACCCATCTTCTGATGGCTACTTCCAGCAGGATAATGCACAATGTCACAAAGCTCAAATTATCTCAGACTGGTTTCTTGAACATGACAATGAGTTCACTTTACTCAAATGGCCTCCACAGTCACCAGATCTCAATCCAATAGAGCACCTTTGAGATGTTGTGGAACGGGAGATTCGCATCATGGATGTGCAGCCGACAAATCTGCAACTGCGTGATGCTATTATATCACTATGGACCAAAATATCTGAGGAATGTTTCCAGCACCTTGTTGAATCTGTGCCACGAAGAATTAAGGCAGTCCTGAAGGCAAACGGGGTTCAAACCCGGTACTAGCAAGGTGTACCTAATAAAGTGGCCAGTGAGTGTATTTTTGCAGTGCCAGCTCACCCCCCATATCATTTCAAAACATAACATAATATATTTTATGTAATGTTTCAGTGTTAAGGTTCCCAACGTACTTCAAATATTTTATTTTGTCCTCCGCAGAAATGTATTTGAAATGACATAAGGGTTAGTAAATGGTGACAGAATTTACATTTGTAGGATGGACGAACCCTTTAATCAAAGTAATCTGTAAGAATGCAAGCCTACCTGCAGCATTGCTGATATCAAGATGAACAACATCTTTCTGGTCCAAAAAGAGTGTGCGGAAGTAAGCACTGCATGCTGCCAGCACAGCCTTGTGGGCCTTGAAGTCTACTCCATCCACCACAAAAGTGCAGTCACAAAGAAGACCCAACTGACGTTGTTCATTAAGCTGCCCAAGAACCTTCCCACTATGCCAAGGAAAGTCCATATCTGATGGAGTGGACTACAGGGCTTTAGGCAACAGTATCCTGTCAATAAAAAGAAAAGGAGAAAAAAAATGCACTGTTGTTGCTATTCCATTTGAGGCTCACAAATCAAAATGTTTGCAAACAAACAGTTTGCAAACAAATTGGAATAAATCAGGGCCTTCGTCTGGTCAACACTATCCCGGGTCAATTCATATAATTAACTTTAGTTACAATTTTATGTTTTTGACAATTGTATTAATATTTTTAATTTGTCTAAATATATAGTGCCCTCCATAAGTATTGGAACAGTAAAGACAAAATTGCTCTGTTGGCTGTGGAGTCAAGACATTTGCTAAAATGAGAAAGAGGATTGGGTCATTGACTTTGAACATGGAATGGTTGTTGGTGTCAGACGGGCTGATCTGAGTATTTCAAAAACTGCTGATCTACTAGGATTTTCACGCACAACCCTCTCAAGGGTTTACAGAGAATGGTCCGAAAAATTGAAAATATCCAGTGAGCAGCAGTTGTGGGGATGAAAATGCCTTGTTGATGTCAGAGGTCAGAGGAGAATGGGCAGACTGGTTAGAGATGATAGAAAGGCAACAGTAACTCAAATAACCACTCGTTACAACCAAGGTATGCAGAATACATCTCTGAACGCACAACACGTCGAACCCTGAAGCAGATGGGCTACAGCAGCAGAAGACCACACCTGGTGCCACTCCTGTCAGCTAAGAACAGGAAACGGAGGCTACAATTCTCACAGGCTCACCAAAATAGAAGATTGGAAAAACTTTGCCTGGTCTGATGAGTCTCAAATTCTGCTGTGACATTCAGATGGTAGGGTCAGAACTTGACGTAAAGAACATGAAAGCATGGATCCATCCTGGCTTGTCTCAACGGTTCAGGCTGGTGGTGCTGGTGTAATGGTGTGGGGGATATTTTCTTGGCACACTTTGGGCCCCTTAGTACCAATTGAGCATAATTTAAATGCCACAGCCTACCTGAATATTATTACTGACCATGTCCATCTCCAGACTGGTTTCATATATATATATATATATATATATAGAGAGATTTAATATTGTAATGCATCAAGTAAAAAAAAAATTAAAAGCAACTAGATAGAGAAAATAAGGTTACGTTTTTTTAATTAAATTAAAGGAATTGAATTAGTTTGTTTAATTTAGTTTATATTTTTTATTAACTATAATAACCCTGCCACTTATCTGTATATAGGGGGAAAGTCTCCTTCTCAGTATCTTTAGTGATTATAGCCATGATTTGACTTCTTTGAACTTTTCCAAGCAAGTGATTTCACAATTTTAAGATACAATTTTACTAAAACTGAAGATGTATTCTTGTCCCTTTGATCATCGTCTAATCAAAACTGTACTGCTGTGTTGTCTATATAGACCCATATCCCTTCTTATGGTACAGTTATGGGAAGTCTTGTCTTTGTATTTACAACAGAATGATCTGTCCATGGTGCATTATTGTCATTATGATCCAGTGCGTGTACATTGTCAGACATTAATCATCCAACAGATTTCATCATTTACTTCAAATCAACATATCGTTATGTAACAGTCCGTGTGTGTTTCTGTGCGACACTGAAACGTTTATCTCGAGGTCGCTCGGGACATTTTGTCCCCCATTTAAATTGAATCTATCATTATCAGCCCGAGACGAGTCGAGCACAATGATGTCTGATTGTCTGACTTTAGCAAGTAAATTTGACAAGTGATTTGACGAGCAACTGCGCAATTCCCCAAAAAGAATGTGTGTGACGATGTTGCGGATTGATTATGAGTCCTCTCTCTGTGTTTCTCAGCTCCGGGATTAATTCAGTTTGCCTGGCCCTGCTGCTGGATCAAGATGGCGCTAACAGAGGCGGGCTATAATCCTCCCTCTTCTTAGCTTATTTTAGCTGCGCATTCGTTTAGAGATTTAGCTGAATAGTAGTCCTAAAAACAAACGGAAAATTGCTTCTTGTTCGACGTTCTATATACCTCATATAACGGACGAGTTTCTAGCTTTCCCCCGACTTCTGCTGATCCGTCCAATCGAGTGTTTCGGTGATCGATCTCAGTGCTCAGCCTCTCGACGCGCCGCCATCTTCTGCTCTCTGATCGATTGATAATGGCCGAGCGAATGTTGGCTGGAAGTTAAGCGAGTGGCTGCATGCGCGAACTTTTCCTGTACTTTTTTTGACCACATGACAGCGAGCTTGAGCTGTTATTAAATCCACACTGATCTAATCGTAATAGCAGAGTGAGGAAATATGTATAAAATGAAACACAGTTAGGTTATGAATTGGGTCATTAATGCATTTTAAACTCCACCACGAGTTACATATTAAACTATGGTTTCTAATGATATTATGCAAATTTTAAAGGGCAATTTTTTGTGCTCATTTTAGTCATTAACTAAACCTTCAGTGAACCATTGTGTAGCTTTAGGCAAAAGTGGCAGGCCTGTTTCTTCTCTTATTTAGATAATTGGATTTACTTTATAAATTAAGCTTATTAAAGTCATTACATTCCCAATTCACAATACAATCAGATCTCTAATAGGCATAACATTCATGTAATGTTCATACAATACACACTTTAAGTGCTGGAAAACATTGCCTATAAAGCAGCTGCTTTTCTTGTATTAGCTGGTCTCATTTTGGTTTTAAATGGGTTTGGGCATTTTCAGCTGATTAAGCTTTGATTAAAAAACATGTAAAGAATGTGTTTTATTTGCATACATTTGTATGTGATACAACACAGTGACAGGCTATTGATGGATGACATAAAGCACAAAAATAGTAGATGATAAGACTGAATAATAACAGCCAACTCTATTTATAGAAGAAGTACTCAGAGACACAGAGTACCTGTCATTTGCTCATGATGTCCAATGGAGTGTAAGAGGACAAGCTCCAAATGTCTTAGACAACCACTACTAAAAATGCTTTTCAATGCACTTCAAATTACATTGTCAGCAAAAATTTGAGGGAAAAGTTAACTTTTAAAAAAATACGAACTTCACACATTTAAAGCCTGATGATCATGTTCTCCAGCATGATTTAAATGGAAACAAGAACACCTTAGCATCTACAGAAAGAGTCAAGTGATCAATCTAACATATTTGATTACTTTTAGTGACAGAAATATTGCAGACTTTAAACATTTCTTATTCATTTAAAGACATACATTTTGTTTCATTCTTTCTCAAAATTCTAAAATATGGTTATGTTTATTTACAGATTTAAATTGTCACAGATGTTCTTTGTGGTCTCAGACTTTTGGACTCCACTGTATACTGTAAGGTGATATATATTTAGCAGGGTTAGCAGTGTATTTGTGTTAAATGTTTCGAATACACGTGACAGGATTAAATTCCCCCAAGTCTAATGAGAAGTAATGAGAGAAGGTCATGGAAGAATGACAAAGCAGGACTAAGTAACTATTATTAAGGTCATTTATCACAGGAAAGCAGATACAGCATGCGAAGAAAGATCTAAATTTTGATCTCTGTGCGGAACTGTGCATGCTCCAGTTTTGTGTTTCTCTGTGCTTTTATAGTGAGTGTCCCATCAGCCCCTAAACTTGACTTCACCGAGGTGGGGTCTACATCCTCTGGTAGCTGGCATTTATGGGTAAAAGTGTTCATTACTGTTCCATCAGTAGCAAGCTGTTGAATAAAATACATACATAAGGGAATTAATATTCTGAAAATTAATTTGTATTATGCAGAGGCCTGTGTCTGTTTACCTTTTCAGCATGAACTTCAATCTGATTGTTTGAGGTGGTGACAATCACATCCTCGGGAGAGAAGTCTCGGACATCCACTGTGAATTGGTACGTGTCTCCCAGAGTCTTGATGTTTCCAACTGTCCCTGTTCTGTCTAATGGAAAAATACAATCTAATATTATTATATGGCTCTCAGTAATAGGATCACTGCCAGCTCGCTCTCTCTTCTTTCATACAAACACAACTGCTGCCATCTTGAATCACTATTTTATATTGTGTTCAAATACAGATGTTTGGGATTTAAATATGAATTGGCCTACTGTTAAGTATTGCACTGCTGTTGCTTGGCAGATTGTTTTATAGCCAACATTGTAAAGGTTTGATCTCATGTACCATTGTTTGGCAAATTCTCACAGGCTAAATTCAATCATTTCAATACAAATTCACTCAAGCGGTAATTTTGTGAAAGATTTCTCCACACAGATTTCACCACTGGGTTCAAGTTGGTCACACTGCATTTGCCACGTTGACTAACAAAATGCTGCTTGGTTTGAAAGTGACTCTTTGTCAGCTGTGCTTCACACATTGATTCGCTACATTATTGACAATAGACAACGGACTAATGTTACCGCACCTTAATGGTCTCCTGATTAATTAGTGTAAGCATTAAATAACATACTGCCAAGCATATAGAATCAGATCAAATAAAAATTCCATGTCCATGTTTCCCCCTTCATTGTTTTATTCCATGGACAACTTTATTCTTTATTTAAATGCATTCTGTGTGACTGAAACTATAATTAAAGTAATACTCTTTTGGGTATTCCTCAATTGTGGGTCAGAGGTACATTTATTTGTATACCATATGTATACCAAATAATAAACATATTTCACAATATTACTGCTTTTGCTGTATTTTGGATCAAATAAATGCAGCTTGGTGGGCATAAGATAATTCTTTAAAAAAACTTAGAAATCTTGCTGTCCAAAAACCTTGACTAGTAGTGTATATATAGCCATGATCAAAAACTACTATAATATGGCTTATTTGTAGATTGTACAGAATACTGCACTGTCCATGATTTTGTGTGTGTGCGCATGCGTTTTTGTGACAAATGAGGACATAAATTTGTATAACAACATGGGTATGACATAGGTATTACAAGGAGAAGGTGACTTATGAGGACATTGCCCCATGTCCCCACTTTTCAAAACACTAATAAATAGACAGTAAAAATACAGAAAGTTTCCTGTGAGGGCTAAGTTTAGGTGTGGGGTTGGTGTAGAGCAAAAGCACATACAGTTTATACAGTATAAAAACCATTACGCCTATGGGATGTCCCCACTTTTCACAAAAACAAACGTGTGTGTGTGTGTGTGTGTGTGTGTTCATGTAGAATGTGCCATGAAAGTCACCAAGGGTTGCAAAATTCTGATTAAGTCACAACATAAAATATTTCTGTTTAAAATGGCTAAGATCATTAAAGAGTTCATTAAATATCATGCATATACTCTCAGTTACATTACACAAGCACCATTATGTTACAAATGGGCATTGCTGTGAATTAATATCCCTTTCTAATGATGTGTGAAAATGTGCCTTGTTGAATCTCAGACCAGCACTTCATATCCCTATATATTACGCTCAGCAACAGACCGCTCTTGCACTGTTAAGTCATTCTCCAACAGTGAAGTCACCACATTGGCTCTGGCCCAAAACATTCCCTATGTTACCCTCTCTGCCCCCCAGGTGCCCTTGGCTTGTATTTCTGTTGTGTTTTACACACACTTCTACACATTCAACTGTGAAAATAAAATATATCTGCCTTCACATACACATTCCACACAGACAAACAGCAAAATGTCTAATGCAGTCTTGAAATTCATATACCATAAATAAATGTTCAGGCCTCATGCAGTTGACACATTGTAAAGTCAGTATCCACTATTTTATGTATAGAAAGTCTAATTAGAATGTGAATATAAACAATACATTCTGATTCACATTAAAGACAGTTAAAATAGTTTATTTTACATTAGGCTATACAGATCCATAAAGAAATGGATACAGGCTTAATAACTCACTTGAAATCCCAAAGCATCTTTTGGACACATGAAAGATCCAAAGTCCTCAGCGAAGAGTCCCCGGCTCTTCTCCATGTATGGGTTTGTTGAGGTTGAGGATGAAGATGAGGAGGATGTCTGTTGGAAACTGCGCTCCGATCGATAGGCAGAGGAGTTGGTCGCACTCATTAGTGTTAAGACAGTTTCTTTGCCTCAAATCGATATCCAGTCACAGCTTTGAAGTGATACAGTGAGCACTGAGTTTATAAATGAAGTAGTTTTGCACCGTCCTTATTCAAAACACTGTATGAATCCACTCTCAGAACCTCAGAACCTTTCTCACTCTTTCTATTAGCTGTGTCTCCCTGGTGTGGCTATTGTCTGTCTGTCTGACTGTCTTTTATATGGTGGGTCTAGCCTGAGAGTTGTTACTTCTATATGTGTGTGTGTCTGTGTGTTAATTGTGGGATGACAGTGTGCTATAATTATCGTGTGAGGGAGAGGGGCTCAGTGGTCGGAAAAGTTTTGTGTGATGAGGGTTTGAGGTTGAGAAAGGGGCTCTGACAAAGACTCAAAGATAGGAAAGGGAGAGAGATATGGAGGGAGGCCGGGGGTTAAGTCAACAGCTGGCATTCCAGACACTCGCTCCTGAAATAGCTGTTCCCTTCCTCTCTTGCTCTGTGTGCTCTCCATCCATTTCTCTCTAGCCTGCCATCCGTAACAATTTGCCGTGATTTGCAAACGCATTCTCACAAGAGGCGTCAGAAGCTGTCAATCAGAAAATTACAGTCAACACATGTCCTGAGGGTGTTCATCATCTCTGCATATACAACAATGTTGAGGAATGAAAGTTTAGACAGAGGGTTAACAGAAAGATGGAAGGAATGTTGATGAGAGCGTGAAGTTGAGGGACAGATGACGTTAGGAAAATGGATTAGGAGGCATTTGTTTTCGGAGGAGAGTTGCTAATAATAGACAATGCTGGTTTACTGCTCATTGAAGAAATTGCATGCATTTTCCCTTTAATTTACCCATGCACTTTAATGGTAAAAGGTAATACTTTTACATATCCTTTAACACGTTTGTTTAACAACATCATCTTTTGTATTCTGCAGAAGAATGTAGGTCATTCAGGTTTTGAATGACATGAGGGTGAGTAAATGATGACAGAATTTAGATGTACATAACTGCATTGTCATTTTCACATTTCTTTGGAGCCTCTGTGTTGTCCAGAATGACAAATCTAGTGGCCTCTCATGGCATGTAATCACAATCCTATCACTTTCAAGACTTTCACAGATTGTCTAAATCCAGCCAAAAAACATTAAACATTGACTCCTACAGCTTGTGTCACCAATGAAGCTCTTCTAATTTGATTCTGTGCTGGAGAGAGAAACAGAGAGAGAGAGAGAAAGCAAGAGCGAGAGAGAGCATTTAATCAGTCAACAGTATAATCGGGACTAGCACAGTTTGTCCTCAGGCTTAGTGTGAGCTCACTTCAGAAAGTTCACTTGATATCCTCCCAAGTATTCAGCTAGTTTATGGATGTCATTGGACAGCCCTCTGGGAACGGTTTTGTAACAGCATGAATAAACATAAGGGTTTGTGGAGACCCAAATTTGGTTTACGTTTGCTTATAATTTTATATATAATACTCGTTTCTTGCACAATATTGTGCAATATTATTAAAATTTAAAACAACTGTTTTCTATTTTAATCCAGTCTTTAGTTTCACATGATTCTTCAGAAATCATTCTAATATGGTGATTTGATGCTCAATTATTATTGGTGCTCTTTAATGGATTACATTGCATTTTAAAATACTGAAATAAAAACAGATAGTTTAAACCCTAACAATATTTCACCGTATTACTAATTTACAGTATTCAAATAAATGCAGCCTTGGTGAGCATAAAAAACATTTAGAAATCATAATTATTACACATGTATATATGATATTTATGCAACTATAACCAAAGATAAAGAAGCCAAGGCTTTATGTCTTTAAGTACATGTTCATTAGTATTGGTACCATACGCATGTTGAAACACTTTTTATATAATAAAAACGGGTCCTTGGCCTGAAAATGGTCCAAGGTCCCTTGCAATATGTAAACATACATGGACGCTCAGAGAGAGAGAGAGAGAGAGAGTGTGTGTTGTGTTACACTCTTTGTGATTCTGTCGGCTGCTGATCATTACATAATATTGAATTATCATTGTTGCTCAGTGTGAATGCTGTTTTGCTAGGACTGAGGGATAGAAGTACAAGAGCAACAAACAATGCAGTTGTAAATACACAAAACTGAGTCTCAAATTATAGTACCAAAACAAATCATACAATAATAAAAGCTGAGATGAGAAAGAAAATGCATTTAAGCCTGGTGGCATCCACATGTCTCAGTCTATATATGTTTTGTTCTTGTTGTTGTTTGCATTTGCGGCTGTCATGGTTCTATAAAAACCACTGGTGTCTGGACCCATCTGAGAAAAACGAATGGAAATTGACAGGGAAAATGAACAGAATGCGGAATGACAGAGGGTAGCCGCTCATTAGTCATGGCGGGAGGGAAGGATTATTATTGTGGCATTTCACACATATTGTATTCAGCCTGTGATCCAGTCACAGTGGGGATAAAAAACAATTCAAAATTACATTTAAAATAAGCTGAAGTTCCACCTTTTGTCACAAAGTTTGCAGTGAGGGTTGTGTCACAAATTATTGGATAAAGCTAGAGAGAAGAATCCAAACTCAAAGGAGATGAAATTGTTTCAAGTCGAAAAGACAAGTTATATATTTGTGTTTTCAGAGTGCAGAAAATGGCTCCATCATAATTAAAGCATTAGCCCATGTGAGCCCTCAGCTAAATTAGTCAATAATTAAATTATATGAGCATGTGGAACAGTAATGGCTGTATTGCTTGCCTTTGTGTGTAAACAACATGGAAATGAATAATGCATCTTGCTGTTTGTTTGAAAATACTAATTTTTCATCTGAGTTAGTGCTGATCATCGTGACTATAATATTAATTTAAGAGGGCAGGAAATGCCTTACGCAATGAAAATATATTGCATTATACATGAATGATTAATATATTACATTTTATATGGAATACACTTCTTAATATTAAGATGTACATGTGATAAAATATGGTTCTTTGTGTATAAATATATTTGTATAACTAGATATGTAACTATGTGTACTACATAGTAATGAGTGTGAAATATTCACGCAATTAAAATATATATTGTGATATATTTTCACATATTATATTACTTGATCCTTTGAGTTACGTCAAATCTAATTTCAACCCACTGTGTTGCCATGACTTTAATAGGACATCCAACTGTCCAATTTTTTTTTTATATATATATATATATATATACACACAAACACACACTCACTGGCCACTTTATTAAGTACACCTAGTACCGGGATTGGACCCCTTTGCCTTCAGAACTGCCTTAATTCTTTGTGGTATAGATTCAACAAGGTGTTGGAAACATTTCTCTGAGATTTTGGTCCATATTGACGTGACATCATCATCATCACATGGGGCCCAAAATGTGCCAAGAATATATCCCCCACACCATTACACCACCACCATCAGCCTGAACTGTTGAGACAAGCCAGGATGGATCCATGCTTTCATGATCTTTACATCAAATTCTGACGCAACCATCTGAATGTCGCAGCAGAAATCGAGACTCATCAGACCAGGCAACGTTTTTCCAATCTTCGATTGTCCAATTTTGGTGATCCTGTGTGAACTGTAGCCTCCATTTCCTGTTCTTAGCTGACAAGCGGCACCCGGTGTGGTCTTCTGCTGCTGTAGCCCATCTGATTCAGGGTTCGACGTGTTGTGCGTTCAGAGATGTATTCTGCATACCTTGGTTGTAACGAGTGGTTTTTGAGTTACTGTTGCCTTTCTATCATCTCTAACCAGTCTGCCATTCTCCTCTGACCTCTGACATCAACAAGGCATTTTCATCCCCACAACTGCCGCTCACTGGATATTTTCTCTTTTTCGGACCATTCTCTGTAAACCATAGAGATGTTTGTTCGTGAAAATCCCAGTAGATCAGCAGTTTTTGAAATACTCAGACCAGCCCGTCTGACACCAACAACCATTCCATGTTCAAAGTCACTTAAATCCTCTTTCTTCCCCATTCTGATGCTCGGTTTGAACTTCAGCAAGTCGTCTTCACCACATCTAGATGCCTAAATGCATTGAGTTGCTGCCATGTGATTGGCTGATTAGCAATTTGTGTTACCAAGCAATTGAACAGGTGTACCTAATAAAGTGGCCGGTGAGTGTATATTTGTTCTTAGTAACACTTTTTGTTATTATTTACTATCACATATGTTTTCATATATGAAATGCTGATATAAAAAATAATGAACTGAGTGTTTCAATAAAACTATAACATGTAAAAATGTATTACATGTTTATTTTTCATTGTATATATTTATATGCATCAATATGTGGTCTATACATATGTTGCAGTATATTGAAAAATATAAGCTCTAGTTTCCCATATATGGAAATGTATTATTTCATATATTGCATTATCTTTTTTCAGTTTTACCATATATTTCTGTTTTGTAAGGGATAAGATGGCATTGAGATGCTGATTGTGTGAATTAAAGGACCCAAATTATGCATTATAGTTTTTATGGTCTGAAATAGCTTAATTTTTTATGGTTTTAAAGGCACTGTTGCATGATGAAATTATAATATTAAGTATTTCCCCCACAGCACTGTGTGATTTGGTAATTCTGTGTGAAATGAAGAAACTCAGTGAAAATGAAGTATTGTGTGCGACATTGAGTCAAGTGAATAATTTGTGTGGTATGTGTGATTGCTTTCACCTTGAACGAAAGTTAATGCGATGTGAATTAGTGTTCAAACAGAGACCATATAAAGGGGCAATCACATTCTAAATTATGCGACACGTGAGAAAAGCTTGGTACACTTTTCATGCTTCTCTTTTCACCTGTTAAGAAATGTCACCAGGGCTCATTAAAGCGTGCGAGTGTTATACGAGTCCTGATGACAATTCTAAAGGTCAGCCAGGTTCTATCACTTTCTACTCTCTCTGCCTTAACAACAAAGATTCATTACACATCACTGGTCATTTCATTAACTGGCTAATTAAAAGTTCCAAAGGCCACAGCGAGCTGTGTCTCAATGACATTTGTGAGATCAAAATGAATTTCAGAGAAAACAAAAAAGGAAACTTCAATTTCACATTGTTCCAATTCAGTGGCTGCCCAGAGGCAAGCTGGAGAGGACTGCACCATAAATAAGTTAAAGCTTAATTTTCCTTTCAAGCTACATCTGGTAATGCCAGAGTTGATTCTGACCTCAACAGTCTTTCATGTGGAATGAGTCAACGGGCTGAAAGGTGAGCTATCTCTAAAGTGTATTTTTTGTATTAAAATGACTTTGGGTTGGCATTAAATCAAAACCAAATGGACAAATGTGTGGACATGAAACAATGATTATTATATTATTATTTTATGATTTTAACTCTGCTAACATTTTACTTTTAATAAGAGTTTGTGGGTTAAAAGCACAGTGAGTGGTTGCCATACAGCGTTGCCATATCACTTTATTTTGAAATACATAAGTAAGCTATTTCCTTTGAACATTCAAGGTAAATATGTATGACAAGAATGACAAAATTAATTTAGTAACAAATGCCTGCAACCAAGCAGTATACTGGACTCTTTTTGTATATGTGTATCATGTACTCACTCACCCTCCAGTTGTTTTAAACCTGTATGAGTGTCTTTTTCTGGTGAGAAAAAAGGAACATTTTAATGAATTATATTGGTAACCAAACAGTTGACGGTAGCCATTGATTTCCATAGTATGGAAAAAAATATTATGGATATCAATCAACTGTTTGGTCACCACATTCATAAAAATAACTAACATGTTGCATTTTAGACAATGGATGAGACTTGTGTAAATGTAAAGCATCTTGAAGAAAATGAAGAACAGTGCACCAATGAAGATAAGACAGACCAAGATAAGACGGAAGAAAAGCTAATCAGCTCTAATGAGCGTTCATGGAAACCATGGCAAGAATCGCGGTCACGAATCAGAGGTGAGGTGGATCATTTCCCCCATCATCAATGATCCCATTTTATCAAACCTCATTGCCGTAAACTCATAGTTATCAGCTGTAATTTATGTTCTTTACATTTGGGCAGAGTGTGTGCTGTATGTGAAGAAGGTTCTGGTGTCTTTTGCTAGCATGGAGTGGTACTGTTATGCCCTGTTAGGGATCATCACCGCTCTAATAAGCTTCTTCATGGATATGACTGTAGCCAAGCTGCTGAATGGTGAGCGGTATCACCATGTCACTCAAAAATGATTCGTACACAATTTACATATGCAAGTGGGGCGGTTAATTGTTTGAGCACTGAAGCATTCTAGCAGTGGGGCAAGGTCTTTCAAAAACAGACCTGACCTTAGACACTCTTGCCTTTATCATGCATTGTTAAACCACAGCCCGTGTCTTTCTCTCTTATTAGCTCACCAATGGCTGTACGGATGTCTGAAGGGTCACCGCCTACTGCAGTTCCTCTGCTGGACGCTTTACCCAGCCTGTCTTTGTGCGCTGTCCACCAGTTTCGCCCATAGCATCTGTCCATTCTCTGCAGGTCAGCTAGATACTCATCTGTACACTGTAAAAATGAGAGCATCAGTTTGCATGTTATCATTATTATTTTCCATAATTATAGATAGATAGATAGATAGATAGATAGATAGATAGATAGATAGATAGATAGATAGATAGATAGATAGATAGATAGATAGATAGATAGATAGATAGATAGATAGATAGATAGATAGATAGATGATTGTGATTTCAACCACCATGTTTCAAATATAAATAATTTAAATATAATCCACTTGGCTTAAAAAGCTGTTCTACATGGGCATGACGCTTCTGCTGCCAAAGATTTATTAACAGCAATAAAGGCAATTGCTTTGGATTATGCTGATGTTATTAAACACAGACATGTTACATTTACATATTTAGCAGACGCTTTTATCCAAAGCGACTTACCCACTTATTCAGGCTATTTATTTTTTTATCAGTGTGTGTGTTCCCTGGGAATTGAACCCACAACCTTTTGCGCTGCTAACGCAATGCTCTACTACTGAGCCACAGGAACACATGTTAAATCATAAGTGAGGAGTATTTCTTAAGAAGGGCTGTCTGGTGCATTTTGTCCTGCATGATGTGTTTGACCCTCAGGCTCTGGTGTTCCTGAGGCGAGGGCTATTCTCTTAGGGATGGACATGCCAGATTACCTGTCCCTCTCCAATCTCTTCGCTAAACTGTTTGGCCTGATATGCACACTAGCTTCGGGCAGCACAGTGTTTCTTGGCAAAGTGGTAAGAACCTATCTTACATGCAAATGAGGATGTGGAGCTTATGAATAAATGGACGTTCTGAATATATTGACCTTTTGCAGTACAACTTATCATCTCAATAGGGTCCATTTGTCCATTTATCTATCATGGTGGGAGCATTCATGAGTCGCCTGCATGTTTCCTGCCGTGGTGGAAAACAGGTAGCTGAATAGCACTGCAATACATGAACCACGCAGCCCACTTGCATTTTCAATTATGAGAATCAGACTGAAATTGTATAGAATGCTACTTATGCTAATGACTCTTGTGGCTCTGTTCATTCAGAGAGCAGCTAAAGGAGAAATGCTGGTAGTGGCATCAGCGGTGGGCGTCGCGAGCTGTTTTGGGGCTCCAGTCAGCGGTGAGTAGGTCCGTGTTATCCTTTAGTAGTAAACAAACACAGTTTTAAAGTTGTTAACTGTACCTCATCAGTCAATCAGTCTGTCAGTTGACCTTTCCCTGTATATTTATCTCTGTTTCATTGCCATAGGTGTTCTGTTCAGTATAGAAGTGATGGGGACTCATTATTCAGTCAGAGATTATTGTCCCTGCTTCTTTGCAGCGGCTTGCGGCGCAATCACCTTCAGACTGCTTTCTGTCTGTAGTAGAGATCAAGGTGAGAGGGTTACACCACCTACAGCGCCCCCTAATGGATGCTACTGATGTCTTCATAGTAATCTCATCCACCACAGTGCTCTAAGGCCATCAGATCATCTTGTGGGATGCTTTGAATTTGATTTAGATATGATTGAACTGAAAGTATCACACCACATTAATGTAATCTGGTTTCATTTAAAAGGATATATGAGAGAAGTGATTCAATATGTATTTGACGTATGTCCACAGAAACCATCCAAGCCCTGTTTAAAACCAGCTTTTCTTCTGATCTTCCCTACCAGCCTTTTGAAATATTTATTTTCGCTCTGCTTGGGTAAGTTCTCATGTTGGTGATGGACAGTCATAAGTTAAATACTGCTTACTCATATCTGTTACCTCAGGGTTTGGGTTATATTATTAGCTTTCATGAAGCAGTAATTGTTCTGATTAAGCTTTCCTCTTATTCAGGCTGTTCTGCAGTATTCTGAGCTGCATTTATTTATTCTGTCATCGCTGGGCTCTGCGTTTTGTCAAAACGAACAAACCCATCAGCAGACTTCTGGCAACAGAGTGAGATGAACGATTTATTCCCACAGACTGGAAATCATTTTGTACAATTTGATAGACTTTCTTTCTTTCTCTCTATGTAGATGAGGTCTAAATGCGTGAGACCACTAGTGCTTTTGCATTTGTTTTTCTAGCTGAATAGAGTTCATTTCAGAATAGCAACATGTAACTTTATATATTTATACGTCTTCATTCATAAAATTTGCTTTTACAGGCTTACATTAGATTTTAATCCTAGATTTGCAACATGGTCTCAGATTTATGGACGGTACTGTATGCTGACACCAGATGTTTGTCTTATGATTGGATGCCTCGAGATATTTGTTGTGATCTAACTCAGAGCTGCCTCTTGTTTGTTCGCAATCTTATCCAGAAAGTCACTTTATTCAGCCATAGTGGCATTTCTCCTCGCCTGCTTTACGTTTTATCACTCGGCGGGACATTTCATAGCTGCTGAGGTGAGGATATGCCTATTTCTATAATATTGGCAGTGTATCAAACTTATATGTTCACTGTTCATGAATTTACTTTCAATTTCTCCTTGTTTTCTAACAGCTCACAATGAAGCAGCTACTTACTTCACTGTTAGATGGCACTTCCTGGTACACTGTTTCCCAGAATGCATCTGCCCTGCCTGAACCTCAGAAAATATTCTGGCAGGCATGGAACCCACCTGGCAAGAGTTACTTCCAAACACTAGGATATTTCATTACTGCAAAGGTGAAACTAAATGAGTATTAAGTATAAAGTAGCAATTAAGTAGCGATAATTATTATTGTGCTCATAAACTGTTTGTTCAAGAGATTAAAAAAGTTCTCATAAACTGATTTCATGATTTCTCTGTAAGGTTGGGCTGTTGGTTGTGGCTTGTACGTTGCCTTTACCTGCTGGCTATTTCATGCCAGTATTTGTTTACGGTAGGTAATTAGGTCATCATACCCATTTACATCATACTATAGGCAAAAATAAATAAAAAGATAAATTATATATATATAATAGTAATTCAAATGTGTAATATAAATATGGTACAGTATTGAAAAAAAAATATAAACCAAAGTCAGTATTATGATTATTATTATAAAATAAATGTAGTAAATAAAATATGATACAATACTGAAACAAAAAAACAATATTTGAAAAAGTACATGAAAATTCAAAAATAAAAATAATAAAATGTACGAAAATATACATTTTTTAGAAAATACAAATTTGAAAACAAAAATAATAAGATATTTACAAAAATGTAATAAGTAAAATAAATAAATAACAATAACATATAATAAAGTATTGAAACAAATTTAAATTAAATAAATAAAACAAACTGAAATAAAATCTTTTGTTCTGCTAAATATCTTCAGCCATATACACTCAATGGTAGTTGGCAAAATATGGTTATAATAGTTTATAATGTATTATTTTAAATAGTAGTTTAACCATATGCAGTTTTCAGTGAATCCAGACCAAAAGGTATTTGAAAAAAGCCCAATGAAACAGCATTTGTCTATTTTAGGAGCTGTGGTGGGGCGTTTGGTAGGCGAGGGCTCTGCCTATTTGCTCTCAGATGGAATCTCATCAGGGAAGAGTTTGATAAACCCGGGCGGCTATGCGCTAGCAGGTAAACAAACGTATTATCCTGTCACATTTCTGATGGGGGATTATCAACACTGCTGGCTCACAGAGAAGATAAGGCCTGTCTTTATGTATTGATGGGGCCATATTATGCTGTGCATGTATGTGTGTACAGGAGCAGCTGCCTTCTCTGGGGCTGTGACACACACACTCTCTCCTGCCCTACTGGCTCTGGAAATGACCGGCCAGTGCTCTCACGCCGTCCCCGCTCTGGTTGCCACGCTGGTATCCAACGCGGTGGCTCGTGCGAAGCACCGTCCATCTTTCTACGATGGCATATCCCTTATTAAACAGCTCCCACACTTGCCATCTCTCATCCGCGCTTGTCCAAGGTGAGTTAACCATCTGCTCGTCTGCCTTCAGGCTCCACCGTGTTATGACTTGATATTAAACTGCATTTCTCTTGAGATGACAACATTCTGAGGGGAGACATCAAGGCAGTGATGGCTAGATAGTAAACTGTTTTCATCATGAACGCTCTCCTACAGGTTGGCCAATGATCAGATCAAGCAGTTTGTGATCCCAGCAGGAGTTGTTCTGGAGAGGACAGAGACACTGGCGAGTCTGAAGCACATTCTTGATGACAGCGCAGACAATGAATTTCCTGTGGTCGACTCTCACGGTGAGTCTAAAGAATACTGTATTACCAGCTCAATGACACAATTGAACCTCTTTGACTTTAATGGCACCTTGGTGCTTGACAGAAGAGAGTGAAAGGCAATGAAATGTGTGCCAATAAGAGCCAAAGGCCAAATGATTGTGTGCTGATGAGTAGAAACAATCAAGACTGCATCCTCGAGATAATGTTCCAGAACAGTACAATGATGGTGCTATTGAACGAAATGAGACTGACAGTCTGAGGCTCTGGCTTTGCCATATCATTTACTTTTTCTCTTGTCTCCCAGAATCCCCTATTCTCCTGGGTACGATCAACAAATCACAGCTGCATGAGTGTCTGCATCAGCATGGAAATGAGGTAATTGAACCCATAATGTACTGAGTCATAACAAGAATTGTGCAAAGTTACTAAAGAATAATACAAATAATGAAAAAGCATTTAAATTCAGGGGCTGGATTATTTTTATTGGTTCTTCCTATGTAAATACGCACTATACGATTAACATTTTTGATCATTGTGTAGATTTTCACAGTTCTTTTGTGTCTTGCACATGAGTGCCATGTTTTTCCAATGATACACTCAGTGTTTGTTTTCAAATGCAAAAGACAGTCAGTGGAGTTCATTGTTGTTTTGGACCCTGCTGACTTGCATTATATACAGTCAAACCAAAATCTATTCAGACACTTTTCTCACATTGTGACAGTTTATCTGCTATAGTTTAGAAACAGGTAATAAAATATTAAAATAACTCAGAGTTAAACTGTGTCAGAACAAATTTATCTTGATAATGTCTGATAACTTTGATAGAATGATGTGTAATGATTCTGAATTAGCTTGAATAGCTGTCAGCTGATTAGACAATACCAATCTAGGTCAACCAATTACCAAGCGATGCTTAATTTTGTCAGTCTGTGATGTAAAACGGTTGCATTGGCAATTAAAGAAAATCACTGAAGCAAAACATGGTCAGATCAAAGTGTCTGAATAATTGTTGTCCCAAATTTGTATCAGTTTTACTGGTCTGTATGACCAGTATTGCTAAACTCAGTTAGATAAATGAACTATAGTGTCCTCCACTCACTAGTAAAAAAAATATCAAAAATTATATCTGGTGTCTGAATATTTTTTGGTTTGACTGTAGGCCTTATATACTTGAAACAATCTATAAAATATATTTAGAAGAAATTAACTACACAATACAGGTCTGGAATGACATGAGAGCAAAAGTTGACTGAATATTCAGTTTGAGGTGAACTTTTAAAACGTATGAATATCCCATAGAAACATAGTATTTCTTCATGCAACTCTAAGTAGTGAGACATGCCGTGAGGGATAGTTCACCCAAAAGTAAAACAATTTTCTCATTAATTACTCACCCTCATGTCGTTACAAACTCATAAAACCTTTGTTTATCTTCAGAACACAAAATAAGATATTTTTGATGAAATCCGAGAGCTCTCTGACCCTGCATAGAAAGCAACACAACTAACATATTCAAGGCCAAGAAAGGTAGTAAGAACAGCATCAAAATAGGCAATGTGACATCATTGATTCAGCTGTAATGTTATGAAGCTACGAGAATACGTTTTGTGTGCAAAAAATAAAAATAATAATTTCAATAGCATTCAATAATTTCAATAGCATTCATTAATTCTTCTCTTCCGTGTCACTCTTTGAAGTGTATTCACAAAAGTACCAGGTGCTGTTGATGCAGGAGCCGGTGTTCTGATGAAATGAAGTGAAATGTCGTGTGGCCAAGTATGGCGACCCATTATCGGAATTTGTGCTCTACATTTAACCCATCCAAATGCACACAAACAGTAGTGAACACACACACACACACACACACACACACAAAACAGGGGTAGCCATTGAGAGCTCAGTGCCTTGCTCAAGGGTCTCAGCTCAATCGTGGTACTGAAGGTGGAAGAGACTACAATCCCTGCTGGACCTGAGACTCGAACCACAACCTTTGGGTTACAAGTCTGACTCTCTAACCATTAAGCCATGACTGCCTAGAACCTGGATGCGCTGCGCCTTGTTTACAACGGAGAGTTGTGGCACTGTGCGCGTGGCAATTCTGACATGGAAGAGAAATAGTTGAATAAAGTCATTATTTGTGTTTTCTTTGCACAAGGACTTCAAACTTAAGGTTGAACCACACACAAACAATGTTCATATACAAACCAAATACTGATGAATACAGTTGCTGCTGTGTATGCAGGGTCACTGATTTCATAAAAATATCTTACTGTGTTAGGATGTTCTTAATGACACCAGATTTTTCATTGTTTGAAGAATTAAAATTTTCAATGAGAATGCAAGGATGAATAATGTTTAAAACAATAAATCAAGCAAAACGTGTTTTATGGAAAAAAGCGAGGCATGTAAAATGATCAAATTGTTAGCAATTAAGCAAATTAACTGAAAAATACGAGACTCAATTTATTTTAAAAGCATGACATTTGTATTTATCTATTAATTTTGGTTACACAAAGTTCATTTTGAACAGTTCTTTTTATATTAACTAAGATTAACAAAGATGAATAAATGCTGTGACAAATCTGCTGCACATTGTTAGTTAATGAAGTATCTAATGTTAACTAATGGAACCTTATTGTAAAGTGTTAACATGTTTTCAAGTTACATTCAAAATCCTCTCGGCTCAAAAATCTGACACATAACGTATCTGCTTCTCGTCATCACTAAATCTGTTTTTCTTGTAGGGTTTATGTAAACAGCTAGAGGAAGTATGTTCTATTCAACCTGTGCGGCTACATCTGACTCCTGAAAGCACTGTAAAGCAGGTGCAGTGAGAATATATGGTAGCTGTTTCACTTTACATTATGTGTATGTTTTTTCCAGTGTTCCTCTATAATGCGTGTTTGTGTGTGTTCTGTCAGGCTCATTGCATCATGAGTGTCACGGGTGAGCAGCGTCTGTTTATAACGGAGAGTGGGCGGCTGTGCGGCGTCATCACATGGAAAGAGGTGATAAGAGCAGTCTGCACAAGGACAAACTTGTACACAACCATATACAAACCAAATACTGATGAATACACTGCTCACACTGACTATATGTATGTTTAGGATGTTCTTCTGACACCAGATTTTTCTTCTAGATGAAGAAAATAATCGAAGAGATGGCGAAAGAAGTCTGATGCATGGACAATTAGCTCAGACATCAGAATCACACACCCAGAACAGGCATCAATTTGTGTTTCCCATTTTGATAATCAGTTCATCTGCTGGTGATTTTACTCAGATCATTATGTGGATAATTATTCATAGTGAAATAATAAAGAAATCTTTTTAAACGAAGCAGCCATTTAGTAGGGTACAACAGGGATGAAGTTCCTCCAATGTACAATATTTGATGTATTCTATTTTTATAACAGAAATAGCAAAACCACCTCCAGAGCACTTTGCTGAACATTGTTTATGGTCAAATTTGACAAAAGGGTTGATTTTAGGAGTCACTGATCAACCTTAAAATGTAGTTTTAAATATTTGTTACAATGTAGATTTATGGGATTAATGACAATCTAATTTATCAGGGTGATTTTATCATAAGTTATTCCATAAGTGGAAGGATAATATTTGTCTTGAATATTTGAAAAATTGAAATATGGAGAAAATTGCTTTAAAGTTGTGCAAAGTATGTTCTTAGCAATGCATATTACTAATCAAAAAGTAATTGAAATATTTGACGGCAGGAAATTGACAAAATGTTACTAATGTGATTTTTTTCCTAATGTCCTAATGATTTTTAGCATAAAAAGGAATAATTTTGACCCATACAATGTGTTCTGCTTATGACTGGTTTTGTAGTCCAGGGTCAAATTTGAGGTACAAAACCCCTTTTATTGCATCTTGAAAAGAAATAGTCAAATATGTTGGCTAAAGAGGAAAATACAATGAAATGTTTATACACATTTATGTTTATAAATGTTGCTCAATACATTGCTATATCAAATATAGCTGAATATGCCTATTTTGCCCAATCACAGGTGCTTTGATAGTTGTACTATATCAGCTCTATGTAGCTCTCCCAATGGGCGTTTCTTTTTAAGATGTATTTTTTGGTATTTTCGCCTTTATTGTTATAGGACAGATCAGAGAATGGTCCTTGAGTCTGGAGTTGAACTCAGGACACCCGTAGCGCTATATGTCGGCATGCTGCCCCCAAGGTTATCGGCACCGACCTCCCGAAGTACTTTTGGCCATCAACACTTTTATATTTTCATGTTTTTTTAATCAAAGCAAACTTCTTTTATTATTTATTTTTCACAAATTGTGTGCCTCCACCAATTTTTGATAAAACAGAATATATATTCTCGAAGAGTCAGAAAAAACAAAAGGGAGACATTCAAGGTCCTGTCGTTCCCTACTGCTGTCATGCTGTATGGATGGATCTGATAAGAGCCTGTATAATATGATGTGCATGTCTAGAGTTTGAATGAAATTAGATATCTGTTTGTAACCTCATGCAGCTTGTTAGCTTTATGAGCCTCATGCTGGGAGAAAAGAACAGAACAAAGGCTTCGGTAATAAATGACCTTCGTTTAATTTCTCAACCATCCCAATTCTGTTCTTTTCTCTGTTTTTCGTTCATTATTCCTTGTGCTTTTTTCTCAGAAAAGGCTTAATAAGAATTCATTTAAATTCAGTGCATTGTTCCTTAATATATTGTGTTGAAATTGAATTCCAGTTACAAACACAATTTCAATTCTGCTCACCGCCCCAGAGCCTCTATCAACACAATTAAATCCTACTTCAAACCCTCCCCTGGAGCACCAAAGCAGTCACACACATTATCTGACACCACACGAGGATCACACTGTGTAAACTTCTATTAAAAGGCCCTGGAGTATGATAACACTTGACCATTCCTCCTCCCAACAGCCTCCTCTCTCCTGCTTCTGCATTGACTATAATCCTCTCCGTCGCTGATTCCCCTCTTCTACCTCATCCCTCACTATCCCTATCTTTCCATCACCTTTCTTTGTCAGTGAAGTGTGAATAGGGCTAATTACGGAGAACAGGCAGACGATTGTTATTCCAGCTCTTGCTCTTTTGTCTCAGACACACGCAAGAACACACAAGAATTTTTGCACAAAATGGGTGACACAAGCATTAACACAATATGGAGGCAAGTTACTCAAAGCTATCTGTGGTAATACTTTTTTCAGTTCTACATATATGTGGACTTATAAATCTGTGGCAGTTGTGACCATACCGCCTTTAAAAAACAAAACAAAAAACAAAGCTGAAGCGTGTAATATTACTAAAAATGTGCATTAATACTAATAATATTAACATTAATATTAATAAATCTAATTATTTCTACAAGTAAGCCATTTATAGTTTGATTTATTTCATATTCCACTGTAGTATGAATATTAGTATTATGATATAATATTAATAATATTTATTTTTATAAAAAAGTAAGCCATTTGTAGGTTGAATTAATATTAAGATCATATTAATTAATCAATTCATTGCTACAAGTCTATATTTCTCATATTCCATCTTAATAATATGAATATTATTCTTCTTATATTATATTACATAATAAATAATCTTTTTTATGCAACAAGTGAGCTTTAGGTCAATTTCACCAAAATATGGAAACACTGGTGCCCTGATGGACTGTGAGTATTCCGACTAGTGACACTGTCTCAACCAATGGCATGAGTTGGGGCGGGGCTTTCTTTTTTCCAACCTATAGCAATGGTGGGAATGTTTAGAAATTGTACTTGAAAACAGTCAATATTGTGCAGTTCTGTTTGGTGAGGCTATTAAAATAACACACTTCAGCTTTGAGCATACATGTAGTCATTTGCTGTGTTAGACGTTTTATACTCAAAATCTCCATGGAAACATTTAGCAATATGAAAAATCGTTAAAATCTCCACCTCACTGTCCCAAGTAATGACTGCGGCTTTGCTCAAAGGCATAAGTCACTTTCACCCTCCAGAGTCCTCACAAAAGAATCCTATTCACCTCTGTAGTCCCATTGAGTCGTTCTTAGTGGAAATGCACCAGGAAAATGTCTGTGGAGATGAAAGCGTGACTCTTTGTTCTTCAGTCTATAGTGCTAATAGGCCTCCGCTTCTTTGTGAAAGGCTGCTGCAAAAATGTACAAACACTCAGTGGAAGGTGAAAGGGCATGATGGACTTGATTACCCCTCTGTCAATGTATATTCTTCATGTGCAATGAGCTTTTACTTCATTCTAGACGTAATTGGTCTGACCCAGTTAACATAAAGTCCAATCTCCATCATCATTACCGCAAACAGAGACGCTTTCATTTGCAAAAAGGCAACGTGATATGGACATAACATGTCTGTGTGTACAACAATCCCTGCGTTCTTTGCTTGTCAAAGAGTTCAGCTGTGGCTATTACATACTTTAACGGTAAAGCGATAACCCCAGACGTAACCTCATATGCTTCTCATTAAACACAAACAACAGGCGAAAAACCTTTTGCTTTTTCTTTCCACTGTCATCATCAAAATTTCAGTTATAAAAAACCTCGTCCTCCGACAGGGAGATGCTGTCTGCGTGTCGTACAGACCCTTCCATCGGCGAGATCCTCTGCTCCTGCGGTGGACGTTGTGTGTCCAGCGGAGAATGAGAATGACTGAGGGAATGAGACTGAAGAGGATGAGCAGGTGCCAGAGAGCTGGTGTCATCAGCTTCAATGTGCATTCTGTACAGGTGCTGAGGAACACCCAGACTCCCTCCATCCAATAGGAACTGAGAAAGATAGAGGCCCTCGGGGTCTGTGAAGACATCATCATCATTGTGAGAGCAGAAATTCAAAATACCTCAAATGCACACATCTCCTAGAACAGAGGTTCTCAATTCCAGTCCTCGTGCCCCCCCGCTCTGCATATTTTGCATGTCTCTCTTTGTTAACACACCTGATTCAGATAATCAGCTTGTTAGAAGTAAGCTCTGTGAATGAACTGTGTTCCGATTGACATGCTCCCTACACAGGGTCCATTGCTCCCTACTCCCTGAGCAGGGGAAATCCGCTGAAGTTTACTTCATTTCGGAACATTCATTCATGGATTTGCGCTGCGCAACATCTTCACGCACGGACGAGTGTGACATCATATACCTCTGTAAATATATACAATTTTAATTCACGTCTTGCACACTTCAATGCACTTTGAATGGAATATATACGTTCGCTTCGAACTGGAATCATGGCGGAATATCCTGTGATGTCCACTTCGCAGGGCACTTACGTTCGAATAGAACAAACATCTGAAGCGACAAGAGTAACATACAAAATATGCAGAGCGGAGGGTGCGAGGACTGGAATTGAGAACCGCTGTCCTAGAATGAAAATTATAGCATAAATGAATAAGCCCATTGAATCCAAACTCAATATAGAGCTCTTATCTGCTCAATCCATGAGTCATCGTGTCCCAGACACATTCAGACATTTCTGTTTTTCAGTCCTTTATTCAGGCGCTTGGCTGAAAGACTTATCAGTATACCAGAGTAAAAGGTTTTTTGCAACTGGCTAAACAGGCCATTTGTCTTTATTCTGTGCTTACCACACGAGGGCTATCATCACCTTGTACTGAAATAACAGTATTTTTATGCAAGCTGGGACAGCGTGAGATGAACCAGATGGTCAGAATGTACTGTGCTACTTTTATCCAAGGGATGTGAATATAAATATAGTAAAAATGGGATAATATATAATAATATATGGTTGAGTAAGTTGTGAAATTATCAAAAAGACTATTTCCATTTATGAGATTTGCTAGTGGACCCGAATAGCCAGTATATGTGACCCTGGATAACAAAAGCAGTCTTAAGTCGCTGGGGTATATTTGTAGCAATAGCCAAAAATACATTGAATGGTTCAAAATTTTGATTTTTCTTTAATGCCAAAAATCATTAGGACATTAAGTAAAGATCATGTTCCAAGAAGATATTAATGTCCTACTGTAAATATATCAAAACTAAATTTTTGATTGGTAATATGTATTGCTAAGAACTTAATTTGGACAATTTTAAAGGCGATTTTCTCAGTATCTTTTTTTTTTTTTGCTCCCTCAGTATATTTTCTCAATATTGTCCGATCCTAACAAACCCCACATCAATGGAAGTCTTATTTATTCAACTTTCAGATGATGTATGCATCTCAATTTCGAAAAACTGACCCTTATGACTGGTTTTGTGGTCCAGGGTTGCATATAACATAGCTAAAATACTTAGGGCCCCATGATTTCCGCAATGTGTTAAATGCAGACTGAATCAAGGAATATTGTAATAAAAATGTAATGTATTTGTGGCGAGGGGGGCGTGGTTCAGCGAAGTCTGCAGCGGGAGAAGGACTCAGGAGACAGCGGTAAGTAAGTGGGTCAAGTGCAAAATGAGGAACACCTGTGTCTGATTGCAGTAATTGGCGTGGAGACCAGATAAAAGCCACTGTGGAACAGGAGTTCAGGGAGAGACGGAGTGAAGACTCAGGCGCACGGTCTGTGAGAGGGAGACAGCCGGAACGAATGCTGAGAGTGATCGCTGAGACAACCGAGAGAGTTGATGTTTTTAGGACGCGCAGAGTGCGCACCTGTTTAAGTTTATCTGTAAATAAAATTCACCCGAGTCTTCACGAGCCAACCCTGTCCTTCCTTCCTTCCTTACGAACTTTGTTACACTGGTGCGAAACCGGGATCCTCACCAGCGGATCGCCATTTGCGGATGTCATCCAGTCGCTCGTGGGACTCCACCAAGAACATCATAAAGCTGATGGACATGAGGGCAGACCAGGAGAGGAGATTCTGTGCCCTCGTCCAGAACCAGCGGGAGGACCGCGAGCTGTTCCGGAGCTGGATGGACCGGGAGGTTCGGGCGGGAGAATCCAACAGCCCGGCCCGCCCACCCATGCGGTACAGAAGATGGGGCCGTGGGATGACCCGGAGGCATTCCTCGACCTCTTGAGAAGACCCGGCGGCATGTGGGTGGCCCCAGAGACTGGCCAGTCGCGCTCATCCCCTGCTAACCGGGAGGCGCGGTTGGCGGTGCAGCAGCTGCCAGTCCAGAACCTCCTGGTCTCGACGACCTAAAAGCGAGCCATCCTCCAGCGGGTCGGCCGGAGCCCGAGCAGCACCGCCAGCGCTTCCGTTCGCTGGAGCTGGGGAGAACGGCCCGCCGTGATGGCTCACCAGCTCCGGGACGCCTGCCGCAGATGGCTGTTGGCCGGGAAGGCGGCGTCGACCAAATCATCGACCGGTTGGTGCTGGAGCAATTTATTGCGCGGCTCCCTAAGAAGACCGCGCAGTGGGTCCAGTGCCACCGCCCCGGCGTCGCTGGACCTGCCATCCAACTCGCTGAGGACCAGATGGTGGCGTGCCACGGGGTTGGCGAAACCCTACCGTCCGTCTCTCTCTCTCTCCCCTCCCCTTCTGTGTCTCCCCCTATCTTCCTACCCAGGTCCCGTGCCGGCGTGGTTCCCGAGCCTGTCCGCTTCCTTCCTTCCTTACGAACTTTGTTACAGTATTGTATAACGCAGAATGTCATGGAAATTGCCAAATCATTTGGATGAATAAATCAGTAGGTCGGTACATTTAAATCAAAATGCAATATGGATTACTAGTGTCTGTGAATATTTAGCTGCAAAAATACCATTTGAATTAAAGGGGAAAAAAGACAGAATATGGGGGGGGGGTATATATGATTTCAAGGGGTCCTTTATACTGGTGATGACCAGCGAATCTGATGTAGAAATGAGGGTTCTTTGTTGGCATCTGTGGTTCCATGAAGAACCTTTAACATCCATAGAACCTTTCCACTTCAAAAGGGTTCTTTATGGGAGATAATAACAGTGGAATTAATACCTTGTACTGGAATTGTACAGCCAGTAAGTTTATTTTCAACATCCTGGGACGACCAGGCATTCATCGCTGCCTCAGCCAGAGCAAACTGCTCCGCCACACCTGTGAGAGGAAGAAAGAGATCACATATACATAGAGGACAAGAAAAAAACACCATTACCCATAAGATATATGCACTTACATCAACTCTGTTTTTTATCACTTATGTCCTATGAAGGAACTTTTAACATTTAAATGAATATTCATGACAATTACCAAAACCAAATGTGATATTTCACACCTGTCTGCCCTGAAAACAACAATTTGCTGAAAATGCACGCACCCTCAAGCCATGCAAGATGTAGATGATTTTGTTTCTTCATCATAACAGATTTGGAGAAATTTTGCCTTACATCTCTTGCTCACCGATGAATCCTCTGCAGTGAATGGGTGCCATCAGAGTGAGGGTCTAAACAGCTGATAAAAGCATCACAATAATCCACAAGTAATCAACAGGACTTCAGACAATCAGTTAATGTCTTATGAAGTGAAAAGCTACATGTTAGTTGCATATTTTTCTCTCGATTTAGATGAGACAACTTTTTAATTTGAGAAAGTAATATTATGAATAGAGGACTTGTATTTTAGCTGGAAGCAACAGTTTAAAGTTAAAAACATGAATTTGTTTATTCCAAAATGCAGCCTTTCCCTTCAAAAGATGTTAATTAATGGATTGGAGTCGTACTTGTGGATTAGTCTGATGCTTTTATCAGTTATTTGGACTCTCATTCTGACGGCACCCATTCACTGCATAGGATCCATGGGTGAGCAAGTGATGCTAATCAGTTCCAATGGAGAAAAAAGCTCATCTACATATTGGATATCCTGAGGGTGAGTACATTTTCAGCTAATTTTTACTTTAAGCTGAACTGTTAATTAGAAAACAGAAATCCTGCAGAGTAAGATTTGAAATGTACACTTGTGAAGAAAATAGTTGCAGTTTTTGCAGTAACAAAGTCACGAGGTCAATGCCAAGGCACTGCTATGTGGTTGTTAAAAGTGTTTTTAATATGTTGCTGTGTGGTTGCTAGGTGGTTGTTTACAGCCACAAATTAAAAAAGACCACCTCAATGACATTGTCATATTGTAAGTGATGATATCTGATCTGTTTGATCAGACAATGTAGTCAATATCCGGTATGTCTACATTGGTTGCTATAGAACTGGCTTGATCATCAAAACATCACAAGAGGAAAGAACGATTGGAAAAACCCTGCATTTGTTCATGTCAATCATGCTGAACGCATGAGGCGCATTAAACAACATAATCAAGGTATTAATGCAATAATACTTATTATGCAGAGCTGATGTTTTGAGATTAGTTTAAACCTGGGAAGTTAAATTTTAAATATATAGACGCTGTGTCACCCGCAGCAAATCGTGCTTCTTTGATTTCATCAGTGAGGTGGGAATAGAGCTGCTCGTCCTCCTGCAGTGTGGCTCCCACACCTCCCCGTCCTCCACCATCTCTCGTCCAGCCACACCAGCCTCCTCCAGACGTCGCTTCACCTCCCCAACTCTTCCACTCTATCAGGTGGGCGACTCGGCCCTGGGCCATCGCAGTGGGCTTAGTGATGTGGTCTTTAATAGTGGCCAACAGTCCTGAGAAGATCGGAGGGATTAGCATGAGAACAAATCAAATTAAATAAAATAAATGAAAAGAAGGAAGGAGGTGAAAAATGTGATGCTAAAAAGGGACACAAAAGTGAGAAGGGATAAATCGGGAAAAAAGGGACGTAGAGCTTATTTTCTCCAAAGTCGTCGAAAACGGAACAGCCTTTTAGGATTAGTGTCTGAAAGCAGGGACAAGAAGACATTTTCATTGGGTTGCATTTTAGGGCCCTATGGCATTTTTTCCCTAAAGCATTAGAGGAACAAATACCATGTTTTGAGAAATATTAGCTATGTGAAAGGAAAGATTAATTAATCTTTAATGAGCTGAAAATAACCCACATCACACCTCTGTTCATCAATTTGCACTGGCTACGAATAGCTGCTCGTATAAAATTCAAGGCATTAATGTTTGCCTACAGAACCACCTCTGGCTCTGCACCCCTTTACCTAAATTCATTACTTCAGACTTATATGCCCTCTAGAAGCTTGCGTTCTGCAAGTGAATGACGCATTACTTTACCATCCCAAAGAGGCACAAATAAATAAATAAATAAAATAATAAACAATTAAAAAAACTGCATAACAACTGATTTGGCCTGCAACACCTCAGAGGTCTTCACATTTACAATTGTACCAGCAATTCAAATCATAAAGGAATGTTTGACACAATTTGTAGAATGAATTTTCACTTTGTTAGAAATATACAACAGGTGCTAATTTTATTTTGCTTGTATATGTTATTTTGACTAATAAAGTGTCGGTAGCCATGGATTTCTATTTATGAAACACCAAGAACCATGGTTTCAGCTAAAAATCTTCTTTACTGTTCTACTGAAGAAAAAGTCACCTACATCTTTGATGGCCTGAGGGTGAGTAAATTAACAGCAAATTTTCATTCATGGGTGAACTCAGGGTGCGAACTACAGGGGAGCTAGGCACCCCTTAAACGTGAACGTGATTTAACGTGATTTGTGAAATTTTGGGGGGTCTCAAAAATATTGACAATGTGTTATTTTGACGTGCAATTTCAGTTTTGTGTAATGTGATCATCGTGGATTATTATGTGTAAAATTGCAACAACAAAAATCATTCATTCATGCATGACGGCGATTTAAACCTAATTCACTTCAATACAGATAACTATACATACTATTCTTGTCATGAGCATCAAGATGTGGGGGCGCTGCAGTGCAAATTCCACTCATGTTTAGTAGGCCTACATGTTAACTCTATGTTAAAATTATAAACGTTGGAGGCTGTCGATCCTTGAAATCCATTCTGCAGTTAGCATCATATAGCCACCATGGCAAAAAAGAACACAAAGCAGTTGAATTAAATTTTTGTTTTTACTAAGAAATTGTGTAGTGATGACATTAATAGCATGACCGATTGGCAGGCCTCTGAAGTCAATTCTGTGTTAACGTAAGGCATGTTATTCACAATTATGTGTTGTGGCTGGGTTATATAGGTCTGCGTGACTCTCGTTGTCTTAGGCCTAACTGAACGGAGGAATTATGGTATTCTTCTGTAGCCTGATGAGTAACTTTAATCGTTGTTCATGTGAACTCAAAGACAGCCTGATGCTTGGTTTATAGACTATTTGTGGGTGGTTGTTTGTTGTTTCACCTATCAATCCGTGCCAATAACGTAGCCTATAATATGGTAAATCGTGTACAGTGATTTATCCTATGCAGGGCTGTAACCACCATAGACATTGAGGGGGACAAGTTCCCTCCAATAATTATAAATTGCCAAATGCCACCCCAATTGAACAGGCCAATCAAATTAAAGTAGGCAACCCAGCTGAGCAAGCCAAATTAATGATAGAGAGCAAGGTAAGAACCTTAAGATGGAAGCTGCTAATCATTTAATGTTCAGTCAACTGTTTTACAGAAATGTTAAATGCAAACTACTCGACTTTTTCCTCAAATATGCCCATTTTGAGAGTGAGAGAGAGAGAGAGAGAGAGATCAAATGTGCATGTGTTAATTATCTGCATCTGTTTATCGCTACAAACAATGAAACTGTGAACTTTGTTCTACTTCAAAAACATGTCTACTACTACTGTTGAAAAATAATAAAACTTGATTTTTTTAAGACATTACCACAAAATATTTTATTTTTAAATCCCCTTTATTTGCCAAAAATGTAAATCTTTAATTTTCATTCATTAAAATATAAATTAAATAAATGCTTTATGCCTTCATCTGATAACCAGTAAAATTTAAATACACAACACAGAATTTCTGAGGAAAAAAACATTTCATAAGGCTATGAGTAAATAGTTTGTATGCATTCAAATAATTAGACATGCTAAACACAGAATTTGGTAACAATAAAAAATAAGGAGTGAAACATTTCACGAGGCCCTAAACATAATTTTGATGAGTCATTTTGTTAAACTTTTAATAAATTAATGTTTAATTGTATAAGTTTCATGATTTTAATTAATTAGAAATTTTTGATTAATACAATTTTATTTGACCATTAAAAAGGAGTCAAGAAAATTAAAACGCAAAAAAAACGGAATCTAGAAAAATTGAAAAGGAAAAAAATGAATTTAGAAAAAAATAACAAGGAACTTGGGAAAAAATAAAACGGATTTCATAGTACCTTACACACACATATATATATATATATATATATATATATATATATATATATAAATAATTGGTCCCCCAATGTTCAAGATATGGTTACGGCCTTGCTATATAGTGCTTGTATAAAGCAAGTAGTGCATACACTTCTAGCTGTTATGTATCTTTGTAAGTCCATCGGACATCGCAAGCGCACGGACCCCTGTTATAAAAAAAGTGGACTCTCCCAAAGTCCACGGTATAGTTCGAACACTGGGTGAACTATAAGAACTACAAACAAACATGTGGTCTCAAACTGGAGTTTTATAAATGAATCCTCCGAATAGAATTTTCCCCCAAAGTGGTTTGTTTCTAGAATTTTTTGCAGTCGATCAGAGATTTGTGGTTATTTTTGCCACATTATACATCTTCATCAGCTGGTGACTGCATTTATAATTAGACTGGAATTATCAAAAATGCTCTTTGGAAAAGCTTAAAAACCCATGACACATTATTAGTCTGTAATTAACTTTCTGAAAAGAGTGGGCCTGGAGAAATCAAGCAATAAAAAAAATAGAAAAGATACAGGCGGGAAAGGACACTAGAGAAGGAGAGAGAGCTGTTCATAAATGAGAGATATGCAGGCTGAGGGAAATTACATTAGCAAGCTTCTGTAAAGGTCGACTGCTCTTCTGATTCAGACGAATGATTCTGAACGATAGCAAAACCTAGCAAAACCACACACAGTGTGACGGTGCCTAACATGCGCTCTTTGATCCTCACCTAGCAGGGAAGATGTAGCCAATTCTCCAATGTCATACCCGCTGCTGCTCCTTTTATCTGACATGCTGCCATTGTAGGGCTGATGGTTATCCTGAATAACATGACAAGACAGGAAACACAAGGCAGCCTAACATACCAAATAAAACCTTTCGGAAATCACATATGCAAGTGAATCACAGGTGCTATAGTTACACCTAACAAGACACTTTTACCAGATCACACATTCAGAGTGCGAAAGCGCTCCTATGTATCATTGACATTTATACATCTTTATATACACTACCACTTTAGATTTTTGATACAAAACACCTTAAAGATGGGCTGTCCTTCAGTGCACGGGTGAAGCTCTTCCATGGGGTGTTGCTGGCCACTTTGCAGCTCTAGAGAGACAAAATATGTTGCTGTTCATTGCAAACAACTGTTTATTTAATATATTTTCCAGTGACAGATAACAATGTGTGTGTGCATGTAGCAATTTGATCTGGAGTAGATGGACAGGACTCACTACTGTTGCTCTCATGTTTCCATAGCAACAAGAGATTGTCTTGACAACTCCTCCCTGGGGATCCCCAATGTTTAAGAGCACATTTTTCATCACTGGCCACATCTCATTGAGGTTAGACCTCAAAGAGAACAGCTAATCTCAGACCTGTGGAGCTTTGGGCTCCCGCCACCATGTTATTTGCTTACAGGTATCAACTAACAATGCGTGGCCTTTACAATGTCACATGTTGTGCGTGTCTCCCCATCTACAACCCACCTCCCATTCATCACGGTGAAACTCCATCCATCTCACATTATGCATTATACATCAGCTTTGACCCTGGCATTTCGTGCGCCATGCTCCGCCTTAGCTACAGAGCCCTGGACCTTCTACTAACCCCCATATGACTCAGACGAACAAACACTACCCTCCGCTCCCTGGGACTTACAATCATCCACTTCATCGGTGCCATTTCCTTGGAGGAGACCTTGAGGATGAAATGTCACCTCTTACCTTAGACTCCATTTGTAAATACTGTGATACTAAATCTGTGTACCCAGATTGAGTTTTGTCGCTGGTTTACAATTCATAATACACTTGTATTATTCAGATGGGATGATACAAATGAGAACAGAATAATTTCCCTCTAGCGCTCAGAGGAAACTTCTCAGAATTAGCTGTGCTGCTCCAGCGTCAACCACTGATTCTGTTTGGCCTGTGAATTTAGCGACAAATAACTCCAATAAATCCCTCAGTGTGTGAAAACAGTCATTATGTAAGATATAATGCACACAGATACTCAGATACTGGACATTAAATATTTTATTATGCAAGTCTTGATGAACAACCATTATCGCAAAATAAACCTGAGTTTAATAGTTAGTACACAGCTACTCAACAAATCAATAAATACATGAACATGAAATAATGATATGAGAATTATGTTTTAATTTTTATAATCATTCCATAAGCGATAACATACAGCCATTATTGCAAAACAATCCTGACAGATTTTAATTTTGGTCCAATTCTTGCTATTATCAAACTATTAACGACAACTTTTGCCTAAAAAAACTACTAATTTGCTGCTTATTAATAATTAGTAAGGTAGTTGTTAAGTTTAGGTATTGGGTAGGATTATGGATGTAGAATGTGGTCATGCAGAATATGTGCTTCATACAGTAAGTACTAATAAACAGCCATATAAGTACTTGTAATGTGCATCCTAAGCAACTACTGAGAACAGGTCTCTGTAAAGTGTTAACTAATACACTTATAACATGGATAGGCCTTCTGACCAAATAAACAATGATGTTGACATGAAATATTGATATGATAATTATTTTATAGCCATTTAATGCACATCTACATCTTTATAGACTTAATACAAATCTATTTACGATGTAAATAAACAAGTGGACATGAAATATTAATTTGAGAATGATTTTATGATTATTTTATTATTTGTCATGATAATGTACAATATAGGTTCATCCAAATTGGGGTACTTGTGCACTATTCTATGACATTTTGTAGTATAAATAGTGCGAGTAGTGTGTTCAAACTGGAAACTCCAAATAGACAAAGCGCACTTTAAATACCCAGGTGATGAAGTGAAAAAGCGAAGTCTGAAATGTTGGACACTTCGTGCACTCCAGTGTTGCAGCTTTAATTACATGGCAGAGGGGGAGGTGCTATCTGATGAATGACACAATAACCTTACATAATTCATACACTACACAGTTGAGAACATATTGAACAAGTACATAGTGTATAAGTGCATAGAGTATAGTGCGTTATTTGGGATCCAGTTATTGACAGTCGTTATAAAAAAATGAACCCCGACAAATGTTAAACACTTAATACACAGCTACTCAGAAAATTAATAAAAAACATGGAATTAAATACTGATTGAGAATGATTTTATAATTGTACCTGTATAAAATATTAAACCTTTCACAAAAAAATGTCAATAACAACGTACAAAAAAACCAGCCTAACAACAAGACGAACACTGCAGCAATATAGCAGTAATATTAATAGTGTATTATTAATTTAATATAAAAATAAGTCCTCTAAGGTAATTTTCACTTTAGTTGATAATTTATAATCGCAAATTGTGAGGCAAGTATGTGTGTGTGTGTGTGTGTGTATCACTATTTTGATATCTATCTCTATCTATGGCGAATATTAGGAAATATTAGATCGCTGGGAGGCACGATTGACCAATCAAGTATCAAGTATCAAAAAGCTGTGTAATATTTCATTAGAGTGCATAAGTATTTTAGCAGCAACACACTCTTGCTGCTGGGGAAAAAACAATGCATAGTATTGAAAACTATAAAAATTGCAAACAATAAAACTATTTATTCATATAGACTGCACTTATTTCAGTCACTCACAGCTGTGTTCATTTTGCATTATATTTGAAAAAGCTGTAATTTTCATCACAGTCATGCATTATATAAATGCTCGAGAAAAGCAGACAGGTGGATAAACAGATAAGAGTGAAGACCGGATGGACCAACAGGTAGGTTGGTGGACGCAGGACAGACAGAGACAGACAAACTCAGATACAATCAGGAAGAGACTAACCTTGCCGACCTTTGCAGAGGCAGGAGCCCATGTTCAACAGCTTAGCAGTTATCTGTTCACCATGCTGACTGAGAGTGGGGCGACGGGGGAAATTAGCAACAAGGAGAGAGAGATGAGTGCGTGTTTGGTAGAAGGGAATCTGGAACAAGCAGAGAGTGCCAACTGGAAGATAGAGGTGGAGAAAAGAGAGAAGGAAAAAGATTGGTCCAGGATTAGGGAAAAGGGGACCTGGTGTCCACCCGGTACAGTGAAGCACTGTTTCTCAAGTGGGGATGGAATTGAGGAGAGGGAAAGAGAGAGAAGTGGAGAGAACAGCACACAGACTCCGTGCACTCAGACCCTCCCCTCCTCTCCTTTCTTCTCCTCCCCCTTCTGCTCTCATTTTCTCTCTCAGACCCAACTTTCACACCATCTACATTCTGAAATGATTACCTTTTATTGAGGTTACATTAGGGATGCACTGATATCAAAATTATGGGCGATAGCATTAAGCTGACAATAATTTTGTGCTATGACTAATAACCGATAATTGGCTGATATTGAAATAATAAAACAATATTTATAAATGATTTTGAAACTAAAACCTAAACCCTGAAAAAAAATCACTTTAAATGCCACAAGCTAATTTAAATAAAAATTATTATAATGTACAATTTAAAAATGAATAATAATTTTGTGATTAGCTAGGGATTACATTTACCACTGTTAATAAATGATTAGTGTTTTTACAAATCTATTTTAAGTGAGTATAAATCATTAGCATGATTAAATGTCTAAAATAAGCCAGTACCCAACATGCTACTGATATACAATTCAGACAGCAAAACATTGGCAAACAACCTATATATTAAGTAATTACAAATTCTCATTTGAACATGTTGCTAAATTTGTGTAAACACAAACAAAAATATTTGGGTTTTATAGCATGTGAATCATTGGTGCTTACTGACAAACTTGCTTGCATTGATTATATTCGACAATAAACAAGTATAAATAAATTATATATACATAGCAGGCTGTATTTTTAGACTGTATGTAACTGTATTTTAGATCCTTATAATTTAGATCAAATGTTTTACTGATATCAAAGTTAATTTAGTATTTAGTTTTTATTTTCTAAAAATAACATTTAACAGTGTTATTAAAATAATTTGTGGTTTAAAAAGAATTTTAAGTGGGGGAATTACCATAGTTCAATAAATAATGTCAGCAGGCAATGATATGTTAAAAATCTCTAATATCAGCCGGCAACCGATATGGTACTGATTAAATGTGGGTTACCTAGCTGAAAATGACAACTAGAAAAGACAGAAAATGAACCGAGGGAAAAAATATAAAGAATGATATATAGATAAAATGGAATATAAAGGTGTGTTTATGATTAGATCTGTTCAGGTGAGGTTCTGCACGGTAGCTGAAGTTTCCATACTCAATGATTTAAGCTTTCTACTGCCCTCCTGAGTCACAAAGGTAAGGTTGCATGCAGAAGCACAACCAATGTGAATGGTAGAAAAGTTCAGAGGAAGAACTGAGAATAATCTCAGCATGGAATTTCAAATAATAATGGTGCTGCTCTCATGACTAAATCATTAATAATACTGTTATCTGAAAAGGCTGAATGGTGGGGATCTGTGATATATCACTAATGTACAGTAGATAACTATTATTTTTTGTATTTACAGCAGTTGATTCATTTTTTAATTTTCACTTTTTTTAATTCATGCACCTTTTTAAATATCTAAATATATTTAAGAGACCCATGCTAATTTATAAGAATATCATTAGATCTTATGCAAGCTTATTTGATGGTATTATATGTCATTTACCAAAACATTGCCCATTTTAGCTGACTTCACCCTACCTGAATTCACCCTAATTCATCAAAAAATTATAATAATAATCTACATAGTTCAACTTTGTATTAGATCCTATGCAGGTTTTACTGATATCATACAGTTTTTGTAAATGTAGTCTTTTTGAAAGCTTTATTTGTTTAACTAAATAAAGAGTGCGTTGGTCATTTCTGTGTACTGGTTCAATTACCGTCTTAAAGGAAAATGTCCCTTTGTTTTTTGTTTTTTTACACTCTCACTTTATGTTTTCCATGTCTCAGAGCATGCAGTAACACATGTCCGAACTTGTGGCTTCAAAAGTAAATTATTTTCACTCTCTTTGTCTCATATCAACCTGTAATCCAGAAAGTAAACATTGTTCAAATTGTTTTTTACTGACATCAATCCAAGTCATGTTCATTGCACATGGGAAAGACTGCTTCCTTTTTTTAACTGCACTGCGTGTATTAGAGGGCCTCAACGAAAGTAAAAATAGAATAAACAATGCAACTGTAACTTAATTTGCTAAACATATCTCACTTACCTCAGTATAACACACACACACACTATTCTGGAGTATGACTAAAAGGACTGTATTAGGTACAGTTTGATATCTAGCCTTCCTCAAAGGGTGTCAGTCAAAACACAGGGTCTGATCAGTTCGTTCAAATAGTTTAATTTCTCTTTAGCGTAGGAGTCATTTGCAACCAAGATGCACACAACACAGCTGTACAAGGGCATTAAAGGTAATCAATTAGGTATTCGTGAGAATGTGTGTGTGTGGTCTACAATGGAAAAAGAATAAAAGGTTGATTAAGTTACATGTTTCCAATATTATTCCAAGACATTCACATAAAATACTTAGTTTCTTATTAAATTCCCAGATGAAATGTCATCAAAGATCCAAACTATATAAACAACAATGAAACTGTTTAACAACACTACCACCTAGTGGTTAGTAATGACAACCGCTTTATACTCAAATGCTTATGAGGTAATTTACATAAACTGGATGTGAGCATGAACATCGTATACATAAACTTCAGATAAACAGCGATTCGGTTACAAATATGGCAGTAGCATACAGTGGAATATGGAATCTGACATTTGTTTACATTACTACACCATAGTTCGTAAGAACTCGAGTCATTTGGATAATGACGGGAATGCATATTAAAATGTGCGTGACAGCGCGATACACGGTTAACACGGGTAAATGCCTAAATCACTTGACAACATACGAACACAAACACATTCATAACGAAGTGTTTAACTAGCAATTATTACTAACTTACTAATCAAGTAACTTACTTTTGTTCATTGACGCACACTTCAACACACGCACAGTCTTTGCACTTTTCTGCTGAGTCTCTCTTGTGCTTTCTGCGCATGCGGACAGGTCAAAGATAGTGCACGAGTACTACAGACCCAGCCTTTCTAACACTGCCGCCCCCAAATTTGGGTCTAAATTTGCTCTATTGAAAGGCTGATATTATACAATCTCAGTCACTGGCAGGAATGCCATCTGTCTCATCAGGGATCTCTGGCAGTACAACTAGGCGAGCTATGGGCCTTGTGTAGACTCTGTTCTTTATCTGTATCTCGGCTGTTCGTACACGATTGTCAGCCCCAGGGAAGACCTTTACTACTCTACCAATCTGCCAGAATGAGCGAGGCATCTGGGGGTCAACCAGCATGACGACTGTTCCGGGTTTGATGTCTGCTGAAGGGTTATGCCATTTTCCTCTGGTTTGTAATCCTGGTAAGTAGTGGTTTATGAAGGCCGTCCAGAATCTGTCAGTCAATACTTGTGAATGCCTCCATCTCCTCCTTCCTAGGAGTTCAGACACTGGATAGATAACTTGGGGCAGGGAGCCATCTGGCCGCCCCATCAGAAGGCAATTTGGGGTGATCGGATCTAAATCAGCGATGTCCGCTGATACGTACCCAAGTGGTTTGGAGTTTAATATGGCCTCAATTTCTATGAGGACAGTTTGAAGAACTTCTCCAGTCACTGTCTCTGATCCCAGAGTCGTGTAAAGTGCAGCCTTAACTGAACGAATCTCTCGTTCCCACACCCCTCCAAAGTGTGGAGCAAAGGGAGGATTGAAATGAAAGCTAATCTGTTGCTTAGCCAGCTGCTGCTGTAAATCTTGACTGAGCTGATGAAAGGCCTCTCTGAGTTCTGTTTCACCACCTCGGAAGTTGGTGCCTTGGTCCGAATACAACTCTGCGGGTTTCCCACGTCGAGCTATGAACCGTCGCAGTGCCATGAGAAAGGCATCACTATCCATCGATGTCAGGATCTCGAGGTGCACGGCCCGAGTGGTCATGCATTTGAATAAAAGGCCCCATCTCTTCTCCGTCCGACATCCCACTTTGACCAAGAAGGGTCCAAAACAATCCATTCCAGTTGAATGGAACGCTGGTTTGAATAACCGAAGTCTAGGTGGAGGAAGATCGACCATTTTCTGTGAAGCGGGCTTTGACCTCCATTTACAGCATTCAAGACATGTTCGCTGATGTTTCTTTACAGCTTCTCTGCCTTTCAAGATCCACACCCTTCGGCGTAGCTCCGCAAACACTCGTTCCGGTCCTGGATGGCAAATGCGAGAATCATAATCTTTGATGAGTAAACGGGTGTTGGGGTGATTGGGATCCAATACAATAGGGTGTACTGTGCTTGGATCAAGGCCTTCTATGCGTCTTAATCGTCCTCCGACTCGAATTAGATTGCTGGCTTGGTCGAACTCTGGAGAGAGACAAAGGAGTCGGCTGCTGGAATGAACAGGCTTACTACTCTTTAACAGCTGATAGTCCTCAGGAAACTGTCCATTTGGGCCTTTCTCAGTGCAATCAGCTCTGCCTCTTGGTACGCACTGGCTGGAGGAGAACCACTCTGTGCTGCCGCCCCATGCAGCTCCTGTGCCACCGACTCAACCAAGTCCTTCCAGCTGCTAAATTTACTTCCATCTGCAGTGTTTGGTGCTGAGTTAATCATGCCACAGAATATAGCTCGTTTTAACTCCTCTTTATCATCAGATTCCAGGCTGTGCATAACTGGGGTGATGGCCAACTACTCTGAGGTTGGAGGAGGAATTCCGGTCCTTGGGTCCATCGATTCTGCTCAGTAAGGTCCTTCAGATTCTTGCCTCGGGTGAGATCATCTGCAGGATTCCTTGCAGAGTCGATGTAACGCCATGCCTTAAGGTTTGTTAATTCTTGGATCTCCGCTACCCTGTTACCCACAAATACCTTGAAGCGGCAGGATTCTGAATGCAACCAGTGAAGGACAGTTGTTGAATCGGTCCAGAAAGTGACTTCTTGGACCTTCAAGGTAAGCTCATTTCCAATAAGTTTGGCCAACTGCGCTCCTACAAGAGCAGCACACAACTCAAGTCTAGGTATGGAGCACTGCTTACGTGGGGCAACACGGGACCGGGCCAGGAGAAAGGAAAGGTTTACTCTCCCACTAGGATCTTCGGAGCGAAGGTAAGCAACTGCCCCATATGCCTTTTCTGAAGCATCAGTGAAGATGTGGATTTCTTGAGTGACCTCAGGGTGGTCCATGCTGGATGGGGTGTAGCATCTAGGTAGGATTACACGTGGTAAATACTGAAGCTCAGCTTCCCATAATTTCCATGCTCGTTGAAGGTCCTCAGGAAGTTGTGGGTCATCCCAATTTCTGCTCTTTGCCCAGAGCTGCTGGACAATCATCTTTGCACGAGTGGTAAATGGAAGAATGACACCAAGGGGATCATACTGACTTGCTAACACACGATATATGTTCCGCATTGTCAGAGCTCCATAATTAACAGGTCTGTGCTTGAATCCTATGTTGTCTGACTCACAGTGCCAGCTCAATCCCAATGTGGATTCAGGTGGATCGACTTTATCGTGTGAAAGCCATAGTTCTAGCTTAGAAGATCTGGCATCTGGTGGCAAGTGACTGACGACGTCTTGCACGTTGCTGGCCCATTGACGGATGTCAAACCCTCCAGTTGCTAGCAGCTTTCGAAGTTTGTCCAATAACTGCCGTGCCTCTCGAGCGGATGATAAGCTCTGAAGGCAGTTATCCACATAAAAGCATCTCTCCACGGAATGTCTCACATCTTCATCTGGTGTGCTGTGCGATGAGACATGTCTTTGAAGGGCGAAGGATGCACAGCATGGACTGCACGTGGTGCCGAACGGCAGTACTCGCCATTCATAGATGTCAGGTGGTTTGTCCTGTCTCATGCCACGCCAGAGAAAGCGCAGGAGGGGCCGGTCCTCCGGTAACAGCAGGACCTGGTGGAACATCGCACGGATGTCACCACTGATACCTACACTATGCTCTCTAAAACGAAGTAAGACACCCAGGAGAGAGGGGCTCAAGGCTGGACCAGGCAACAGAGAATCATTCAGGTTGAAGCCTTTGTATTGAAAGGAGCAGTTAAACACAACGCGGTCCTTTCCATTATGGCTAACCAAATGGTGCGGGATATACCAAGACTCCTCTGTTGCAGGGTCGCCATCCGTAAGGAGTTTAGAAGCTGCACCATTCAGTTCCAACTTCTCTATCTCTGTGTTGTATACAGCTGCTTTCTCCGGAGTTTGAATCAGTCGTCGCTCCATACTCCTGAGGCTTGGCATCACTGCCTCCTTAGTAGCATGAAAGAAGGGGAATCCCTTTTGCGCAGCAAGGGTGTTGCATAGCGTAATATCCCATTTACCTCCACACGAGTCGTCCTGGTCTCTAGAAGGTTAATGGCTTGCCAATCCTCCCTGGATCTTGTGACCTGCTTCTCACATCGGAAAGGCAGAACATCAAGTTGCCATAACTTCTCAACATCTCGTTTGAGTTCCAGCTCTGTGGGGGTAAGAGACAGGAAAAGGCACTGTTGTGGCATCAACTGAGTCTCTAGGAGCCTGACTGGTCCCTGCAGGGTCCAGCCAAGCTTTGTTTTGACGGCAGCCGGACCACCAGGTGGGCCAAGACGGACAGGTTCTATTGGTGTTATTAGGTGGGTGTTATCAGCCCCGATGAGCAGTAAAGGATATACCTTTTCAAAGGCCTGCAGGGGAAGATCTTTCAGGTGCTTGTATTTCTTCAGGACACTCAAAGGATATGAGTGGTTAGCCAGACCAAGACGTTTGGCGGTAAAGGCTGCTGCAATCATGAACATCTTGTGAGGCTGATTTGCTGGTGATATGTGAAAGGAAACTGATGCCCCACTAACAGTCTGCACCTCTTGGCGAATTGTCCGCAAAGCTATGCTTTCAGCTTGGCCTTGTATTCCGAGCTTATGGGCAGCATCGGGAAGAAGTATAGTCCGCTCAGACCCGTCATCCATTACAGCATAGGTGTCGAGCGTTCTACCTCCGTAGCGTAGCAAGACTCTGATGACTTTCAGGAGAACACGTCTGCAGTCAGTGGGTCTATCCAAGTACAGGGTCTCTGCAGTTGAGCTGACAAGGCAGGAATCTTCTTTGGCACCCTTGGTGTTGACCTCATGCAAGATTTGCAAATGCTTACCCCGGCAGATACTGCAAGGCTTCTTAAGTGTGCACTGAGCTGCCTGGTGTGTCCGCCCACAACGCCAGCAACGATGATTAGTTCGGATCCAGTCTATCATTTGTTGTTTACTGAAGGACTGAAAGGTGACACACTGACTGAGATAATGGTCCTCTTTGTTGCAGTATGGGCAAAAGGCTTTAGGTGGAACTTTGGTCTCCGCTCTAGCTGGCTTAGTTTGAGATGGCTCTGCAGATGTCTTAACGACTATGTCGTCAGTTCCATGAAGGATTGTGGCTGAACGGGCAGCTGGGTTTATCTCTCGTCTGCGCTCTGATTTATGCTCCACTCTCTGGCCTCTGTTACTGACCTGTGCTTCACTGCTCTGGCACCAGGCCTCATACTGCAACCACTCAGAGAACTCACAAAGGTTATACACTGACTCAGGACGATGGTACATCTGTCTTCGGAATCCTGACCTCATCTCAGCAGGTAACTTACTCAGTAGTCTCTCTACATGTGACCCGCATCGAAGCTCAGCTTCACCTTTATCTCCCAGAGTCTCCAACATACCAACAAGAGCCCTTATCTGCAAAGCGAACTTGTCGAATGCCTCAGCATCTCCACGCCTGATGTCTGGGGAATCCATCACTTTGGCGATCTTCTTAAGTGCCAACTTGTGTGGCTGACCGAACCTTTCGTTCAGAGCTGCCATGGTATCGGAGTATGGGGATGATGAATTGAGGTAGGAGTCTGCCACCAGGCGAGCTTCATCCAGTCTCAGATGATCCAACAGGATTTGGTATCTGAACAGTTCTGTAGCATCAGGTGGTAAGAGGTTCTCAAGGGCTATCTTCAACCGTGTAAACTCACTGGGGTCTTTGCTGCTAAAGTATGGTATGGTAGGCATTGGACCACGGTACGTAGTTTCTTGTCTTGCAGGATTCGTAAATGAGGAATAAGGAGCTCTATAAGCTGACTTCGGCCCAATGGACTGCATATGCACCTGCTTAGGATGTGTAATAGTCTCTCTAGGGTGCTCATACAATGTTCTCATATTCTGACGAGGGACAGGAGTATCTGGGCAGTAACCTGATGGTGGCTGAGCTCTTCTCTGATAAGGAGTGAAACTGGTTTCCTCAGGATGCTGCAAATGATCGGAACTTGGGTAATTGAACTCACCCAACTGGGCTGGATTCATCTGTGGTCTAATAGGTGTAGCTGACAGAATCTGATCTTTCATGATTTGGAGTTCTCCCATCATCTTTCCTAAAATGTCTAGCATATTAGAGTCACCTGGAGGATCTATAGTGCTTTCCTTTGCTGGGTTGGGCAGATGTTGATAGACAGTCTCCTGATTCAAACTGAGTGAGGAGCCTCTAGTCATAATAGGAATGTGTTGGGGTGGCCTGATGATTGGTGCTGTGGAGTAGGCTCTCTGTTGTCGCAGACCATAAGTGGGCTGGAGCATTGATGAAGGCAACTTAGTCCCTTGATGGTAAGATGCAGTTTCATGACGCATGGGTGGCATATCCTGTGTAGTGTAGGATGTCTGTGGTAAAGGAGTTGACTGCTGTACTTCCCATGGCCGGTGATATGGAGAAGGCTGAGGTTGGTGAATAGGCTGCACTGGGGCTGCACTGGGGCAAGGTGGTTGCAGTTCAGTGTCATCCACATTCTGAAAGGTATGTTCCTTCTCGTAGGCAACAGGCCATTCATCCAAGGTGTTCCATGGACCTTGACTTATAGGACTTGATTCTCTGGAAACAGGAGAAGTGATGTTCTCTGCAGCACCTCCAAGCCCTTGTGTATGCTGTGTTGTGTGAGGAAATACTGTTTGCCTGACTTGTCTCTGACGCACAGTCGTGAGTTCGTAGTCTTTAAGGTAAGCAGGATGATGAACCTGACGTTTGGGTCTTACAACCTGTGCCGATGATTCTTCTGGTTGCATGTTGCTACTGATCAATTCTTTGTCCATGAGAAATGCCAGATCCGGCTCGAAGGACCATATTCTGGAGTATGACTAAAAGGACTGTATTAGGTACAGTTTGATATCTAGCCTTCCTCAAAGGGTGTCAGTCAAAACACAGGGTCTGATCAGTTCATTCAAATAGTTTAATTTCTCTTTAGCGTAGGAGTCATTTGCAACCAAGATGCACACAACACAGCTGTACAAGGGCATTAAAGGTGATCAATTAGGTATTCGTGAGAGTGTGTGTGTGGTCTACAATAGAAAAAGAATAAGAGGTTAATTAAGTTACATGTTTCAAATATTATTCCAAGACATTCACATAAAATACTTAGTTTCTTATTAAATTCCCCGATTAAATGTCATCAAAGATCCAAACGATATAAACAACAATGAAACTGTTTAACAACACTACCACCTAGTGGTTAGTAATGACAACCGCTTTATACTCAAATGCTTATGAGGTAATTTACATAAACTGGACGTGAGCATGAACATCGTATACATAAACTTCAGATAAACAGCGATTCAGTTACAAATATGGCAGTAGCATACAGTGGAATATGGAATCTGACATTTGTTTACATTACTACACCATAGTTCGTAAGAACTCGAGTCATTTTGATAATGACGGCAATGCATATTAAAATGTGCGTGACAGCGCGATACACGGTTAACACGGGTAAATGCTTAAATCACTTGACAACATACGAACACAAACTCATTCATAACGAAGTGTTTAACTAGCAATTATTACTAACTTACTAATCAAGTAACTTACTTTTGTTCATTGACGCACACTTCAACACACGCACAGTCTTTGCACTTTTCTGCTGAGTCTCTCTTGTACTTTCTGCGCATGCGGACAGGTCAAAGATAGTGCACGAGTACTACAGACCCAGCCTTTCTAACACACACACACACACACATTAGTACAAATTCTAGAATGCTTCTTTGGTAGTGCTAGCTCAAAGTCAGAGGAAAACCATATTTTATCTTGAAGAAAGTCTGACACCTTGTGGTAATCAAATTCACGTTCACTGTGCACACAAACGTTTTCATGAGGATTTTCCACACAAAATAGGAAAACAATTATTTAAGTGAATTTTGGTTCAAATATTTCTATGTGAAAATACTAAAGATTTACACTATTTGCACCATGTCGAAATAGATTTCTTTGTCGCTCTCTGAAGTTGCACATGTTTCTCTGACATCTGCGGGCACATATATTTCCATTGTGCATTTAACTATCCATTTACTGTTTCCATAGATTTCCATGATATTTCACACCAACTCTATATATTTCTCAAAATCATCACAGCATTGAAAAACTATGAAACATATTATTACCATATAAATGAGAAATTTAGAGGTGGATTTCACTCGTTTTTAAATCTCAATACACGATAATGAAAGTTATATTTTTTTTTAAACATCTACACACACACACACACACACATATATATACAGTATCTCACAGAAGTGAGTACACCCCTCACATTTTCTTTTATATTGTATTATATCTTTTCAAGTGACAACACTGAAGAAATGACACTTTGCTACAATGTAAAGTGAGTGTACAGCTTGTATAACAGTGTAAATTTGCTGTCCCCTCAAAATAACTCAACACACAGCCATCCATGTCTAAACCGCTGGCCACAAAAGTGAATACACCCCTAAGTGGAAATGTGCAAATTTGGCCCAATTAGCTATTTTCTCTCCCCAGTGTTCGTTAGTGTTACAAGATCTCAGGTGTGAATGGGAAGCAGATGTGTTACATTTGGTACTCTCACTCTCATACTGGTCACTGGAAGTTCAACATGGCACCTCATGGCAAAGAACTCTATGAGGATCTGAACAAAAGAATTGTTGCTCAACATAAAGATGGCGTAGGCTATAAGAAGATTGCCAAGACCCTGAAACTGAGCTGCAGCATGGTGGCCAAGACCATACAGCGGTTTAACAGGACAGGTTCCACTCAGAACAGGCCTCACCATGGTCGACCAAAGAAGTTGAGTGCACGTGCTCAGCGTCATATCCAGAGGTTGTGTTTAGGAAATAGACGTATGAGTGCTGCCAGCATTGCTGCTGAGGTTGAAGGGGTGGGGGGTCAGCCTGTCAGTGCTCAGACCATACGCCGCACACTGCATCAAATTGGTCGTCCCAGAAGGAAGCCTCTTCTAAAGACGATGCACAAGAAAGCCCACAAACATATTTGCTGAAGACAAGCCGACTAAGGTCATGGATTACTGGAACCATGTCCTGTGGTCTGATGAGACCAAGATACACTTATTTGGTTCAGATGGTGTCAAGCGTGTGTGGCGGCAACCAGGTGAGGTACAAAGACAAGTGTGTCTTGCCTACAGTCAAGCATGGTGGTGGGAGTGTCATGGTCTGGGGCTGCATGAGTGTTGCCGGCACTGGGTAGTTACAGTTCATTGAGGGAACCATGAATGCCAACATTTACCGTGACATACTAAAGCAGAGCATGATCCCCTCCCTTCGGAGACTGGGCCGCAGGGCAGTATGACCCCAAACACACCTCAAAGACGACCTCTGCCTTGCTAAAGAAGCTGAGGGTAAAGGTAATCTATGGGGCATCCTCAAACGGAAGGTGGAGGAGCACAAGGTCTCTAACATCCACCAGCTCCGTGATGTCATCATGGAGGAGTGGAAGAGAACTCCATTGGCAACCTGTGAAGCTCTTATGAACTCATGCCCAAGAGGGTTAAGGCAGTGCTGGAAAATAATGGTGGCCACACAAAATATTGACACCTTGGAATCAATTTAGACATTTTCACTTAGGGTGTACTCACTTTTGTGGTCAGTGGTTTAGAAAGGAATTGATTAGAAAGAGAATTGATTAGTTCACCTTTTGAGTCTTTCGAGTCATTCGTTCTTTTGTCACGTGACGTGATAGCATAGATAAATTAGTTAATTTGCAAGCTTCCTTACAAACGGGTGCATAGTTATTATTATTATAATCATTATTATTTACTCTTACAGTTAGGTGATGCGTTTCTGGTATCAAATTGTAGCTTTTTATTTCTTACAGTTTATAAATGTGTGAATTTCTGTCATAATGGTTCTTTTCCATCCAGACAGGCTTTTTTAGACTGCGTAGGTTTAGCTAACGGGACTGTCACGTGATGAATGAACGACTCAAACCCGAAGACTCAAAAGGTTTTCTATACAATATGTTGGAATGACTGCTCTTATGTTCATTGGCTGTAATATGACTGTCATTTAATAAAAAATAAAATAAAAATACATAAATTCTCTTTCCGGCTCATACTGCATTAGTCACATGATGAACGAAAACAGAACCTATAGGATGGTGCGCATGCACGAATGAACGAATCACTTCCCGAGACGACTCGTTCTTCTCGAATCACATTAAAGATTAGTTCAAAATGAACGAATTGTTCAAGACCGACCCATCACTACTCCGCGCCAGATCAAAAGCCTCAAAAAGTCACCAAACAGGTCAATAGGGGGAACGCTGGGGATTGCGTGTTTTTGTATTCAGGGTTTTGTTTGGCGCAGCTGGCGCTTCGAGATTTGCTAATATAATCTTGCTGATGACACACTGAGACATGAATGATGAATTATAATTGGAGAACAGGGCACAGCAAATGTATGAGTGCGGCTTTGTGTAGCCTAACTGAACATCCGAGTGAGCACTTAATCCACGCTTGTGCGCTTCATCAGTTTAATTGCAGATCCTGGACTCCACTGGGTCTTCTCAACAACTTCCACTCACATCCACCGTCATCTGCGCGTTTTGTTTTCTGATTATCTCTCCTAAGTAATCAGATGTATCATGAATAATTAATCATAACACAGGACACTGTAACGGTCTGAAAAATAATTACAAATGAACGACAACAGCACACTGCAATCAGTCAAAGGCTCAGTTTTAATGACGTATGAGGGAAAAGTCAATCCAACTTGTAATATTTATATATTGTTATTGTATAAATTAATATTGTTTGAATGATTTCAAACAACTATCTTTCCTTTTAAAACAGTTCTTGATTCTTAAATAATAGCTTCATTCCTGAAGTATAAATTTGATTTGCAGTATTAAGAAAAAGGTTAAAAAAATTATAAGGAGATTGTTATGAAAAGCTGTTATGTTTTGTTCACATCGGGAAAAAATCCCTTTCCCGTGGGACTTAATTGTCACTTGATCCCGTCACTCACAATCAACTCAACACCACGGATTTAATTTTTGGCTGCTGACTTTAGAGTGTTTTTCTCTTCTCTGTCTCCATACAGTTTATACTTCTGTCACCATAAACAGTCGATCCTCCCTATACGCAGAATACACAAGCTGCCTAGGGCCCCTGAAACACAAGGGGGCCCCCTTGCTCTTAAAGATGTTTTCATTTTAGTTTCGTTTTGAAAGCATATATAGCGAGCCGCGGAAGACTGTTCCGATACTGTTTCTCGAGCGCTTTCACGAACACGATTCAGGATGGAGTGAAACACGGAAAAATGCGTTTCATTCATTCGTTTATAACCACTCGAACACTACCCAACCCCCCTGGTCAACACAATATTGCGTAGGGCCCCCAGAAGTCTAGGATCGGCTCTGACAATAAATAAAATAACAAAAGCAATAATCCATTTCATGAGTTGTCGGCTGTTATTCCCCTGGAGAGGCTGGACTGAACGCTTTACTCAGTGGTCTGGGACAGAAGGTTAACTCCTTTTAAGAAGAGATGCAATAAGGGGATGTTTTCAAAATGTCTAAATATTTGCTGCAGTCTAGCTTTAATTAAAAAGAGTATATTTTAAAAAGACCACATTAAACAAAATAATAATAATTTGACATAATAAAAAAAATAAATAAATGATTAAAATGATAGTTCAAAAAGAGTGTATAAGTTGTATAAATGACAGAATTTTCTACAACAAAATAAGAGCAAAACAAAACTTGCACCCCTGAAAACCAGAAAACAGGTGACAAGCAAACATTTGAGACATGCAAGATATTTAATAATCAAAAAATCTTCTTGAATTTCGAGTCATCTGAGGTCAAGGAAACAAGCACTTACAAAAGAAAATTGGCTTATAATGACTACCAAAGAAGCTGTTAGACTATACCTATTTTTCTTTTTATGAGCATGTTAAAACATATACATTTACATTTAGCAGACGCTTTTATCCAAAGCGACTTACAGTTTACAGTGCATTCAGGTTATACTTTTTTTATCAGTACATGTGTTCCCTGGGAATCGAACCCACAACCTTTGTGCTGCTAACGCAATGCTCTACCACTGAGCCACAGGAACACATATAAAATATATGTCACTAAAATTCATCAACAGCCTTGCATTGTGACAGCAGGAGATTTCCAATGCTGTGAAACAACACATTCCTACTGTAATAAATCTCCACAAACCCATAAATTCAATGTCGTTTGTTCAAAGTATTTTATTTTCCATACGCCAGAAGTCATTATTAATCAAGATCTCACACATTTACAGCTTCAATTCATCGGCACTCAAAAGAAAACTGATGTGCACTTCCTGTCCAGTGTTTTCTTGCTGTAAAGACCCATCCCTGCTCCACAGCACCAGCTCAGCAGGTTCCCACTACTGTTGACTCCCTCCCACTGTCTGCTGTTCTCACACTTCAGACAAAGATAATCTCACCCGCCTCACCTGCTGCTGCCAGCAAATCCTCCGAGACCCCCCACTTGTTGCTGTCGAAGAGAAAACCCTCCACATTCTTTATCTGCTCCAAAGAAAATGCTGAAAGCTAGATTCTCAGATGTGATCTTGTGGCATTTTTTGTCATTTCGACTGATGCTGAACACCTCGAGGTTTGGTCGAGTACTTGCAAATGTCTGTCAGGAAGAGAAGAAGCAGAGGAAGGATCTAGTTTCCAGTTCATTCCTGTTTCTTGGCTAATACTGCTAACCTAAACTGTTTTTACTCCAATAAATCTTGCACTGAAACATAAGAAAACTTGAACCTAACAAATCTCATTTGCAAGGGTTTGAATGCTTCAGGACAAACGTGTTGCAGCACCACAACAATTCAGCTCACGAAAATTAAGATCATAATATCAGAAAACCAAAGTATTTTTCTTAAGCCAAAAGTGTAATTGTGCCATTTCACAATAAAAAGAAATATGATGTGAAGATTGTGACATAACATGTGTCTCATGACAAGAAGCTGAGGTCTTTTATCATCCTGAAGGGATTTGTTTTACAACAATGACAGCCTAAATACACAATTATACAATTTAAAATATTCATTTTAGTTTTAATTATATTAAATCAAATCAAATAACTTTTATTGTCACATAACCACAGCACATGTGCCTTGGTGAGTGAAATTCTTGAGAGCGTGCTCCAGACAGTGCAGAAACAATTTACATATTGACAGTACATATTTACAGACTGTACAGAAGACAATGTGCAGAATACACATACATATACTCAGTACACACAGTGTACTATTAGACATACAGTTATCAATACAATACACATCAATACACATTATACACCGTATGTACACATTCTACATTATGTACACATATACACACAATAATAGGCAAAGGTGCATCAGATTATACATAAGCTGAATACACAATGTCATGGATGTGCTTTGGATGGTATCCAGTGGTAGCAGATAGATTGTTGTATTAGTGCAGTGTGTGTGTGTGTGTGTGTTGTCCAGTTTAACTGTGGTAACTGAGTTAAAATGTAGTGCATACCGTAAAGTGGGAGTATGCTGGAGGTTGTATTAGTTCTGACTGTTCATTATACTAAATATACACTTAGCAGTCATTTTTATATGCAAAAGTGCTGACACTCAAACAGTTTAACAAACATTCATTTGACAGTGAGGATCTTACATGTTAGATGCATTGTTGTCAGTTACTGTGTAGCCTATTTTTGTTCCACCAGGGTAAAAACAGTTTCACATGAAGCCAAAAGAGAATCAGTTGTTGCCTGTTCGTGCAAAACACGCATTATCCACCGAATTAATTATGAATGAATTTTGAATGAAACGGTTTAGAATTAATCAATATTTCACTCATACTCACTTGTTTCATTCCTGAATGAATCCGTGTTTTTGAATGAATCAGTTTACTGCCACCTACTGGCGTAACGATATAACCAACTACAAAAAATATGCTTGCTCGACCAATCAAATTCAAGGACCGAAAATGAATTGGTCTCTTTGACCAATCAGAATCAAGTATTACAGAGATCCATGTAATAATATCTCTCTATAATAAGTAAATAATCACTTTGAGTAATATAGCTTATTAAAATAAACATTTATCAAAGTGTGAAGCATAAAATAAAAATTATGCTGAAAACAGTTTATATGACTCAGGAAACTCACAACAAAGTTATGTTGCTATTTCATATCTCTTGCTTAAAATCACTTTATATGACTTAAGGGGTGACATATAAAACACTTCATTCACAACGCAAAATTAAGGAACTGTTTCATATTATCTTCTCCTCAGTTGTCTTTAAGTTGTCCTTCTGTGTTTGAAGTCCCCTCTTGCAGCAGGCCAGCAGCATACATCTGCAACACCGTATTCAAGGCTCAGCTAAAAGGAAATTGCTTTAATCCAAAATTGGTTTGAAGCAATTTCCCCGGCCCCTTCCTTAAGCAGTGCCAGATACGGGGACCACCTCAGCAGAGGCTCATGCAGGGGATGAATAGCAGACCTCAGTGTCCTCGGGGCATGTTAACTCTCATTCCATATGCTGCCTAATTGGTTTAATTACTGTAATTATCTGCTGGGGTTCACATTGTGCAGGCAGGAACGATTAATGGCTTCATGAACACATGCAGACAGGAGCTGAAGAGAAGGGAGCTTCTGAAGAATGCCAGCAGAAAGAGGGTCGATAAAGTTTGAAAGGACTGTCATGGCCACTCAGGGACAAGGCAAACCAGATCTAATAGAAAGAATACTACAGAGAACCGAAAAATAGAGCTTGTGTTGTTGAGTAATTTTGTGACCCATAAACGTTCAACAACACAGAGAAACTTCACAGGAAGCAATCATGCTAGTTTTGTGCCGTTTGCAGCTGTCTTCTTTAAAGCTAAACAGGGAAACAAAGTGAAAAAGTTCATATGTCATTGTCAAGCTGTCAAGGTCTGAAAGAACCGTATTTAAGGCATACTGATAGATGAGTTACAGTCTAGTAAGCATAATTAAACAAACTACACTTCCCTGCACATTGTAAAAATGCATATAAGATAAGCTGTGTTAAAGATAAACATATCAAGGACACTGCCATCACAAAGCAGCATTTGTTTAGGCACTGTAACAAATTTATGCATGTCACAACTGCTAAACAGTTAAATCTATTCCATAGAGTTGTCATAAAAACCCCTAACATTTTTAGGATAGAAAGAAACGTTTTACCAAATACATGCACTGGGTGTTGACCTATAATATAGTGCACATTGAAAGGTGTTTTTAATGGAGCTGAGAACAAACATTGTGGCCTTTGTATATAACTAGTTTTGAAAAGACTTGTCAAATCCACATATGTTTGTACACACGTTACACATGTGTTTACACAGTGAGCTTAAAAAAAGCCTACATAAAAGTAAGTAGTTGTCACAAAGTAATAAAGACGTACATAACTTAAACCAGTGGTTATCAATTGGTGGGTCACAACCCAAAAATGGTTTGTTTGTCTTTTCTATTGGGTCACATTTTGTAGGGAAAAAACTAATACTCACCTAACTACTCAACTCAACTAATAAATATATACTACAGAAGGTAATATATATATGTGTGTGTGTGTGTGCGTGCGTGCGTGCGTGCGTGCGTGTGTGCGTGTAGGGTGTGTGTGTTGTGTGTGTGTGTGTGTGTGTGTGTGTGTGTGTGTGTGTGTGTGTGTGTATATATATATCCCAGATTGCATTGGGTTCACATGCAGCAAGTATAAATGTGATTTTGTGCGGTAAATTATTGGCTGTGCACTGCATGTGAAACCATGAAAACATGAAACCATCGAAATTAAAAAGACATTTAAAAATCAAGACCTGTCATTTATACTGTTCAGCTTATGTAATGGTAATAATTTTGCACATTGTTGGGTTTATGCAGTCCAATGTTAATACATTGCAATGTTTTATTTGAGAGCACTTTGTTCACTTTTCTGTTTTAGTTCACCACTAAATGCTCAATGCAAAATCTTCACCCTTAAACAACTTCAAGGACCATTTGGTTGAGCGTAAGTTACAAAAACACCAAATATGAAGAGAAAAAGAGTTGTGGTAGCAAAGCCTAAAAACGTGGAAAAGTCATGAAGACAAACAGAATGACTTGAAAAGGAGAAAAGGAGAGAGTGAGGATAAGTGAGGAGAGAGTGAGAAACGTCTCGGTTACGTATGTAACCCTCGTTCCCTGAAGGAGGAACGGAGGCGTCACGTCGGAGGACCGACGAATTGGGATATCGCAGAGACCTATCCACTTGATGTAAACTAAGCGAGCCAATGCACATTGGCATGCGATTATTGCATCCAGCTGCCGCTGATCACAGCGTGAGCATAAATAGGCAGCAGGTGCAGCGCATATTCAGGTTTTCGCTGAGGAGCCGAGCGGGCCCGGCCGCTCAGCGGTGGTACAGGAGCCGTGGCGGCGGGACGTGGCGTCTCCGTTCCCTCCTTCAGGGCGAGGGTTACCTCGTAACCGAGGCGTTCCCTATCAGTCGGTCACTCTCGGCGTCACGTCGGAGGACCGGCAATTGGGATCTACCAAAGGCCACGGATACTGCCCCTTCCAGTGTCCCGTGGAGGCCTCCTGTGCCGTTATTTTCTGGCGCGGGTTAGGGCCCCATAGGAAGATCCGTTACTGTTGCTATGGCACTACCCACTCAGTAGGACTGGATAACACTGGGAAAAGCGTGCCGTTCAGCTCAGAACAGAGGCGCTGCGGAAGCCCTTACCTTCCGAGGGAGGTTCAGAGGCAGTTACACATATGGACAATAGTCAGATGCATATGGAAGATTGGAGGTGATTGTAACCTCTTGGAGTAGCAGGAAGTCTGCCGGAAACACGGGCTCTAAGGCTAACCGTGGAAATACACATATGGGATCGAGCGGTCTCTACATATGGAACCCAGCCCTCTACCGGTTCTCAAGGATTCATCGAGTGAGGGCCTGGCGCGGGACGCTCCGCCCGTCCAGCTGCCGGGATGGAGGAGCTCGACAGGGTCTACAGTGGACTCTCTGGAGCAGTTTTAGCAAGCCGACCGAAACCGGGGCCCCTCAGTGCTTCTACCCGTTTGAGGTGAGAACACAGGAGGAAACCGGTTCCACACGAAGGCTATAGAATCTAGCGAATGTGTTGGGGTCAGCCCGCAGCTCTACAAATATCTGTCAGTGAGCGCCACGAGCCAGCGCCCAGGAGGGCCTTACACTTCTCGAGTGAGCTCTCAACCTGAGCGGGCAAGGCACACCCTGTGCCTGATAAGCCAGGGTGATGGCATCCACTATCCAGTTCCTCTGCTTGGAGACGGCATTCCCTTTCTGCCGCCTCCGTGACAGACAAAGAGCTGGTCTGAGGTCCTGAAGCTTTGCGCCTGTCAACGTAGTGTCTTAATGCTCGGACGGGACAAAGCAAAGCCAGGGCTGGGTCTGCCTCCTCCGGGGCAGCGCTTGCAGGCTCACCACTTGGTCTCTAAATGGAGTAGTGGGAACCTTGGGCACATAGGGGCCGGGCCTCAGGATTATCTGGGAATCCGGGTCCAAACTGTAGGCACGAATCGTCGACCGAAAATGCGTGCAGGTCCCCAACCCTCTTGATGGAGGCCAGTGCAAGCAGGAGCAGAGTTTTCATTGAAAGAAACTTGGGCTCAACTGTCTGCAAGGGCTCAAACGGGCCCTGTTGTAGTGCTCTAAGCACTAAGGACAGGTCCCAAGAGGGTATAGAGGGGGCGTGGAGGATTCAGCCTTCTAGCCCCCTAAGGAACCTGACGACCCAGTCATGCTTCCCACCGACTTCCCTTCCACAGGGTCGTGGTTGGCAGCAATCGCGCCACGTGAGACCTTGAGGGTGGAGGGAGACAGCCTTCGCCCAACCCTTGCTGCAAGAAGGATAGCACGACTCTGATCGGGCATCTCCGGGGTCTTCTGTGAGAAGAGCACCATTCGACGAACAGGTTCCACTTCAAGGCGTAAGCGTGTCTCAGACGGTGCTCTCGCCAAGTGATGGTGTCAACTACCCTTGGGGTAGGTCACCTAGAACCTCCGCGTCCGTCTAGGGACCAGACATGAAGTTTCCAGAGGTCTGGACGCGGGTGCCATAAGGTGCCCGTCTCTGAGTCAGTAGATCCTTCCTCAGAGGAATCTGCCAGGAGGGGCTGTCACGAGGAGCATCAGCTCTGGGAACCAAGTCCTGGTAGGCCAGTATGGTGCCACGAGCAGGATCTGCTCCTCTTCCTCTCTGACCTTGCACAGAGTCTGTGCGAGAAGGCTCACTGGGGAAATGCATATTTGCGAAGGCCCCGGCCAGCTGTGTGCCAGTGCGTCCGTGCCGAGTGTTCCATCGGTCAGGAGTAGAACAACTGGCAATGCGACGTCTCTAGGGACGCGAACAGGTCTACCTGTGCGAGTCCAAAACGCCGCCAAATCAGCTGGACCGCCTGGGGATGGAGTCTCCATTCTCCGGGAGCGCAGCTCGTGACAGCTCGTCGGCTGTCCGGTTGAGCAAGCCCGGGATATGAATGGCGCCAAGCCACCTCAGATGCTTCCGACTCCAGAGGAGGAGGTGGCGGGCGGTTGTGACATGCGACGGGAGCGTAGACCACCTTGTCGGTTGATGTACGCAACGGTCGCCGTGTTGTCCGTGCAGGACTAGTACATGCTCGCCTCGTGGCGTCTCTTGAGACGGTTCAAGGCCAGGTGTACTGCCAGCAACTCTAGGCAGTTGATGTGCCAGTGCAGTTGGGGATCCGCCCAAACCCCTGACACTGCATGCCCGTTGAACGTGGCCCCCAGCCCTTGGCGGAGGCGCCTGTGTAAACCACAGCGTGCCTGGAGACCTGTTCCAGGGGCACTCCTGCGAAGGAATGAAAGGTCTGACCACGGGGTGAAGGTTTGGCGGCAGGCTGGAGTGACTTGGACCCTCAGCGTGCCGCTCTGCCACGCCCACCTCGGGACTCGGCCATGGAGCCAGTGTTGAAGCGGTCTCATATGGAGCAGCCCCAGCGGCGTGACCGCCGCCGCAGCCGCCATATGCCCCAGGAGCCTCTGAAACTGTTTCAGTGGTGCCGCCGTCCTGTTCTTGAATGTATTCAAGCAGTTCAACACCGACTGAGCGCGTTCCTGCGTGAGGCGCGCTGTCTGACTGACCGAGTCTAACTCCATACCGAGAAAAGAGATCCTCTGCACCGGGGAGAGTTTGCTCTTTTCCCAGTTGACCTGAAGGCCCAACTGGCTGAGGTGCGAGAGCACCATGTCCCTGTGTTCGCATAACTGGTCCTGCGACTGAGCTAGTATAAGCCAGTCGTCGAGGTAGTTGAGAATGCGCACGCCCTGTTCTCTCAGGGGAACAAGGGCTGCCTCCGCTACTTTCGTGAAGACACGGGGCGACAGGGACAGCCCGAAGGGCAGGACTTTGTACTGATATGCCCGTCCTTCGAACGCAAACCGCAGGAATGGCCTGTGGCGCGGAAGGATCGACACATGGAAGTACGCGTCCTTCAGGTCGATCGCTGCAAACCAATCTCGGGGACGGACGCCCAAAGATGCGTTTCTTGGTGAGTATTTTGAACGGGAGCCTGTGAAGGGCCCGGTTCAAAATGCGCAGATCCAAGATTGTCTTAACCCACCGCTTTTCTTGGGTACAATGAAGTAAGGGCTGTAAAACCCCGACCTCATATCGGCTGGAGGGACCGGCTCTATCGCGCCCTTCGCCAGTAGGACTGCGATCTCTGCTCGCAAGATGGGGGCATCCGCTGCCCTCACTGTGGTGGAGTGGATGCCGCGATACTTGGGAGGTCGCCGGGCTTAACTGAATCGCATAGCCGAGTCTGATGGTACGGAGGAGCCAACGAGACGGGTTGGGGAGCGCTAGCCAGGCCCCCAGAACCGCATACTAGTGACACCAACGAACCCACTGACGCATTCGCTGTGGGGCAGCGAGGGGAACGCAGGGACCCGGCTCGAGCGCCTCGCTGCCGGGTCCGGCCGGGTCGGCGTGTGACGACTTACCTGCGTTCTGGCAGAGGGTGCGTGAGTAGTGCGATTGACCGCCTCTCGAACCGCCCACAGCTGCCCACTGGCGAGAGAGGAGGGTGAGTGTAACTCAAGTTTGACTCGTTCACAACCCCGCCCCTCTGGGGACCCAGAGATAGAGGAAACTGCTCTTTTGCCGAGGTTTTGGGTACCACTGACCGTGAGGCCAGTGGCAAAAAGGAAACAAAAGATTCTCCGCCTGCCCTCCTCCGGGAGGGAGTGGTGCTCACCATCTCCCAAGAGCAAACATCTCCATCCCTGGGTCGTCCGTCTCAGGGCCGCTTGCGCTGACGCTTGCCGCCTGGTTTGGCGGGGCCTGACGGGCGGGCGGCTGCCCCGCGGCCGGCTCCACGGCGCTGCTTGGCTGGAGGCTGCTGCGTCTGCTGCGAGCGGGGCGGCGGCAGGGGCCGCCCTCGGCGACAGTAGACCGAGGCACTGCCGCCGCGGCCGGGTGGAGGCAGCAGCTGCACGCCGGGCAGGATGTGCCGGATTGCCTCAGTCTGCTTTCGCAGCGGAGAACTGCTGGGCGAAGTTCTCCACCGCCGCCGAACAGGCCGGTCTGGGACACGGGGCATTCAGGAACCGTGCCTTGTCTACCTCCTTCATGTCAGCCAGACACAGCCAGAGGTGGCGTTCCTGGACCACCATGGTGGACCCAGCGCCCAGAGACCGCCAACCTCGGCCGTCAGCGCGAGGTCCGTGGCGGTCCGAAGCTCACTGAGAACTCCTGGGTCGTGACCACCCTCGCAGGTCCCTCAGTGCCTTGGCCTGGTGAACCTGCAACAACGCCATAGCGTGTAGGGCTGAAGCAGCTTCTCGCAGGCGCATAGGCACTGCCGGTCAGGGCCGACGAGTGCCTACAGGCCCGGAGGGGAGCAACGGATTACCGCGCCAGGTAGAAGCGGTCCTTGGACACACTGTATCGCAACCGATCGCCCACCGGGCGGGACCTCCAGATACCCCGCGCCGCCTCCGCCGTCAAGGGTGGCGAGGGAGGATGAGCCACTGGAGCGGTTTCTGGCAGTGAAAGGTGCCGCCCACGTTCCAGTGAGCTCATCATGCACTTCCGGAAGAAAGGCACCGGGTGGGGCCCTGAGAACCAGCGGGCCACCCCGAGAAACCAATCGTCCAGCCTTGAGGGTTCGGGACACGGTGGAGGCGCCCACCGAGCCCAACACTCTCAGCGGCCCGGCAAGCATAGCCACCATTTCCGGATCCGAATCCGCACCGCTGACCGCCCGGAGGGTGGCAGCGGTACTGAACCATCATCTCCGGATTGGTCTGACTCACCCTCCAATGTAGCGATCGACATCCGATCGCCGGGGAGCGCCAAAGGATACAAGCGGTACCCTCCATGGGAGGGGCCAGCCCGCTCCCTAGGCAGCTCCATCGGTGGCGAGGTGCCGGTAACAGGAGGAGCCCTCGGTGTACTAGGGGAATTCCTCACTGTCACCGTAAGACCAGCCCGGCTACTGCCGGAAGTAGCCTCCCCCCGGTAGCCACCAGGGGGAACCCTAGATCTCGGCAGAGGCACGGGTACCCCGCCTTTGCAGGAAACGAAGCCTGGTCCGCAGTTCGCGCGACAGTCATCCCCCGCAATGGGGGCATGACTCGTCCACAAAAGCCGCCTCGCGTGTTCAATGCCCAGACACGAGGCAGCGATCGTGACCATCACCCGCGCCAGGTAACCCACCGCATCCAGAAACGCACGGGCGGAAGGGCATCTTTAAAAGACGCGTCTTAAAAAGACGTTCCGCCCGTAACACTCTTTTAGAGAAGTGTTTGCTCTTTTAGCGTGCTGAAGCGCACAGGGAGATGGTCGCTGCAACACAACAGGGGGTAGTGCAGCCTGATGTGTGCAATCCACTCGACGAAGGAGACCACCACCGCTGAATCGCCGTCCGCCAACACCAGAGTCTTGAGGCACTCTCAGAGGTAAGTCTGGAGCAGAACGATAAACACCGCCGGCTCCGGGTTAAAAGCTGAATATGCGCTGCACCTGCTGCCTATTTATGCTCACGCTGTGATCAGCGGCAGCTGGATGCATAATCGCATGCCAATGTGCATTGGCTCGCTTAGTTTACACTCAAAGTGGATAGGTCTCTAAGCGATATCCCAATTCGTCGGTCCTCCGACGTGACGCCGAGAGTGACCGACTGATAGGGAACACAGAGAGTAAAACTCAGGGACGAAGACCAATATAGCCCCAAATTGGAGGATGTGTTTTGGTCAGAAACCCATCCCTAAAATTAGCCAGCGATGTAAATTCCACAACGCTTCTGGCTTTGTGTGTTCAGATGAAAAAGAGAGCGATGGAAAAGACAAGAAAAATATAAAAGGGAAAACATGATGATTTTTACAATATGAGTTCTTTAAAGAGCGGGGACATTTTCAAAGCCACTGTAAAGAAAGAGGAAACCTAAAAATGAAAGTCACAGGCCTCACACAGGACATTTCTCCATTAAGGTTAAACCATGTGTACAGCTCATAAAGCACCACAGCCCAGCCTTCAACACAGTCCTCACCTATGCTATTGTAGCCTGTAATTTTAGTTTAACACACATAATGGAAAATGTACCTCCCATAATCCACTTTCTGAGACATTTCTGCAGATAGGAATGGTCCTGTTTACATGCTTTATGCTTATGTAAATGTATACTTTAATTGGCATATGCTGGTTAGGGCTTTCAAAATGTCTTCGCCTCACTTTCATTGCAACCTCAGACTGGTTTTCTCTTTGTATTTTCTTTGCAGTCAATATTAATTACTTTTCACAACCCAGTTACTTTCATAATATGACGTAGACCTATTTCCAAGTGAAATAGGATGTTCGTTGAGTTAAAAAGTTGGGTGTGACTTTGTTTTGTCCGTTAGCATCGCAGCTAAAGGTCAGCATCACCGTGTTGTAAATGTGAGCTCTCAAAACTTTGCACTGCAGTCTGTACTGAATTCAATAGACAAAAACGCGTACGGCAAAATAATGACACAAAGTCTTTATAATTGAGTTATCATCGCAGACAGTTTACTGACGAACAAATGACTCATCTGAGTCATATAGGTGTTCTTTTTAGTGAATGAAAACAGCGCAAAGTGCAGCCTGTTTCCCTTCATATAAACCGGTTGTTTAAAATAAATGAATGATTCTAAAGACAAGTTCACTGAACCGAATCCCTCGGCGCAGTAAATGAATCAACATCTGACTTGCTAAACTGCAAATCATTACTTTCATGATGTCGGTATGTGTTAAAGTTTTGTGTATGAATGAACTGGGGGAAAGGAAACAGCGCTGTTCGAGACTGTGTGGCCTAAGTTACGTCAGTGGAACATTAATGTGTTTTCAGAGGTGAATGCAAGTTTTTAAAAACTTCCTGATTCACGGGAGACAAAAAAATTAACAGTTAACAGTTTCACAGTAAAACAAATGCATTGGTAACTTTCTGCCAGTATATGATTTATGAATTTACCAATATTTCTCAACCTTAATACGTCGTGTAATAAAAAAAAATAATAAAGAAATTCCTACATATTAATTCAGTACAATGTGCCCTATTTTTAAGATGTGTTTTTTTTTTTTTACAGCGTACACACTGAAGCAGATGAGGCACATGTTATGTAAAACTAAAATACATAATTCCAGGTAATTTGTGCAAGGGCATTTGAACAAAAGATGACAAAGCTGCCTAGACAATGACAGACATGCAGACATAATGCGGGTCAAAGAAACGGATACGGGACATTTCCCTGCTCTACCTGTCTGACTTCCATGATGGCATTTCATTCTTTAGCCAGCTTCCCCTGTCCGACTATTTTCATTTATAAATATTTACATTCCAACCATGACATTTTCCACCTTATCAAAAGGGTGCATTAGTGGTTACCTGCATCACTCAACAGCAGCTGATTAATTCAATACTCTGGGCGCCAGACAAAAGCCTCTCTTAATTTGCTTTTATGGACAGGAGGGGCTAAATTGAGAACAAAGTAAATTGTCCTGCACAGGTTATAAGGTTCAATGGTTTCTGTCATAGTTTACAGATGGACTGCAAACCGCCAACTAATTAAATAGGGGCTGCTTTGACTAATTAGATAATGCAGTCATGTAAATCTTCTGGCATCCTTCAGTACATCAGAGCTGTATTGACTTGCTCTCTGCGGCAGCACTTAATGCATTACAATGAAGATGTGATTAGAAGCAGCAACTTCATTTCTATTCTATTGTGCCTTTTTGTTTAAGAAACAAGTAAATAAATCAATGTGACATTGAATTGAAAGTCTACAAATATTTTATTGTGACTGAAAGACAAACTTTCATTACAAATAAATCCCAGTTCAGTGTCATTAAAACAATAAATAAAGTAAAAAATAAATAGACTATTAAATAAAATACAAAACAATTGGGCCAATCAAACCGTTTTTTTTTTTAAATATGCATGTTTGTACTGAACATTTCAAATTTCAATGTTTCCCTTTCAAAAGTCCTGCAGCTTCCCAGTATCAACGTCCCACTTAAAAAAGATATGAAACACAATATCAATGGCAAAAAAACACTAAATATGTCATTTCTACGTATGGAAGAACCCATCTGCATTCAAAATCTAGAAATAATCAGAATAAAGTGAAATTAACAAGGAATTGCAATATCATTAATATTTAAGGACTTAAAGTAGCTGTTTCTCTCCTCTGTAAATACACAAAAAAGGAGTTTAACATGGAGAAATACTTTTTCCATACGAGGGGCTTATCTACCCCACATGTGAAATCATATTGAGGTCCTATAAGTCAGAGGAAATAATCAAGAAAGGTCATAGTATTTCATCCCAGCATTTCTTGGATCAATTAATCATAAACCAGATCTGCCAAAGATAGTCTCCGCAATTCACAGCTCCAGGCGACTTTAATCTGCTGATACAGAATGAATAACAGACCTTGGTATATCATCCACATATCCTGGTCAGCATAACTGTCTGTTTGATCATTTTCTTAGTTTGCTAGGACTGTCACTTGGAGCAAATATCTGAAAATCTGAACCATGCATTTGTTTGCAGAACACCGCCGGATCGCATTTTCCCATTTGATTACGCCCGACAATCTGTTCCAGAACAGTCTTAACCATTTCCATTTTGTCATTTTGCTCGCTCTTTGTTCCCTTCGATCCATAATGTCACCACTGCTGTAACCTTTCATAATGATAAGGGATGAGACAGCTGTTGAGATTTCTGATTTAAGTGCTATTTCATGGCGGTGCCTCCTCTCTTCTTGTTTGTAGAGAAAACACAGGGTTTAAGGAACGCCTCGCCGCTCCGTTTCATCTAAACCAGAGACTTTAAACTTGATGGTCCAAAGCATATAGCGCTGAGAGTGCAATTGTAAAGAAATGTCATCGTGCGAGACATCAAATCATGGCCAACTCAAGCATGATAGAAACCAGAGAGCATTACAATCACCTTGATCTCAGCAGAACATCATTAAGTCTTCGTTAAACCCCTAACCGCCAGCTTTGAGTCTACGTTTCTGGTACAGAAAAACCTGTGGGTCTGGTTTTCTCTCATATTGCTGAAACATTCAATCAAGTACAGAGCAATACAGTGCCAACAGCATCGGAGGAGCAACATATAAGATCTGAGCGTAAAGTGAGTGCTAACTAGCCTTGATCGCTCTCCAGCGAAAATTAAGCATGCATATGAAACAAAAAAAAATAAAACAACGAAACTAAAGAAATGACTATATCTTCTCTAAAAAATAAACATATGCGTATGGTAAAAATATATCTAATATACATGGTTTGATGCATACATCAATAGATTTTTGATTGTTTTACACTTCCTCCATTTTTGATAAATACACCAAATGCTACTCCAATGTCTCCACAGTGGTGAGTCCATCTCGCTAGACTGGAGGGTTATGGCCAGGTCAAGGGCTGTCCCTGCAGTCCAATCCCGAGGCAGCTGAGAGTTTATTCAGTCCACAGCCAAAGGGTTCGGTCCCTTCGGTGCATTTTAAAGACAGTTCACACTGCAAACACACTCAGGGTGCTCGTCTGGTCCTTAAGCCCCAAGATGCTGTAGGCAATCCTCTTCAGATGGCCTGGCAGACGGACGTCAATGTTATGAATATCCCTGGAAACAGAAAAGAAAGAGTGTGTGAGAACTGGAGGGCAGGGGTATTTTTATTTTGTTTATATTTTTTGTTATCAGTCTGTCATCTCAGTTTATTTTGTATTAGTTCTTACAGTTTTTGTTTAATTTTAGTTAATACACTAAATATTATTATACAGCATGTCTCCAAAACTAAAAATAATTTATGTCAGTTTTCATTTTATTTTGGTTTATTTTAGCTTTGGATTCATTAAAATGTATTTTAGTTTATTTTCAGTCTTGCCAAGTGTTTACTTATTTTTTTATTTAAAAAACTACAACATTTGTATTCTTTAGTTTCTCTTTTAATTTAGTCTTAGTTTTGATTTATTTTAGGCAACGTTTATTATTATCCCACGCAAATACTTTTTTGTAGTTTTATAATAAGAGTTACAGTTTTATAATACACCATTTAAAAACCAAACAACAATGAAGTTGTCAATTTTCGTTTTTATTTTAGTATTTGTTCAGTTTCAGTTTTGCCGTGTTATGTTAGTTACATTTTTGGTTTTATTTTCAATCTGTCTTTTAATCTGCCGTTTAATTTTTGGTTTGTCCGCTTTAGCCAAAGTTAATAAACTCAATATTATAATCCAGCATGTCTCTAAAACTAAAACATGGCATAAATTAATTTGAGATTATTTTGGTTTTGGAGTCATGAAATGTATTTTAGTTTACTGTCAGTTTTGCCAATATGTTTTATTTATTATTATTTCAGTTTATTTATTTAGAAAATGTATATTCTTTAGTTTCTGTTTTCGGTTTCAGAACTTATAACAGTTTTTTTTTGTAGTCTTAATTTTTTTATGGTTTTAGCAAAGAAAAATGATTTGTCCATTTTCACTTCATTTTAATACGGTGTCTTTGGAGTCAAATAATATATATTTTTAAATGTATTTTAGGTTGGTTTCCCCAATTTAGTTCCCAATATTCCCCAAATAATTTTTATTACATTTTATATCAAAGATATTTATTTCTTTGCTTTAGTTTTCATCAAAGATAATAACACGGTGAGAGATTGCTTGAAAATTATACATAATCTTGTCTTTCAAAAAGTAATTTTGAGGAGGAGTTTGAAAGATAACATGTTATCAGAGTCCTAATTACATTTTTAATTAGCACCTTGATGATTTAACAAGGATTCCCTTCACCCGCCATGAATCAGAGCTGGCCGGCACAGGCAGCGGAGGACTTGTAAATGGTTTCTGGTTTTAAAGAGTACTACCAGATGACACCAGATGGAACAGTCAGCCATAAAATAAAAGACAAACACATCAAAGACATTTCTGGTCCTCCACACAATGTTCAGTGAGCTTCTAGGCTAAAAACACCCACGGGAGCAGAGCCAGAGGTCTTGGAGCTACGCTGTTACTACATTCCCAAGCCCTTCATCAGTCAAACTGCCTCCTCCGTGAGGTCCAGCACTGTCGTCTTTATCTCCACATGTACATCAGCTCTCTCCTTCCCCATCCCTACACTCTTTCATCTCATGTCCTGACTTTTAAGTCCAACCGTGTGGATGTGAGGGGGAGCAGCCGCATAGCCTCATGGCCCCAGCAGGCAGAAACGGTGGTTCCTGGCTACAGTGAAAGCACAGGCCTTGACTAGCGCTGTTAGGAAAGGGAGGGATGAGAGAGTCTGCCGAAACAGTGGGAGGAAGGGAGGGATGAGAGAGTCTGCCGAAACAGTGGGAGGAAGGGAGGGATGGCAGAAGAGGGGAGGGGGAACAGCATGCCACAATTCACCACATCCAGGCCGCTAAAGACCACGTCTATTCTTTCTCTGTTGCCACAGTGTTTTCTGTTCAAACTTGAATCAACATGTAGTATTTTAAGGTGTTTGCTGGGATACTGCTGAAAGGTTTTTTACGTTTTTAAGTGAAATGTTGCTGCTTGACTCGATTAAAAGTCTTAGGAAGGTTAAATCGTTATTACAATTTATGTGGTTTCCACGCTCGCCAGATACAGTAAATCAAAAATGTTCTGCGGTTGTGCGAGATTATCCTTGCAACCAAAGCATACACTTAAGCCACATTCAATTACCGGAATCCCTAAAACAAAAACATGGAAAATATTTATATGTTCTAGGAATTATTAAAAGTTAAATGATACCATCTTATTTAAATACGATCTTGTCCTGACCAATCAGCCTCAGTGTAGGCTGTAGGCCACAGGAAAGGAAGCTCTCCAAACTCCATGAATTCCTTCACAAATTCCCAGAACTCTCAAATTGTGATCATCTGGGGCTATTTTATTCAAAGGACTATTTTACATAATGTCAGAATACTAATTTTGTATTATTTAAGAAGGAAAACTGAAGGAAGTTTACTATATGTCCAAACAGCGCAATTCTAATGTGAAATTACAATTCTATATGAGAGAACATTTTTAAAGTAGGAATAGTGTAATGAATGTGAATAAGCTCAAATATTTTTTGAAAAGTAATAATAATAATAATAATAATACATGCAAATATAAACAAAATTACATATTTAAATAGTGAGATAATAATAATAGTGCTGTCAAACGATTAATCGTGATTAATTGCATTCAAAATAAAAGTTTTTGTTTACAGAATACATGTGTGCGCTGTGTATATTTATTATGTATATATAAATGCACACACATACACATACACAGTATACAGTATTTTGAAAATATTTACATGTATTCATATAAATTATATTATATATAAATATATTCAATATGAAAACAAAATATGTTTCATAAATATATACATGCATGTGTTTGTATTTGTATATACATAATAAATATACACAGTACACATATATATTCTGTGAACAAAAACTTTTGATTTGGATACGATTAATCGCAGTTAATAAATTGACAGCACTAAATAATAATAATAATAAAGACATAATTTATTTTATTTACTTATTTATTCTTACTATAATAACTATTATTTGAGCTTTCATTTATCTGTACATGGTGGAGATTTCTTCAAAACAGCTAATTCATTTATAAGTTAAATTGATAAGATGTTTTATCTTTAACACTCCCAAACAGTCATGATAACAGAACAAGTAAAAAACAACTTGTTATAACTCCAGTCTCTATATATTTAGACTAAATTTGAAAGTGACTATTTAAATTCTACTGAAAACCCTAGTCATACCTTGGTGTCCTGTTAATCTGGACACTAGGATATGACACATCAAGTAAAGAAAAAATCAGTTCTGCAGAAATGGACTTTGGACAGTTGGCGTGATCTCATCTGATTGCTCACAGCCCCGCTTCCCTTGTATAGTGTGCTAAAGGTCCGGAATGAGGGAAATTTGTGTTACTCACTCGCTCTTCATATGCAGCACCTGCTCCATGCTGACGATTCCGGCTATGCTGAAGTTTTCACTGTACTGGCTCATCTTGATGGACTCCAGCCACTCGGCCACAGACCTGAAGGGAGAGCCATCTGAGCCACTGGTGCTGGGAAGCCGAATGGAAACTCTGACAAAGACAGAACACAAATACATTCAACAAACCACACAGTGAGACCTTTTTTGCCTTTCCCTTATTGTAATTATTGGGTGGGAAAGAGACACGCTGCAAGAAGAAAACCTGTCTGTTCAGTTTGAGAATCTGATAAAGATATGAAACTGTCATATTTCTCCCTCTTGCACACCTACAATGTGATAAACATCTGAAGATGCCAAACCATTCAGCGGCACCACTGGTATCCACTGGCTGCATGTCTTAACTTTACCAAGGAATGGCTTTGTTTGAACTACCACTTGACTTTCTGCCACAAAATTGTGTAATAGATGTACATGTCTCAACTTCTCTCTGCCGTTCACGCCTTGTGAAGCTTTGCACGAGCCTCTTAAGAATTCAAAGTATGTGTTGAGCGCTTACCGAGGGTCAAAATCTGCAATGGCCTTCAGAGAATCTGGGCTCTTGAGGAGTTTGTCTAGTATGCTGACAATGTCACCAAAGCGGGGCCGTTTGGAGCGATCTTGCAGCCAGCACTGTAACATCAGCTGATAGACAGCAGAGGGGCAGTCCATTGGAGCAGGAAGGCGGAAAGCCTCATTAATGGCCTTCATTACCTAGAGAGACAAAATTAGTCAGATAAGACCGAAGATCCTTTGGGACAAACAGCAGAGTTATTGTTCATAGCCGACGTGGTGTGGCCAGTCCGTACCTCATGGTTACTCATGTCCCAATAGGGCCTCTCTCCAAAGGCCATGACCTCCCACATGACAATGCCAAAACTCCACACATCACTTGCTGACGTGAATTTCCTGTAAGCTATGGCCTCCGGAGCAGTCCAGCGAATAGGAATTTTACCTCCCTGTTGGGAAAAAAATATATAAACAAGTGTCGGCAATCCCTTGTAATTTCCTAAAAATCCTGAAATAATAACCAGGTTTGTAGTGATGGTAAAATAAAGACATCTGGAGTTAAGAGCAGCTTGTAGCCACGTTTATTTGCTATGTGAACTTACGCTGGTGGTGTAGGTTCCTTCAGGGTCGTCCTCCAAAACACGTGACAAACCAAAGTCAGACACCTTGCTCTCCAGGTTGCTGTTGACCAAGATGTTTCTGGCAGCCAGATCCCTGTGTACATAGCTCATGTCTGAGAGATATTTCATTCCGGCCGCAATGCCACGGAGCATACCAACCAACTGGAAGGATGACATCTCGCCATCATGGTCCTGTGAATAAGTAAGAGTTTTAGTTCTAGTCGTTCTTGTGAAAGGAAAAACCATAGAAGGGAATTCTTAAATTCATTTTGTGCTGTTAAATCACTTTGAAGGTATGTCAATGTCATCTGTCATCATTTTTCTGCCTCGATGATGAATTTGACAAACGTACCTTCAGGTATTTGTCAAGAGCTCCGTTTTCCATGTACTCAGTCACAATCATGGCATGCTTGACTGAAAAGAAACAGACAAAGACAAAGAGGCTTTACTAAACGAAAAGAAAAAACAAATATAAGTTCTAAGTAAATATTTTCAGAGGATAAAACTCGAGTAACAACACATTTTTTATTATTATTTAATACAACACTTTTACGGTACAATAAATACTTTAAATACTTTTTTTAAAATAACGCTATACATATATATAGCATGTTTTTATTTAAAGAAACATATATTTACTACTAAAAATAATTAAATACTATAAATTCTATACAAATATGTTTATATTTGTACTATAAAATAAAACAATAATAGTTCATTTTTTGGTTTATTGAATTAAATAAAAGGTGTGTAAAAGTAAAGAGTATAATAAGTAGTTTATAAAAAATAATATTTATATACAGCATGTGCACTTTTTATATACACTATAAAGTTAAACTAAATTTATATTTTATTCCTTAGTTTCTTGAATTAAAAATATATAGCATGTTTTTATTTAAATAAATATATATTTATTACTATAAATAATTTATTACTTTAAATTTAATACAAATATTTTTATATTTACTATTATAAAATTAAAATATATATTATTTTTATTTTCTTTAATTAAATAAAAAATGTATTAAAATGATAAAAAGAGTGAGTATAATAAATAATACATTATTTAAGATAATTTGTTAAAATATATTTATTTATTTATTAAATGCAAATGTATTCTAAAACTAGATGTAGACTACACTTGATAGGGCACTCACATTTGGTGACGACCCCCTCCAGTCGGATGATGTTCTGATGTGAGAACTGTCCCATGATGCTGGCCTCACTGAGGAAGTCCTGCCTCTGTTTCTCTGTGTATCCTGGCTTCAGCGTCTTTATTGCTACCGTTGTTTCCTTCCGACTGGGAGCTTTCAGAATTCCTCGATACACCTCTCCAAACTCACCTACAGCATAGCAACACAATCCACCAAAGTAAGAGGCATACAGGCATCAGATAAGCAACACCAAATGACAAGGCTTTAAACGTGCCTCGTGACATATAGGGGTTATTTAAAAACATGAAGGAGGCGCTTTGAAATGATAACCAGCATGCATCTGGCCACAGAGAAGCCTATGAACATTAGTGAGTTGATTCATGGGAGGGGGTCAGAAGGGGCATGAGAATCGGTGTACTACAAGCAGACAGAAAGCGGACAAGGGTCACGTCCTGTGGGTGGCTTGAGAGGAAACACGCGATCATGGCGCACTGATCTTCTCATTTAAATTTGACGTTTGATATATAGCCTATAAACACTTTAGGACTTAGGTCTAATTTAGTGGTTGTTTGTTTTATTTTTAAGTCATGATTAATTAAATCCGATTTTTTATAGCAGTATTCCTCCATGTGGGATATGAAAAAACCTCCAGAGCGGGTTAAGAAAACAACACTAATTCAATTTGAATGACATTGGGAGGGGAAAGAAAAACGTCTCTGGAGGGAAATAATTACTACACCAAAAATATTCCAGCTCTAACATGTAAAGCTCGAATCAGACAATTTCTAATGTGCGCCTTGTTTAAGCTGTCACTCCAATGAACTGTAAAAAAGCTGTCACTCTCAATGAACTGTAACATAACTTCAAATGAATGAATTGAAGCTCCCTTCCCCCAGAATGCATTCAAAACAGCCCCACAGCGGCTTGTCAAACTGCCATGGATGTACTAACCTGCTCCAATGACTTTCTGCTTTGTGATGTGATTAGGATGGATCTCGCTGGCAAACTTGAGCACTGCTGTGTTGGGGTCTTCATACGTGTGAGGATCAACATAGGTCTTCAACGGCTTCAACTGGTCTGCATTGAAGAGAATTCAGGAATAATTTAAGAGGAGGGGCTGTAAAAGAAGAAAGCCACCAAATGAAATTCAATGCCACTAACCTGGGCTGGAGAAATAGGCGTCCTCTGGCCCTTGTCTGGTGTGAGAGTTTCTTCGCCTGTAGAAGAAAAACAACTCAATGAGTGCTCTATTTTTCAGCAAACCCGACACATTTCTTTTCAGACTTCAGTTTTAAGAGTGGCTAGCGCTGGACCGGCTCCATTCTGTCGAGGAGTGCTTAGAAAAAGTGGGCTGTGTTTGCCAAGTGGTGACAGAGGTCTGGGTTATCACAGGGAACTACGAAGGGCTCAGGTCGCCTTCACAGAACCGCTACAATCCCGTTGCCTCTTATCTTACACAATATGCCTCTCTGATTCATCTCCTTTCAAACAAGCCTCTTGTTAAGATACACTTAGTGAGCAGTCAGCGGACAGTCAGCGAATTGATTCTACCTCAAAAGTGGTAAGGAGCCGTTTCTGTAAGAGTGTGAGAGCGGTGAAAAGGAAACACTGAATGGATTTTTAATGAGAAAGAAAAGGAACGGCTTGAAGGAGTGACTGGGAAGAGGTACAAAGATGGGTGTGTGCGTGAAGTGCTTGTTCCTAACCGTTTTTGCAGAAGCAGGACCACTACCACGACGAAAAGCATGACACCTCCTCCGATCGCGGCCCGAGGATCACTGCTGTGTTTCCTGTTTTTTGAGAAGCTGGGAAAGCAACAACAAAGCAGCCAAGCAAATGAGTCATTCAAGAATAAAACACACTCCATAACATAAAAGAGTTAAGAAACATTATCTTTCACTTAACGACGAGTAGATTCTAGATTATATATATAAAAAACACATTCTGACACTGATTTAAAAAATAATCCATTAATAATAAGAAAAGCAATAGAATGTTTAATGTACAAATATTTATTTTAATGCGTTCAAATATATATATTTTTTATTATAAAAAAAACAATGAATTTTCTTGCACAGCACAGTTCTTTTGTCTGTGTTGATGTATAGCCTTTATCGTGTTTGTCCCTTTTTTAAATAGCAAATAGCATGTAGTTACATCATAGCCATGAACTTGATTTGCTGGTGGCATTGGGGGCGGGACTTTCTCATTCTAGAGAACATTTGGATTGGACTGTGTACAAATATCTGTGCAGAATGAGTCATCAGTATTTTGGTAAATTTTCCACAAAGAAAAAGGCATCTTGTCAATGTTTAGGTATGTGAACACATAAATGGTCTAAAAATCCAGAGAAATGAAAGCCATAAACATAAATTTCATTTCATTTCATAAAAGCAAACATTTTCACTTTGTTCACCTTGGGGGAGTGTTGAAAACTCCTGTTCCACGCTGTAGCTGCCTGGGTTTCCTTCTGGGCTGAGAGCTTGAACTTTAAACAAGTAGACGGTGGAAGGAGACAGATCACTGATCTGAACCGAGTTCTTTTCCAGCCCCAGCACAGTGTAGGTAGTGACCTTTTCATTGGCTATCTCCTCGTCATTTTCCTGTAGACATGACAATGAAAGGAAGATGATGAAATGGAGAAAACATCATGGATCAAGATTTGCAGTCACGTATTAAGACTGAAATGGATATTATAACTGACCTTTTTGCGATACATCAGTTCATAACGTGTAGCAACTGGCTTGGAACGATGAGAAACGGACCACTGAAGCGACAGGCTGGTGGAGCTGCTGTCCACAAGATGCATCGCAGTCACTTTTGGAGGATCTGGAGGTAAAACAACAGTAAAGTTTGAGTCTCTGGCGTATATATATATGAGCTTGTTTATATTGTACACCCAAAACTTTGAAATCTGATCTTTAGAACTGTGTGCAAATAGTGAATGTCACATGGTTCGCTATAGTGAGGGGAAAATTGAGTGTAATTGGAAACAGTCCCAGTAAACACTGTGCACTTTCAATGGGGTTAGGAAAATAACTGAAATTCGATCTGACTGGAGTCACCGTACAGACTATAATTCACAAAATATCTGATTTTGATCGGATTTCAAACCACAAATGGATGTGGTTTGAATCAGGTCTGTAAATATCCTACTTTGTTTGTATTTTTTTGCTGTTTATACTACAAAAACTAAAACGATCAGATTTCTGCTGCATGTTTAAACCTAAATTAAAGCCTACTACTATCATTTTTGAAATCTATTTAAAATCTATAGCTTTCATTTCCCAAAGAAAATTTTTGAAAATGAAATGAAAGAGACTGAAAATGAGAATGAAAAAACAAAACAAAAACAAAAAACACTATTTTTTTAAAGTCTGGGATCGTTATGAATTATTATTTTTATTTATTTTTTATAAAGAAGTCTCTTATTCTCATCAAGGCTGCATTTATGTAATCAAAGTTTATATGAAAAAGCATTAATATTGTAGACTACTATTACAGTTTACATAACCATTTTCTATTTGAATCTATTTTAAAATGTTATTTATTCCTGTGATGGCAAAATTGATTTTCAGAAGCCATTATTCCAGTCTTCAATGTCACATGATCCTTTAGAAATAGATGCTTTTAAAAATTACAAATGTTTTTACGGTTATTTCTGATTAATTTAATGCTTAAAAATAAAAGTATTAATTTACAAAATAAATACAAATCTTAATAGACCCAATATATTTGAACAGTAGAAAATGTTGAACAAAAAAAAAGTTTAGTAAATCTGTTAAACTGCCCACTTTGCTTTCTACTACCGTGATCAGTTAGAGCACCGACCTGTATAATGTAAAGCAGTGTTGATGCTGCTGGTGGCTTTCTTATTGCTGAACTGGGACACTCCGCTCCGTGCCTCCATGGTGAAGGTGTAGTTCAAATGGGGCTCCAGTTCACTCACAGTGACTCTGGTCTCCTTCAGGTCAGTGTTGCTTGGATCGAAACGCACTCTCTCGCCACAAGGCTGACATGCCCTCCCCTCACACCGCTCGCAAACCACAGTGTATGTGATATCATTGCGCCCGCCGGTGTCTGCAGGGGGCCTCCATGACAATTGAAGCCTGCCAATTGACATCTGAGCTGTGGTGGCCACCAGGCTCTGAGGAGCGGAGGGTAAACCTGAGCAGACAAAGAGCAGACAAGCCTTTAATAGACCCATTCACCTGTACAGGTTTAGTTAATCCCTACAGAAAAGAGTGACAGAGAAAGGATATTGTATGCAAATACAAAATGACAGCAACTAGCTCATGACAGGTGAGATGTAGAAGCAGCTTCTCACCAGAGCAAACGGCTGTTTTAGGCTCCTCAGGTGCTCGATAAAAGCCATCCTTGCAGGTGCAGCTAGTGGCGCCAGGACCTGAGGGCTGGGTGTTTTTTGGACAGGGTTTGCAGGCCTCACTGGACACTGAAGATTTGAAGAAGCCAGACTGACATTCTGCAAAAAAAAAAAAAAAAGTACATGTATGACTTGGATGAGGATGAGAGCAAATTGTGCAATTAAACTGCTCACAGCGTATTATATATATATATATATATATATATGTGTGTGTCAAGTGATCATCTATGTATGAACAGTAAATTAACCTCCTTTGAAAGCTTTTTTTTTGAAGCTCTGTGCAAGAGTGCACAAAGTTGACAGAGCAAGACTAAGCACACTCCTACTCATCCTGTGTGAACCATCCCCCCCATTCTCTACAAACAGGACCAGTCATCCCACATTCCAGCATGGTACCTCTGCTCTCAAAACTCCACCACGAGAGAAAACAGAACAGAGCACATAAAACCAACAAACAGGATAAATTATGCATCTAACAAAGAATTAAAAAAAGAAGAAGAATGTTGCTGTCAACCAAGTCTAGTAGAAATTATACATACAGACATATCTACGTATTATATATTATATAATACATATAGGCATACAGTGGTCCCAAAAAGTAACACTAAGCCACACTTAAAAATACATGAATGTCTTTTATTTATAAAACAAAATATTAAATATTGTAGCGTGTACTTGAAGCACAATGCCTTTACAAGATTTAAGTTTTACAAGATAAATGTACTGTACAAAATTAAGTATTTGGACAGGCTGTGGTTGTCAAACATCACAGAACATGTCCATAGTTAATGTGATGAGCTGCACCTGTGGTTACTCCTCTAATTTGGACACCTGTGTAAACTTGAGGGGAAATGACATCATGCATAATCTAAAAATCACCTTGAGATCAGTTGGTTTAAATGTCATTGAAAAAGGATTAAAATTTGAAGACAGAAATATTCTAAAGTGTCCAAAATCGTTTTGGGGCCACAAAAAATGTACGAAAAAAAAGGATGATTTAAAACCGTATTCTATCATTTACAAAAAAAAAAGGATTTGCAAACATCAAAAACTTTTTGGGGTCACAAAATCTTTTGCTGATAAATTAAGCATAAATTTAGTCAACCAGACTTTGTAAATGTACAAACAGGAAGAAAAAGAAAGGTGTCCTCGGAATCTGTCCAGAAACATTCCTACATGCCCAGCTCATGTCCTTCCGCTGTCCAGACTCTCATTCACAATCCACCACCACCCTATGCACACTCAGACACACTGCTTCCTTCTGAATCTGGCTCTTTCGCTTCTTGGAGCAGTAGCATACAGGACCATTTATTTACTTTCACAATGAAGCTTTGATGTCTAGTTTTCAGTTTTAAGTGCAAGATTTATCAGTCAGGCAACAAGCTCAGACACACGCAAGGCTTAGCTTATTGGTTGCAATATTACACAATCATGTACACCATGTGTCTGATCAGGTGAAATATCTGTATTTGTGTGTTGAAATACTGCCAGAGGCAAAGACAATGTAATACTAGTAGAAAGATGATTATTGACATTTTCTCAAAAATGTCAGTATTAGGACATTTTGAAGAAGTGCGAAACATATACCAGTGATGAGGAGGTCTATCAGTATAAAACGGTATGCCACAGTTTAGCAGTTTCTCCACTTTTTTGTCTTAATTTTATTATTTCCATTAAAATATTTTTTATAGTTTTATTTTAATTCCTTAGTGTAAAATAAGTAAAGATAGATTTTATAATACATATAATATTATTTGTTTTTTAATATTATAATAAAACATTATCTCTGTAATTATTTTATTTTAAATATATTTTTGCTTATAATCCTTATTTATAATCACATAAGAAAATAATGTAGCTTACAATGAGCTAAGAAATAAAGCTAAATAAAGATAAAATGTGTATTTTAATGCAATTTTTAAGTGTGGCTAAAAATGAGCAAATACGTTTTGCAGTCGTTGTATTTCTGTAGCACAGTAGTTACATACCAAATCATTGTTTCTATTTTCTAATGGTTTGTTATCTGAAGATTTGCCAAACAGTTTTAATTACAGAGTAGGGTGCTTCCTCCTTCCTGAATGCTTTGTATCAATTGAGGCCTTGTTTTGGGTTGAGCCACTTGCTCTCCCTCACAGGAAGGGGGTTAACGGTGGTATACATTACCTCTAATATTTGAGAGCACGCATTCTCTTATTTCAAAAGAAAACTCGCAGCATGAAAAGAATTCAGCGTGGCAGCAAAGATCGAGCCAATGTGTTATTTATTCCTTCTTTCAAGTTGACTCCTCATCTTGTTTCTGTGCCAGCTGTTGTGGAGACTTTACTGCAACTCATTAACGCGCCCCTCTGCGGAGGTGGGGATAGTGTGGGAGACAGGGGGACTGAGGGAGAGACGGAGAGAGGGATAACGAGTCCTGGTGGGATTTGAAAGGAAAGGGGGGAGTAGGGGAAGAAAAAGAATTGTCCTATTCACAGCAAAGGGGGACAAACAGCTGCTGCTGTGAACCCCGTTTCATATCACTCCCCTCTCGGCTCTCCACTCATAATCTCCAAATTCTTAAGTCCCCTCGCTTGCCGCATTGCCACATGTGAGCGTCTAGCACAACATTCGACGGCCCATTCAGTCCGGACAACAGGCGCAGAATGCCACTCGGGGCAGCGAGTGAGAAAACACTTGTTTCGAATAGTGTAGATGCCATGCCGCATGACGCGTTAATACGCTGGCTGGCTTCTTAACAGCCACAGACAAAAACCTGACGGTGTTTGGAGGGCAGCTTAAATCCTTTTATGCAGAGTTTACAAAAGACTCCAAACTTATTATTCAAAGCACTTTATGTGTAAGGAATCAGATCTATGAACTTTTCAAGCCACAATGAAAAACAATGTGCTTTGAAAAATTTTCAGTCAGAAATTTCTAGGAAATAATTCAAATAAATTAATAAATATTTGTGTGTTTAATAAGGTGTGTTTTAGACTTAGTTTTTCTTTTTACCAACAAAATAATACATATATTAATGTAACTATTTATTTTGTGATTTCTAAATTCACTTCTGCGTAACAACGTTGATTTTACTAAAATAAATAAAAAACTAAAATAAATAGATTTTGTCAGACAAAATAGTATTGATTTCTAATTTTTTCAGCAAATATTTTTTCTTCAAATTCAAATTCAAATTTCACATTTAATTCAGTGTTACTTGCTCTGTCTTTGTAATTATTTTAATGTATAAATATTGTTTTTTGTTTTGTAAAATGTAGTCCAATAATCAGTTTTTTTTCACAATTTAGAAATATTATTTTACACGGCAATACTCAATTGGATTCCAAAGCTACTGTGGTGTTTTTAGCCAAGCGTTTCACTTTCCAAAATACTGCAGGAATGTGGTTCAGCACGAGAGGCTTTGTCTTCGCATTTTGGACACAACAGGAAGCAGGAAGTGCAAGGCTGACGCGTAGCTTCCTTCCTAATGCGGCCAATCAAAGCATGCATGGACAGAGAAGGCGAATGTTAGACACACTCTGGAAAGGAGAAACTGGCTCATTCGCCAAAATCGCAGCGAGAGGTCAGAGGCGAACAACGACTTATGGCTTTTGAGGAACGTTGATTACATTTATGCAATACAAACTTCCCAGCAGAGATGCAGAGATGTGTCGGCCGTCTTTCATGGGCCCGTCTCTCTATCTGGCACCGAGAGCCCAGGCCATAAGAGCCTCTGAGTGACTGTTTGTTTATTTTGAGAGTAGCTGGATCTTGCTCGCCGATGACCTACTGGGGTCTGTGAGCCGTGTGGGTTGAGTGGAGCAGTCGGAGCGAAGACTGATGAGAGGGTGACGTTAATGGACGGATGTATGGATGGATGGGTCGACAGAGAAGGGGAAGGAGGGCTGAATGAATGAGTGTTTACATGGCGGCGGGACAGCGCAAACCCCTCCAGGACAAGAGTTTGACAGGGGGGGTTTCGAATGAGAAAAAGGATAGAAAAACAAAAGGCCTAGTCATTTAAACCTAGGCACGGAGGGGCTTACATGTAGCCCTAGGCAGAGTTGAGTTAAAGTGTGCTGCTCCGCCAGGTGCTGATGGCCAAGTAAAACAAACACCAGAGCAGAGTGAGTGCGGACAGCGACCAGGGGCTCATTTCACAGGGGAAGAGGTTAAATTCAGACAGAGAGCCACTGAGAAAATAAAACATGCACGCATAAGAAAATGAAGATTAAGATGCATGGTGTAATCATAAACATTGGTTTCCTGGAGGTGAAGACAACTTACAACTCAGCTATATGTGCTGATAGCTCTAACTAATCTTTATACAAACATATATAAAATTAAGTTTATATATTTAATTATATTTATTTTAGTTAGTTATTTATATATATGTGTGACCTTGGACCACACAACCAGTCATAAGTGATGTTATTTTTACATCATCTAAAAACTGAATAAATAAGCTTTCCATTGATAGGATTTGTTATGATAGGACAATATTTGGTCGAGATACAACTATCTGTAAATCTGGAATCTGAGGGTGCAAAAAATCTAAATACTGATAAAATCGCCTTTAAAGTTGTCCAAATGAAGTTCTTAGCAATACTTATTACTAATCAAAAATTAAGTTTTGATATATTTATGCTAGGAAATTTACAAAATATCTTAATGGAACATGGTCCTTACTTAATATCCTAATGATTTTTGGCATAAAAGAAACATTTATAATTTTTATCCATACAATGTTTTTTTGGCTATTGCTACAAATATACCCCAGTGATTAATACTGTTTTGTGGTCCAGGGTCACACACACACACACATATCTATGATTACATTTAGCAGACGCTTTTATCCAAAGCGACTTACAGTGCATTCAGGCTATACATTTGTATTGTCAGTAAGTGTGTTCCCTGGGAATCAAACCCACAACCTTTGCGCTGCTAACACAATGCTCTAACCACTGAGCCACAGGAACACAGATGGGGTATGATAAGGGGTATGATATAATATTATATTGTTAGAAATATAAAAATATATATTACAATTTATAATAAATATATAAACAATTTTTTATAATAATATTTATAATATCTAAACTTTTTACTCTGCTGTGGTGTTGATAAACTCACCCATCAACACCTGGTGGAGCAGCACACTAATATATATATAATATATATTCATTAAATTTTTAATATTTAATAAATAAATAAATTAGGGATGGGCATTTTTGGCAATTTCTCATTTCGATCATCGATAGGTTTCAAAAACAATTAATCGAGTACTCGGTGGGTGGGGGCATGGCCGTAATGGAAATGTAGAAATATATAACATAGACGTAACATTAGAACGTGTATCTGCACAAAAGAATGCAAATAATGCCAGTGAACATATTCAGTTACAAGCGCAAGGAAAGCAGATAGAATTTACTATAGATCACATTCTATAAAGTTCTAATTATAATGCTATGTTTATGAAATGCCAGTGAATTTAAGTTACATGCTATAGAGAGAGAGAGAGAGAGAGAGAGAGAGGAGAGAGAGAGAGAGAGAGAGAGAGAGAGAGGAGAGGAGAGAGAGAGGAGAGAGAGAGGAGAGGTGAGAGGGAGAGAGAGAGAGAGAGAGAGAGAGAGAGAGAGGGGAGAGAGAGAGGGAGAGAGGAGAGAGAGAGAGGAGAGTGAGAGAGGAGAGAGAGAGAGAGAGAGAGAGAGAGAGGAGAGAGAGAGAGAGGGAGAGAGAGAGAGAGAGAGAGAGAGAGAGAGAGAGAGAGAGAGAGAGAGAGAGAGAGAGAGAGAGAGTGCTCCTGCCGTGATGCTCTTTCATAACAGCGTGCTGCGGGCAAGGAATTTACTATAGATTTCACATTCTATGAAGTTCTCATTATAATGCTGTGTTTATGGCAGATTTGTGCTCTATTTTAATCTTCATTATCAAGTGATTCCTAAAATTGCCTGCGCATTTTCAAAGCCATATCAAGTATGAAAACAATTGAAATTAAAGTATGCCTGTTGAATAAATATTACGAAAAAAGCACTGCTGCATTATTGTAACATCAGTATTTTTAAGGCATACAAAAGCAATATGACCGTTTCAAATAACTCAGTCAATATCGGGCAATGCATTTGAGCATGAAACTATAACACTGGTAATATGCAGTAGAGGTCTGCGTGGGACTGTATTTAAGTCCCGCTCCCGCAAGGTTATATCCACTATATATATTCTATATATAAGGCTATATATTCATTGTTTGTTCACCTGCTGTCCGTTTTGAATAATTTTCTTCCCGACCCGACCGTTCCCGCTAAATATAGATCTCGTTTCCAAATCTCACGTTTAAATTTCCTCTACTGAAAGAAAGAGAGATATGCTAACAAATAAAAGTGTAGTCTGCAAAAAATTTGTATTTGTTATTTTATTCATCTTGTCAAGAATCTTGAATTTATTGACTTTTATTTGAATTTATATAATTAGCCTATCTTAAGGCACAAAATTTGTTTAACATTTTAGGAAAAAAGTGTTACAGAGAAAAAAAAATGTACAAAAAAAATTATACATTTTTTTTTCGTCTTGTCAGGTACAATTCGTTTAACGTGTACATAGGAAAAAGTGTCAATTAAAATGTAGGTTGTTCAAAAATAGCCTATTAGCTATTTTATTCGCCTTGTCAAAATATTACATTCTTTGCCCTTTTTCTGTGAAAGTGTCGCAGAGAAAAATAAATAAATATATACGACATCTGTCATTTACAATTTCTAAGCAACATATAAACAAACCCGAGTTGAACTTCCTTCAAGGACAGCACATCCACACTTTTCTCCATCCTTATTCTGCTCTGTCACTGATCGACAACCTGCCTGTTCTGTCTGAGGGCCGTATATTTACTATCGGTACAGCCTGGCTCTGAGAACCGTTATGCACTTGCAGCGGGCATAGACCCCGCAAATAAAACTCTTGACGAAGCACTGTTCATGCGTGCAGTGCATGCATAACATTCCAGAGTGCAGGCTGTACCTGTGGTCTATAATAATAATAACACAGATATACTGTTCTGAATCTACGTCGGGAACAGGATATTGTTAGACCGCCTGCTTGTTCAAATTACACCAGTGTTACCGACCGCTACCGTGTTTTATTCAAGAATTTAATCCCGCGGCACAAGAAAGCCACAGGAATACAGACCTCTAATATGCAGCGCATTCAGGATGTTAATAAATGTTAATATCCAAACGCATCCTATATTAGATTAATCGGATATGTATGTATAACCCAAACATCACTACGTGACTTTAAAGCCAAGCTTCTCTCATGTCTTTATTTTGGACTGCAAGCTGTGGCATGCTAAACAATCAGAGATCAGGGTGCTGCCTAAAAGTGCTGCATTAACCAATCAGAAAAAATAAATAAATACATCCACGATCATCGTTTTCATTATCGATCATCGCTTTCATGGCCGAGTACTTGAGTACTCGATCGTTGTTGCACATCCCTAAAATAAATCAGCATTTTTTAACGGAAACACAATAAAAAAAAAGATGAAATCAGGTTTCGGCCTATTGTAGTGATTTTGAATTAATCATATCAGTCAAGAGTCAATATTGAAAATTCTAATTCCAGGTTCACATTGCATGATTTTAGGTTTTGATAAATCGCAGACAAATGCCCGACATCGGAGGTAAATCGGTGCTCGTTCACGCGAGTGACAATCGCGCAGTGTGAATTATCAAAGACGCCATCTGAGGGAATCGCTGATGTGTCGCCGACACCCGTTAAATATTTGGCATGCTAAAAATCCGGAGCTGTCGGCGATTCACAATCCTGCTGTGTGAATGAGCTCTGACTGAAAACTACATCAGCGATTACCTACAGCCAATGAGAGAGCAAGATACAGGGAAGCAGGGAGATCGGGGAGGACTTTTTTTTTACAAAGCCATTTACAAACAACGTGCATACATTTTGGCATTAGAATATACAGATCAGGTAGGCTAGATGAAGACGAAGAAGGGGGCTAGGGGTTTTCCTGTAAATAATATTATTCTATAAAGGACAAAAGATGTATTGCATTTTTATTTTCCATCACTTTGAGGGCTTTTGCAGAGCAGACAGGGTTATCGGTGATTCTTCCTATTGTAAAGTCATGCAATGTGAAACTTCTTGTTGCCGGTCCATCGTGCAGTGTGAAAACAGCAGCGACTGAATGCTGCCCCAGATTGTCGTGCAGTGTGAAAACAGCAGTGATCCGATGACTTTGAAAATCTTGTAGTGTGAACTCGGCATTAGTTGGATATTTTCTTATTGATCTCTCTATTATTAGAGTTTATGTCTATTTTAAAAGTACTTATTTTTTAAATACATGCATAAATGTAATTAATAATTTTGGGATTCCTTAATTCACTTAACATAACAACATTCATTTTTGTAAAATGACACTAACTAAAAACTAAAATCAATAGTTTTGTAGACAAAATAGTATTGATTTTTACACCACCAGGCATGAATTTTTTTTTTTAATAATTAAATAATTTTCAGGTTATCATTATTTGCTAGTGTTTTAATATCCGGTCATCCCTAAATATTTCTGAAAGGTTTATTCGAACTAATTTTCCAACAAAAATGCATTTTCCACAGAAAAGATCTCTGAAAGGTCATTGGAGTGGTTATTATGGTCAGACGGGACAAAGCCTGAGCTGTGAGTGTGTGTGTGTTTGTATGTATGTATGGGGGGGGGCAGTGGTAACATGAAGCCAGCAGGGAGGGAATAGTCTCTAGGTGTGGTGAGAGCATTAGTGCAAAGGATTATCAGCCCAATGGAACAGTTGTAAGAGAATTACATCTACGCTTTACAATTCCACTCACTCTTTCATCTAGTCGTTAACAGACACAATAAATGCTCTAATCCCTCTCTTTTCACACTTTTCACTCATTCTAAAGGAAAGAGGGCAAGAGGAAGAGAAGATGATAGCACACAAAAGGACACTGAGAAACACTGAGACTCATCCAGAAGATTTGTTAATTAAGAAAGGATTTAACTAAGAAACCTAAAAATACTACAAAAAACAACAACAAATCTCGCAACTGAATGGGCCCAACCAGTGCTCTGGCCCATACAAAACATCAGCCCATCGTCCAAACTTTGAGATGGCAACACGGTAGGGATGTAACGATTCACTCAACTCATGATTCGATTTGATTCACGATTTTGATTTCATGATTCGATTCGATACACGACTTTATTTGTACAAAATGACATTTAAGACAAATTATAAATTAAATGTGTCCTTTTATTATTGCTTGGACAAAATGCTGCACGTTTCTTTGTGAAATTGAAATATGACACTAAAATAATATACAAATATAGCACTTTATTGCCTATTATTGCTCTTTTGTTGTTTTGATTGCTTCTTTTGTCCTCATTTGTAAGTTGCTTTGGATAAAAGCATCTGCTAAATAACAACATTTTAATATAATGTAAATAATAAAACTAAATTAAAATTTTAAAACAAGCCACAAATCAAATAAATAAGTAACACAAATAAAATAAATCTCTTCATATAAACAAAAGGCTTTGTCTGTGCTCTTTCCATTTAAAATTAGAGGCTACCACTGCATTTTAATCATGATCCAAACAAAGATTAAAGATACATGTGACATGAGCATTTTTTTAAACTAAATAAGAATTCGAAAATTTGGAGCAAAAACAGAATGGTTTTACTTCAGTTTTGTGAAACTATACATAAAAAATATCAGCATAAAACAAACAACAGACGAGCTGAATGAGACGCAGATACACTCTCTGCCAGCAGGTGGAAAGCATACATGCTCTGCTCGTGCTCATCAGTTCACTTCACAGCAGTTCAGTCAATGTACTATTGGAGTAACTGAATAACTCAGAATATTGGTTTTATTTCGACACGGAGGGAGTATCAGGCACGTTTAAAAACGGAATAATTGAGACGCGAACCGTTTCAAATGATTCAGTTCGAGTTGGTTAACTGGTTCGACTGGTTCACTAAGAATATATGGTTTAATCGAACGATTCGTTCGCAAACCAGACATCACTAGTAAACTAGTAGCGCTGCCCTTATGAACTTTAATATGCATTATACAGAGGCAAGATGAAAATAAAAATTTACATCTAAAGTTTTCTAAAGACAGTCATTTTCCCTCAAACATACATTCAGATAAACTCCTACCCCTAATTGAATCGCGATTCGTTTAGCATCTCAACCATATTGATTCATCACATTTGAATCAATTTTCAACTGGCTCGAGGTTAATCGGTACATCCCTACAACACAGATGGGAAAAGTTTGGTTAAGGCCAAAAATGTTAAGCAAAGGTATAAACAAAATTCTTTAATAAGTGGGAAATGAATAAGTGAATGAAGCCAGTGACTGCGAGCGACAATAGAAAACCCTGAGCGGACGAGTTGGAGGGTCACTGAGGATTAGCAGGCCTCCGGTATCCGCTATAGCTTGTCCTGTTTTGGGGGACGCAGAGCTGACATGGAGGCAGGAAACTGCTGATCTCACATACTAGCAGCACAATACACTCAGAACATGCACACAATCCTAAAGTTAACACCTCTCATGTAAAAGCCACAGTGCATATAGAGCGTCAAACCTAAATATTCCACCCCATTTATGGACGGACTATGTCAAAAAGGTACCAAATTATAGATGCAAAAATGGCAGAATTGTACGTGTCCAATTACAAAGGTGGAAAAATCCACACAATTCCCTCCTTATGGTGACTCACTTTATCATTCGCTTACCTTTTCCTACATGGTCGACGCAAACATTTTGAGTTCCAGTGAGCATAGTTTAATGTAATTTGTATGTTTCAGCAGTCATTATCCTGAAATGATCAGAACAACCATGTCATCCGCTCTCGTTTCGTTTGATGTTGGCCCATAAGGTTGACAGAGGATCAAAGACGTCAACCAAACCCATTTGGCAGTGCTCCTCATTATCTAAACTTGTCCAGGCAAATGGTACTGCAATGGAAAGAACCGGCAATGAGTTGTTGTGGTTGACTGCTAGTTGAGTGAGATTAAGGATCCCATAGGTGTAGATAAATGGTTTCTGGGGCTTAATAGGTATACAAGAATTAAATGAAAGGCAAAAGAAGAGGGCATTAGCATCACATAAAGCAGAGAATAATTACACCTCAGGGTACAGATTATCACTGCTTTCATCAACTCTATTCTGGTGGAATACTGCTGAACTATATTTAGCACAAATTTTAAGCTTGTGCAATTGCTCATATTTTAGCTGAACATCTAATTTTTTACGTTTGTTTACTCGTAGCCCAGCAAACTCCAATATCTCACTTTCAGAGGATTTCTGTATTCCACTTCTGCGCTGTCACCCAATGGTCGAGGTTTTTGAGTGCTCTGTGCACTTTCTCAAGCAAGGAATTCCAAAATTTCACAACCTTTTGACCATACACGTACATGTATGTGAGTCAGAGCTAACGTTTATTTAAAATGCTTTTGCATGTAAACTAGGGATGGCCTAAAAGCATCTATTTGTCTCTGGGAGACAGATGGGATAAGCAAAGCTGTTTATTTACAAGACACCATTTGAAATTTCCCAGAAGAGCTTCGACAGTGTTTGCAGGGCCGTGTGAAAGTGGATGTTTAAACATTTAATACATGTCACTTCCAAGACCTGCAGTCAAGGCCAAAAATAACATATTGTCATTGGAACAGCCAATGACAATAAATATAAACCATGCCTAGTTGGTTTAATTTGGGAAAACTCTAGGGATCACGATCAGTTTGAGAGAGGGTAAAAAGGTGGGAATCTAAGAACAAGAAAGCAAGCAAGAAAAGACCAGAGTAACAGGACAGGAAGAAGATCCATCCAAAACCAGTACTTTTGGCTCTTGAGGACACACACCCAAGTCAATTACTACCCAGCCAGTCACTCACCACACATTAAACACACAAAACTCTACCTTGGTCACCCATAACTCTAGGCTTAAGATGTTCCAGTGCAGGAAAAGCCTTATTTACAGTAAAGCATAAGGATTTTTCTACTGAATTATAATGTAACTATGAAAGATTCAAGACCATCCGGCTTCCTCGTGTCTTGTTTTTCCTATAGATCAACAAAATGGAGGCCAATAGCACTTTGAAACGTTCCAGAAACTATAGCTGCCCAACTTTGGCAACCTCGGTTTACTGCAAGTGACAGGGTGTGGGCATGAATTCCTAGTGCAGTCTAGCATAGGTCAGGCAGCACATCTTTGTGTGGTCAACAAAGGTATGCGCTCTTTTATTCATTATGACTGAGAAAGGGTGTGTTTTATTAGTGGAAAACAGTGTAAGGGTCAATACTGATTAAACCACAGTGCCGCTGCATGTCTGATATTTATATTGTTAAGAACTCCCACCACCACAGGACAGTTTGCCATCCGTTTCAGAGAATGAATGGTTTACTGACCCCACCCACGCATTTACCCATAGTCCCCTGATCTGGCTATTCGACAATGATTGCTTTTAATCAACAGTACATCCATCAACGTGAGTCAGCTCTGGCCTGGAGCTCTCCTCAGGGAATTCCTCAGGCCGGCAGTAGTTGGGAAGGCTCCTTAATAAACCTAGCAGGAATGCATCAGCCGAGTGGAAAAGTGGGGGTCTGCGGAGGGGGGGTTTGTCTCTGAACACAGCACTACATTGTTCTGCTACCTTTACATTCCATTCTCCACCTTTCCACTACAATCTCCTCCCTCTCCAAAGTCTGACACTTTAACTTTTCCCATTCTAAACCAAGCACACACACACCTGTTCCCACAATTCCTGGACTATGAAACAAGGAATGTGCACGAACAAAAAAAAAATGCATGCGCAGGAGCTTGGCAACTGTAATGTGTAACCACTAAAATTAAGAAATTGTAACCCAGATGCCCTCTTTGAAACTTTGCTATCATTTGAGTTTTACTTGCCTAAATTTTACCAGTTGCTGCATGTGGCTAAATTGTGGAAATATGTTAAAGTGTTGAGGTTAGAGGACGTTTAAAACTGAATTATTCTAATCAAGTCCCAACATGCCAGTGTTCTCATTTCCACAGTCACAAAGCACTTTAGGACTGTCACATGGCTTATCTTGCTCTGGTGTGGTAGGGATAAGAACACAAGAGGAGAAAAAAAAACAGGTGACTGCGACATACGCCTAATAAAAAGAGAAATTGTCACATCCTCAATGCAAGATTTAAAGCTGTCATTGAAACGTTGTGCCTAAAGCACAATAGGTTTGCAAAAGTCGTTGACGTCTGAACTTGTGTTTTAAAGAATGCTGGGGGTTATGGGAGTCAAACGCACAGTGAAGAAGAGCAAACAGGTTTCAAAGCACTTGAAATTTTAAAAGTGACAGCATGAACAAAATGGCTGATGAGCAACTTAAAATGTGTCAAATACAGTGTGTAGAAAGCATGCTACATTTTATAGAGGCATAAAAAACAAAAATTCTCTCTCTCTCTCTCTCTATATATATATATATATATATACATATTCACTGTGCGTTTTATATATATATATATATATACACACACACACACACACACATCTGTATATATAGGCAAACATTATTTCAGCAAGCAACTTAAAAAGTAAAAAATATAGCATGTGAAACGTATGCTACATTATATAAATACAAGTAAAAAAAAAAAAAAAAAAAATACTTTTTCTAATATATCTTATAGTATTTCTTATATACAATGCTGAAAAATAATCACAAGCCACAAACATATATGTAAGGATAGACAAAATTCACAATAATAAAAAAGCATTTTTGTAAAATAATTAGTGGTGGGCAATCTATTTTTTAATCTAGATTAATCTCACTGTAAGTCTAGTCAATATTCAATCTAGATTAATCTAAGTGACAATAGCTCATTTGAATTCTGAAACCAAATTCAGAATATGTGCTACCCAAATAATGACGTAAGTCTTTGAACCGGGTTTCTCAAGCCAGGTGGCTCACAGGTACCAGGGGCTCATCTCCTGTTTAAAATGCATCACAAACTGCTTGAGAAAGCTGTTCTACTATGATAATTGGTGATGAAAATAAATTATGTTCAATAAGATGTACTTGTGTTTACTAACGGTTTATTCAGTTAAAGCGTGAATTTTGAACTGTTGGCCTACATGTTTTATAGTGATGAACTGTTTATAGTTTCCATGGGAAGCTTCTTAAAATAAATTTTCCTGTGAAGCAAACCCTTTCATAGCTGCATCCATGTTAGCACGTCACGTTTGATGTGGTAATTTCTCCCAGTAACGTTACACACAGGTTCAAGTAGAGGACACGGTGAATTCTCAAACCTCTGTCTCACTCCCACAAAATTAATCTCTTCCCGTCCCAATGCCCACGAAAAACTGGGGAAGTTAATCTCCCTCCCGGAAGAATGACTCCCATTCCCTCCCATTGTTGTTGCAATTGTTTTTTGCAGCTACGTCAATTACAGTAGTGGCGCTGGATAGTACAGATCCAGCCTTATTAGTTGAATAAAAACCCAAAATGTCGCTTTTTTGTTATTATATTGAACTGAAAGCCATCTTATGCACAGTGTTGCACAGATTAAATTTCATGTAAATCATCCAAACACACACGTCTTCTATTTTATTTTTTAGACATTTCACTCTATAGATATATTTTCAAAAAAGTTTGAAGTTTCTCGCTCAAGTTCACATGAGACCTAAAGCGCATCCTGTTTGCTTAAAAGTTTTAAGTAGTAGTGAGAATGTTATTCTGAGTGCACCAAATAAACAGAGTCTTTACAGATTCAAGATATATTAGGCTACTTTTATCTGTATGACCAAAATGACGATATTGTTAAGAGCAAGTGGCGCATGTGCTTAACTCTTATTTCATGTGCACCGTGAAACACTTCAATAGCGAGCATCTAGGTTAACATCATATTGTGTGGCCATGTAAAAGTTACTACATACATCTTTCAGATGAAAAGCCATATTTGAGGTTGATGAATGATTGCATACATTTGGATATTGAACTCTTTAAATATTACCACATAGACCAGCCGTTAACAATCTGTCCATCACGGAACATGCGACATTCACTTAACCAGCCACACCAAAGCAAACAGGAGAGAGCATAAAGAGACAGGGCAACTAGAATTGAGTTCAGAATTCAAATATACAGTTTATAGTTTATTTATATAAAAGGTATATTTGTGTGTAAAGTTGGGTATCATTACTATTCTCCGTCCGCCATCGATTCAATATTTTCCTCTCCCGTCCCAATCACGTGATTCGTAGCGATTTTGTTTCCCATGGTTTTAAAAAAATGCCAGCCTCTGTCAACCAGTTATCTTGCTTAATTTCCAGTGCAATTTGAATAGGTATACATCCGCTAAAATATCAGGGTGAAAGTCATTGCATAAATTGGTCTACACTAGTTATAAACCCAGCTTTGAGAATAGATTAAAGCACATATTTTTTTTCAAAACCAATTACGTCTAAATTCTTGTTAACAAACGCTATAGCCCACCACTAAAAATAATACAGTAATCTATATAAAGTTATACTACAACTGAAATACTAAATCACAATCTATGTGGAAGTCTAGTCAATATTCAAATTTCTGACCCAAACCAGAAATCTTAAGTGACAACAGCTGCTAGACTCAGCTTGTGGAAACCAAACAAAGAAACTTATGTCTTACCTTGGCATGCATCGTTGATGGCTTCGAACCCGGGTCTGCACTGGCATTGGCTCACAGGTACCACCCATTCCCCATCCGTGGTGCAATAAATGCGAGGTTGGTCCTCGCTTACAGCATTTGAGACGCAACTTCCAGCCACCTCCCATAGGGCTTGATTCTCTCCCCCTGCCACGGTCTCAGGGAACACTGCCAAGCTCTTCACTGTTGCCGGACATGTTTTATAGTAAACCCTGACAGAGTAGATGGCAACACAGGCCCCAATGTCCTGGAAGGCCAAGTAGAAACCCTTGCGAGAAAGATTATCCACTACTTTTGTCTCAATGTTCAACTTCATCTCCCCAAGGCTGGATATTTCATCCGGAGCAATGGTGGCAACTTTGCGGAACATGCCTTTGCGGAAAGCAGTGCCAATGTCCGCGTCTGCCTCAAAGGCATACAAGTTAAAGGTCTCCTTGCAGATAAGCGAGTCTGCATTGAAAGAGTTGCAATCACGGACTACAAATCGCAGCTCCACGAAGAGCCGAGAGGCGGTGGGGTGGCGCTGGATGAATGTAGTACGAAGCCAGTTGTCTTGTTCTCGTTCCTCCACATTACATATATAATAGTTATACAACAGAGAGCCGTTCACAGCCCGCTGGCCTATCTCCCACTGCAACGTGAAATAAAAAAAATGGATGTTAGCAAGAAAGTCAAAACCAAGATTGTGGAAAAAAAATTAAAAGAAAAGATGCCAGCGAATGCTGAAGACAAAAATAACACGAAATGTCCTGACTGTGGAATTTTAAGTAGTAGTGAGAATGCTGGTCAATTACCCACCAACTTCTGGCAAGGAACAATGCAGCAGTCTTTCTGTTGCATGACTGATGTAATGTGCTGTAACATATCTGTTCACATGCAGTGTGCATGTGTGTTCTTAGCTCTTATTTCATGTGCACCGTGATATTAATTACAGGAGAGGCGCATTGTTTTCGTAGTGTGTGGCATGGCAGTAAAACGAATGCTTCCATATAAAAGGAACTTTGTGGTTTAAAGCATTGCATACATTTGAAAGATATTGAACTCTTTAAATAAACAGCAGCTCATTAAGAATGCAGTTAACTTTCTATAAAGTTGAACATGCTGACACCTAGTTCACATTCTTAATTTATCAGCTTTTTCCATGAGAGTCTGAAGGAAAATACTTTAGGTTTAATTACTTTGCGTGCATTTGCTTTTTCCACGTTTTAAGGTATTGGTGGGAAGGAAACTTAACAAGTCTGTACTTGCCATCCCAGATCACTCAGTCACAACATCATTCAGATCACTGGAACAGGAGATCGCTGGACACTAGCTGATCTAACCTTGTCAACCAGCTATCATTCCTTAATTTCCAGCTTGAATAAGAAATATGACCATGTAGCCTACGGTTCGTTTGCTTGTCCAAATTGGTCTACGCCAGTTATAAACCAGCTACCATGCTATAAAGCACATCCTTTTGATTTCAAAACCAATTACGCTTCTAAATTCTTGTTAACATTTTAGCTTCAGCTCACGTCACAAAAACACCACATGCTCCAACCTTTAAAAGTTAATTACACCCTCAGTTTTACAGTCGCTAACACGGGGCTTTAAAATCGCACGAGACTACAAGTGTTCAGCAGGCAAAGTATGTGCAATCCTCTAAACTTCTCCGGGAACGTTTTAAGGGGAAAGTCTGCATTAGGTTATACGTGTCCATTAAGTAAAAACCTGTTCATTCAAAAAAATTACAAACAAACGAAAAGAAAAACAGCTCATATAACTGAAGGTTCTTACAGTAGAAGCTACAGTAAACTCACCCCGTGCTCAACTGGCGATGTCAACCAACCCAACTCTGCTCCCGAAGCCATCATATCCAGCAGCACCTCTGTGACAATAACGCAAAATATCATGTATTGAATATTTTTTGTCAGATACACAGCAGCAGTAATTGATAAAACAACGATAAAGTAAATACATACAATAATACCTAGTTTCTACTAGAAAAAAACGTGGAAATGATGTAGCCTATGCTGAAACTATTACTAATTCAAATAATAACTGAATAATTAAAAAAAGTTAATTATAGAAAGACTCGTTGCAAAGTCTGGTCAGTAAGCTATGTTTATTGCTTCACTCTTCGCTTATAAATTTACTTCACTAGAATATTACGTTCGCGTGAGATAGGCTATATATGCGACATGATATTTAGATATAAAACGGCCTATTAAAGACATATACTACATTTTAAACAATTTGAACAAATCGAGGTAGCCTATTCAAACTTACAATTAAATTGAACGCACAAACTTGCACCGGATAGACGAAACCAGTAGCTATTAAATATCACTTATTTCTCACACAGGTTGATTTAACACTATGCAAAACATTGCAACCATATAAACGATTTCCATGGCGACGTTTAGGTTGATATACACGCCACAATACAACGCTTTAAAATAGTTTAAACCATGTGTGTGAGAACCTGTGAGAAGTTGAAAGTTTGAAAGAATAAATTCCACATACCTTCCTTTTTCTGAAGAGAAATTAATACAAAGTTCATAAATACATTGAGAAATAAAAACCGCTTAATCCGACTGTAATCCATGTTGTGTTCGGAGTGGACAGAGATGTTGGCTGCTCCACGCTCAGTCCAGTTGCGCTCTCGACAGACTCATTGAGAAACGCCGAGCTTCATGAACCCCGCCCGCTGGAATGTGATCGACGTCTTTATGGGAAGGAGGTGGTCATGAGCATTGACATGTATGAGTTCCGTGCTGGGACCCCGCCCCTGACCTTTCTTTCAGCGTGTAGCTTACCTGTCAAATTTACAGTAGGATATACCAAATTTTTTACTTTTAAGACAAATAGATGTAGCCTATCTCCCCTTTAAATGAGGGTTGTCGTCAAAGATCCTGATTTTCTCAGCAGTAGCCTAACAATTAAAACCATACAACAAATGTTATAATTTTCACATTATATTTTGAACTGATATCCAATGCACTGTAGTAATAAACTATTAAAGTAGCCTAAATTTGGTCTTATAGCATTTATTTTTCATTTATGTCATGTTTATTCAAAAAAAAAGAAGCAAAATCACTGTTTTGTGTTCTCACTTTCAGTTCAAACGAAAAACATTTTCTTTTTGAAAGATTAGGGTGTATGAACGATGACGGACACTATATTTTTGGGTGAACTATGCTTTTAAAGTATGGCATGTTGTGCGACCAGGGTTATTACTTTTGACTAAAACTAAAACCATAACCATTTTACTTGAAATAAAATACAATAATTTGTAACTTATTTAAAAAAAAAAAAATGTTGCTAAATATCTAAACCTAATATAAAATTTAGATCTTAAAAATTATGAAAACATAACAAAATGATCAATACATTAACTAAAATTAAAATGATAATGTTTTAATAAAAAACAAATTTTCAAATATTAATGAAAATTATAATATTATAATATCAATCAAATTAAAATACAAAATTGTATATTTATTTTATGTTTACTGATAAAAATTGTATAATCAAAGATGCCACTTGGTTGTAAAATGTATCAACTGTGAGCAAAACTGGTAAGAGCTTGAGTACAATACTTAAATCATGACAAAAGTGTCCCATAGCAACTCTTAGGAATTTAGGAGTCAAGCTCCCTGTGTTTGAGACCCCTACTTAACTGCTCCACTGACAGCCACACAGTGAAGTCACCAACAAAAAGTGCACAAGTGAAAGGATTTATTTGACAGAGAGCATTTTATGACAGTCACCCCACTTTCAGTTCATTTAGATTAAAAAACAGCAACAAATGGCTATAATAGGGAATATTTTTTGTACATAACTAATTTATTATTTTCAAAATGACTCAAACTTGTTTTTCAAACCATCTTTCTTACTGAAATGTACTACCAAAATGCTGAAAATTATGCGCAACCCCTGTTTGTTGAGTTCATTGCTCTTGCAAAAAAATATCCACTTTCCACACCTCTGACGACACCATACCCACAAAATCATTCACACCAGGGGCTGCTCCCAACATTTCAGAGATTTCTTTGGTTAACAATGCCATCTCCTTAACTTTCCACACCACTATTCTCACCTCACACCCTTGTTTCACACATCCATATGAACTTAAGAGATGGATCTGAAAAGAAATGTATCATTAAAAAGTAGCTACTCTTGCACAAACATCATTCTTGATAGATTTTACAACACATTTTGGAATTTAAATATTTGTATTAAATGTTAAGGCCTTTATGTGAATGATGACAGCAGTGTTCTTTTTTGTATTCTTTGTGAGTACAGTTCATGTTCTTACATTAGAGCACTTTGAGAATAGAAAATGTAAAGCACTTGGACTAGATACCAAGGTGGCAATAACATTGTAAATCTTGAAACTTAAGTCATGAATGGATGAAGAGTGGGTTGAAAGTGTGGGGGAAGTTGTGAAGGCAGTGCTGTTAAGGACAGGTGGTAGTCCACTCAAACAGCAGGTCTTTTGTTACTTAGCCCATCAACATACAGCAGCAAGTGTTGCTCAAAGACGCATGTGTGAGCTAATGTATATCTCAGTCAATCACCTCTGTGGAAATACTGGGGCTTCCTGCTCTTAAAGGGACAGTTCACCCAATAATGACAAATCTGCAATCATTTACTTACCCTCGTGTCATTTCAAACCTGTAGGACTTCCTTTCCTCTGGAGAAGACAAATTAAGTTCATTTTTATGAACGAAAAACATTTTTTATGAAGAAGAATGAGGGTGTGTAATTTGACACAATCTTAATTTTGGGGTTAATTATACCTTTAAAGTCTGGCTAATGTATAAATCATGGACAGGGTTATTACTGTTAACTAAAACTAAAATTATAAAAATTTTACTTGAAATAAAACAAATGTTCCCAAAAAATAAAAATAAAACAAAATAATTTATTTCAGCTAGTTGACAAGGCAACATTCATGTTTTTGTTTAGTTTAACTGATTAAAATACATAAAATAACTGAAACATTAAATAAAATGACACAACAATTTGCACAAATGTATAATTTAATAATAACAATAATAAGTAGCTTGTATAAAAATGTTAAAAACAACAAAATTAATAAACATTAATGAAAATCAAAATAATAATAGAAAATCTTAATATAAAAACTGATATGATGTAATAGTATATCAATCAGCTTAAATAACATGGGATACCTTAATAAATGGAAATATTTAATGAATATTCCACTGAAACTGTCAATGAATAGGGTGTGAAGTTTATATGGCTTTTTGTTTGTTATGGTTAATGATTGAATTGGTATTGACACACTGTGTAATCACATGATAAGAGTCATTAGCAGGTAAATTCGCAAAGCCATGTCAAAAGTTTAAGAAGATTTTTTTTTATTACGACACAATGAGTAAATGACTTGGTAGAATATTTACTTCGATCACGGTCAGAGTTCATTTTACTGTAAGATCACAGACTATGGGCCTCAATTCTGAAGAGCAGAAGACCACACACAGCTGAGCCACATGAAGGGGCTTAAACAAGCGTTTCGCTTGGGAACCATCACCACAGAAAGTTTATGATGCGACTTCAGCGATAACATACGTAATCATAAAACAGTGCATTCAAATGAGGACAACTTCGTAGGGCACTAAACATTAGGTGTGGTCACGTTTGTGCTTAATGACAGACAGAATTAGGCAGAGAGAGAGATCAACGATAGTTTGTTTGGCTGAATTGGAGTGAGAGTCGTCACTAGTATCTATAGCTCACATACATCCAACACTTTAAATGTCATTTCAGCATCTCGGTTGAGCTGCACTGTAGACTCTACCAGTATGGGGTTGCAGATGGAGATAATGATGGGAATAGAGGAGATGCCACTGCGGCCCTAACCCTAAAATTACTGCAAGACTGTGTGGTCGGTAGAAAGAGACATAAAGAGAAATTCCACTCCACTGACCGATTTTCCAACGCTTCAGCATCTCTGAAATGCTGCCCGGTCTGTTGATTCGGATTAAGGGGGCTGGAGATGGGGTCTTCACTCTTTCCTTTGCATCACAACTTTTTCATGGATCATATGTTTATTTTCATTTGTATAGAGAGAGTCACAACTGTGTATTCAAGAAAATGAAATTATTATCACTACCACTTTGAGGAAATCAGGTTAAATTAAAGCAATAAACCATGAGAGATTGTGCATTACAGTGATTTTACACAAGAGTGCCTCTTAACCATAAAACTCTCTTAACCATAAAAAGAAATTCACCCAAACACACAGACTCATGTGGCTTGTTTAAAAAAAAATGGTGGTAACAGCACTACATAAACACCAGTGTTCAATAGAGAGCTGCATACAGTAAACAGTCCCTAATGAGAAATACTAATACTAAAATGTATTTTAAATCATGCGAAGTATACTACAAATACATATACATATTCGTGTGCTTTACAGAAATACCCTGCAATTGTACTTCTGGTATACTAAACTGGTACAGGCCTACTTAAAGTCTGCTAAAATGCAACAAATGATTTTGTACTTAATGCACTTTAATTGTGCGGAAGTAGGGCTGAAGTCCAACTAAAGATATGCTGAAGTATATTTTATTGTGCTAAAGTGGAACTATTGCAAGTATACTTCAGCTACACTTTAAATATCTTGCATTTAAAGACCGATATTATTCAATGATCATACAATCCTCATCAATAGGGATATTTAAACACATTTAGGCTTAATATTAAGAATTGTGCACATAGTAGTACTCCAAATTAAGTGTAATTATAATTTTATATAATTTTTATGTCTCAAGCGATATGTCAGTACTATACTTAGTATGAAATAAATGTATTTTAAATATAATACTTTTTACTAGAGGTGTTCACAAGTAAAATTACTCTTTTGCAGTTGATTTAAAGTAGCAATTTGGTCATACACTGTAAAAATAGTTTACAAAGCTGTAAATAATACAAATATTGGGTGTTTAATTCAATTTGTTACTTGCCATTTCCTTCCTGTTTCTGTACACCATTTGTGTGTGTGTGTGTGTGTGTGTGTGTGTGTGTGTGTGTGTGTGTGTGTGTGTGTGTGTGTGTGTGTCAAGTCAAGCCAAGTCACCTTTATTTATATAGCGCTTTTAACAATACAAATTGTAACAAAGCACTGCACAATATCAAAATAGGCAAATTGTGTCAATAATGTAAAATGACAGGATTTAACACTCAATTATCAGCTGAATGCATTTCATTATTGAATTTAGTAATGGCATTGTCCAGCTTAGTTCAGTTTAAATAATATCTGTGCAATCAAGTCGATGATTGTGCTGCAAGTGAAGTGTCCCCAGTGTGTGTGTGTGTAATTTATCCAAAAGTGTTGTCATCATTTACTAACTTTTATGTCATTCCAATCCTTTAGGGTTTATTTTTCTTCTGTGGAACACAAAATACGTTTTTTTTTACATATATATATATATCAATGGAAACCAAAATTGTTTGGTTTTAAAATATGGTTTAGTTTGTAAAATATCTTCTATGTTTCACAGAAGAAAGTATGTCATGCTGGTTTGGAACGACATGAAGGTGAGTGAATGACCAAAGAATTTTCATTTTGGGTGAACTATCCCTTTGATATAAAATGGTTCTGTCACATATATAGTCATTTCCCAACTTTGAATATTTCTTATCCAATCTGTATTGAGTCAGAAACAGTGTTGGGGAAAGTTACTTTTAAAAGTAATACATTACAATATTGTGTTACTCCCTAAAAAATGTACTAATTATGTTACTTTTGCGCTACTTTTTAAATATGAGCAGGGCTTGATTGTTTGTTTTTTATATAATATGTTCTATTTATAGCAAATGTAAAAGCCCTTTCACACCAAAAAGTGTAATGAATAAACCTCAGACTAAAGGAAGAGTAAATTCACGTCTGTACAGTAGAACTCAGGAGAAGAAGGTTCAACACTCTTCAGCAATAAAAAAACAAACAACGAAGCACAATTGTTAGTTTATCTAAAGTCATTTTTGCTTATTAGTATGGTTGAACTGGATCATCAAAGGTCAGCAGCAAACACATTGGCTAATAAAACAGGATTAGATACATTTGTGTTGTTTAACATATTTAATTATTGCAGGTTTGCGTCATATTCTGAGTTTGCATTACACTGTTTTAATTCATTGATGAATACTGAATCTGTTTTTTGCGAGTGGAATGAACTTAATGCACATTCACATTTAGTCTAGATTAGAACTACAGTAAGATCATGTTCACACAGCGCACTGTCAGTAACTCAGATATTTTCTTGTAAATTAAAAAGTAATGCGTTACTTTACTAGTTACTTGAAAAAAGTAATATTATTACGTAATTTACATTACTTGTAATACGCTACCCCCAACACTGGTCAGAAATATGCATTTTATATTTCACAATACAGGACAGTTACAGCAGATAGATAACCTGATGCAACATTCCTGTGGATTACAGCAATTTTTGCGCTTGGTATCCTAAATCTCATTTATAATTTCACTGACACACCCCGACACAAACGGACCAAAGAATCGAGACCGGCAGTGAAACGAGCAGCCACGGTTAGCCGGGCAATCATGTGATCATCAGACAACATAAAGCAGAGCATTTTCACTTGAATGAATAAATGCTCTCTGGGCACCAAGGGCCTTTGAGAACAACATTCCAATGCTCTGACTTGGAACACAACAAACCTCCTGTTTAATTAGATATGCTCAAAGATCAGTTAACACAAGACCAGCAGAAGGGATGTTCTAGATGTTCATTGGAGGTGAATGACCTTGTCACTGGAGAATTCATCCTCCAACAAAGTTATCTCTTCGAGGAAACTGTATGTGCGTGAGATAGAGAGATTCTGAATACAAATAGCGTTTACTTCACTCTGACAGAGTTGGCATAAATCTCATCATGGCTTACTTACTTTATTAATGCCAGTCTTGTAGAATGGCCACCTGTTGATTCAGTGCTCACGACCCACCCGAACATTGAGTGTGTTCAGTCATGCATCATATCAGATGAGCCTGGCAGCAGAAAATAATATGCACGGTTTGTGTGTCCTAACTGCGTGATTGAATTCTGAGCGAGTTTGTGTGCACTTGGGGTCGGCTAATGGGTTACAGCTTCACTGCTCTGTATTAAGTGAGCAGACGGCAATAAGGCACCTGTTCCAGCAGTCTGAGCCCCAGGAGGTTAACATTGGTTTATTGAGGTAGGCATTAGGAACTTCAGGCATGTCCCCCACACACACACACACACACAACCAGCTGAGTGGCCCTTTCTTCCTCCCTTCGCTCTACAAAGAGGCCACAGCCAAGAGAAAGTGGAAGGCAGCTGTGTAAATTACTGACGAAGGGGGAAACTCATAATGTAGTGGTATCACATAAGGAAAAGGAGGAAAGAGGAGGATCAAAGTGGAGATTAGTCAAAAACGAGATAAAAAGGGATCTCAACAGATGGAAATGTGTTATTCGCTTGATAAGAATGAGGGACCCTAAATTTTGGAAGTAGCAGCTCAAGGATAATTTGTTGCACGGTTATGTGGGACATTGAAGTTTTATTATCAGTGGAAAGATAACAATCGAAACCAATGAGAGACTGTTTGGGTGTAGCAAAGAACAGTGTAGTGTGTCGTGCAAGAAGCTGAAATAAAACTGCAATCCAGTTTTCTAGGATGCTTTTAAATGTCAGTGATATATAAATAAAATATATACAGAAAGATAAAGAAAAGGTAAAATCATTTAAAAATCATGTAAATGTATTCACGTTGCTTTTATATGGCTTTGAAAATGTTTTATACCATTTTCAAGAAAGATTTAATTTAATGATTCTAAAAAATGTCATGTGTAGTAACCATCAAACAAAAAATTATTTTCTTATATGTACTACTGAGTCCATTAGTCAATCTTCTTCATTATTTAAAAATAATAATAATTCTAAAGTAAAACTATTTTTGTTTTACAAATATCTTGATTCATTATATAAACAAAACCTTTAGGGAGTCACCCATGATATTCCCAAAAATGTTTATTATATATATATATATATATATATATATATATACAACAACATAATTGAAAAGGTGTATTCATTGTTTGAATGAACTGCATTTTAAATAAAGGCTAAAGTTGAATAAATCAATAAGTAGTTCCAAAAATAAATAAATAAACTGACCCTAAAACTAGTCCTAAGTAAATACATTCACTGACCCAAAAAGTCAGATGACGTTGACAGCTGGGCAGGCTTGTGAAAGAAAGCTCCTCTATTTTGACAAGCAAATAGTGGTTTGGAATTGAAGGCTGCAAATCATTTCCTCATTTGCTGACAGATGTCACATCTTACACGCTGCTGTGAATCCATGACCCATTATCTTCTCATGGGGGGCTTTAAGTGAGGTACGAGAACATGTCTGTCCTTGCTGGCCCGACTTAAACACCACCCTCAGAATGATTCACCAGATGACAGCAGCCCTCTTCAATTTAAGCACATTGGCACATGGTGACCATTTAAAGATGCAGACGCTCTCTTTTCCAACACCCTCCCATCAAGTACACACATAAATCCACAGGTGAACAAAACAAACACTGTTTACTACAACCATTAAACACCAATAAAGCACACTTCAATATTATTTAATGAATTAATACTCTTCATTCAAATTCAAATTCAAATATCTTGAATTAGTTTGAACAGTCCCACAGTGTCCACATTTAGACAGCTCTATTGTGAATATCGGTTATGATGATTCAGAAATATGATTAAATTTAAAACGATTCAAATGTGTTTTACCAAATTCTCAATGAACATGATTATGCAGACTGTCAAATGTATGGAGCTGAAGAGAGCATGTCATATTACAGAAGCTCCCCCTTTCTCTTATGAGTGCTTTAGGCAATGGTACGGTACATGTGACGGTTAAATTGGTGCCAGTCCTGTAGCATTCCTATACTGCATCTCACTTCCTCTTTTCCATGCCCTATTTCTCTCTCTCAGCTCCGTCTGCTTGCTCTTACATGCCCCTAAAGTTTCACCTTAACCACAAATAAATCAGGTGTGTTGGTAGGGTGTGTGTGAGAGACTTCCAACAGGCAGGAACAACTTATGCAATCCGAAATTATGCATTGTAGTCCTACATATATGATTCTTTCAAGACCACACATGCCCACTGCACCCGAACAGCAAATGCCATTTTAAAGAGGATCTCTATTTCTCATGTTATTTATTGCTTTTCATTTCTATTTAATAATGTGTCCATGAACAGTTACTAATTTTAGTCAATTAACTGCTCTGTCTCCATACATATCAGGGGCAGTTTCCTCAGAGGAGGCAAGGGAGGTAGTGCCTCCTCAACAAAATTGGAAGAGAAAAAAATCTGTAGTACAAAAACAATGCAAATATTACTAAATATGGCATTAAAAAGTGCATAAATCACACATTTTTCTAAAGAAACATTGTCCAACAGCAAAACCAAGGTCAAGGTCAAGGTTTGTTTATTCGTCACATACTAAATTATACAGGATATAATCAGAAGTGAAATGTAAATCAAGTCAGGTCCACTCAGTGGACAGTGCAAAAAAATACAAGTTAAATAAAAGTAACACAACACAGGAGAATATATATAAATATAAGTAAATAAAGATAAATAAAGAGTAAAATGTGCAATAGAATAAAAAAGAGCAAAACAAATATGTGCAAAAAAACAGTATACTGGGACTTAATAAATAGTAATATGAACAGGGATGTGCAAGAGGGATGTGCAAACGGGTTGTACCAGGTATATACATGTAGCAGCATTACGGATGATGGGAATAGTGAATGATTTACAGTTAGTAAATGAGTCTTGTAAATGTTTATGAAACTGAGTTTGTGCTTTACCAGCAGGTAAAGTTAAAGCCGAGTCTGTGACTCTCTCGCCTCTCATGAGCCCATTGAGTTTTAACAGACCCTCTAAATCAAGAATGAATGGGAAAAGTAACATAAGAGGAGGCAACGCCTTAATCACGATATGGTTGGATTATGATTGATTATGATCAGCTGTGATTGATTCACGCACTAAATCCCACCTCTTGTGTTTGTGCACTTCCGCATTCATGAACTAGTCTAAATGAACAATATAATGGTGTTACTGGGAAAACTAATACAAAAATTAAAATGTGTGTGTGTGTGTGTGTATGTGCGTGTGTGTGTGTGTGTGTGTGTGTGTGTGTGTGTGTGTGTGTGTGTGTTCATTTTGTTCTCTGGTTGAGAAATGAGAAGAATAAAATAACCTGATATTTTGTATTATTTTTATACTGTTTTGGTCTGTTTGTTGTTGTCAAGACACCTGTTAATAATACAAAAATTAAACAATACCCAGCTAATGTAATTTTCTTGCAAAAAGGTTGACAAAAATAATAATAATGCTTGACAGTGTATAACATGAAATTCACTCCCTTTAAGCTAAACATCCAGTCAGCTAAATACGCCTACACCAGTCTTACTGTCAAACGCTCTGAATACATCCTTGCTGGTACTGCATCTATCTTATGTTTATTCAACAATTTCAACAAGTCAGAAAAAGCTTACTGTCTGGCTTGTGAAATTAATTTTTTCAAACTTGGTGTAATCCAATGACTATAATGGATTAATTTCACAGGGCAACAGACATGCCCAAATGCTGCCTCACCCAAAACCCTGGGTTTGTCGAATCTCTGCATGTTTTAAACTAAACACAAACACCACACACACAGAACATTGTGTGATTTAGTTAAAGTAAAATTACAGGTTATGTTATATTAATTATGCAGCATAATTTGGATTTTGAAAATGGCTGCATTCGCTTCCACTGTAAACACATCACCGCAACCTCAGTTTTTGCGTTTTTCAAAGAAACAAGGAACGAATCAAAATTATTTTATGTGGTAATCAAGATTGCCACAAACTGAGCTTAACTTGTATTGAAACCAGAATCGCAAGAAGCAAAACAAATCTCAGAAAGTGCAACCAGATTCCAGCCAACACTGTACACTCTTGATCTGATCTTAGCTCTGCCCAAACTGACCCAAAGAGAAAATTTTTTGCAGTGAGATATAATTATGTGCAAGGCCCGTCTTTACTTGTATCTGAGATTATATTTCAGCCTCAGAGCAGAGGAGATGATGTCACGGAGGAGGTAACATGTTCATATAGTTTAAGTCACCAGGTGAATCCTATCTCAGCAGCAATGACCTTTTCCAGTCTTTTGCTACGCAAAGAGCAAGCTGACCCCAGTGCTATCTGATCCAGCACTGAACACATCCTGGCCATTGTGTTGGGTATGAAAAGAAGAGCTGCATCAAATCCCAATGCTTTCTTCAGACTATTCTGCCAGCAAGTGAGACACAACAGCGTGGCTTCTGGACAAACGTCATCTTTTAGAGCATTTTCACGTGATCTTCAGTGAGGTCTCCTTTTTCCTATGACTAATTCGGAGATAAAAATGGAACACTGCCCATTCAAAAAGATTCATTTGAGTCTGCCCTAACTAAAAGGTCAGAAGGCTCATATATTCACACCTTTTTGTTGCTTTGTTTTGATTCAGCTATTCACAGTAAACTGTAGGCCCAAAAAAGCCAGAAAAATAAAGCCAGTTTGAATTTGCCATCACGCAAGAGGCTCATATCAGATAAACACAGTATGTCATCGAAGTGAAGCGATTGTCTAAACGCAGCCTATATTTATGTTATCAAATGTCTAAGCATGATGTAAGAAGAGTGGCATTAAGAGAGGAATACTGTAAAGAGAGGTTTAATCGTCCAAAAGTGTCTTCAGAAGCTTTTCATGTCTGTAAGAGATATTTTAAATAGTCTTTTGGAGGTCAAGACCACTGTAACTAACAAACACGAATATGAAAGGCGCTGTACTATGGGCCGACATGCCTTTTGGCCTATTTATATGTGTGCTGTATTTGTTTATCTGTGATGTTACCTCTCCTGTCACTGAGAGGGTCCAGCTAATAACATTAAAACATTTGAAATGAATATAGTCATTGTCTAAACCTTGACTAACTGCACATTATAACTATACATTATCCAGTTACTACAGTGCTTATACAATAAATTAAACAAAACACACACATGGACATGAAATATTGAGTTAATATTAAAATATTCGAGTTTAAATTATTACTTAATTATAATTAAGTAATATAGTCTACACCAAACAACAACCTCACAACAAGATCTGCAACAATATTACAATATTAAAGTTTATATGAACAATACGCGATCTCAGTTACTTTTTTCCGTGGACGGTATATGTTAGTCGACATTTCAAGTGGATCAAAACCTTTCTTCAAAGTTGCCTTATTCTCATGTCATATATAACTGTGACGTTCTGCAAAACAACAAGTTTTAAAACACTTTTTTCTTACTGGTAAAAATTAGATGGTCAAATCGGTTTTCTCTCAGGTATATTACGATGTAAGCTTCACAGTGAACATTACTATATCAATCTCGTCAAGGTAGTCCATATCAACAACAAAATATATATCTTCTTGACTGCATATAGTGGGTATTTTGGGAAAGTCCCAGGTATTTTGAGCAGTAGGATTATAAAATATGCGCTAATATAAAATTGCTAAATAAATCTATCTATCTATACTTTTTTTACTTAAGTACATTAAAACAAAAATCGAGTAATTTTGTACTTTCACTCGAGTAAAATTGAAAAAGCAGTACTTTTAGTTTTACTGGAGTAATATTTTATTATAAGTATCTATACTTTTACTCAAGTACTTGATTTGTGTACTTCGTCCACCACTGCTTTTGACTGAGTGCGTGAGAAAATGGACGAGATAGATAGATGAAGCTGGTGCATATAAAAGGGAAGTGACTCACACTATGGATCATAGCATAGTGGGGCATGCAACTTGATAAGAATGTTTTGTTAAAACAGTCAGCAGAGTTTTGTCTCACACCTGGACACGCTAATGTCATGATGACTGGTACTGTGTTTTATTATAAAATTATGTAAAATTAACTGTTGCAGTGCTTCAAAACTAATAACTTTTCACCACAACAAGAACAGAACGTCTCCATGTTTTTGAGCAAATTGACATTCCTCTACAATCTGCGCATCAACTGCTGCATGTTGTCTCATTTGAAATATAATAAATACATGATTGCTAGGTTTAGGTTTTTTTCAAAGAACCAAAAGGAGTGAACTGTGCACGTAAATCTATTTCTGATGAGGAATGTATCAGCTCAGCAGCTTGTGAGATAATTCAGACTGTTGGAAAGTGGACACTTATCAGAAAAAGAAAAGCCAACCCCTGTATTTTCAGCATTCTTAACATTTTCCTTCTCTTTCTAATTTGGTCTTTTGGAGCCCAGTATGTGTGGTTCATACCCATAGAATTACAGAGAGCTGGAAAGATAAAGGACAGTACAAACACGTGTCTGGAAGAGACATTTTTGCAGTTCATCCCTGCACCTTCATACACACATATATCCCACATGCACCATAAGTACAAAATAATAAAAGCATTTATGTATAACTGGATAACTATAGTGGCCCTAAGCGAATACTTCTCATATTTTTGTACTCTAATTTTCATAAGTAAAGGCTTAGAGAGAAATGCAAAACAGATCTTTCTAAAGCGGTCTGATGTGTTTATAAAAATACCATCTAAGTATCTAAGTATCATATCACATGTAGACGGCCGCCGACATATGGCCTCAATAAAGCAGTCAAAAACCCTCCCAGCAATTTGAATGAATTAGATATTTGCATGCCTGTTCTTGTTGCAATGTCCTCACTGTGGGTTTTTTCTACATGGCCTACCAAACGTCCTACTGTTACCTTTGCCGTCTGCCTGGTTTATAACTGGAGAGGAACAATATACATGTTTCTACTTTCCTTTTATTATTTTGGGCCCTCCAGATTCATATCCTGCACATGCATCACTGCTTTGCCGGGAGTGGGTGTCAATTAACATTCCTGGTCTTGGTCTGTCATGCCATTGTAAATCTTATATTCACCTCCTTTTTTTCCATGAACACACCCCTCATCCTACCGGGATGAAAAGAAAGATGAGGAGAGCGATATGTCTTTGAGGGCTTTGGCATAACCTGTCTGCAACTTGCCCTTCGTTTTGTCTTTCAGATTTATAGTGCAGTATACTACATTTACTCACAGCTAAATCTCGATCTCAAAGAACGTGGGATCTTTCATTTAAGTACAGTTCGAAATATGTATATTTTTGTGATTAAACCTGACATAAAAGCCACAGCTTTGGAGCAAGATAGTATTCCTGAATAACGTGCTGTGGTTAGGATGGAATACATTTGGATCCTTAGATAAATGAAGACTGTTTTCTCTGTGATGTGTCTCCCAGCTTCCAGATCAAGGATCATGCCAGCATTACCACAAACACTGCCCCTGGAAATTCCACGAATTCCCTGTGGAACATCATGCGGGTTTGTGAATTAGATTTTATACAGGATCAGGCAAATCAAACCAAGGACTGGTCAGAACACAAAATACCTCGCTCCCACTCACTCACGCACGCACGCACATTTTTGTGAAAAGTGGAGACATTCCATAGGCTTAATGTGTTTTAAACTGTATGTGCTATTGCCCTACACCAGAACTTAGCCCTCACAGGAAACTGCATTTCTACTTTCTCAAAACAAAGAAACTCACTCTTTATGATTTTTAAGTGTTTTGAAAAGTGGGGACATGGGGCCATGTCCTCATAAGCCACCTTCTCCTTGTAATACCTGTTATACCCATGTTATTATACAAATGTCCTCATTTGTCACAAAACGTGCAAGAAAGTAGCAAAACATTGAAATAATTGCATCTATAAAAGTAATGCCCATAAAGGCACAAATCACTCAAAAATAGTAATTTTCATCTTTTCACACCGTCATGTCGCCATGTTCCAAACCTGCATGCATTTCTTTCTTATTCAGCACACACACACACACGGTTCCCAATTACTTCTATTGTATGTACCAAAAAAGTGATTTTTTTTTTGGTTTTCCTATGTGTTTATTTAAAGCATTATAGTTCTCCTCAAGATTGAAAAGAATTAGCAATTAATTTAGGGTTAGCATTATCAAATGTGCTTGACCTCAAGAAAAACACTAGATATAACGCTGGTCTTTTCAGGTTCACTGTATAACAACACAAAGACTGTAGTGAACTGTAAGCCAAAACTCTAATAAACCATTAGATGAAAATACAGAACGTTATCAGTATCACAATACTGCCATCAAGTGGCTGTTACAGACACTCCCACAGCAGGTCACTGATCTTCAACTAAATGTTACACTTGGTTTCATGCGTTTCTAATTTCAAAGGCATTCTTAAAATGATCAAATATGTTAACAACACCAGCGAGCAAAATTCTACAAACTGTATTTGACAAGTATAACAAGTGTAAAACTGACTAGTGAATGGAAATCAGAGCAAAGCCAAAAAACAACAAATAAACAGCAACACAGAGAGTGAATGACCATTTAATGATCTGCAAAGGTGTTAAACAAAATGTATTTTACATCTTTAAATGTCCTCATAGAGGAACCGCAAAATACACTCAAAATGATGAAATAAGATAAATCAGACAATTTTTTAAGATAAGCTGCATCTGTTTACTCTTTCTTTTGGTATTTTAAATGTGTATATCAAAAATGTAAGTGCCTTCAAAATCACCATGAGAGAATTTGTAGTAACCCAATGAAACCGCAAACGACTCATGGTTTACTTTCTGCATCGGTTTTCTTTACATACTTTTGTTTTGTCTTACAAAACAAAATAAGGACCCTGACATAAAAAACAAAGACAGAGAAAAAAAAATGAAAATGATTATTTACAGCTTGGCTCAAGGAGACACCAATCAAGAAAGGAGACCAAAAAAGCTGGTCTCTATCATGTCTCCTAACAGATTTTTACAAATTGTCATTGTTTTTCTTTCTCTTTACAAAGTATATTTACCCTTGCATTGCACTGTTCTTGTCGGACATTCAGAGGTATGTTCAAAAACCAAGAAACTGTGGAAAACAGAATTTAACACTTCGGGGGTCCTAAGGACAGTATCATCAGTTAAGAATGCCCCAATAGTTACCAACATGAAAATAAAAAAGGCAGAAATAGAGGTAGGGGACAAAAAGCATGAAACAAGGCAATGTAAATGCAGGCCTTAAAGATCAAGTGACAAATACAAAGTCAAGTATCAAAATAAAACTTGATGAATCTCAGTTCATTTAGTTTTCTCCATTTAAAAATGATGGCACAGGATTGATTTCAAAAACATCAATAAAACAAAATCTGAAATTATACTCTTAAGTGGTAACTGAGTTCACGTTCATGATGATGGTTGATGGCAAGAGGCTGTCAATCTTGTTATGCTTGTCAACTGCTTTGAAAGTCTTTAAATATACATCATATTTACAACCAGGCCTTCGCCCGATTTACTTTGCAAGTATTGAGAGGAAAGCGAAAAAAGTATTCATACAATCCCCAATCCAGGCATCAAGTGTAAACTGTACAACTCACAACGCTCCCACATTTTGTCCCTTTCGGAGATAACAAGGACTATACTGAGAGCAATTTCTACAAATAACATGGAAGTAACTTGTTTACTTATGATTGAACAGTAGCTGCTTACATTACATTATTATTAATTATTTTTAAGAAATGTGTCAAAGGAATTCAATTGAACTACTTTGATTAGATAACATTTTTAGTCTCTACCACAAAAATGGCTGGTGAATGAAGCATGTCCAAGTAATAAAGTAAAATTACAATTTCAATAACCAAATTTGTACAAACGTATTAATTTGTTTTATTTTCATAACATAGTGCAATGATTGGTCTGATTATTCTTCAGAAAATAAATCTTAATCAATAAAAAGTTTCTTAACCCCATGTCCTAATAATCCCAAAGATCTTCAGTGTTTTAAAAACCATAGATACAAATCTCCAAAAGAAGAAAAAGAAAAGAAAAAAAATGATCAGAGAATTGATCGTTGTAAATGGCTCCAATTATCTGTGTACTATAAGGTGATACACAGTTAAATGGATGCAGCAATGAGTCAATGGTTTAAAAGGATGGTGAAAGAATAACAACAAAAAGAGTGAATACATGGCCAAAAAGGAGTAAACTTGACTAACATTGAGGTGCTTTCCAGAGTACAAAAAACAAAAACAAAAAACTGTCAAGTCCCAAAGGCTGGTGTTGGCATGTTGGTGTGGGAAGCTGGGATTTCCCTCTTATACAGAAGCTATAACAATCATAAGATGAGGAGAGATACTGGAGATGCTATTGAGAAGGTCCGGAGCAAGATGAGACAAATGGCTTTCAGAAAACTCGCAAGGAGGGAAAATCTGGACAACATAGGCTGGCTATAAGAAAGATGGAAGAAAAGTCTTTATTAGTGGAATGTACAATTTTAAGTCAGCAGATGGCTAAATTATTTATTTTCACATATGGAAGCATCTAATCTTTGATGAGTCATGAGTCAAGTCAAGATGCTGATGAGACATCAGCATCTTGCCAAGCAATTTTCTTCCAGGAAACTGTACTGCACATGATTATAACTGGCACTGTAATTTTCATTCTTGAGAGGACTAACCTGATTTGAGCCTGGGTTCGGGACATTGATAATTCCAGCAGCTTGTTTTGCTTGCAGGTAAGTGATGAAACCAGTTTTAAGAGCATGGGTCTGGTTGTGAACATCCTCTTGGTCCAGTCCACAAGGCAATGCCAACAGAAGGCAGTATTCATTTTCAGCCTAGAAAAAAAAAAATCCTTTAAATTCCCAATACTGTCCTGACATTTTATAAAATTTTGTTTTGCTTAGTTTTGATAGATATGGATAAATTAGATTTAACGTGGTTTGAGAAGGGGCAATAAAAGTAGACAGGATGCTTACAGTCATACGTCTTGCAACTCCCTCAAGTTGTGAGGCCTCTAAGCGCATTCTCTGGGCAATGCGAAGAAAGGCACCTCCTTCTGGCAGTGGCAGTGAACGGTGAGCCAGAACATTGTTACCAGACACAAAATGCAGCTGTACTGCTGCAGTGTCATTCTTAAGTGCCAGGTGACCTTGCCAAATAATTGGGTATTTCTGCTTAAAAGGAAGACAAAAACTCTTGTTACAACCTAAAAAAGTTTTCTATTGAATTTCTGATGGAATTTAAAAACAAATATAAATAATAATAAAATAAATAAATAAAAGTTTACGAACCGTTAACAACTGCACCATATCAACGGACCGAAGTCCTGTGTGTTCGAGTTTAAAGTCTGATCGCATCTGAGAACTGGCTGCGGATGGTGGTGGCATCTGGTTAGGTCCTTGAGGTCCCTTCTGCATGGTGATAGGCAACTCCAATTTGGGTGTTACAGTTGAGGGGGAGCCAGCTTCACCCTGAACCCGTGATATGCGAGACAAATCCATGGAGCTTGGGTGTCGAATGTAAGAACAGTTAAGTTTTGACTCGCCAAAACTTCCCACAGACTCAATGGAGGAGACAGGGGGGACCTTGTGTCTCTGACCATGATCAATTTGTGAGACCTGATGAAGAATGATAACAAATAATAATAATTAAAAAAACTTTAATGTCTAATGATTGTTAACTGTAATACACAAATTAGGATTGTAGAGCACAAAACAAACTCACCTGTGATGCAGCTACTCCACGATTAGCCAAGTTAATTCCAATTACTGAATGACTTGGATACTGAGGATGGAAGCCACGCATTTCTCTATAGTATTCAGATATGGAGTTTGCATTTCCAGGATGAATCAACTGAACTCCTTGAGGAGATACCATCACAGAGCCAGGTGAATGTCCTATTATCCTACTTTCAGAGTGAGGGGAGGGTGACATCTTAAGCTCCATTGCTTTTGGTGCATTCCTCACAGTCTGTGGAGCATTCTTTACCACAGGGGAGACTTTAGAAGAAGCAGATGATATGTGTGAAGGCGACTGCATTGCCTCTGGTGTTCGAGTTTGGCGACTTTCAAAACACCTGAATGGTCAGTCAAATGCTGATGTACAAGTAGACGCATATCTCTGGTATACTGATCTAGACGCAATGCTCTGTGATGCAGACCTTTGAATTCGGGCTGCATTACTATGCTTTCTGGTTGTAACTGTGGTGCAGAAGCTCTACGTAGTCCTTGAGGGAGACTCTGCAGATCATCATTGCTTGTCCCAACAACTTGACCATCACCAGATGAACTTGCATGTGACTTCAGTACAACATCTCTGATCACTGCAGGCTGAGGAGTCGTGGAGCGCTGTGGAGGTGCAGATCGAGGTGATAATAGATTTTCTGAATGGATTCCATAACCTATTCCAGATAATGGAGTACTGGCTCTAATATCTCCTTGGGACAAATTACCTATAGGCACAGATTGGGTGACACTATGAGGGTGCATGATCACCGACTGCTCAGCATGGTGTATATTTGACACATAATGAGACATAGGACCAGCTGGTCCCAAAACAACCGAGCTGGTAGGAGGAAAAACTTTTGGAAAGGGTGACGTGGAATGGCCTGATGCCCTTGGAGAATGTGAATCTTGTTGTGAGACCATCCTTTCATGTGCATCACTTGGACTTAAGGTGTGATTGCCTGCCAAAGATGGGTGGTGTGGGCTTAAAACTGGTTTAACATTGAAGACCTGTGATGGTTTTATCTCAGCTTTCATTGAAACGGTTTCTGTTGCTCCATTTTTCTTAATATGCTGCTGCTGTGTAATTGACTGACAATACCTCAGAAGTTGAGGGTGGCTTGTAGATTGTTGGAAGGTTTTCACAGAACCTCCTTGTTGAGGAGTGTGGTAGGATGGTTCAGATTTTTCAGAACTTTCCTGATTAATTGAGGAAATAACAGGCTGTGCACTGAATGTTTGGCCAGCTAATACTACCCCTGTTTGTCCATAAACTGTAGGTGTCTGTGATCCTTTTGGGGTAGAGGGGCAAGATGGTGGTTCTTGTTTAATATGTGATTTTGTTACAGACTGCTGAAATTCTATATCCACGGCACTGGCTGATGGGATTGGACTTATTTTAGCAATGATCCGCTGTGGTCCCTCTGTCTTTTGTCCAGAATAACTCAAAACTACCACACCTTCGGATGTATTGACCCTCAAACCAGGACTTGACCCTGTGTTACAATGTGTGCTTTCGACAACAGGGCGCCCGACACTTCCGCCATCATCAGAGGGGTTAAGCCCATGATACCTGCTATTTTCATTCAAGCCTGTACGATACTTCTGCTTGGGTAAGGAAATACCAGAGCTACGGTTGCTTAACGAGATGTGAGGAGTGTCCTCAAAATCAAAGGGCATAGGGATTCGACTAATGACTGAAGTAGCGGTGGAAGTTATGGCCAGTTTCTCCTTTAGGATCTGTGGTGACTCACATTGTTGCAGAGTAGGTGGCTGGGTTGGTGCTGTACGGGGTACAAGTTGACTTACAGGGCTAGATCTGTCTTCGGGTAGAGAAGTCTTTAAAGGTAGCACAGCCTCAACTGAATTTTCATTATCAGACATCTGTGGATCTGCTAATGTGGTTGTGAACTGCATACTTGGGACAACATTGCTATTTGAAGCAGACACATACTTCGGTTCCATTAGAATCTTTCGCAGTGTGCTGGAGCTTGGGTCAATATCAGAGGCCTTTGTGTCAGGGGGCATGGGGGGATTTGCTGGGGGTCTCCCAACTCCTGGTATAGAAAGTGCCACACTAACTTGTGGTTTAGGTGGAATTCCTTTCTCCTCCGTTCTAGTGTTCCACTCAGGGGGTGTGAGAGGAGTCTTGGATGATGCAGGTGAATTCAGGCAAGTTGTAGATAAAGTAAGGGCAGGTGCTACTGGTTCAGGAGATGACTGTTTTGTCCTTAAATAAGAAGGACTGTTATTCCCAGAGTGGAAGGCAGATTCTTGAGGTTCAGGCTGGTCAACAGCAGGCTGTTCTGCCTCTTTTGGTGTGTCACAAGTCACTGTAGCTTCATGTTTGCATGCAGCAGCAACAGTAACTACAGATGCTGCAGCTGCTGATGTTGCTGCCTTAGGGTTGGCAGTTTGAATCTCTTCTGGGATGGATTCTGGAAGTTTGACAATAGTGGATTCAGGTTCCAGCACTGCATCCTCAGTGAGATCTAATTTTCTGTTAAAAGAAATCTTCGTCCTCTGGATTTCTTTGGTGTTTTTGGTCGTGCTCTTCCTCGTTTTTTGGCTGCCTCTGATAATGGAGACTCTGTGAGTGAAGTATTTGTGTTACTTGTTTGAGAGGATTTAGAATCTGGAACCATGACACTACCTTGTTCAGATTCAACAATAGTCTTTGCAGTCAAGTCTGCCTTAGGTTCAATAACCTCACTTGATACTGGCAAAACAAGCGTCTCTGGTGTGGGAAGGAGGGCTGTGTATGTTGTTGGAGCAGAGATTTCATCTGCATCACCTGATATATCCTCAGCAGTAATGGAATCAATTGCAGCAGCCAGTTCAGTTTCACTTGCTGGATTGGCAGGCTTTTCTACTTCTGCATCATGTGTAGGTTGCACTATAACTGGTGATGTTAGGGTAGCTGGTTCAGCACGAGGCTCTTTGTAAGGTGCTGGATGCTGTTCATCTGTAAGTCTTGAAATATTCTCCACTGCCCTTTCCAGTTCCATTTGACGGGCAAGCAAGGCAGCCACAGGATCAGTAGGAGGCTCCATTTCTGAAAGAGTCTCCTCCTTTTCTTCAGTAGTGTGAACATCTTCATTTCTGTGGTAAATTGGTATGTTTGGGTCTTCTTTTACTATCTGTGTGGTTTTGGTTTTCAAAGACCCTTCCAAACTTGCAGATTTGTTATCACCTGAATGAAGGGCATCCTTAACTGTATCAACAGTGAGATTAACAACATTGACAGACTTATCACCAGGCATCAAGTTGGTGTCCCGTGTTGATCTTGATGCCTTGACTTTCTTCTGATCTAATGCCTGTGTTTTTTCTACAGAAGTGATTTCTATATTGTTATCTGTTGATTTTTCTTCAGCAGGATGTGCAAGTCCCTTTTCTCTTTTAGATATGTTATGTTGCTTGGTCTCTTGAGACAATTGTCCAACTTGCATTGAAGTTTCATCTTTGGATTCATTCTGGTGATCTAGGGCAAGTGACACATCAACCTCTGCTGTGTCTGACTGAATGGGTTCTGGGCTACCCAAAACTTTGTCCAATTTCAATGTTTTTCTAATTTGCCCTGCTCTTATTGGTGAAGACTGTCCCTTTTGGGATCGCGGAGAGCGCCAAGTCTCTGCTGTTTTAGATATTTCACCACTACTTGTTGACTCCTTATTTTCTGTATCTTCACTCTCAGAATTTTGTGTCTGATCTCCCTTAACTGGAGACATATCACCTCTTTTGCGAAGTCTTGGGTGGACGACCTCTCTTGCCAGGTGTGGTTACCATATGCTGTGTTGCAGCCTCCTTATCGCTACAGCGCTTACGGATTGAACGATGAGGTTCTGCAATTTCTTTTCCTGGTTGTTGAGAAACCTCATCCTCATGGGGGGTTGCATAGACAGATCGCACATTCCGTCGCTGCCGTGTTTTGCCATGGCTTGTGTTTGATTCAAGGCACTGCTCTGAATCTGTTGCATGAACTGGAGATTTTGCTGAGTTTTTGGGGTCAGCAATGAGTTTTGTAGAGTCTCCTCTGGGAGATGAGGATCTTTTCAGCTTTTCTTTATCAATGCGTTCACTCTTTCGTGTAGCTGGTTTCTCATTGGCAACTTGAGGGATTGGTGTTGGTGAGAACGATTTTACCTTTTTACTCTTGGGTTGTTTACGTGGTGGCTGTCCCTGTTCAACCTCAGGTTCTGTTTCCGGCAGCTCAACATCCAGTGGGGATGCAACCTTGAGAAGAGAAGCATTAACAGGTTCTGTTTTTGTTCCTGAAAGCTCTGCGATCTCTTGAGGTTGACTGAGCTTTGAAGATGTTGCAGAAGATGCCTGAAAAGGATCACATTCTGGCTCAATATTATTTAGAGATGCACCAGGAGTTGGAAGTTTGACATCAATATCCTGTTCAACAGTTGGGTTTACAGCTCTTATTGTCTCGCTCAGCTTTTCATTAGGTTCTTTGACAGTTACATCTTCCTTTATCATTGGTTCAGTGGGCATACCACTCACTGTAACAGCTGTGTTCTCCTCCTTTAGGTTAATTAATGGCAGATAATCTATTGGAGCATCTTCTAACTGCTCATTCACTATTTCTGGACCATCTTTGTTTGTTAATGTAGAGGGCAAAACTGACTTGTCATGCTGCACAGAAGTTTCTGAGACTTTAGACAGAGACATTGGTGAGGTTGTAGCTGGAATATGACTAACTGTTAACTCTTGGTAAATTTCTGATACATTGGGGGAAGGCCCAAACTCTTCATCCAATGTCTTCTCCTCCTCAGTTAGACAAAATATTTTTGAAACTGGCAGCTGTTGGTAATTATCTCTTTGCTGAAGTTCTAAGAAACGGCTATGAAAAAGTACTCTTGGTTCTTGAGAGAGGTCTGATCCTCCTGCTCCAGCTTGTTCCCCTTGGGAATCACTTGTAATCCTATCTCTACCAATTCTAACTTCAGGGTCATTATTTTTCCGCTCAAGGTGTTGAAGTCGCCTTGAGTCCTGTTCAAAGATAGAGCTACGAAGGAAGCGTGAAGCAAAGAGCTCTTGTCGTTCTTGTTCTTCAGGCTTGGCATCCTTTTTATCAAGCTTTCCATCAGAATCAGAGCGAATTTTCTTTTTTTTCATGTACCAAGAAGGAATAGGCCTTGGAGTGGGTTCAGACTTCTCTTTGTCTGTACTATTCCAAAAGCTTTTGAACTTAGAGTCATGACCAAGGAAAGACCAATTTTCTTCCCTAGATGAGGACAGTGACTTAGCACGCTCAAGCAAAGCTTTGGTGTCTGGTGTTATGGTTTTATCCAATGCAAATTCATAGAACTTGTTCTTTTCTAGTGACTCAGAAGACTTCACATCTGAAAGCCTCTCTTCATGCTCTCTTTTGAAAGAGTTTGGCTTTAGTGAAAGGTGTCTGCTCTCACTATCTTCGTCAGAGTCAGACTGAACCTCCCCAGGTTCTAATTCACGTTCAGGACGTTTTCGGATACTGTTTCGTTTAACAATGCTGGTGGGGAAGCTCATTTCTCCTCTCAATGTGCCCTGCCTAATATTGCTCTCCCAACAGAACTCCTCTTCTGTGACAGATGTTTTCACTTTCAAAATCTCTGCATGCGATGAAGGCTCTTGGCACACTGCATTGCCAATATTGTATTTTGATACATCAAAATGCAAGCAATTTGTATTCATGGCAACAGGCGAATCAGGCTGTTTTTCCAGCATTTGTGATGCATCCTCAGCAAAGGGTGTCCCTGGAAGTGAAGCAAGTCTCCTTTCAGGTTCATCATTTATCGGTCTGAACCTCTGATAATCTCTCTGTCTTTTAGTGTCAAAATCAAATTCAAATGGTCCCGACCTCTTTCGCTTGCTGGGTGGTGAATCGCCAGTTACATCTTGAGGTGGGTTTCCTATCTCTTGCACAAGACTTTGATGCTCAAAGTCCTCTGCATCAGTGCTGGGTGTGCTTTCAGTTTTATCAGATTTAGCATACTCTAGCAATTGCTGCTGTAGGTGACGGTTCTGCTCCATTTGTTTTCTGCAACTCTGTGAGTGATCAATGTCTGAGAGCAAACTTTCTTTACTTTCAGAATCTCTTTCTAGCCTTGAGGAGAGTAGGTGGTAGCTAGTTAAGTGCTGCTGTTCTTGGTCTCTTGAAAATTCCATATCTACACTTCCATCATCAGAGACTGCAAGACTGAAACTTGGTTGACTTTGAGCTCCAACAGTACCTGTCTTTGGATCAAGGCTATCTAAGGGATCTGTTGCCTCCTCAGTTGGTTCCCCAAGTCGAGCCTGAAGGTCTAGACTGAGGCCTACTGACATTACAGTGTCTAGCTCTTCTTTTGTAGTACTAACAGTAACCCTCCTCTCTAGCTTCATTTTCTCTCTCTTATACGCTTCTTTTCGTTGCATCTTTTTATCATAATCAATGTCTTTCAGCAATGACTCATCAATAATTCTCCTTAACCTCACTTCATCCTCCTCCTGACTTATTTTCCTTAAATTGTCAGCCTTTCCAGAAGTTTCTTTAAAGCGCCTCTTCCGTGCAGCCAAGCGGTCGGCATCCACAGAAGAGTTGGTGTCAAATGCAAAATCGGTTTTGAAGTATTTTTTGTTTTTCACTTTGCCCTCTTTATCCACAACCTCAACTTGACTAGCCAAGCCTTTCTCCTTGAGATGTTTTCCATGCTTAAAGATATCTCTATCCTGAGTCTCTATGCGGAACGGCATACTCTTGTGATCAGCAGAGGGTGGGGTGGTTGGAGACCGAACAGGGTCAATCCCAACCTTTGTTTTTGCTCACAGAGGATACTGTCTATTAACTTCCCTTCCTTCTCCTTTACTCTTGTCAGCTGGACAACACAAGGTGGCAGATCAAGTTTTCCTTTTCCAGAGTAGTCTTTGATCAATGATTTGCTGGATTTACCTCGCAGAGTTAAGATAGCCTCTGGGCTGGTGTCTCTGTCAAGCTCAACGTCTGGGTGTGATGATGGAACAGTAGGGGATGCAAGTTTCAATTTCCTCAGCTTTTGCTTCTCAGCCCTGTCCTTGTCTCCTTTTTCCTTACGTCCAGCACGCCTGTCTTTTTCTCCTCCATTTCCACGCTCTGCCTCAAAAATTGATTTGTCTTTCTCAGATTTTTCACTCCTATTGTGCCTCTCCAAACTAATTTTATCTGGCTTTTCAAATCGTGGTGGTGAAAGTGAGCTGCAGCTGCCACTTCGCTCAGATGAGCGGCTGTAAATATGATGTTCAGAGTCACTGGGAGGTCGTTCAGAAAGTGATGGGGAGGCAGCAGGACTAGCAGGACGATGTGGATGGGATGGGCTTTGATTGTGTTCAATTGTTCGTCGACCGTGGTCTCGTTCATGATCCGTTTCAAATCGCTCTCTTTCCCTTTCACGCTCTCTCTGCAAGTAGCTGTACTTCCGAATATCCTGCTCATATGGGTCTCTGTAATCCCTGTGTTCACGGGGGTCATCATAGTATCGTGGGTCATAATAATCTCCCTGATAAGGATCCCATTCTGAATAAAACTCTCGGCTTCTGGCAGGATACTTTCGACGTGGATCCTCTGTGTAGGAACCTGGGGTACGTACAGTCTCATAGTATGCCCGTTCAGCTGTGAACTCTTGATATTGTGGTCGGCGCTCATCTCTGCAAAAAACAAAAACAAAATTAATAAAAATGAAAGGATGATTCTACAAAATAAGTGAGGTTTTACCATACATCATCTCACCTTCGTTCATTTATGATTTCATATAAATCTCTTATGTCTTGTCCAGATGCCTGCATTGAATGGTAAAAAGCCATTTGGCTTTCCTGGTTGGCAAAGTCAACCTACAAACACATTTAATTAACAGTGTTAGACTAACAAACAGTTGATTTTTGTCAGTGGGACAATTCATATTATATTACAGACCTTTATTTTATTTCCTCCAATTTTCCAACCCTTTGTTTCCTTGACAGCGGCCTGTGCATACTCTATATTATTATACAAGATGAGGGCCATTCCTTTTAGTCGGTCGAACACAACCTAAATAAATAAATAAATAGTAATGTATAGAAATCAAGTGAACCTCAAAATGCAATGCATTTATTCTAAAGACGAAAGAAAACAGAACAATAAATACATTTTAAAAATGACATTTTAAATCATAGAGAAATGTTATATCACCTTTACAACATGTCCATAACGACAAAAGTGCCTTGTGAGATACTGTTCGGTAATACTGGAGGACAAGCCGTCCAACCATACACATGTTGTAGGCATACTTTTGCCAAAACCAAGCTGAAGGAAAGAAAAATTCACATTAAGTCAACCAATGTCCTGTGTAGTCTATAGGTTTTAATCCCAATGAGTGACATTTTTTGGGGGGATAATCGTAAATACTTTTTTTTTGGTATTAAATGAGGATTGGCTGTTATGTAACAAAAAAAACTCCAATAATAATTGATCTCATTCTCACCTTTAACCTGTTGTTGCCAAGGTATTCACCATCCATTTTCTTAATTGCTTTGCAGACACTTGCTATGTCACAATACTGGAGAAAGGCATATTGCGGGGAACCATTTACCTTTTTTATATCGATATCCTGGTAAAAACAGAATATGTACATAAATATGCAGTGTTAATACAGTGCCGTGGTTTTATAAACTTGCACAATTTTTAAAGCACACTTTCAAATGTCTACTTACAACAATCTCTCCAAAACGCTGAAATATGTTAAGAAGGTCATGATAAGTTGTGGTTTTCTCCAAATTTCCTATGAATAATGTCCTTGTAGCTTTGGGGTGAAACTCATCTATACGTTCATCCAAAGGTCGAAACTCATTCTCACTCTCTGTTTCTGTTGAGCAATAGATTAGAGAACAATGTTGGGTCAAATGCTGCTTCTAAACCTAATAACAAAAAAGATTCTGTACAAAATGAGAGGAACCTACCTGGCCCATGCCAAGCAGTGACATCAATTTGCATGCCAAAAAACAGCTTCCCTTTAGATGCACTTAGAGATTTTTCTTGGTCCTCTTGCTGGCGAAAGAACACTAATCCATATCGTTCCTCAGAGGCACCATGGATTTGAACTGAAGTGACTTTGCCATGTTTCTTAAATTCATGGAAAAGACCATCCTTCAGGCTTGTATCTAAAATTGATAGTGAGAGCATAATCACATTAATTTAGATGCTGTCTCGCCAAAGTGCGTTCCAAGATAATCCTAAAATTAGTTGAGCAATGTTTTTTGTTTTGCTGTTTGAAAAGTACATGTTCATTTTGACTTCATAAAAGCCTCACCCGTTGAGCGCACAGGGAGGTTCTGCACTTTGATACCAAAACTTTTGCGAGGTTCATCTTTGTCCAACGAAGGTAGGGGCTGAGCAGGAGGGGCAGGTACAGCTGCTGACTGAACAGATCTAGCTGGAGACCGATCACTGGAGCTGCTGCTGGAATCACTACTGTGAGAATAAAAACGCAATCCTGCTTAAAATGTAGACTGTAACAAAAGGTGAACACTGACAAAAACATAGTGCTATAAAAAGCTGTAGTTTAGAACTTTGCAGAACAGAACGATTATAAATCAATAACAACATAGGCATCTAGTCTCATAAGATTTTTTGGTGAATGCTTCAAGGCCATTTACAAAACCTAACTACTAAACATTTAGTACATATAATAAAGATAATATATGTAACAGCTAATACAGTTTGTTCATGCAGTTTATTTTCCCACCTCAGGGAGGCACTATTGCAAAAAATAAATTCTGTCAGTATTGCAAAAAAGAAAGTGCCTCTAAGTGACAGTGAAAGTATCTACCACACTCTAGGTAATCTTATTTGGCAGCTGCAACTGAGTATTACAGAGAAAAAAAAGATGGACATCTAAAACTAATTCCTCTACTCACACAGAAAGGACCTGCACCTGACATTCATTTGTATGAGGCTATCTACTAAATCTACATAAATACTACACTGGTGTAAGGGATGTCATTTTCAAGTTTCAATTAGTGAATTAATGCTTTATTTCTCTACATCTCCAAAAAGCCACTGATGTGCAAGCTACCAGATGACTGCATGAAAAGCTGAAATTTGTTCAAAATTTAAATCAGTGTATTTTAATATAAATAGCCAAGTGCTTGGTTCTTTCTATTCAAATAAAGTCATTTGGTAGATTGCACAATTGTAATATTAGAATAATAATTAAATAAACACATACACAAATCCACCTTTCTTTCATTAAGCTTATACATTTAAAATGCTAAATATAAATATATTAACTGCCTAAAACTGACAATGAAATTACAGTGGATATTTCTTTCCTCAACGATTCAGCCATATACATGACTTTCCTTTTGTCTGTTTACATCTTTGCACTGCCCTCTTTTCTCACTCGCTCTCACTCTCAGAAGTGCGGCTGATAGGGGCTGGCCTGTGGGAGTGGGCAGGGAGCCAGCAGTGGCTAGAAATTTCCAGTTCCAACTGGATCTCACGGGGGTGGGGGGAGATCAAGTGGGCAGTGAGAAAATACACCAGCCGTTGTTTCTTAAAATTCCCCAACATCATTTTCTCCTCAAGAAGCCTACAATACAACTAACATATAATATATTAAACATATAAATATGCTTTATTTTTTTATGCACAATGGCCCTTATTTATAAAAGAACCAACTCTGCTTAAAAAAAAGGGGGGAAATGAAAAAGGCACCCTTCAAGATTTCCTTGCAACAAACATAAAACAGCACTCGATCCATATGGAAGCTAACCCTGTAGTCTTTATCTTTATTTGACCCTCTAACTCTAGCGCTCTCTATTCTAATTTTATTTTATCTAATCTATCTTCTTATTTAAAAAAACACACAAACATTTGACCCTCTATCAATTGCATATTTATTCTCTAACTGCTAGCTTTTCTTGTAAAATTAACACCAAGTTTCTTTTTTCTATATTCTATATACTCGTTAAAAAAAAAAAAAAAAAAAAAGCTTCCTATGTGTACTGCGTTAGGCTAACCAGGACTTGTAATAGCACTTGCATGTTGTTGCTCTTTTGTTGGTTTTGATTGCTTCCATAATGTCCTCATTTGTAAGTCGCTTTGGATAAAAGCGTCTGCTAAATGAGTAAATAAAATAATTAGTTTACAGCTAAATAACACAAGAACAGTTGTTAGGTGCATGCTCTAACAAAGAAAACTTTACTTTTACATACTATACATATGAATTACTATTACTACTGTGCACCAAAAATAAAATCATCACGAGCAGAACATCACGAGCCACTGGGTGATTAGCTCTCAGCTAAATTTAGCCTTAGATATCAATAGAAAAACATTCCATTTATGACTAACTAACTTAGAGGTTACAACATTACGAATTGCTAACAGACATTTTTGGATTCAATCCCAGGGTTTTTGCTCATTTTTGAGTTTCCAACTTAACTAGAAATCAAGTAGGAAATCAACAGATCACTGGAGCTGTGCGAAGTCCCCTCATGCTTCAAATGTGTCACCATCATTCCCATCCCAAAGAAACCCAACATTACTGGACTTAATGATTACAAGCATGTGGCTCTAAAGTCTGTGGTCATTAAATAATTTGAAAGACTGGTTTTGGCTTATCTGAAGGCCTCCACTGGACCCCCTGCAGTTTGCCTACAGAGCAAATAGGTCTGTGGATGATGCAGTCAACATGGACTTCACTTCATCCTGCAGCATCTGGACAGACCAGGGACTTATGTGAGAATCCTGTTTGTAGATTTCAGCTCCGCTTTTAACACCATCATCCCGGACACCCTTCAGAATAAACTGGCACAGCTCTCAGTCCCCACCTTCGTCTGTCAGTGGATCACCAGCTTCCTGACAGACAGGCAGCAGGTAGTGAGGCTGGGAAAATTCTCATCCGGCACCCGTACGATCAGCACTGGCGCTCCTCCCTCCCTGAAGTGGGACAATCACATTGAGTCCATGATGAAAAAGGCCCAGTAGAGGTAGTACTTCCTTCGCCAGCTGAGGAAATTCAACCTACCACAGGAGCTGCTGATACAGTTCTACTCTGCCATCATCGAATCCGTCCTCTGCACGTCAATAACTGTCTTGTTCAGCTCAGCTAACAAATCTGACCTCAGAAGACTACAGAGAGTAGTCTGGATTGTGGAGCGAATCATTGGTACAACCCTCACCACTCTCCAAGAACTGTACTCATCCAGAGTGAGCAAAAGGGCTGGCAAAATCACTCTGGACTAGTGCTGGGCGGTATACCGGTTCATACCAAATACCGGTGTCTTTTAAATAATGTTTGAAACGTGACCCTGTTAGAGAGGGGTCTCTTTTCACTATTGCATTTTGGCGAGGATACAGATGTGTGTGTTACTAAGCATGAAAGTTCCTAAACTGAAGCTGTAGCACTAGTAGAATGTGATGAGAGAGAAGAAGTCATCCACAATATCTACATCGACCGCCACAAATATCCACCGTCCGCTGCCATCAGCTTCCATGTCTCTTGACTTATTCTATGGCTTTTTTTCCATAAAATAGACTAACTGACAAACCTAGCAACTTTTTTGGATAAACCTTATGGTTCAGTTAGAAGATGTCGCCAGTGCTGCGAGCGCAATGTCTGACTCTCCCGGCACAGTGTTGCCTCTCTCAGCATCTGCTCTATGGAGAGAGCTGAGCGGCAGAGAAGAAGCAGTGCATTCAGCTGGCCACACTACAGCAGAGCCGTCAGTAAAGGAGTAAAAAATTAATTTTCAAGCACCTGTCACTTACGGGCAGTTTTGAGTTATAAATATGAGCATTGATCGTCTGAGAATATTATGCCCTTTTTGTTTCTTTTAGTTTTTTTAGTTTGTTACTCAGACGCAGGCAGTGCGCTGCCAAAACCACAGCATAGCCGCTCTTTAGTGTAACGTTAGATGTAGGGGTGCTACGGATCGAAGATGATCCGTTATCCGTACAGGCCGGTCCTCACGGTTCGGCACACATCATGTGATTCACGGATTAACTGATAAGTTTAACCACCATAGAGTGAAAGTTTATCATTTGCACACGTTTTGTCTTGCTAAAGTCGAATTGGGACACACCATTTTCTGCGCTCAGCCGCAGCCACACACACTGAAGCACGCACATGCAGAGAGATATAGTGAGAGAGAGAGAGAGAGAGAGAGAGAGAGAGAGAGAGAGAGAGAGAGAGAGAGAGAGAGAGAGAGGCGCGATTCAGACAACGCCTCAACAGATGGAAAGAAACATACACACAAAGTTGTTAAGATACCCGTTTTGGCAAGTATTCTGGTAAACACAGTCGGATATGTCTTAAGTTAACGTATACATCTGTGAAAGAAAATCGGATGTGTGTCAGTATTAGGTCCGTGCATTTCGTCTTAAAGAGACAGCAGCTTATTATACCAGCTTCTGTCTGCTAATCAAACACTACGGCTTTAACAAAAGATTAATCTGTATTTAACTTATGCAGTATGCATTATTGTGTTGTTTTGCACTCAATTTTTACATTTCTGCACTGGAATACTACTGTTACAGTCTTTATTTACAAATTTATGTTGTAGGCTGTTCATCTATATGCTTGTAATTTGTGTAATTGTTTGTTTTATTACAGACAATAGCCAAGCTAGTAACATACATTTCTAATGGGATATAGAAGTACAAACCCGATTCCAAAAAAGTTGGGACACTGTACAAATTGTGAATAAAAAAGGAATGCAATAATTTACAAATCTCATAAACTTATATTTTATTCACAATAGAATATAGATAACATATCAAATGTTGAAAGTGAGACATTTTGAAATGTCATGCCAAATATTGGCTCATTTTGGATTTCATGAGAGCTACACATTCCAAAAAAGTTGTGACAGGTAGCAATAAGAGGCCGGAAAAGTTAAATGTACATATAAGGAACAGCTGGAGGACCAATTTGCAACTTATTAGGTCAATTGGCAACATGATTGGGTATAAAAAGAGCCTCTCAGAGTGGCAGTGTCTCTCAGAAGTCAAGATGGGAAGAGGATCACCAATTCCCCCAATGCTGCGGCGAAAATAGTGGAGCAATATCAGAAAGGAGTTTCTCAGAGAAAAATTGCAAAGAGTTTGAAGTTATCATCATATACACTGCATAATATCATCCAAAGATTCAGAGAATCTGGAACAATCTCTGTGCATAAGGGTCAAGTGATCTTCGGGCCCTTAGACGGCACTGCATCACATACAGGAATGCTACTGTAATGGAAATCACAACATGGGCTCAGGAATACTTCCAGAAAACATTGTCGGTGAACACAATCCATCGTGCCATTCGCCGTTGCCGGCTAAAACTCTATAGGTCAAAAAAGAAGCCATATCTAAACATGATCCAGAAGCGCAGGCGTTTTCTCTGGGCCAAGGCTCATTTAAAATGGACTGTGGCAAAGTGGAAAACTGTTCTGTGGTCAGACGAATCAAAATTTAAAGTTCTTTTTGTAAAACTGGGACGCCATGTCATCCGGACTAAAGAGGACAAAGACAACCCAAGTTGTTATCAGCGCTCAGTTCAGAAGCCTGCATCTCTGATGGTATGGGGTTGCATGAGTGCGTGTGGCATGGGTAGCTTACACATCTAGAAAGGCACCATCAATGCTGAAAGGTATATCCAAGTTCTAGAACAACATATGCTCCCATCCAGACGTTGTCTCTTTCAGGGAAGACCTTGCATTTTCCAACATGACAATGCCAGACCACATACTGCATCAATTACATTATCATGGCTGCGTAGAAGGATCCGGGTACTGAAATGGCCAGCCTGCAGTCCAGATCTTTCACCCATAGAAAACATTTGGCGCATCATAAAGAGGAAGATGCGACAAAGAAGACCTAAGACAGTTGAGCAACTAGAAGCCTGTATTAGACAAGAATGGGACAACATTCCTATTCCTAAACTTGAGCAACTTGTCTCCTCAGTCCCCAGACGTTTGCAGACTGTTATAAAAAGAAGAGGGGATGCCACACAGTGGTAAACATGGCCTTGTCCCAACTTTTTTGAGATGTGTTGATCCCATGAAATTTAAAATCAACTTATTTTTCCCTTAAAATTATAAATTTTCTCAGTTTAAACATTTGATATGTCATCCATGTTGTATTCTGAATAAAATATTGAAATTTGAAACTTCCACATCATTGCATTCTGTTTTTATTCACAATTTGTACAGTGTCCCAACTTTTTTGGATTTGGGTTTGTATTTAAAGTAAGCTTTTAGTAAATAATGAAAAGCAAACCATTTTTTTTTTTTGCTTATCCGAAAAATTATCTGATCCGTGACTCAAAATCCGTAGTGTGATCCGAACCGTGAGTTTTGTGATCCTTTACCACTAGTTAGATGCATGTTGATTTTATCAGACGATGTCGCGATTATAAATGAGAGTGACTCCTAGTTAACATGTATTAATGGGTCGTGTTTAGTCACTATTTAGAGTGGAATTTTTCTACAATATTCGCTCATCGTGACATTAAAATATGGCATTATAAGTCAATCTCATGCAGTTTTTCCATACATCTGTCTTGGTGTGAAAAGCCTTTAGAGTTTCATGACTGTAACATTGAGGTTTTCATTAAGGAATAGTTTAGCTAAAAATACTGACAATTATATAGATACCTTTCTCAAATCTTGGACTATAAAAGTATGATGTCATTGTTGTTAAAACTGGTTTACAATTACTTCCTCTAACAGGTAATGATTTACTGAGAAAGCACCTCGACTAGTACATTTCCATATTTCCTGGTTATAAAGAGTCAACAGCAGAAAGTTGCTGGCCAAGAAGTCTATCAATTTCAGTTTCACCCAGCTGTTTAACAATAACATGCAGGTGATTACCCAGGCTGTATTTATGCTGTCCATAAACACAAGTAAAAAAAGCATCCAAGTAAACATTTTTCCAAATATTAAACAACTGGATTGCATTGATTAATAGATTTATACTAGAGATCGACCGATATATCGGTTTACCGATATTTTTCCCGATATTTAAGCATTTTACCATTATAAAAAAAACAACAAAAAAAAAATATAGATATATATATATATATATATTTTTTTTTTTGTCACTTACACAATTATGCAGAGTATAACTAGTAGTGAAATGTGTTCTCTGTATTTGACCCATCCAAGTTCACACACACCTGGAGCAGTGGGCACTGTTCACTCAGCGGTCGATGCTCAGGAGAAGCTCCAGCGCGGCCACCGCATGTAACTTTTAACAAGATTCACTTGTTTGAAACACGCTAAACTATATTAACATTTACTATAGAACCATTATTTCGCCAATAAACACATCTCTATCGAAATTAATTATTTATTTTCTCCAGTTTGAGTATAGTTCTGTGTAAATGCATAGATAAACCGCGCTGTCAGCAGTTTTCATAATTTAGAATGACAAAAAACATTTTAATAAATCTGATAAAACATGACAGTTAAGAAATGCAATAAAATACAATGTTTAGTTTGTTATAGATTATTTCAATATTCCAGAGAATATTATTCAGTGAATTATTCTTCAATCTTTAGCCTATTAAACAGCTTATAAACCTACTAAAACTGTAGTTTAAAATGAAGTTATGACGTCTGTCCTTTATTTTCTCCATTTGAAAACATTAGAAATTATTTTGCTTATTGTTAATATCAGTGTTGCTGATGATGCTTTTTATAAATAAAATGTTTATATTGTTGTAATTTGAAGATAACATTTCACATGAAAATGTTAATTTTCAACCGTTGTTTGTTGTTGTTAAGATGCCTGAAAGGAGGAAAAACCAAAGCGAAGACTGGACTTACTTCACTCTGTTGTTTATTTACTTTATAACAGTAAATAAATATCGGTTCTGCATATCGGTTATCGGGTACATAAGCGTACAAATTATCGGTATTGGTTATAAAAAATCAATATCGGTCGATCACTAATTTATACATCTACAAAACAATAAGGCTTTCTGTCTTTGGATATGCTTAAAAGCTAAATGTTTAGAGGGGGAAAACTAACTAAATGCATTCCCTTTGATTTGGTCATCTATAAAGGTTTAAATATTTGTCCTGAAACATTATTACACTTTAAAATTCAAGGATAGAAAGAGCTTCCCACAAAGATAAAGTAATAATCCAAAGCCTGCTGGGGCAATGCTTGACCAGAGTACATTTACATTTATGCATTTAGCGGATGCTTTTATCCAAAGCGACTTACAGTGCATTCAGGCAATATTTTGTTTTATCAGTATGTAAAAAGAGTAGTTATGGTTTACACACATATCCGCTCCAGGGCATCCCAATATGCCGACTGAAAGTGCTTAGCATATTGCAACTGGGTCGGGTTGGAATGAGATAAAAAAAAATTGCATATGAAGTATTCGCTTCATTTAAATTTTTCTAGTTTTGTTGGTTTACAGCACAGAATCAGCAGAAATGGCTCAAATATTTTTTTAATGTCTAAATTTAAAACAACATAAAAAATATAACTAGTGCTGTTAATTTGATTTAGAAGTCACATACATAATTAAATGGACATAACCGGTGTAGTTGAGAGGTTTGATTGATTGAAGTACAGCAAAATCAATGTACTCAATATATTATAACAAGTAAGCGGTTAAAGTTAAAGGGTGGTTTACTTTTTTCTAGGCTTGCTTGTGTTTATGGGGTGCAATCTAACATGTGTTAATGCTTCGTTTGTAAAAAACTTTTCTGATAAATGTGCTGATCATTTCCTGCTTTTATGAAGTCCCTCCCTCAGAAATAAATGATGGGCTCTGATTGGTTAGCTGGCCCAGTGTGTTGTGATTAGCTAAACCGCCTCTAGTTCTAAATGTCCCGCCCCTCACCTCAGCGGCATGCGCTCCGGTCCTATTGTAAACAATGGCGTCATCTATTTTGCTTATCAATTGGAGCCCGATTGAGATGCAGAGGATATTAGTGAAGAGGATCGCGCAGTACCTGTGAAAGCATGGCTTTTAACGGTAGGCCTATGTTTTTTGTTGTCTCATACTTTTAGATTCGCTGTTATCAGTGTTTCCCACAGGATTTTGTGAGACTTGTGGCGGCAGGTGACATCACATATTAATTTGCATATTCATGACGTCATTGCGACAAGTAAAGTTTTCTTTCAGACAAGTTTTGGCACTTCAGATCTGCTCTACTCTATGAACTGTCCCATACTGTAACACAACTGAATGCCCAATAAAGCTGTTCACATTATATTTTCTGTTGTCATACATAAAACAAGCATAAATATTACGACCCATTAATACTGCATGTTCACCAGGAATCACTCTCACTATACTCCTTAAATGCTGATTTATTATCACGACATTGTCTGATAAAATCAATATACATCTAACTTACACTAAAAAGTGACTATATGCGGTGCTTTTGGCTATATTACTGTTTTGTCTCATTCAGCACACTGCCTGCGTCTGAGTAACAAACTATGCGCATATAAACAGATTAATTATGTTCATATTTAAGCAGAGCGATGCGAGGAACAGGAAGAACCGCTGCTTTAGAACACGGACTACGTTTGCATGGACATCACTATTTCGATTTTAATATGATTGAGACAATACTCTGATTAAGAATCTACCATGTAAACAGAGATTTTTGATAATCTAATCCATAATCTAAGTAAACAAATTGAATTAATTACGTGGAGTATTCCTATTTTAGTTGCATTATGGAAGTTTACTATTGACATGTACTAGGGATGGCTCGATACCATAATTTTGGCTTCGGTACGATACCATAATGTAATACCTCGGTATCGATACTAAATCGATACCATAGGTGACAAATAACCAGCCTCAAAAAATAAGTGAACTGAAAAAAATTAAAAGGGATTGATCACCATATATATAGTATTTATTCATCTTGGTTAATGTTAGGTATGTGTTCTAGGGGTCGACCGATTATCGGCGCCGATATTAAGCATTTTACCGATTATCGATATCGGCCATTTTCAAAACAGATTGGCCGATAATTTTTTTTTTTATAATGCAAACAAACATACTATTTACAGGTGACATTATTTATTGGTGAATAAATAATACACGTGAAATTATTTAATTTTTAAATGCACTATTTGGCTCGATGCAGCCTGTCTGAGCTCAACACTCTGTGAGAGTGAGGCAATCTCTCAATCTCTGAGAGCAATCTCCGCCCACCGCTCATCTGATATGTAGGGAGTCACGAGTCCGACCAATCAACGCGGAAAACTGAAGGCAGTCTCACACCGAAAGCACATGCTAACTGGAGCTGCGTCGGTGATCACGCATCAGTTGTCTCTCAAAGGTAAGGCAGCAGCAGACGTTGCTGAAGTTGCAATAAATCACAATCCACTATGATATCCGCGATGCGGAAAATGCGGGCGGAATCGCGGAATGCAGTCATATAATGTAATTTACATAACGCCGGAATGTCACGGAATGTGTCAAGTTTGGATGAATTAATCAAAAGTAGGTCAGTACACTTAAATCGACTCGCGCTATGGACTAGTATCTATAAATATTAAGCCACAAAAACACTTTAAATATGAATCCTGCATGTTCTGCATCTCTGTTAATCAGGGGTCGACCGATATGTGTTTTTCAGGGCCGATGCCGATACCGATTATTGCAGATCAAGTAGACCGATAACCGATATTTTGAACCGATATACGTGTCTGGTGTAAAAATGAAAATTAATGCCAAAATTAATAATAACAAGAGCTCTGACAAAAAATAACGTTCTTTAACTGCTTTTAAACATGTATTTAATTCTAGAAACTGTTAATAACAACAACATTTCCGTTGGTTTTAATTTACAGTACAGTGCAAATGAATGCATAAAACATTAATTTAATTTATCTTTTAATCAAATGAGAGTTAGACTTTATTTTTGGCAAACAAATGAGTTTACTATTAAAATTAAAACATGGAAGAAATAGCGTATTGTGTGATTATTCTCAACAAAAGTTGTAATAATTGTTGTAGTTGTATTACGTATATTCTACTGCACCACAGTAATATATTCGGCTAAACCGAACTTATATTTTGACAGGTTGCCATGAGGACCTTTTAGGTTTCTTTAGCCTATGTATATATGATATGACGATCATTTTACTCAAATGAAACGGTCAAATGCTCATGAAGTGACTCTCCGAGCAGTTCTGGGGATGTTGTTCATGTATTTATGTCCTCATTTAGTGAGATGGCAGATGCTGAAAACACAGCGAGCATCACGCGCTTCAGTATGTATGTGTGCAGTAAATGAAACCGCACGTCTGTGTCATTCATTAACAGAGACACAGAACATGCAGGATTCATATTTAAATAGTGTTTTTGCGGCTTAATATTTATAGATACTAGTCCATAGCGCGAGTCGATTTAAGTGTACTGACCTACTTTTGATTAATTAATCCAAACTTCGACAAATTCCATGACATTCTGCGTTATACGGTAAATTCCATTATATGACTGCATTCCGCGATTCCGCCCGCATTTTCCGCATCGCGGACATCATAGGTTATATTGAGGTGTTTTGCAACTTCAGTGTAGTGGATTGTGATTTATTGCAACTTCAGCAACGTCTGCTGCTGCCTTACATTTGAGAGACAACTGATGTGTGATCACTGACGCAGCTCCAGTTAGCAAGTGCTTTCGGTGTGAGACTGCCTTCAGTTTCGGTGTTGATTGGTCGGACTCGTGACTCCCTACATATCAGATGAGCGGTGGGCGGAGATTGCTCTGAGTGTTACGGCCACAGAGTGTTGAGCTCAGACAGGCTGCATCGAGCCAAATAGTGCATTTAAAAATTTAAAAATTTCACCTGTATTATTTATTCACCAATAAATAATGTCACCTGTAAATAGTATGTTTGTTTGCATAATAATAATAAATATATATATTTTTTTAATTATCGGCAAATCTGTTTTGAAAATGGCCGATAATCGTAAAAATGCTTAATATCGGCGCCGATAATCGGTCGACCCCTAGCTACTACTACTCCATAGACTACCAATACATCGATTAGCAATGGATTATAAATATTTTTAATTATTATGAAAATACCAAAGATGGCTTGAATAACACAGCTAAACTATACATTGTCGTAGTCAAGTTTTTATTGTTTTTATTTTATCATTCAAAACGATATCTTCTGTTTACTCAGTTACAGCAATAGCAATGCCTGAGTTCGCTACTTCTGTGACTGGATCTGTGGATTTTCTGTGCAAGGGCGCTCTCTGGCATCCAGTATGAATGAAAAAGACATCATCCCCCGGTTTCACAGACAAGGCTTGAGCCTAGTCCTAAACTAAAATGTAACTCTTAGCTGTTTTAAATTAAATAAACCTGCACTGACTGATCCGAAAATATATCAGAGCCTTTGTTTTGTCTAAAAAAGATGCACACCTTTTTTACTAAGCATGTTTATAAAAATTAATTAAATGTCCTAATGAAACTATGGCCTAATCCTGGCTTAATCTAAGCTCTGTCTGTGAAACCGGGCCCATGTGTTTAGTGCTAATGGCCAATACAATTATTAATTGGTAATATTTATTTTCATAAGTATCGGTTCAGGCACCGTTTAGGCACCGGTACCGTTTTAAAAGTATCGATTTGGCACCGATATAAAAACGATAAGCAACCCTAAACGTTACAGTTCTGTCGATCTGGTTTCGTCTGTTAAAGTGAACCTTTTCGACATGTTTAAGTGTTGTTGCTCAGCAGTGGCATGGACATGATGTTGTCTGGGGGTTTGGCAAAAGGACGGTGGGCGGTGCTCAGAATGGGAACTGAAGGCGATGACAGTAGTTCTGACATTACATTTTTACAAAAGTCACAAGGGCTCGTGAAAAAGCACAGCTACTTTATGCAGGTTGTGTGCACTTTACTGTGGATTGACTGTTTTGAAACTTATATGGTAGTTACATATCCCCTAGACCTCTGTTATCATGAAAAAAGCCAGGACATTTCAGTTTAGACAATATGGGACCTTTAAATGTACAGCAATCGATATGCTAAAGAGATGCACCAAAATGCCTTATGCACTTACCTGCCACTGCCGCTGCTGCTGGTGCTGCTGACAGAATCAGAGCTGGAGGAACGACTGCGGGATCCTGAGCCACTGCGGGAGCGTGCAGGCCTTGCTGCTTGACTCGGCAGCCTCTGTGGTGATGGATTGTGTGATTGCGAAGAATGTGGTGAACGACTGCGACTGTGGTGGTATGTCCTTTCTCCTCGTCTGCCTCTTTCTTCTCTGTATAAATCCCGATGGACCACACTGGCGAGTGTGAAAGCTTCACGGGCACGGGGCTCATAGCGAGTCTCTGTAGTCTCAAAATGAGTAGGGCTCCGACTTCGTGAACCATAGAAGACAATGCCTCCCGGTGTTGAGCCGCCACTTCCTACTCCTGCAGCGCTGCTACTGCTTCCACCAGCACCACTGCTTCCTGCAACACTCCCTGCAACACCTACACTTGCCCCTGATGAGCTGCCTCCAATGCTGCCACTGGCAGAACTAGCACTCCCGCTAGCTCCACTGAGGGCCCGGTCCCTAGAGTCTCTGTAATAATCAGTCTCATAGTGACGTTGGCGATCGAAACTGCTGCTGTTGCTGCTGCTACGCTCATGGTGTCCATAGGCACTGTGATCGTAAGACCGCTCCCGAACCTCCGCAGCCCTGCATGACAAGGAAAGGGATGGAGGATGGAAAAGAACAATGGAAAGAATGAAATGAATGTTATTTTCATCCCTGACAGGCATACGAGTCAAGTGACATGCGTTGAAGAGTGATTTAAACTAAACATAGACTGCAAGTGCATGTTGGAAAGATGCTGTCTTAGACTGTCTTTTATTGTAGCATTCAATACAAATACTGATACCAGGTCAGGACAACTTGGACTTTTTTTGTTTATTCATTTGGGATTTTGTTTTTGCAATTTACTATTTTTGCATATTTGAAATCAAACTGAATCCATACTGAAAACAAAGGGGAAGAAAATAATGCATGACAAAAGTCATGCATGCCATGGTCAGTCACATTCCAAGTTACACAGGGTACAGAAAAAAAATATTCAGAAGATTCAAATGAATTTACAATGGCAATTTACAATTTTCTAGAATGAACTAAAATTCTAACTAAATTCTAACTAAAATGAAAATGTATGCATAAAACTAACGTTTTTGTTGTTGTCTTTTTAGTGAGAAATTGCAATTACATTTAGAGAAAACTTAGAGATGAACAATTAGATAGTTATTTTCTTCAGTATTACCCTGAATATAATAAAGCAAATATGTTTTTTTAATAAAAAATTCTAGACAACTTACTTCACTTGTATGATAGAATGCTTCTATGGTGCGTATTACTGCCTCATTTTGCGATTTAATTAACTAAAAGGAATGAGTTTTCATGAATACAATGAAGTCATTCTCAAAGAATAAAATCATAGCCACAGGTTATAAAAACTCATTAATTTGGAATAAAGGTCTTTTACAATAATAAGCTCCAACAAATTTTTTCTGGTCAAGCTGTAGAATAATAATTAATGTGGAGAGCGATTTGAAACCACGTTTTGTTTTGTTTTAAAGTAGGAACAAAATAAACCTAACAAAAAGGAATGAGTAAGGGACGCCATGACGTGCTAGACTCTATGCTAGCTTCACTTTAATAACCATTTTCAAACACTTGAAGACTTTCTGTTTCAATAGCCCTTTTCAAACTATTAAAGGTCCCATGAAATCAATCATTTTGGGTGTTAGTATCAATATGTTAGTCTTAATGATATCTGTATGCCAGTGTGCTCCAAAACAGTGAAAAAATATCTTTCAGAAGATATAAGCATTTAAAGCTTGCAGTTAGTCACTTCTGCTAAAACGGCTCAACAATGTTTTTCGACGTCACATCGTACTTCATCTTCTCATCAAACTTTCTGTCCATTCAAATGCTCTCTAGAACGTGAAGCGCCTGCCCCCTTCACTATAAATAGACGCTGAAGCTGTGGCTGAGATCGGTCACATGTTCAGTGTTAGTATTTCCTATACAGTGAATGGCATGTAGTGCACAATGTAGGCGATAGGCAATGATTCAGACTGGGGAAAATGAGGTCTGGTTTCGCGTTGTCATGCAAACCGCAGCACAGCTCACAGTCTAATCCGGACTTTGGCTCTGGTCCAGAGTAGAGAGCGACCGATATATCGGTTTACCGATATTTTTCCCGATATTTAAGCATTTTACCATAATCGGATATCGGTTTTGAAAAAACAAACGATAACTATTATTTTTTTTATTAGTCACATACACAATTATACAGAGTATAATAGCAGTGAAATGTGTTCTCTGTATTTGACCCATCCAAGTGCACACACACCTGGAGCAGTGGGCAGTGTTCACTCAGGAGAAGCTCCAACACGACCACCGCATGTAACTTTATACAAGATTCACTTGTTTGAAACATGCTAAATTATATTAACATTTACTATAGAACCATTATTTCGCCAATAAACATCTAAATAAATTAGTGGTGGTCATATCGGGCGTTAACGCGTTAACGTGAGACTCTTATCGGCGATAAAAAAATATCGCCGTTAATCTATTCTCAAAGTTGGGTTGGGAGCTGGGTCTATACTACGCAAGCTATGATGACTTTCACCCTGATATTTTAGCCGGATGTATACCTAGCGAATTGCACTGTAGGGGGCGAGAACGAGTCTTGAACTAGAGGCTCGCAGTCCGTGATGGACAGATTGTTAACGGCTGGTCTCTGTGGTAATACAATCGGGCAGGACATCCAAACGCTCACCTACCATTCATCAACCTCAAATATGGCTTTTCATCTGAAAGATGTATGTAGCAACTTTACATGGCCGCCTCAATATGATGTTAACCTATAGAAATGTGCGCTATTGAAGTGTTTGTGTGGAAGCTGCTTTGCTGCAAGACAGGCTCCGTGCGCCACTTGCTCTTAAAATCTCCATCATTTTTGGTCATACAGATAAAAGTAGCCTAATACATCTTTCGAATCTGTAAAGACTCTACGCTTATTTGTGTGCACTCAGAATAACAACGAAACGTTGCGCTTTTAAGCAAACAGGATGCGCTTTAGGTCTCATGTGAACTTGAGCGAGAAACTATGAAACTCCGTCTTTGAAAAATATATTTATAGAGAGTGAAATGTCTAAAAATCCAAATAGAAGAGCGTGTGTTAGCATGGATGATTTACATGAACACTGTTTATGCACTGTGCAACACTGTGCATAATAAGATGGCTTTCAGTTCAATATAATAACAAAAACGACATTTTGGTTTATTCAACTAATAAGGTGGGCACGCTTGTGATCTGTACTATATTTTTACTGTAATTGACCGTTATCGCAAAAACAAAAAACACGGAGTGGGAGGGAATAAGCTCATTCTTCCGGGAGTGGAACGGGATTTTTCTCCAGTTTTTTCTCCGTGGGATTGGGACGGAAGAGATTAAAGCCGCTAGATGCATTTTGGAAACAGGAGATGAGCCCCTGGTTCATCAGCGCCACCTGGCTTGAGAAACCCGCTCTCAAAGACTTCTACTTTTAGTCATTATTTGGGTAGCACACATTCTAGAATGACAAAAATATTTTAATAATTCTGATAAAACATGCCAGTTAAGAAATTTAATAAAATACGATGTTTTGTTTGTTAGGGTTAGGGTTCAATATTCCTGAGAATATTATTCAGTGAATTATTCTCCACTCTTTAGTCTATTAAACAGCTTATAAACCTAAAACTGTAGTTTAAAATGAAGTTGATATGACTCCTGCCCTTTATTTTCTCCATTTGAATACATTAGACATTCTTTTGCTTATTGTTAATATCAGTGTTGCTGATGATGCTTTTTATAAATAAAATGTTTATATTGTTGTAATTTGAAGATAACATTTTACATGAAAATGTTCATTTTCAACCGTTGTTTGTTGTTGTTAAGATGCCTGAAAGGAGGAAAAACCAAAGCGAAGAATGGACTTACTTCACTCTGTTGTTTATTTACTTTATAACAGTAAATAAATATTGGTTCTGCATATCGGTTATCGGGTACATAAACATACAAATAATCGGTATCGGTTATAAAAAAATCAATATCGGTCGATCACTAGTCCAGAGACGCAATCGCACGCAGCTGATCATATGCGTGAGTCGGCATATATTAAACTATTTTAAAACTACACAGCCTCAGCGTGATTATGATCAATGTTTTGTTTACTGAAAGTTTCATATTGAATCTAGGGGGTAATCTAGTACACTATGGCTGTCAAATGCGGCTTTACCGAGCTCAAGTACGGCTCTGGCTCGAGCAGATATAAACAAAACGCTATTGGCTATTTTAAAAAGAGGGCAGTGCTGCTCGATATTTTCTGACGTGTCTTCCTGTTTTAGTTGAAATTATGTCACCACACCACAATGCTGTGCGTTACAAAGCACTTCAGTGGACCTGTAAAACATAGCTGAAATCATTCCACAACCTACATATATGTTTAAATTGCTGAGGGAAAAAGCAGCAATTTTTATTAGTGCTGTCAAACGATTAATCGCATCTAAAATAAAGGTTTGTGTTTACATAATATATGTATATATCAAGTAGGGCTGAACGATTAATTGGTTTTGTGATAATATCGCAATATGAAAAAACGTGATTTTCCTACCGCAGAGGCTGCGATTACACTGTCATGTGACACGCGAGAGTAATGTGATGATGATCGTATGACATCTAAGTATGGCGAGAGAAAGCATAAGGAGACGTCTGCTCTCTTATAGCTCTCGCAGTACTTTTATGACACACACCGATCGGTCTAGCAATGCTGCTTCAAGTCAAACACATCTAAGCAGTCTTCAGAAGAAGCATCTATTTGGCACGCTATGTTGCCAAGTCCACAGTTTGCAACGGGTTGTTGTCGAGTCAGCGAGTCTTTCATAACATGCGGAATTGACACTCTACATGTAAACTATATCCTTTGTTGTACTTTCCTGTCAAAATAACAGAGTTCCTTTGGAATTCTTCAGCTTTTAAGAACTGCCGGGTTCTCCTGTAATGGGCGGAGCTAATGCGCAAACGGCAATCTCATTGGCCGGCGCTCACTTATTATTGTCCCTGTTTTGATTTCAGCAAATCAATTCGAGCGAACGCAGACTACGTGATTAATATTCATGAACCCAGCAGCTCAATAATCCTTAGTGCGATTTATTTGGTTATAGTAGTAAAATTCGTGGTAGTTTGGTTATTATCAGTATTATTTGTAGTTTTTTTTTTTTTATAGAAACACTAAATGACAAACAATATCTTAAGCACCACCACCAGTCCTAAGTTCAGACAACATGACATATGCATTCATACATGGTTATTCTAATTACTAAAGTTCTATCATCATATAATGCTTTAATTGAATGCTAAATTATAATATTATATCATAATGTTTGACTGACTGATGCTAAGTGAGATAACATAAACATACATATATATATATATATATATATATATATATATTAGTATATCAGATCATTAATATTAATCTGGTGAGTAAACAAACAAAAAATGACAAGCCAATGGAGATTCAATTTCCAAGGTGTCCATAAAGGGTTGATAATATTTACAATAATCAATTGAATTTGATAAATGTCCCTCACATTGTCCCACAGAAACATTAAAATAGTGTAGATTAGTGTACAATGTTTTATAATAATAATTGATTCAATTTAGTGACCATTTTATTAATTTAATACTGGGGCATCCAAGTTATTTGACATATTTGAACCTTTTTTTAAAGTAACAATAGTTACTTTCCCTGGTAATTAGTTTATTTTATAATGATGTAACTATTTGTGAGAAGTAACTAGTTATATAACTAATTACTTTTTACAGTAACATGCCCAACACTGCACACTATCCAATGATTTATTGCTCGTCTTTGTTGAATAATACAGACACAGCGTATAAAGATCTTAAAAAAACAACAACATTAAATCGCAATCACAATATTGGTAAAAAAAAAGAATATCGCAATTAGATTATTTTCCAAAATCTTTCAGCCCTAATATCAAGACACACACATACAGTATATATTTACATGTATATATTTATATAAATTATATCATAAATATTTAATATACAAACGTAAACATTTTCTTAAATATATACAAGCATGTGTGTGTATTTATATATACATAAATATGCACAGTACACACATATTATGTAAACAATTTTTTTATTTTGGATGCGATTAATCGTTTAACAGCAATAATTTTTATATTTGAAAAATGATATACTGAAGAGTTCTGCTAATTTTATAGAACACGTAAAAGTTTTAAATCAGTCAATCTACTTGCCGGTAGTCAATATCTTACAATGATAAATCTTTGGGTATTTAAACTCATACAAATTATCAAATTGCAAATAAAAATTCATTTACTTTTTCAAACTTGAATAATCTTAAGTGTGCAACAGAAAATATTAATAACCAATAGCCTAACCTAAGAGAGTATATTACAATATTACTACCACGGTTAAGAATTGTTCTTCGGCACAACAAGAAGCAGTGCACCTAAAGTCTGTTTAATCTTGCAACAGAGCAAACAACAGTAACATTTATTATTAATAATGATACAAATCTAAATAAACTAAGATTTCGCAAAGTTATACTGACCACTGCCCATTAGTAACTGTATGGTTGCCAAGCAACATAGCAGATTTACACATTAATATATTAGTTATTTATAATACAAGTAAATGCTGTCATTTTTAATAACTAAAAGGTTGAAATAATACCTGACAAATTCCATTAAAAGCTTAAAATGCAGTTTCTCCAGAATAAGTATTTGTTAGTCCTGACATTGAGTGATAGGGAGCATGTTGCAACAAATATGACCAAGTTAATTTAAATAAGTTTGGTTTCTATTAGAAAAAGATGCTTTGGTTTAGTGAAGCCAGCTGTGTAACTTGACTGTGATCAACCTTTACAGTACATATAGTCCACTCCTGTAATTTCCACAAGAACTGACAAACAGTGGTGACATTGCATCACAACACTCCACAGCTCATATGCCATCTCCTTCATTTTCATAGAGCTGTTATGTGTTTGGCTAGATTTGCTGTATTATTTAAAGTCATTTGAACCTTTTGTTTTCTTGATAAGCCTCAAACAATATTCAAATTATTCACATAGGTAAAGCAGAGAGGCAAAAAGCCAGGGAGTGTGAAAAAGAGTGAGAATCAGGAAAGGGACAGCAAAGTGAGGTAAAAATCTGCAAATGCCAACAAGCTACTAAAAACAGCCCGTTTAAGAGCTACATCTGTTAGTGGGAGATGGAAAAAGGACAGGGGATCAAACTAGGGGTTAGAGAACAGCTAAAATACACAGGGCAGAACATACCAACCTTTTCAGACAGCGGTAACTCGACCTACAATTCCAAATACAATTTAGGGAGACAGAACTTTGTGAGCAAAAAAAAAGGGGTTAAAAATGTAGAATGTCAAAATGGAAAGGAAAAAAACTGAAGTAATCCTTATCTTTTGGGATCCAACTTAATAGTTTGGCCAAAAATAATCCATGCATCTTAAAAAAATAAGTCAATATCAAAATGGGAAAAGCATCTGGAGGTAAAAATCAGGAGGTAGAATGTCCAACTCAGTTCAGTGCAAAAAATCCCCATCAGATCAAAAACAGGCTGGAGAAAGAAGTCCAAAAATATAGATCCATAATGTTGTTCTTCATACAGCATTACTTGTGTTCTTTATTTTCATTAGTCCTTTGAAGTGAAATGTCTCTGTAAATATTTAAAAATATATTTTTTTCTGCATGATGCCGTTGTCCTTTTAAATCCCACTTCAGTGCATTTAAAAAAATGATTCAGTTATTTGGAATCTTAGCCCACCACCTCCTTACAGCTGAAAACAGTTAATTTATCTGATATCCCAACAGAACAAGGTAGGTACCAATGTTCTAATCGCTGTGAATGGTAATAATCCAAGTCATCGCTGAAAAAATTGGCATTTGATCAATGTTTTACAAATCCCAGTGGAATCTTCATTGATGTTTGGAAAAAGATATAAATAATCCATTGGCTTTGGAAAGGTCCATTAAGAGAAACCGACTTTCTTCTTAATTGTAATGTATCCATCGTCTGCTGTAGTTCCAGATCCATTATGGGGCTTTGTAATAATCCAGTGGCATATTTCACATCCAAACCGAGATGTCTTAAGCCCCAAAATAGTAATACCTCCATGCCTTTATTGTGTGGATCCAAAAAACAGTTCTTTCTTCAGTATATTAGACCAAATGCTACTTTAAAACCATTTTTTTTCTTTGAGATTTAGAAGAAAAAAAAGCAAAAATGATTTTAAATGGTCTAGAAATAAGTAATGAATAAATAAAGAGATTTGCTCACTGTTTTTCTGTCACATTCTACCATGTTGATCAATGGCAGAAGTCTCCCATGTAATTAAAAGGCAAACCCTAACACCACAAATAATCCCGAAAAAAAGAGAAAAGAAACTGTAGTAATAGAATATCCTTGTCATTGGGTAGTATTAATCCAGTGTGATTAAGAATCCAGAGAATACCATCCAGAGCGCTCCAGATCATGGAATGGAAAGAACTGATCCTAAACCACCCATTTCAATAATCCAATTACCAATAAATGGGTCTTAATTGATCAACACTGTAATTGTGTTACAATAACAGAACAAAAACACATGTAACCAATTAATCCACCTTGGTGCGGTACAGTACTCCAGAATAGGGCAATTCCAGGTAAGGCCGCGGTCACGGATTTGCTCTCGCTTCCAGAAATCCTGGAATATTTTGATATCCGAAACATGCCCTGGATTCTCTTTGCAGCGATATCCAACTCTGAGAGAATCCCTATGCAGAGGCACGCTAATCTCTACATAATGATAATGAATTTTGGTGCATGTTCACAATGCTTTGACAAACTTCAAAACTGGTTTGCTTTACACGGTGAGCGATGACAGACCTCAACCATCAAAGCGTGATGCCCAAATGAATACCCTCCAGTGTGTTCTCTTAATTTCCCTCGTCACCCGCCCCAAAACAATAAATCATCCCAATTAATGACGGAAATAACTGGGAGGGAGAGATGAGTTACAAGAAACGAATGGTCTCCCTGCCTTCAGAAAAACTATGTCCACTTACCCGTCTAGTCTGCGTTCAAAGCGTCCCTCTCTGCTGTGGAGTGACACAGGGGGCACATACACAGGGCCCCCTGCCCCCCTTGTGAACCCTGAAACATCCCGCCCACGAGTGGCTATGGACAGGCTATCATCCAGGCCTCGAGCTGCACTGGGAATAGTTCCTGGCTCATTGTAATCGGTGCGTAGGTCCCTGTCTCCCATCTTGTTGATAGAATTATGAGCTTTCTGAGCACTCTTAATGTCCACAAAATCCACAAAAGCTGCCACTCCACCCTCCGATCCACGTTTCGGGAGCACCTTGACACTCTCCACACGTCCATACCTAAAAAAAAAAGCAAAAAATAGCAGAAAAGGTAATTAATTGTAGCCAACGCAAATGCATTGCATGATACTTGCAATCAATTATGCTGATATAAATAACCATCATAAACATTGCCAATCCGCAAAGGGCAGATTAGATGGTGAAAAAGCCTAAGTGAAAACAAACCTGCATGCCAGTCATTTGTGCAATATGTAAATAAGGCTATTCAAATAAAAAACAGCCTGCCTTCTGCATCATCACGCAAAAATGTACCATGTATGAGTAGCATCAACCATATGCCAGTAATATCTTCTTTCATTTGAATACATCCAATGGTTATGACAAGAAAACCAATATCAGATTTAGTTGGCCTATTTCTGGAGCACCACAGAACTGCAAAATAGCATCTTGCTGCACAATATATGCGAATGCCAGAATTCAGTCAAATGTCATAATTCTGTCCAACCATTCAGGCTTGAAACGCAATTATGTGTTGATCTGCTTTATTTACCTCTTCTGTACGTATAATAAACATTCATTACTTTTTACTGCACAATTTTTGAAATATGGTGCTTGTATAAGCCTTGTGTAAATATACTATTCATTAATTTGCTGTCAATCATCAAACAAATAAACAAAACAGGTGTGCATGGGGGTTAAAACAACACTTGGTAAGCAAAATATGAAAATGTGTAATAAACAATAGGCATTCAAATGGGTGTTCTAGGTGAGCAGCTGTCTGACACACCAGTTCTCACACTCACTACACAATCTCCGTCGCCATTTTACAAACCTATTCACACTGCTTATTCATTCTCGCGTCCCCCATCTTCAATAAGTACCTCAGCCACACTGACCTGAGCTTTGACAGACACCTTACACAAATCACTTCGGGGTACATAAATATTTTAATATCTGTATTTATTTCCTGTATACAGCACACAACTATTTCGCCTTTAATATTCTAATTTAGTTCCCATTCAAGGGGCGACCTTTATTACCACAATTCAAATCTAAATAGACAACAAAAGCCTGCCGTTGAGACAACAAAGCGGTTGGTCAAAAATTAATAAATTATTTTCACAAATCTTATATGTAGGTTCTCTCATACTAGTGCCTGCCTCCCTGTGTGCTCGACTCGCCAAGTAATATCTAGCTATGCATTGTTATGTTACACATCTCCAGCAATACAACCAAACAAAAATAACATTATGATGAGTTCGATCACACCTGCATTTTTCAAAGACTATGTCGGTGTGTTTTGATTGTATTTTAGCAAATATGTGACTGACAGACTATATGCATACGTGTTATACAGCCTTTAGTCAAGTCAATACTGTATGTATAGAGCTTCTTACTCTAACGTACGTTGTTGTAAGGGGATTTACAGAAAAACATGACGTTAATGTTTATAATAACTTCGTCGCATAGAGCTGGGCGATAATATAAGTTAGTTAAAATTTTGCGACGATATAAACAATCATCTAGTTTAGACTTCAGATGTAACGTTAGTTTCGCTTTACGTGACTATCCTGTATGTTTGCAGTAAAAGCTTGGTATATTTAGATATCCAACCTTTTATAGATGTATGCGATAATACATGTGGGACAATATAAACAATCAAGCAACCAACTTTAAAGTCAGATGTATTGGTGTAATGCACGATATTGCGATGTCACAACTGAGGGAGCAATCTCGCCACGCTGTTTCAGATAAAGACAGATTCGCACCATTTAAAGTTCAACAAACCGTGTTATTCAGATTTACTTACACCTTCCACCCAAAGCCACGTTGTAACTTGTAAAAACGATAGGCTGCCTCGCATTACCAGAATCCATACAGGTGAGAAATTAACATTAACACCCCCGGGTATTTGGGTGGTTTTTGACGCTAACGTTAGATGCTTTTTAATACTAAATATAGTGCCTTGCTGCCATACTAAACAGCCCAATGAGCCCATGTATGCGAGTATATTGACCTCACAACCATACACAAACTTCTGGCTGACAATTTAACGTAAACGTCCTATTGGTGCAATAATGGGAACCGTTGAAACATGTTCATAGACTGACACAAATTATAATTTGCAGGTTGGCGCTGAATATTTTCGAACAGAAACTCGTCTTGAAAGTATCCCCACACTGCTATTGTTCGACTTCTCCTAAAAGCAGCCACGGTCACCGCTCGCCAGAAATTCATGACATCTGAGCCGAGCTCAAAACAACACCCACTGTAATGCTTTTAGTAGTACAGACAGCATTTAGCCCATTCAGCTCGCTCGCAGTCTTTCTTCAACCACCAAAGCAGCGTGACTACCTTTTTTTTGGTTGCAATTTAACACAAGTTGAAGCCAGCAGTAGTAAAGCAGCTACAAGTAACGCGCTTATATTCGACCCGCCGTGCTAATGAGCAACGACTGCGACTCTCGAAAGCTAACTCACTAGCCAGCGTACGTTAAGTGAGCAAAACAAGCCAACTCAATAGCAGCGTTGCTGCGAAAGTTGTGGCACACGTTTAAGGTAACGTTACCGGTGCGCTGCTTTTGTTTTCCCCCAAACACTTGAACGAAGCACATTGCTGGATGTTGTCTCGCTCTCAGCAAATCGTCACTTACCGTTTGAAGTGCTCGATAATTTTTTCCTCTCGTACGTTTTCTGGTAAATTCCCCACCCATAAATGTCTGGTTTCCCGGACCATACTGCGTTTGGGTGTCCCCCGATCATACAGAAGATTTTACTGCGTTAAATCCGGCTGAATTTGTTGCAGTGGGCGAGTAGTTCCTCTGACTCGACACTACGCTTGGACCCGCTTGCACTTGAAAGCTGTGTTGACTACGAAAGCCTCAACCTTGCTGTCGAGGAGCGCGCTCCGGTTCATGACGAGATCGCGCATATGCAATGAGCACTCGCAATACCACATGGATCAAATTATCGGACATGGCATGTTTTATTGTAAATCACTTTTAAGTGTTACAATGTGCAAATACGTTGGATTAATGCCCTGGTTTAGGTTGCAAGGTAAAAGTCCGACTTGGTTGCCTTTGCTTTAGTATGACATTTGGCAGCCTGTTTGTAGAACAGGACTTTAAAAATGCAAGTTAATCATAATCTTGGGGTGTCAAATTTATGAGACGTGTGGTTTACCGCATACTCGTTATTCATGAGTCAGTGGCAGGACGGCGTTGACAGCTTCAGTACTTTGTATACGTTTGCAAATCCATTTATTTTCCCAAAATCCAGGTGGGAACGATCTGTTTTATATACGACTCACAAGTCAAAACAAAAGACATGACGAGATCCTCTGTACTCGGGTGAACTAGTGCATTTAGTACAGCAATAATTTAGTCAACTGGATGATTCTCCCTAATGGTAGTTCGGTCTGTATTTGTGGGAGATTAGTGGACGGACATCTCCCAGTTTTCACTGTAACGACAAGAACGATGTCTTTAACATGATTAATTCATTGAGAAGACAAGCATCGCGAATGTAAGCTTAATAATTAACGACAGTACAGCCTGTTAACAATTAGTATCCAAGTGTCCAAAATGTAAATAAAGGCGATGATTAATCACTAGCTTATTGTGGGAATTAAATGCTGCCTTGAAGAAACACCCAAGATAATGCCCAATCATGTAACGAATTCTTTATTAAAACAAACATTTGTTTTCCAACTATGCACGAGGCGTGTGATTTGTTTCACACGCATGCGCTAGAATGCGGCAAAACAGGGACCGCAATGGATGAATCGCGCGTGCGCTTTCACGCCCACAGAGTTTTGACAAAGAGCGATCACACACACAAACCCGCTGGGTAGCAGAACATTCTGGAACTCGTACTGCTGAGGTGGAGCAGTTTGTCAAGCTGGATCTTGAGCAAGCCACATCTTCAGATTCAGTCTTGAGCTTTTACTGGAATTGCACGGACTTTCTGGATCTGTCTATATCTTTAATATTTATGGAATATAACTAATAAAATGTAATTCTTTGACAGTTCTTTTGGGATTGGATTTAGGATTGGTTGCACGTTGGATGTACAAAAAACGCACTTTAGGCCTAAACAATGTTGTATGTTATACAATAAACGAATCCCCTGGATACTTGGACGACAATTGTTCGTTTGTTCTTGCTCTTAAACACAAGACGGTGTGGCAAACTTCTAAGGACGTGACGACATTAAATGCTTTACCAAATTGATTGGAATAATTGTAGATCTAGTGTATTTATCCGACAGGTGAAACGACTGGATTGTAAACAAAAAAGCGACAGAATGTGGAATGCGTTTGAGAGAAATGTTTTGTCCTTGTATGTTTGAGCCCTTTAAAACGTCCTGGAACAACCTCACAGTGGAGAATTAAACACGTTCTGATTGCATTCCAGAGCGATTTACGCGTCACAAGCTCGATGTTCTTGAATGTCCAGTTGTTATTTTTGGCGCCAGTTATCGAACGAATGTTCTTTAAAATATGACGCCATTTTGAGCATAACCTAGTGTAGACAAAACCCAGCACAACAAAAGAAATGACAGCGCCGCGGCCATTTTGTTTCCAGTGGAGCTATTTAGGGGTTCAGGTTTACTTTAACTTCTTTAGCGCCTGGCTGCTTCAAATTAATTGACATAACTTAATTGTTACAGGGCTAAAAAAAATGTTAAAAGACTAGACGTAAGTATTTAGTGAGTGTAATGTCTAGTTTAACTGTTTTTGTTGTGTTAGTTGTCTTTATTATAATGCCTGGGTGACCCAGGCCAAATTTGTTACTGTTCCTATCCAAGTCATAGATAATCAAAATGAATATTGGTTGCTAAATAAATAGGCCTATAGGTGTAGAGGAAATGTAATTCACCATATACATAAAGATATTGAATATCTATTTATTATTATGGAAGGCATATGTATTTTTTCATGCAGTACTAAAAGGTAAGAGACTAAATCAGCGTGAAATATTTAGTAATTGAAAGGCACATTTATCTTAAATACTTAAATGTAGATAGCTACTTTTTCAGACAAACCACAGACCCTCATGGGATTGTGTTTACAACCTAGATTGTATTTTGCAGAGAGTATTTTGTGTGTGTGTGTGTGTGTATATATATATATATACATAAATATAGGTCAAATTTGTTTTCATCCAAGCCTAATCCAGTTTCCTTTCGAAATTCCTTAGTTCTCCCCGATTTCCAGGTCTTTTTAATGGGCCTTTAGGCACATGGGTGACATGCTGTGAAAAGACAGTATGTTATTACATTTTATGCACAAAATAGTGTCTATTGAATGCCTTGGGATCAGATGAAGAGATAAGCAAATGCAATCAATTATTAGTTCAAACCTGATATATGGCTTCCAAAAGGTCTTGAGAAGGAAACAGGCATGCAGCTTCACCAGTGAAGCAGATTAGAACATGGAGTACATCTGACCAGCTGCCCACTGTAATCAGTAACACAAAAAGCCCACCCAGTCGCACAACAACTGTATTGAGAATCTGCTGGCCAGGCGGATGATGTCGGTCCTCTGAAAGATTGATTACTCATAATTAGACTCAAATGATGGCCAGTTTTGCCATTAAATGTACAATACTGTTCAGATGTCAGGGTGAGTAAGTTAGATTTGTATTCTTGTGTGGTTGTTGTCTTTTAATAAATTAATACTTATATTCAGCAAGGGTGGATTAATCAGTTTAAGTTATACAATAATCAACATATCAATTATATAATTTCAAATAAATCCTGCGCTTTTAAATTCCAGTGAATAGAACTATATTTAAACCATTACATGTAGCCATTTGATTGTCTTACCATTCATGTACACAACCAGCAGAGTGTAGCAGATTGTGAGTGGGGTCCAAAATCTCAGCGCCTCAGTGGTTGATAGAAAGTGTTGGTTTATGTTTGATATAGCAGAAATTCCAGATACACTAAAAGTTATAATTAGAGCACTGCAGAGCCAGGTTAATATGGAACCGCTAGTGGTTAATAGTCCAATGCAAAGTCCACAATAGCGCTGTGTACTATGTATTGGATACATTGTATTTACATGTCGCCATACACTGCTGCACCGGCTTGCCAAGAACCAGCTCAGTCCAACTGCAAGGAGCAGGCTTAGCCAGCCTTGCGGTGCCCCCTCATGGAGGAAATTAAGGCTGCAGGTTAATGCGCAGCCCAAGGAGAACTGGCACTGGACAAGAAGCAGTAACAATGGGTCAATTATTGAGTCCTAAACAACAAGAAACAGAACAATTTATCTAGAATGATACTGAGTTGTCAGGCACAAATGTATTGAATGTCACAAAAAATATGCTCATACTGATCCTCCTGTGATCCTTGCTGAAATGGCTCTAAGAGAGAACTCTAGGACTACTAGTGATGCAACGCGAGACCCCACAACTGAAAGAACCACTGTTAGGACCCAGAACTGAATTCTTTCTGTTAGTCCACCATTTAATCTGTTCCGTCGTTTAATGTCTGTTTCAGGATCTGCGATACTTAAAAGAACAGACAAGTGAAATGTACAAAACATCAACACAAAAACTTGTATCTTATCATAAATATTACACAGATTATATAAAATATTTATAATCTTCAGCCATACAACATGGGTTAAACAATATAGCACATCAATTTTACCTCTGTGCCTCAACAAACAAGTACATTTTTAAAAGGTTACGAAGAACCCAGATTCCGCAAGCACCCACAAGCCCTGGGATTAACATAAAACACAAGATTATACATATATATATAGAGAGAGAGAGCAAGATTATACCAAAAGATCAATCTATATTTATAATAAATAATCTTGTTATTAAAATGATGTCAGTAAATTAACTCCTTTATTATTGAATATCTGTGACAGAATGTTCTTTTCATGACTCACCTTGTAAAACACTATGTAAAGGAATAGCACTTGGTGTTAGCCAAATAGGAACACTTGGCAGAAACCGGGAAATGAAGGACAACATGCCTATGTAAGTGAGAAATTGTTTAATGCACCAATGATTTGTTAATATAGATACTACTCAAATTGGCCACACAGTCACACACACACACAAAACTAAATCTTAACAAATCAAAATCATCAATATTACTGACCTTATTTTGTTATTTTCAGTTGCGTTGTTTGCGATCATCAATCACGTATAACCTTTATCAAGTGCAGATATGAGAGTTGGAGGTTTGGTAGCAAAGTCTCAAAGGTCACTTATGCCTTGATCAGTTTTTACAACTGTATATGGTTTATTTCTCTACAGCCACGAAGTTGTAATATTAATGTCTTACCATAATTATTTCTGAGGCCTGTTCCTGATTCAAAATTGTACTAATATTAGATTAAAACAACAACAACAATTTCAGCCCTCTGCTGGCGATTGTTTTCATTTCCGTGTTCCAGATTTTATGAGGGGACTTGAACTTTAAACTGCATTCAAGAGCTTTGAACAGACAACAGCTACCACCCATCCAGAGTAGTACATTAATATTACTGTTTGTTGCCCTACAATGTACTTTATGAGGAAAAATAGAAACATATATGGGATTACATAGTTAATAATTTATTGAGGAAATTGTAATTGTTTTCTGGTATTTATTACAGTAAACTGTAAATATTGTGTAAAAATGTCTATTATTCACAAGCGAATATATATCTATATATTTTGTATTATTATATATTTTTTATGCCGGTGGTGGTAGTGTCATGGATTGGATCCGTAATCGCTGCTTTCTAGTAGTGTATAACAAGCAAAAAATGTAACTTCATCATTCATTCATTCTAACACATCTCTTCCATCTTTATTTGACCCTCTAACTCTAGCACTCTCTATTCTAAATGTATTGTATCTAATCTGTCTTCTTTAAAAAAAAAACACACACAAACATTTGACCCTCTATCAATTTATTCTCTAACTAGCTTTTCTTGTAAAACTAACACTAAGTTTAATTTGTCTATATTTTACATACTAATTTTCTTAAAAAAAAAAAAAATCCTTCCTACGTGTACTGCGTTAAGCTAACCAGGACTTGTAATGGCACTTGCACGTTATTGCTCTTTTGTTGGTTTTGATTGCTTCTATAATGTCCTCATTTGTAAGTCGCTTTGGATAAAAGCGTCTGCTAAATGACTAAATAAATAAATGTCCAGCAGGGTCTACCACAAACACCTGGCTGGAAGCTGCATGGCGATAATGTGCAAGGGAAATAAAGATGGAACTAGAATGAAATCACAGAAGTGTTTAAAATACTTAAATTCTAAGGTAAAACTTAAATACTTATAATTGAAAGTGAAAGTTAAAATTATGAAAGGATGGATTCATTCATTTAACTACTCTTGTGTGTGGTGCAGACAGTAAAAACATAAGGTCTTGGATGGGTTTGTTTATCTTTGAATTTTGATGTATGGTTTTTTAATAGTCTTAGCTCATCTGAACATTGATTCGATGTTTGTTTGTTTTTTCAAGCAAAGATAATTATTTTCTGTAGTGTATATAATGGTGTCTCGTGTATATATAAATGTATTTACCAGAAATGCCCAATGGTTCCCATTGACATTCAGGAAATAAATCATTGGATCATAGTCATCAAAGCCCACCTAAAATGTAAAAAAAATACAAATACCAAACATGTGGTTGTGTAACTATATTTATTGAACTTAAAGATAATTTTACGTTTGAGAGGCTATTTCTCCAGACTTGATCTCTTTCATCATGAACTACAACACCCGCAGTGTAGCGGTCAAGTATGTAAATCTTATTTCCCTGTTCACTGTTGTTCACCAACACTTGAAAATAGCATTGGATTGTCTAAGAACAAAAGGTCAAACATAAATCATAGTTCACTCATCTACTGTTTATTGTCAACAATGGCTTAACATTGTAATCTTCATAAAATATTTTATAATAATCTATTTTTACAGAATATTTTTCGGTAGTCTTAAGACCAAAGCATTACACAAAAAGTATTTTTTTTCTTACCTCCTCCACCAGCCATTTATGTGGCTGGAGTGTTTTCAGCTCTGAATGATGCAGGGTACAATACCTTTTTTTGACTGCAATGACTCAAAGAGCTCTCAAAGAGCTTGGATCTGCAAAGGGATATTTAAAAATAATCTCAATGGTGGTTTGAGTTCATGTAAACAATGACATGATTGGGATTTACAAAATACCTGGGCTGGCGTGTCCTTTGAATGATCCTCAGATGATTGTTTTGTCCTGCATTTTTTTTATTGTGGCACTGCTTCTGGTGGATCAAAATACTTAAGAGCGATGTTTTGCAGGTCTTTCAGATCTTCGTCCCATTGCTCCTCTTCCTGATCAATTGTCTTTTGCTTTGGAGGTGCATCTTGAGACAGGCTATCCATGTTATACATCATCCAATGTTGTTTGTACCTTCCTTGCCGAAAGTTGAATTTTTTTTAGATTAAATCTGCAGGTCGCAGGAACCTCTTTCTTTGTAGTATGTGATTCTTCATGATTGAGAACCACTGTTCTACATGACAATTTGTTTCTCGTGTTTTTGATAACATCATCATGGAGTCTTTTGCTTTTCCTGACTTCACTAGATATAACTTTTAAGACATCCATTGTAAGGCATTTGGAAATGTTGCCTGCCAAAATGTCATCTGGTGGTCTGTTTTTCAAGTACTCGTAGTAGTGCTGGCTTACTCCATTTGCTATTGCTGCTGCAATTTTTCCTCTTTTGGTGAATTTGGCATTTCTGAATTTAAATTATTCATCCTTGTGGGTCACATCACCAAATCACACAACATGGACATCAATACTATTCTGGAATGGTTTGGACAGCAAGTGCCCTGAAATAAGGTGCCCTTTATTTTCCGTCTTTTCCTACATTTTACATGCTGATATTTGAATGAAAGCATACAGCAAGGACAGCAAGCCCTGTCCAGGGCTTTTTTTAACTGGGTTGAGCCTGCATGTGGCTTTATTTTTTCCAGGTTCTTGTTTTTATGGTCACTTCAAATTTCTTTGGACCTGGTCTTGTTTTCCAGATTTCATTCCTTCTTTCCTTAGTTTCATTGTGCCTTTCAGTCACCTCAAATATTTCCTCAGCTTTCTCAAAATGTTCCCTATCTTAAAAACAAAGTTTTGGTCAATCATTTACAGCATTTTCAAAACATGGCCTCAAAACCTATAACAGCAGCATGTTTCTTTATTTCAGTATGCTGATTATTAGATGCTCAGCAGCAGTGTATCAGAGCTTGTCCACCAAAACCAAACATATGTCCATTCAATGCCATGTTAATATATGCTGCTTAAGTTTATTCAAAAAGTTATTATGAGTGACATGAGTGTGTGTGTTTATACAAATAGTGTATGTATTGTGTGTATACACTGCAAAGATAGTAGGTGCTGGGAAACAGGAGAGCTATATTCAGTATGTGTGTGTGTGTGTGTATACTATACAGGTTTATATATCCCGGTGGGGACTTAAACCTGAATACACACAGACTCATGGGGACACGTGTCATGGTGGGGACCTAAATTGAGGTCCCCATGGGTACAAAAGCTTCTGTATAAATCATACAGAATGATGCTAGCTTTTTTGAGAAAGTAAAAATGCAGAAAGTTTCCTGTAAGGGGTAGGTTTAGGTTAGGTGTAGAGCGATAGAAAATATGGTTTGTACTAGGGCTGGGCGATATGGCCCAAAAAATGATCACGATAATTATTTTCATATCAGTCGATATCGATAATTATCACGATAAATGTCAAATCTTTATTTCTTTCAAGTTTAAAGCCAGATTTTTGCTCCAAAGTGAACGTTTTACAAACCAGACCATTAATTTTCCTTAACACAATAATTATCTAAATAGATATGTATTTCTTAGTTTCTTAGTTTCTGCATGTTCTAATGAGTTGATATTGTTTCAAAATCAAGAAACCGGTTTGGGTTGTCTCATAATATGAATGATAATAATATCACTTTTTTGACTCTTAGAAATACACATTTGATCGTAGCTTGAGTTAGGATGCAGTTACATTTTTGTTCATTATCAAAATCAGTAACATCTTTACATCAGTAACATCTGTAGCAACCTCAGTTTTATATGGTATAATGTATTCTGACCAAGTTTGTATTTTTATTAAGCATTGGTCTCCTATAGTAGCATACATTTAAATAATGATAAACAGTTAAAACCACACATATAGCACCTCAATAACATGGTCAAAATATAACTAAATGGTTTTTAAGTAGTCTATTAGAAAGACAGTCTAAAACCATTCATTATAATGTACACATGCTATAGCTGCCTTCACCACACATACTTACTATAAATGTGAATATCCCACATTTCTGCCACAATACCATAGTGCAGTGAATGTTACTACAGTAAATCCATGGTAAATAATGGCGATGTGCATATTGAAAAGCCTTCTGACTGTCTCGTTGCACAGTGTTTCTCATGTTCGGCTTGTGTTCTCACATTAGGCGTGTTCGAGTGTATGACATCAAAGTACCGCGAGAGTGATAAGAGCAGATTAAACCTATGCTTTCGAATGGCTCTCGCGGTACTTTGATATCTTACACTGACCATTCTGTGCAGCGCTGCTTTAAGTCGAACGCGCCTACTGACTGGATCTCACAGCACTGCTTAGTGATCACGTGACCGAGTAAACGCATCTGATCTCGTGAGCTCGTGCCGCGCGGCAGTTTGAACTGTGATCCCAGCGGATAAACGGTCTGTGTGGCTCGATTCAAATGAGTCACGTGGTTTCGTTCCGCTTTTGGCGCATAAACATTATATCGAATATTTTTCGAACTTTTCATATCGTTTTAGAGGAAAATTATATCGCGATAATTATCGTTATCGAATTATCGCCCAGCCCTAGTTTGTACAGTATAAAACCATTACACCTATGGAATGTCCCCACAATTCACAGAAACAAACGTGTGTGTACTGTGTATGTGTGTACTGTATGTACCATGGATCAGCCAGGCTCATTCACCTCCCAATCATAACGCACTCATTCACCTGAGTATTAATCACACACACCTGCACGTCATCAGCACCCTCATCAGTCAGCATTCACACCTCACACCAAGTCATTGTCCGATCTTGTTTAGCTCAAAATGGACTGATGCTATTACAGCCAGTTACCTTCTTACCTTCTGTCTCATCTCCAGTGTGTTCCTCCCAGCTCTACTCCATCATCTTGTGTTCCCTAATGATGGAGAGGCGAAGCTAAGCGTTCTGAACCAGTGAAGCTTTCAACCCAATTGTATCGGGAAAAGGTTCATTACTCAAAGCTTTTTTAGACTGTTCATGCTGTGGCCGTCTTGTGGTCTTAAATGAGCAACACCTTCCAAAGTGCTGTGATTCATTAAAGCTTTTGGTTTCACATCTGGTTCTACTACTGATTCCTTGTTTAAATTTGTATAAAAATAAAGGCCATTGTTAAAGTCATTAATTTGTGTCGGTGTACTGCCACAAAATTAATTCAAATTAATCAAACATAAACTCATGAATTAAATCTGTGATCTGTCAATGTTAACTCTGCCTCAGTCCTATTGTCTCCTTTAAAATGTAATTATTATAATCTTAATAAGTGACTGAGGATTTCAAATGTCTGACAGTAATCAGTATTGAGCACTACTGTAAGGTTAACCCTGCCTGCTTTACATGTTTGCCAATGATTTACAGTTGAAAACATTAGAAATTAAAAGTAGTAATTAAAAAGTATTAAAATGTAATCAGTTACATTACTTTAATAAAGTAATTGAAAAGTTACACTAGTTATTACAATTTAAATAGGGTAACTTGTAATCTGTAACCTATGACATTTCAAAAGTAACCTTCCCAAAACTGAATAATGAACATAGCAGTAGTCATTACTCCAGTCATCTGAGCTGCTGAAGAGGATTACCTTGGGTTTTTGAAGGGAATACGCCCTTGATCTAACTAAATGCATCTATGTTTGCGCAAATCATTCGTGATCCAGCTTCATCTACAGAAGTGAGTACAATTTTTTGGGGGTATTAATCTTTGCAAATCGCCTTCCCTAATAATGTGCTAATTAGCTAGTTTCATGATAAATGCGGCTAAAGTAAACAGTCCCTTAGTAAGTGCTTGGAAGAGAGGGGCGAAGTCAGCAGATCTCTTTCTCATTTAAAGGAGACACATTACGGCTTGCATTGAAAGAGCTGTTTTTGGCAGACTAAAATTATTGTTTTTTACACTACCAATGAAAAATTTTAACCAAACGATGTTACAAACTTTTCATTAAGACCCTAAAGAATAATATCAACTTGTAGAAAATGGGCATTATATGACACCTTCAAGGCTGGAATACACTACACGATTTTTGCACCGATTTTCCACAGATTTACATTCTGGAGAAGTTGATGCTAGTTGCCAAAGATCAGAGCCAGTCTGCAGATTTGAGTTGACTGATTCAATGGAAAATAGGTTAACTTAACTTAAAGTGACAACAATCAGTTAATATTTAAAGTCTATTCATGAAGTATTTACATAGATGTTCAATGTGGAAAAGCTTAAAGAGCACACCACGCTTAAAGGGGTCCTATTATGCTTTTTCACTTTTTTAATTTTAGTCAGTGTGTATCTTTGGGCATAAAACGATCTACAAAGTTACAAATCTCAAAGTCTACTCCAAACGGTGATGTTTTAATTTTTTAAATTCCTTTTCAAGAACTATAACGAACGGCTCGTTTGGACTACAAAGTTGTTTTCCTGTATTTGTGACATCACAAATTTTAAATCCCACCTACAGAAATTTGAATGGTTGGCAGGTGGGGAAAATGCTTGGTTGTTTTTATATCACTGTATTTCTGAAGAACACCGACTGTTTTCAGAAAATGTTGGTTGTCATTTTAATTTCATCTTGCATATAATGTCTGATAAAGCAGCGTTTGTGAGCGGAGCTCTGTTTTGTATACAGCGTTACCGGGGAAACCTCGAGCTCTCCCGCTCCAACAGCGCCTCCTGCTGGCAGAGAATTGATCTGCATATATAGACGGTTTCATCAGGCGCACGCGCCCGGACCGAGGTTATCTTCCGGTCTGTGTTACAGTATATTGGGCTGGTTAGTGGCGCTGGCTACAAACGCAGTTAAAGTGATTAGTAATGAAGTTGGGCTAAGGTTGTTGTGCTGTGGGATGTGTTTCACATACATACATACATACATACATTTATTTATTTGTGGTGACCTATCACAATATCAAAACTTTTCCAAAAGGCTTTGTTGAATAAACATGAGCACGTAATGCACGTTTAAAAATCAAAACAAGGCGTAGGTGATTTTATATCACTGTATTTCTGAAGGAACACTGTCTTTAGAAAATGTTTGATGTCATTTTAATTTAATCTTGCATGTTATATGTCTGATAAAGCAGCGCTTGTAAGCTTAGTTTACAGCCGTTACCGGGCGCATACCTCTAACGTTAACGTTATTTCTCCCGCTTTTAAGCGTCAGGTGGCAGAGAGTGAATTAGCATTTTTAATAAGTCCGTCCAAGTGGTTATTGCTGCATCTCAGTCCGTCTGATTTATGAAGCAAACATATTTTGCTTGTTATAAAAAATTAATCTACTCCAGAGGGACTTAGCTGTTGTTATTGATTCTATTTGGATGTCTACCGGAAGTTAAGTTAGGGCCACAAACGCAGTAGAGTTTGTTTATGTTGTTGCCGTTGAAACCGTCTATATGCCGCCACATATAGTGCAAGTCTGTGGGACTACGTTATAAATCAATTAAACTGTATATCAGTTTCACTGCAATTCATGTTATACTGTTATAATTAAATAACAATAAATATAATACATATTACCGTTGCACTTATCTGTACATAGTCAATGCAGCTATTTTTAAGCTGTTGTTGACATCCCATCAAAAACATTATTTAGCCAAAAACAACAACAACAATGCTACCACTTTAATATGTCCTGCAATATCCGTGCTTGCAAAAGTTCTGTGTGATCCTCTTGTTCAATATTATCGTGGTCTGAATTGATAAGCAATATAGCAATATTGACAAACTTGTTGCTTTAGCAAGGGGCGTGGCAGTACTGAAACACCTCTAAGCTGTTCGCCAATCACAACGCACTGGGACAGCTAACCAATCACAGCGCATTTCATTTTTCGGAAGGCGGGCCTTCATCAAACCCGGAACTAATCGAAATTGCTTGTGTCAGGCTGGGGAGAAAGCTATTGTAATAATGTAAATTATCTGAAAAATAATGCAATTTTCGAACCACCAAGCATGAGAGCATGTTCTAGTACACCCCCAAAACAAAATCAAGACTTTTTAAAAGGGTATACTTGGACCCCTTTGAATGGAACAGCAACTATTTTTTTATTTCATGTAATATTTATTAAAGGTGCCATAGAATGCATTGATACAATATTTTACATTTTTCTCTGATATCTACATAGAAGGTATGTGGTTTAGGTAAGGGCAAACATTTTCCAGACACTGGTTTTACATGTGCATTTACAACCCTAGGATTTGTCCCCAGAATGAAATGTTCTGTTATTGGCTTATTTGGAAGGGTCGTGAATAATAATGTTGAGCTCTGCTCTGATTAGCAGTTTCACAGTGCGGCTCAATGTTGAGCTCTGCTTTGATTGGCTGTTTCACAGTGCGGCTCATTTCAGTATCTCACAGGAAGGAAACACAAGGAGGAAAATATACATTTAAATACTTTGTCTTGCAGTTATATTGTTGGGTAATTATACAGTATTTAAAATGCGGGCATCAGGGAGCCGCTATTAATATGCGAGGCTCTGAAACTGCTCTTAAATGCATGATCAACTTTTTAGTTTCACTTTTGAGACTACTCTATTTATACTATGGACCTGCAGTACTTACCACACATTTTACAAGATCAGATGCTTTTCAGTGGTGCTCAGGATCTGTAAATCATTCGCCATCATCCTCAGTCATCTCTCCTTATTCTGTTTATGTGGTAAGTGAAATCATATGTACTGCAATGTAACAGGCTACTGCTAGCAAAAAGGTAACCATGTACCTTTAGTGGCTCGCATTATTTTATTAGAACGCATTATTTTCTTTCCGTGCTGAATACAGACACCAACCCATCCCTATGCAAATGTTGGGAGCGTAATTAGTGATCCCGACTGTAACGTCACAGTCGGTGTAATGTTCTGATTCGCCTTGTTTTCAGTGGTCTTTTTTATTCAGGAGTTTTACATTCTATGGAAGCTTTAAAATAACAGGATTTGGCTAAATAAACAGTCTAGGTCATGCATTAAGTTCATAAATATTTTAATATGAACAACTATTATTAACAATATCTATGAAATATCTATGATTAATCAATATCTTATTGATGTCACGCTGAAGCGGTGTGATTTTCATAATAGTGTACCCTTTGAGTTCACCTTAAAATAATATTAAATCTTTAAAAATTACAGAACTGAAAAAAGACAGACCAGCATTAAACTGTCAATTTATAATAGTATGGATGTAAAACAAGCCAATAATGCCTGTGAAGTAATAAATTAGCGTAGCACACAGCTAACTGTGTTCTGTAGGATCTGCGCTATGTTGCTAAAACTATCTTTTGGATCTAATTAAATTATTTCCCACATCCAAGTTCCAGGTTATAAAATGCAAAAGTATGAACATTAATCTCTTAATGTTACAATAAGTAGCAAACCTTACCCAAAATAAAGGCTTAAACATCAAAAAAATGTTTTGGTGAAAGTTTTCAGACAGCTTTCAAAATGGTCGCTAGACAGTGTGAACACATGGAAACGCATATCTCAGAGTGCAATGATCTGATTGGCTTGAAATTATAGGAGATAACAAACATATCAATTGGTTAAGACATCAAGTAGGATAATACATTATTTTTATAATCTGATATCAAAAATGGAAGTGTGCTTAATGGGTATGTGAGCTTAATAGGTAAGTTTACCCCTGGTTAAGTTTAAGCTGGTTACTTTTATTATAAAAGTTGTCAGGAGTTTTTACATAGGCTGTACATAAATGTGAGTTGGTGTGTGTACACACATAACAACATGTACATAACACATTAAAAGACATTAAAAACCTAAATATTAAGAAACATTCTCAAATAAAAATTATATTTACCAAAACTTCTATCTGTTTGAAGCATCTGTCTTCGAACACCTCTCCTGTCCTCTGTCCAAACAGTTTGCAGCCACTTTGCCAATTTTGTATTTGATGGATGGGAGTTGAAAATGTGCTCAGCTAGGGTGGACCAATGCGCCTTTCCTTTTCCAACACCATGTGTAGCAAATGTCTCTCAAGCAGGCGCGTTCCCTACAATCCTTACGAGGGGGTGCCATAGGTGATGGCTCTTCTCGCGGGGCGCCCCGTTGGCGGTGTGAGGACGGCAAGCGCGAGCGTGCCACCAGCGTCTGACGTCACTATATTTCCCTGGGCCTGCAGAATCAGCTGGCGGAAACCGCTGCGGCTGATTTCGCTGCCCTGAATTTCTCCACCACCGCGGTGACTGAATCTCCAAAAAGTCCATCCTTGGAGATCAGGGCATCCATGTGAAAAGATTTGTCCTTTTCTTTTATGTCGGTGAGGTTGAGCCACAGGTGGCTCTCAACCATCACCATCACCATCCCTGTCATCGAATGGCCTACTGTTCTTTAATTTTATTCTTTAATAAAATGTTCACACATTGGCTTAGCTTTAGCCCATTAATTTACATGGATGTGATATTTTCCAAGTAAAATAATTAGTAAAATAAAGTTAGAAAAGAAATTTTACTTTTAGAATCAATGGTATCTTGAGCAGTCAAGCCAACGTTATTCCAGTGTTACATAGCCTGCGTCCCAATGTGCATACTACGCAGGCTCTGACATCCACCACACGTTCCAGCACAGTGGCTATATCCTCCCTGCAGCAGATGGCGCTACTGTGTGACACTTTGGCTCACTAAACGGCTCTCTGACGCTGTAGAGGGAAAATGTGCGTTAGCGTGTGGACTGAGGGAAGCCCCTAGTTAGCCAAGAGTGGAAACATGGATGATGAGGAGGTCGCCGACAGCTGGGAAGAGGCCGCCGATAGTGGGGTAAATATGCGATAGCTGCGCCTTCCTTCTTGCTTTAACAAACTGTCTTTTCAATGTAGACAGCCTCGCTTGGAGCATTAGGCTGATTCATACCACCGGCCCCATGCTAGCGCGCTAGTCACGCCTGTATATTTAGAGTTGGGCGGTAGGCCGCAGTTAAAGGGAAACTGGTCCCAAATCAGATGTTGTGGTTTATATTTTATTTTAAACAGTGTGTAAAATAGAGGCGATTTTGAAAATGGCATTTGGTGAAGCGACACATTCGTGCTCACGTAAAACATTTTTGTTCTAGACAAATGATGTAACGTTAACGTAATTAAATAAAACTGCCTGCTAACTAATGCTAGTTAAGTTAGCCGGGGCAACTTCTGATGAATAAAAAGGGGAAAATCTTTCTTTGCCACCGCGTAAGAAACCAAAGATGACTGCCGAATGGGCAGAGACCTGTTGGATGTCGTAGATAAGGGACTAACCTTAGTCTTTTTGATATATGTAGAATTTGATGAGTTGATTTTTATGCGGAAATACGATTTCATAGCAGGGAATATCGAGGTGGGATAGTCTCCATTCAAACAGTCAACAGGCGGTTTTCACAAGTTTTCAATTTGTCTTGGGTTCTGTTGTAAATGATACTGTGGGAGAATGTATTTGCAAATCCACATATCTTTATTTAGTAAAGTATAAGTTGTGATTTAGATGGAAAATGGAAGGTTGGTCTCAAAAAGCTAGGTTCTTATAACTTTCGAACAGTTATACAGATGTGTGGATATTGTGAGTGATACTATTGTTTTGTAGATGCATTTAAAATAATTGTTCACTCAAGTTAAAATAAAAAAGGGGGGGGGGCTGTTGTTTACTGGCATAGTCATAGTTTCACAACAGATGTTTCTTTAAATATGCCATTGAAATAAAAAACTTCCATTAGTATTTCATGTAGCGTTTCTTTACACTCATTTATGTAGAAAGAGAGCATTCAATATGTTGTCGTGTATCATGGCTGCTTATTTAAAATGTGAGACTTTTTAAAGAAGTATGTCAGCATTTGTCTGGCAGTAAGGTCAACACCCCAGCCATTAGGTTCTGTAAACGCATCTTTCCCTCCATTTGAATGTTGGGATTCTCTGTTTAGAAAAGCCTCATATTGTCTACCTACTCAAGCAGCACTCTGTAATTCGGTCCTGTCATTAATTTAGCCACTGCACTAAGGATATATAAATAACTTTGTGAAATTGAAAACTTGCTGCTGCTTCAGAGGCCCCTCCTTGAAGTCTGTCTGTACTGCTTTATGCTACATTCCTCCAGTGTTAATTTGTTTGTGTTTGACTTAGGAAATGGAAAGAAGACTAGAGGAAAAGCTTCGAATCAGTCAGAAAGAAAGGTATGTCTGGTCATCCTTGAGCCCATATTTTACTCAGTGTAGCTTGTTTTACTCTAATCGTTTTTGATGCTCTTCCAGACTTTCAAGTGGCAGTTCGAGCCGTTCTCCGATGAGGACAGCGATCGTAATCCAGGATGACTCCCTCCCCGCAGCACCCCCACCTCAGATTCGTATTTTAAAGCGACCATCCAGTAATGGATCTTTAGGATCATCTGTGACGCAGACTCGACCCTCCCCACAAGTAAAATCGTTGGCTCAGCGAGAGGCAGAATACGCAGAGGCCAGGAAGAGAATCCTTGGCAGTGCTACTCCTGATGACACACCACAGGAGAGACCCAATTCAGACCGGTAAAATACTGACACGCTAAATGGAGAAAACTCTCATGGTTCTGGAAGATAAAACTGATTTTTTTATGATAATGCATACAATTTTCCACACATTCCCACCATGAGCTCTGAGACTGAGCTATATAAACTTCTGTAGAAAGGCCATAAGTGAGCATCAAAATAGCGTCAACAACTTGTGGATTATGGGAAGATCCTTGATATGTGTTTATTGCTACTATAGCTTACTACTATTAAATTGATCAAAAGAGACTGTAAATATTCAAAGATGGGGGAAAAAAGACGGTTTCCAGAAAAATATTAAGCAGCACAACTGTTTTCAACAATAAGATTAATAATGAGAAGAAATGTTTCTTAAGCACCTAATCAGCACTGGAGCAATGGTTGCTAAAATGTAGTACTGCCATCACCGTAATTAATTATCATTCAAAATACACAAAATGTATATTTCATTATTACTATATTACAACAATATTGCAGTCTTTACTGTATTTTTGATCACATAAATGCAGCCTTGTGAGCACGAGATTTCATTTTAAAGGGTCATCGGATGCAAAATTCACTTTACATGTTGTTTGAACATAAATGTGTCGGGTGTGTGTAAACACATCCACCATATAATAATTAAAATTCACAGTGTTTTTAAAAATCCCCTTCCTCAAATCAGGCTGTTTGAGATTCCTGTCAGAATGACGTAGTTCTGCACAGGCCGTTCCCACGATGACCCGTCCCGAGTGAGCTGAGAGCTGTCCGCCATTGTGTCGACTCCATTGCAGGGGAAGATAAGAATGTCTCCGATTAATGATTGAGGTGTTCTGTTGTTGGATATAATGAACATAGCAGTCGTCATTTACTCCCGACATCTGAGCCACTGAAAACGCAGAGGATTAAGGTTACTTTTTTTTGAAGGGAATGCGCCGATCACCAATCTGCCTAAATGTGTCTGTTCGCACGAATGATTCATGATCCAGCTTCATCTACAGAAGTTAGTATACGATTTTTTTAATGAATCTTTGCAAATCGCCTTTCCTAATAATGTGTTAGTTAGCCAGTTTCGCAGCTGAAGTTTACAGTCTGCTCGACACCCCACGGAAGAGAGGGGCGGGGTCAGCAGAGCTCATTAGCATTTAAAGCAACAGCTGATTTTGACAGGATGGTTTTTACACTACCATTGAGAAATTTTAACCAAAGTATGTTATAGACTTAATTAAGACCCTAAAAATCCAATGACCCCTTTAAGAACATTTTTAAATCTTACTGACCCCAAACTTTTGAACGGTAGTGTATGTGTGTGTCTGTGTATATTTTTTTTTTTACATTTACATTTATGCATTTAGCAGACGCTTTTATCCAAAGCGACTTACAATTGCATTCAGGTTATACATTTTCATTAGTACATGTGTTCCCTGGGAATCGAACCCACAACCTTTTGTGCAGCTGACGCAATGCTCTACCACTGAGCCACACAGGAACACTGAACAAATATTTTCCTATTTCCCATAAGCTTTTTCTAAATCAGTAAAATATTTCACAGCCTTTCCATGGGATGTAGTTAATTCACTCAAATAATTGTATACAATTTTCACATACTCTTAATCAGAGTTGATAAAGTTGTAATTTGTCTCAAAGCTGATTTGTTTTGTTCTAAAAAGGGTAATATTTTGATGTATTTGAGGTCTGAGATGTGTGAATGGTTAAGAGAGAGGGCAAACATTTTGCATTTTAGGTCAGCATTGCCATCTAATCAGCCAATATTTTCATAAATAGCCTGCATAGCAATTCGTCTTAGACAACATGGGATTTTGACCAAATATATTAAATCCTGTGTTCCTGTGGCTCAGTGGTAGAGCATTGCATTAGCAGCGCAAAAGGTTGTGGGTTCAATTCCCAGGGAACACACTCACTGATTAAAAAAAATGTATAGCCTGAATACACTGTAAGTCGCTTTGGATAAAAGCGTATGCTAAATGATTTTTGTCAAATGTTGCAACAAGATGTTTAATGTGTTGTGTGTGTGAGAGGGAGAGAGAGAAATTAGTTTTGGACATATGTAGAAAAAAATATCTTAAAGTAACTATAAATGAGCATGTAATGCAAATATCTTTAAAATAAATTCCATGTGGAGCATGCCCACAACACCCCCCCTCCTGTTTGCATCTCTGGGATAAAAAAAAAAAAAAAGAGTGGGTGGATTTGTATCATTGTAGGGTGGTTGTGTCCAGACACTAAGAAACACGTTTATATGCAAACTCCCCTTTAAGAAAACTTAAAGAAATCTCTGTGGACTTCCAGAACCAAGGCTGAAACCATTTTGTTATTTACAAATGGCTGCTTTAAAATATTATGCCAAAATGCTTATATTTTTGATTGTACATTTGACATATTGTCTATCCTCAATCAGATCCCCACGTGGAAGCAGCCATACACTTTCAGAGGAAAACAGATCAGTAAACAATGTGGTTCGACAGCCAGCAGGTCCAGATGGTACACAAGGCTTTCACCACCAGCGCAGATAGGAATAGCAGCCTTTCCTGGGAGAACTGGAGAGGTGATAGTGGGTCTCCCAGAACACTGTTGAAATTCAAATCAGTTTTATCAATATCTAGGATGTGGGATGTTTTTCAATTAAGTATAAAACCCTCTCAAATCCAGCACGGCATGTGTGGAATGTAACGGGGGAAAGAAACATGATCTCGAGGAGCGGATGGGGAACGCTCCCCGCTTTTACACTGTGATGAGGACCTCGCTTCCGGACACTGTTCACTGTGATGTCCAGACCCCAGCCCTCAAAATCAAAATGAAAACCGAGAGAAATGAAACCGAACTGCAGAACTATTGTCCCTTCCTCACGTAACTCGGCCATCACTGGCAGCCAGCCTGTCATGTCAAGCCCTCTGAAGAGACATTTGAAACAGAAGATAAGTGCTGGACGTGCTAGAACCGACGAAAGGCTGGCATGAGGCACCAGCTTCCTTCAGCAATAATTCTAGAAGTATCACTAATTATTCAGACCTCCCTTCCACTTTTCTCTCAAGCTTTTGTATTGCTTGTTTTGTTTTAATTTTGGTTATTACTAGCTCAGTCTGCTAATTGCCATATGTTTTTAAATGGGTAAGAAACAGTGAGGGTATGTTGTGGAAACTCAAGCTGACTTTAAGTTCTTTACGGTTATCTCTTTTTTTTTTCTTATGTTGTTTTACTCATGGGTCTTCCCCTGACTGTCCTGATTTCTACATAAAGTAAAATGAATAAAAACAAGAACTAGTAGAGAATTAAATGAGTAGAGCAAATCACATTTTTAAACAGTTTCTATGCCTTTTATATGATTTAAAAAGGTGTGCTTTCAGACCAGCGCATTTTAAGTGAAATCCAACGGAAAGAGGACTCGTGTAAATATTTGTTGTGCTGGGAAGAACCGAAGGGAGTGAAGCGGGGGGGTTGATTTAGCTGGCTCCCCTCGCCTCATTCCTTAATCAAATCTGCTGTTGGCCATTTGCTTTTCTTTCTTTTTTTACTTATGTAGGAACTCAGGTTGTGAGGAAATCTGAGCGAATGAATGAAGTTGGGTATCAGTGGATAGGTTTTTAACTGAATGATGGTGCAATTTAAAGCTAACAAGTATGGCTTCAAGATCATTTGAAAAACACCTATGACTGGATTACAGAATATCCTATAAGAGATTATTTAACGTTTATTAAAACCTAAGAGAAAAGTGTGTGTGGCACCAGTGGCTTAACAACACAATTTTAACGAAGTGTTAAGTTGATCTAGTTGCTTTGGCTCTTGCAATACAGTGTCTACACATGAAGAGCCATACTACCTTCCTTGACTGTAACTCCCTGCTTTTTTATTTCCTTCCTAAACCTTCCTCGCCTGTACTATCCATTAGTGATATCTCTGCCTCCTGCAGTTTATGGAAATACCCTTTAATCTGATATGTCATTGTTCACCTATTGTGCTGTAACAAATCAGACCAGACAGGTTTGTCATGGCCTGCCTGAGAATACAGAAATCTGCCTGTAAATACTTTTCAAAATGCCCATTTAATAAAGACTTTTTAAATAATGTCTCTGGCGATCATTTTTCTATATAATTATATGGGGGAATTATTACTTTTGCCTCTAATGGCGTCCAACGGTTTGCAGGTGCATTATGCAAATTAGTCCTCTTCCGGTAGCAACTATGTGAAAATAGGGCTGCGTGATATGGCAAAAAAATTGTCATGATTAAGTTTTTCATATCGGTAGATAATGATAAATGTTACCATACATTTTAAATTTATTTAAAATAAAAGACACAAAATTGCATCAAATTCCAGCAAAATATTTATTTTGTTAATTTAAATTTGTTCATAAAATTTTTGCATAACATATTACAATATGAATAACTATTTTTAAACAACATAGAGTTATTGAACATTTACAGATTTTTGAACAATACGTTTTTTTTATCAGCTAGTAAAACTGAATTCTGAACAATTATAATTTTAAGCGGTGCATTAGTAGTTAGTATGCTACACTAAGAAAAGTCTGTAAAAACAGGGCACAGTCTACTATGTTAATAAAGGAAATAGCCATATTCATTTTTCTAATGTTTTTGTTTTTTTTAATTGCATGTTGTATTTTGTGTTTTTGAGTTACAAAGGTTAATGGATAACAGATTTGTCCTGGAAAATTTACTAGTAGCTTTTCTGTTTTCTAGATATTTTTTCTTACAGTGTACTAACTGATCAACAATCGCAGGCACAAGCTACTAACAAGATGTATCATAAATAATCATTACAATTATTAAATTGAGCAATTGCAAAGAACAGCTAACTTAAGGTGTTGTGTGTACTGCTAAACATCTTTGGTTTCCTCTTTTTGTGTAATTTAGCTGGAAAATGTGCCTTTTTATCGTTTGAATCACTAATCAAAAGCTGCTAAAAGGTGTCAAATAAGTTTTTTAATATTGCTCAGTTTGTTGATAAGTGCTTTTGGAAGAAAATGTTGCTAGGGCAGTCTAAAAGCTGCTAAATTTAACAACAAATTTGCTAAGATGGCAACTGATTCATCGTGAACTCCAGTGGGTGGGGCTTATGATGAGGATGTTTAGTTGTTGATGTCTTGCTCTGGAGGCGGGGTTTATGCAAATTATTGTGCCCACGTGACGTCATCTTGCACCTCATATCTAAAACGAGATGTTTTTGGAGCTTGATTAAATAAATGTCCTTTATAATAAGGAGGAGCTATGAAACTTGCAGGATGTTTTAATGATACAAAGACCTCTTATATGCCAATAGATCAAGGCAAATTTGATTTCTCATGTCATGACAACTTTAATAATGTCATAAAACGTATCATGATTATCCCACATTTCTGCCACAATACCATGGTGCAGACAGTTTGTATTACTACAGTGAATCCATGGACATGGTAAATGATAGAGATTTGAAGATCGAAAAGCCTTTTGACTGTATTGTTGCACAGTGTTTCTGCTGTTTGTTAGCGCTGTTTTAAATCACGAGTCATTTGTGTTCTTCGCGGAATTCAAATACTTCGCCCTGGATCTCACAATGCGGTTTAGTGCTCGTGTGACCGAGACTCATCAGGGAGTAAACGTATCTGCTCTGTTTGAACTTTGAGCCGAACGGATAAATGATCCATATGGTGCAGTTCAAACGAGTAGCGCCGCTTCGATCCACTTTTGGTGTGTAAACATTATAGCGAACACATCGTTTAATCGCAGAAAATTATATCGTGATAATTATCGTTATTGCTTAATCGCCCACCCAGCCCTATGTCAAAATTGTTAAAATTCAGCAGTCAGCATTAAATGAAAATTCTACCCTATTTAATAAATGCATGTTATTGATATTTTTGTGAACAATTTGTTTTATGAAAAAATGTCAATGTTCTCCAAATAATTAGTTTGCATGAACCCAGCCACATTTTTTTAGATCGACTGCAAAGCTCACATTAAGATCTGTCGATATTCAATTAACAACCGATAGATTAAACCAAGTCTCCGCTCGAATTTGTTTCTTTTTCAATAATCGGACTCGAAGAATATATCTGTTGCTACTTCCGTTTCATTGTGACTTTAATTAAGGGTCGAAGACGCCACAGAGAATGAAGTCGGTAGCATGTATGCATTATCTTGTCAATACAACAACTTGGAAAAATATTTTATTGTCCGCAAAATGAAAAAAATAAAAATTCAAGTTTAGAAATACTCAGTATTTTTTATTTAGGTCAGTAACTGAATTAAGCACTTTCAAGGCAATAGGCCCTTTTTTATTTATTTATTGTAAATATAATATTTCTAGGTAAATACATTACATATTCTGGGGAAATACGTTTCCACCCCTTTTCTAAATCAATCGGCAATCACCCTTTCAAAATACTAAGGTTTTTATTATTCATTTATGTTTTATATTAGAAACACCATCACTAACAGTCCATTGTTGCTGCATGATGAGTTTTGTGCCATATATAATAGGCAGACAAGGACAACACCTGGTACGCATACCTCACTAGTGCACCGAGAGGTGTTATCAGATCTTTGGCAACCCTGGATATGTGCACTGGGAGAGTTAAAATTCTGAGGTAGGTGTTAGCTAACACCTTCAAAGGAGCACTGTGTTGGGAACAAGGGTTGGTTCAGGGGCGGCCATGAGTGTGTTTCAGCAAGCTGGACGTCCAGACGTTTGTACTGCTTTTTGGACTTTGTTTCCTCTGAGATTGCGAAGGCAGTTCAGGGCACCTCGGTCAATCAGAATCTGAGAAGAGAAATAACTTTGCAGTTACTGATATTTGCAGCATGTTTCAAATGCCATGCGGTAATATGTGTATTTGTCTTTACCTCAAACATGTAGCATATGAAGAAATTAAGTGCAGCTACAGCCACCAGCAATAGTTTATAGTTCATATCGTTGATGTCATAGAGATGCAGCAGTTGATGGATGATGGTATGACGGAAAAGAACCAGCCAGCACATAAGTGCAAAGAAGACCAGCAGTGCACCTACAAACCAAACTAATAGAAAACAAAAACATTAAAAAATTATACATAAATATTAGACTACAGCCACAGTGAGTTATTTCCTTTAATAATCACTTTAAAAGTCCTTGCACACCTATGCGTTTTTGTCATTCCTGTGTATTAATTCATTCGTAGTGAAAAACTTCACTAAACCGTACTAAACGGAGTCTTCAAGCAGTGAGGATGATTTTGTTGTCCTCTTGCTTCTTAAAAAGAGAAAAAGAAAGGAAATATTGGTCCATCCAATCCTGTGATATATCCTATGGAGAGGAAAGGAGAGTTCCCCCTCCTTATAAAGGAGCAGCGGGATTATCACGGGCGATTCAAAGTTTACTTTAGGATGTCAGTGGCTCAGTTTGATGCTTTACAAGAAATACTAGAGCCACATATTAAAAAGAAGACCACTAATGTCTGTGAACTCCGTGTGCAAGGATCTTTACAGTGCTTTGTGCTGCGAGACGAAGTGGATGAACTTGACAATCGCCATTCTGGATTTTGGTGTTCGCTTGTATGGTGGCTCTGAATTGTCAAAACACCTCTCAAAATTCTTGCTACGGATATGAAAAAATGCAGAAAATCGAACCCGATCCAAATTTTTTAAATGACGGACGAAAGTTTCAGAGGCAGAGTGTAAACGTGATTGACACAACGTGAGCTCGTATTTATTTTTCCACATACGGAGATTTCGGACTCAGTGTGCAATGGCCTTAATTATAAAATGCTTATCAGGACTGAGAGATACAAGGGGAAATATAATAAGGGGAAACACATTTACATCTAAATGGTAAATAGTCAACATAAAATGGAAAGCAAACCTCAAATTGACACTATGCTCAAATTATCTGGATTCAGTCAGATTTACGGAATATAAACTTTTCAAAACATATTTTTTCAAACAAATTGTACAATTTGTTTACTCCATTATTTTATGTTGCTTCATAAAAGCCTATATTTATAATAAAAGAGTATCGATAAATAGGTTTCTGTAAAACAAGTTCATGTTTGCCGTGTTAAACAGATCTAATTGTGCACAACAAGGTCAAAGGTTCAATTCTCACAATTGTAATAAAGTGGTTTTTTGTAAGGATATCCTTTGGTTATCACAATAGACATGATGATATACTGGAATCCCGATAAGGCAAATATGCTTGTGTCCTCCATGTTGGGCAAGTTTGCAGCCCCCGTCACAGTTGAATTTAGAGGCACATACCTGAAAAGTCACAGAGTTATAAAACAACAGTTGTATGAAGCTGCAAAGATTTTTTTAATGTTACCTAAAATCTGGGTGTTAGTTGCTTACCAGTCTTGTGACACAGTGATAAGCAGGGCGGACACCTGGGCTAGGATCAGCAGCACAGTGTGCAGCAGTAAACTAGACAGGACTGGCAGAGACAGAAGACTGGCAGCGGGTCGCTGGGGATGGAGCTCATCGCTGGGACCTCCCCGTCCCATCACTATAGCCAAAACGGTCACCAAAACTAAATCAAAAAAGAGGAACTGCAAGTCTCCCAAGTTTGTTTTCTCCTACAATAGACAAAATAAGTCACATAATTAACAGTACTGTTGAAGTGCCCTAATTACATCATTGTATCTGTGGATATTGATTTTAGCTGATAAAAAGAATGCAACATGGACAGGCAAACACTCACAGTGTAGAGAATAAGTACAGAGGCAAACTGGATCAGACTGTACAAAGCCATGTACTTGAAAAGACTGAATGATGTCACCAGTGAACACCTGCCTTCCCTGTTTAAATATTCATTTCAAACAAATTAGACATTCCATTTTGTTATATAATAATATTAATAGTCATCCCCATCATAATTTAATTATTGTTATTATAAATAAATATAAATACATTATTATATATATATTATACATTAATATTATTACAAAAACGTGAGTGAATAATACAATATCCAATTAAAGACTACTATTAGTTGTTTATTAAAATTAATAATCATTATTATTAATAACAAAAACAACAAATTATTATTATTATTATCATCAATACATATAAATGGCAATTATATATTGATATTATATTATAATAATAACTTAAGTCAATAATACAATATCCAATTAAATAAATGTGTATTATTATTGTTGATTAAAGCTAATTATAATAATTATTAATAATAATAACAATAATAATGATTGTGGTAATTATTATTATAAACTGTATATAATATAGTAATTTATAAATATATAATATAACAAAACAGCAATATAAATAGCTTAATTATATATTGATATTCTTATAATAACTTGGGTCAAGGATATACTTTTCAATAAATATTGTTATTAATATTATTCACAATAATAATAATCACAACAACAGTTTATTAAATGTAATTAACAACCACAAATTATAATAAATAAAAATAAAATACATATATATTGATAAAATACAGATATTGATCTTATTATAATACCTTAAGCCAAAAACAATATTTATTATTTAATTTATGCATAGAATCCATGCATAAGAATGGTAAAAGTGTTATTTACTTGATGAGTAGAGGCACGCAGCTAATGTTGTTAGACTTGGATGTGAAAGGAGACGCCACAGAGGCCTCAGCCTCAGACAACGACACACCGACATCAGCAGCCCTCAACGCTCCACAGTCATTGGCTCCATCACCACACATGCCCACCCTGTAACTGCACACGGGTCAGGACATATGGGCGTTATATTCAGTGTCACAAAGCCCTGCTAACAAATTCACTGGTTTTGTATTAATGATCATTTCTCAATCTACATTTTTGCCTGTCATTTCTACATATGACTCGCAAGCAATGTACGATACCACAAATACTGGACTCACTTGAGTTTCTGCAGTGCTTTTACCAGCTGGGTTTTCTGTTCTGGGGTCATGCGGGCGTACACTGTTCCCCTCATCAGAAGCTGTAACACAAAAACAATGAGCACTGTCAATCTCCAGAAAATGCATTTGTGCTCAGTCTAAAATTGGAATGGATCAATACTCCTAAAACTTAATCTAAGTCACCTTGGGAAGATGTTCAGGGAAATAATCACAAAGTGCCGCAAAGGATATTCCATTTATAGCCAAATGATAGCCGGCACTGTTCTGGTAGAGACCCTTATGGTACAGGAAGAGGGCATATTAATCTATTTGCAGTTCTGAATTAATAAAAACTCTTTATAAGACATTACTATGTGATGTGTCAGTGGTAACATCTGTAAAGCACTTAAAAGGTCAAATAGGCAAACCTGTGCTGGAATATCAATAGTCTCCTGAGTATTAATAGTGGCTACTTCACCATCTCCTTGATGAAACTGCAGTGAGGCCATTGAACTGGCAGTAGGGGGCGATGCATGAACAAAAATAACCTTCTCATGTGACAGAACCATTCCACATGAACGTGCTACATTCACAGCAGTGAGAATATTGTCACCTGATAGAACAGAAAAACAACATGACCAATCTTGAACACTTTTTTAGTGTCTATAAAGACAGAGGCCAACAAAAACAATTGAGTGAATGTTTAGTGACAATTTAACTCAGCCAGAGGCAAATCATGGTTATAAATGTACACTATAAACTATCTTTAGATTACACTTTTTAGTTTTGGACATACCTGTAACCATAACAGCCCGTAATTGTGCCAGTTTAAGTGTGCGAATGACTTCTGCGCTCTCTGGCTTCACCTGGTTCTTCATTACTAACAGACCCAGGAAGTTCATGTCTTTCTCCACCTCCACCCTACAAGCAAACATTTACTGTGAGCGTCTATTTTGAAATATCTATTTATTATATAAATATTAAGTTAAATACACTTTTGATCAAAAGTTTGGGGTCAGTAGGATTTTTTCAAACAAAATGAATACATTTATTAAACAAGGATGCATTAAATGAAAAATATTATTAATAAGTATGATTAATTAATTAATAACTAAATACATTACTGTTCAAAAGTTTGGGGCCAGTACAATTTTTTGAGAAATTAATAATTTTATTCAGCAAGGATGTATTAAATTAAATAAATGACAACAATAGCATTTATAATGTTAAAAAAACTATTTCAAATATAATCTTTTACTATTTATTTATACTACAAAAAGTATAATGATTTCCACAAAAGCATTACGCAACACAACTGTTTTCTACGTTAATGACACTGATATTAAGAAATGTTTCTTGAGAACCAAATCAGCATTTCTGAAGAATAATGTGACACTTAAGACTGAAGTAAAGGCTGCTTAAAATACAGATTTGCCATTACAGAAATAAATTAAATTTTAAAATATATAAAAAGAGAAATTGTTTAAATTGTATTTTAAATACTAATTAAAGTACAATTTAAACAGCAAAAATAATATTTCACAATGTTTTCTCTGTATTTACGTTCAAATATATACAGACTTGGTGAGCATAGCAGACGTTTTTCAAAAACATTAACAAATCTTACCAACCCTAAATCTTTGAATGCTATTGTTTATAAAACCAAACAGCTGACCTTTCAACAGTGCTTAGGTTGGCCTCCTTAGTGAGGTTCTTGTAGGCAAAGCCAAGGACCCTGAAGCCCTGGCCTGCATACTCCCGGAGAATGGGTGAAAAATGAGAAGGCACTGTCACAAGGAGAGCACAAAGACAGAACAAAACTGAGTGCAAAAATAAATAGTCAGTGTTCCATATGCTCCTGTTCGTTCTTCTCAAGGTGATATAAGAACCAGGACAGTAAGAGTCATGTCCTCACCACTTTCTCGAAGGCAGAAGCTAGCAACCATTTCAGGTGCTCCTTTAAGGAATGCGACAGGAGAAGCTCCACCTGGACCAACGGTCACCACGCTCATCCTTTGCAAAGAAGAGGAAAACGGGAATCGCCGTATGATTGCCACTGGCTGACTGACAGACTGAAAAACACATAAGAGGACAGGAAAATCAGGATTTAAATGTTATCCTTATCCACCATCTGGGATGAAGATAGTGGAACCAAAAATGATCATCCACGCCGTTCCAAACCTGTAGAATTTATTTCTTCTGTAAAACACAAAATATTATTTGAAGAATGTTGGGGTCCAAAGAGCACTTGACACCATTGACTTTGAATTATATGGACAAAAAAGTTTATATATAATTTTTATATATATCTTCTTTTGTGTTTCACAGAAGAGATGAAGGCATTCAGGTTTGGAACAACATGAAGGTGAGTAAATGTTAAACTTTCAGTTTAATTCATATTCAAGGCTCAAAATTTCAAATCATTTCCTTCTGTTGTCACACCCAGTGACCATTGTCTTGTACTGTATATGAATCAACTTACATTTCCTTGTGACAGGAGCTCAGATGCAGGAGGTCTCATCACTGCTGATACTCTGTGTTTGCCAAATTCAGAATCAAGTCCCATCTCATTCTCTGGCTCTGTCAGTTCCTGTCATTTGCATGCAAGATGACATCAAAGTTGCCATAAAACCAATTAAACAAAACACAGATTCATATATCTGTCATATGTAAAAGACTTGAGAAATGAGATGCAAATCGCTGAAATCATTTACTATCCATAATGTTGTTCCAAACCTGTATAACTTTATTTGTTCAGTGGAACCCAAAAGGAGAAGTTGGCTACATTTATGCTGTTTTGTCACCTTTAAAGTTTGACAGCCCTTGGTCACTGTTCACCTTCAATGTATTGAAAGGAGCTTCAGCTAAGTGTCTCAATCTGAACATTTAGTTACCATTAATGTCCATTATATGGACAAAAAAAAAAACTTATTGTCTTTTATGTTCCACAGAAAAAAAACAAAGTCATACAGGTTTGGAAGGACATGAAGGTGAATAGATAATAAAATAATTTACATTTTTGGCCAAACTATCTCTTTAGGAACATGAAACACTGAGAAACCAGCCATTACCCATCCAGTGGATTCTATCATTTTGAGCTCTAGTGGGTCTCCGAGTGCTTGGCCCCCCAGCAAAGCCAAAGAATGGCAGGAGGCAAGCGCAGAGAGCATCATTCCAGGAGGGAGAAAGAGAGGGTCAGGGACCAGCTCACTAAATACTGCTCCACTCACTTCCAGCACGCCCCATACATCCAGACCATCCTCTGTTAGAGTGCCAGTCTGAAACGATCACAGCATTCAGTCAGTTTTTAATAGAAATACATAGAACTTTGCCATCTCTTGTCACAACTCTTTCACAGAACCAAATGAAAATTGAGACAATTCCACTCTTTTACTGTCTAACCTAACTTCAAAATGCATTAAAACACTGTAATATCAACAGGAATTATAAACAAATGCCTTGAGCAGTTGCCACTGACAAAATAAATATATATACACAATGTGATGATGTTTGACAGCAGCACATATAAGGAGTTCTCATGCACTTGAGCAAGACATCAGCAGAGATGATAAGCATATGAAACGCAGAGATCTTATCAGTCGTGGCTAAACCTCTCTTGCACAATGTAGCCTCTAGCCTTTTCTTCACTTTGAAACCAGCTGATGCTAGTTACAACAAGATGGCAATAATATGGTTAATAATGAAGAGATGAATTTAGAATAAATCAGTAAAAAGCTTTTGATCTCACTACATCCCAAGTGTCATTAAAGAAATATCTATTTTTGTTGAAAATGTATAAACATTTTTGCTTAGGGGGGAAAAAAGCATTTGTTTTTTATTAATTTTAATAAAATTTTACCTACCATAAAATACAAACTTCTTATTGAGTATAGTTTATTAAACAAAATGAGAAATTATAATATATATATATATATATATATATATATATATATATATATATATATATATATATATATATATATATGCAAAGCAATCCAAGGTTAATCATCTAGTAGTCAATACACCTATCCATGTTAACTAGATGATGTGTAAAAGGAAGTGACATGGGGAGTTGTCACAAACTGGCCGTAAAGGAAATAAGTTGTCTATTGATCTAACCCAGGGCACTGATGATGTAATCATTATACAAACAGAAAGTCTGCACTGAGTAATAAAACCAAGTTTATTTTAACAGCCTGAAGCTTAGGCTTTGAGTAGACAAATATAAGATTAAGCAAAGGCTTATTCTTAATATGCCTGAGTTTAACCATCCCTCCACAAGATCTGAATCATCAGCACAGCATTTTTAATGAAGCAATAAAAATCATTCCAACAAAGGATCTCCTGAAACCTTGTTCTCTCACCTTATCAAAACAGAAAAGTGATGTCTTGCCACAGATATTAATGCGAGGTGGGCTGATGCAGAACACCCCATGACGCTTCAGCCGATTCTGGGCGTAGATAGTGGCTGTGGTCATAGCAGCAGGAAGAGCAGGTGGAACTATTATTGTCACAATATCCAGAGACCGGATGACTAGCTCTTGCCAGGTTGTCTGATGATAGAAGAAGTGGATACACAGCTAAATTAAAAATAATCTTGATGTGTAATTATTTATTAATAATTGAACAGTTTTTATTTCTGATGAAAGCATCTGAATGCAAATTGCTATGGTTAAAGAAACCTTGACTAACATTAGAGGGAAGAAAACTTAAAGGACTAAAATAAAGATATGAACATAAAACTACTTACGTTGCTCTTTGAAAGTATTACAATGCTGTAAATAGTGCCGACCAGTGCTGAAATAAAGACATTCATATCAATGAAGGCCCATATTCTGCATTATAAGACTAACAGAAACAAATGTCATTAGATCACATACATATATGAAGCTTGCAAATAATTCAACTTACCCACAAGTCCTAGAAATAGTAGGAACTTCATAGCATCTTTGTAGAAGCGGAAGTCTAATGGCTGAGGGTAAAGGATAGAGCTAATAAGGTCTCCTTTGGCAGTAAAAAACCCTGAGGAACATAACGAAATTGTTTTCATGAGAAAACAACAAAAGAAAGCAAAAATGAAAGTTATTTTAAGGCTTCTACATACTCTACCGGTCAAAAGTTTGGGGTCAGTACAATTTTTAAAGTTTTTGAAAGAAGTTTTTAATGCTTACTGTGAAATAAATTGTATTATTATTGGTATTATTTGCTTTACTCTACTAAACTGTCTAAATGCTTCATCAGGAACCTTAAGTTATTCTGAGGTACTAAAAGGACAAAAAGAAATGTATGAAACGTGCGTGTGCTGCTCCATTCATTTGTTAAAAATACAGTAAAAATAGTAATATTTGGTGATGTAAGGTAATTTAAAATACCTAGTTTTTATTTTGATATTTAAAAATGTAATTTATTCCTGTGATGCAAAGCTGATTTTTTTAGCATCGTTACTCCAGTCTTCAGTGTCACATTATCCTTCAGAGTTGGTTTTGGTGCTCAAGAAACATATCTTGGTTATTTTGATCAATACTGAAATCAGTAGTACTGCTTAATATGTTTGTGGAAACAGTAACACGTTGTTCTCAGGATTCTTTGATGACATTTGATGACTTTTGTAACATTATATCACTTTTGAGCAATTGATCACAACCTTGCACAACAAAAGTATTAATTTATCTTCAAAACAAAGACCAAACTTTTGAACAGTAGTGCATAATCAACCAAAAAGTATTTCTTTATAAGTCACCTGTGCGTGTTACAACAGCAATGGCCCCATTCCCAGCAGACCCGCCTCCTTTTGCCTGGATGAGCTGTGTGCCACAAAACAAAGTGTGTCTGCGTTGAGACTCTGGACTGTATGTGGCTTCAGACACAGACAATGGCGTCTTCATCACTGGTATACTCTCACCTGTCAGTGAGTACAAAACAAAATGTGAGAACAGAAGAACGGAAAAGCATCTAAATGCATGTAGATTTACTGCAATGCACAATTTCAGAGGTGGTCTGTTTCCTCTCACCAGTCAGCATGCTTTCATTCACCATGCACTCCCCTGCCAGTAGGGCGGCATCACAGGGCAGAAGCAAACCCTCGGCTGGAATCACAATACAGTCCCCTGGAACCAGCTCTTCAGAGCTCACACACTCCTCCTCTGGAAAAACAAACAAACATAGTTGCACAAAAAAACTAAGCAACATTGGAAATATTGTGCCCATTTCTGGCGTTTGATTAGCAGCTTCACCTCCCGTGTCTCTGCGCATGGTCACGTTCACTATCAACTGGGCCATGCGACGGAGAGTGGTGCTTTGCTGCAGAAACAAAAAACAATCCCATACTATTTCAATTCACAAGACAATAAATGAGCTCTGAAGACTTGACCATGCAAATAGTATCAGCATACCTTACGGATCTCATAAAGGGACACAACGATTGAAATGAAGGATATGATTAAGATACAAGCAGCATAATAATAGTAGTTGTCTGACATCCACAGGATGATGCTGAACACCTGAAATATGTAGAACGGATTGAGAACCTGAAAAAATAAAAAATACAGAGCAGATCAATATGTGAACCTTTCACAGAGCATTTCATTTACAAATCCAGTGAATGATGCCGTTTAATCATCACATTGTTTATAATTGCAATATATATTGATTTTGCAGTGTTTTAAATAATTAGAGAGTTAAAAAGTAATGAAGAACAGGTCTACCTCCTCAAAGAGAAGTTGTAAATAAGACTTCACAGGTACATCAATGATATTGGCTCCAAAAATCTGCTTTCTGTAGTACAAAGAATGTGTAAGATAAAAAAGCAGTTCTGTTCATTGCTCATATAGGCATTAAGAGGGTACAGACCTTGTGCTTTGGTCTGCTTTGCTCAGTCCTTGCTGTCGGCCATGCAGGTCAGCGCAGGTCCAGCCTTCATTGAGAATGCTGGAGACAGAAGATCATTTACTGCCTCACAATTTCAGACAGCTTTATAACCATAAAGAGAGGAAACCATCACATATATTAAGAAATACGAAACAGTACCTTGCTTTGCAAAAGGCTCCTTTTCTGGCAATCCATATGTAGCGCATGCCCTCAAACACATAGTATCTGAGCAATGTTTTCTAGATGAAAGAAAAACAAGATACGATCAAGCAGATCGATGTACATTACACTGTCTGTTTTGACTGCCCTTATGTTACCTTTTCACTGTGTAGCTGCACGGTGTCTCTCCATTCATTCTCATCTGCTTCTCCTACTGCAAACTCCAAACTGGAACAGTTCAAGAGTTAAATTAAAAGCTCTAAAACGTTACAGAATATGATCTAAATTTATAATTAAAGTACAAACAAATAAAGTAATGATTTTTAATTAAATGTAAGGCATTTTTATTCAAATCAGAATAAATTCATTTGAGTATAACATAATTATAATTAAATTTTTCTTGCATTTACAGCAATGACAATTTAAGCGAGAAAATGCCTAATCGTCATGAAAATAATGTCACAATGAAAACATTTTGTAATGGGATTAAAATGAATTAAAATGTGACTAAAATACTGTAAAATCACATTGTTACATTAAATTATTCACGCTAAAACAGTGACATTAAAAAAAAATCTCAATTTTGGGGGTAAAATTCTATATTTGTATAAATCTAATTATAGCGCTATCTTATAGGTTTGCACCTTCACAACTTTTAGTAAAATAGTTACAAATTAGAAGTAAAAATTATTTTAAAATGCAAAGAATGGGTTAACACAAGTACATGGTTCCTTTTCGAAAGAAACTTAAAGCACATAAATACAAAAAGGAGAAGCATGAGTAATAATTGTACTGCGGGGTCTCACCTGCCTTCCTCAACCTCCTCTGTAAGCACATCTACAACAAATTGCTGTCCATATCGGTCCTGTCATAAACAAATACAAAATATCCTTCCTTATTATGAAAAAGCTCCGCTTTACTGTATATTCTTCTCCCACTTAAAAGATTTTAATAACCACTATTTAAAGTCTCAGTAAAACAAACGTTAATACCGTTAATAGTAAAACATCTGCCATTGAAATTGGACAGGATTTGCAGCGGGCCAGGATGCCGAGGCGAGGGCGCCAGTTGAAGAGCACTAACAGCAGGCCTAAAGAACATACCGCCCCAATGCGGCACAACCACACCTTCCAGCACACCCATTTGTACCCCTGAACATCCTGAGAAACAAATCACATCATAAAATTATCAGTTCTAGAATAACAAGAAATTGATTTGCATTTTTCCAACATAGTACCATATGTGAGATGGCACTGAGCTCCTTGGGTCTTGGATCCTTTATGAGGGGTTCTGTGTCTGTGGAGGTCGCCCCATCCAGCCCTGGACCACAGCTCCCTAAAAGACAAGATCCGTTTTTAGTCCTGTTGAGCAGTAGTTACTCAAGTGCACTAAGACATTAATGCAAACACACTTTATAACTTGTGTAGTGTTCACTCCCTTTGTGTAAATACAAGGATAGACCATCAATATAGGATGTCAGTATGGTACAACATTGGCGGCAATGTTGAGATCAACACATCCACGTTGTAATTAACATGCTGGCAAATCGTCACTGTCTAGCTGTGAAAAATTTACGAAATGGCTACTTGCTTTTTTAACTTTTGAAGAAAGGTTTGAAAGAAGGTTATAAAAGGTGAAGGCAGAGAATCTTGTGGGTCTGGAGTTTTTCCTCTTTTTTCAGGTCATGTGCTTGCTTTGTGATGTTTCTACAAAACCAAAAATGCTGACTTTAGTTTCACTTTAAAAATACTTCCTTCAAACAAAAGCGAGAAACCACAAAACAACAAACTTTTAGCACAAACAACTTGATTTTTTAACATTCCAAGATTGAATGGCGTTTAGATCACAACAATTTTAAGGCATACTGCTGACAACACTACAATATGAATATAAAACATTTATACAGGTGGCCTGAAGGATATTCATGAGAAATTAACTATTTTAACAGTAGAAACTGGGCAATACAATGGAAACAAAATAGAATACCATGCTATTTAAATAATCTTTTATAGCAGGCTTATGATGCAGAGCTTGAAATACAGGTTCAGCCAGCTCAGAGAAGACAACAGACGAGGGGGAAAAAACTGCAGTAAATGTGCTAGAAACATAATACCCCTTTTCATCTGACTTTGACTCAACATAATGTCAAATATGCCCTATTATCGTTTCAGACAGTTCCAACAATTAAAACGATTACTGTTCAAAAGTCTATGTGCTAAACAAATATAGGTGTATTTTTCAAGAAAGGCAAACGATCTTACCACCCTTTTGTCTTTTTCCAGATGCAAGTTCCTTGCTAAACTTATAAAAAATATTAACCACAAGACTTGTCTACGTCATTATAGTTCCTTTTGGCTGAAATATCCACAGTAACACAGTAAACCTGAATGTGAGATAGGAAATGCAAACGTTCAGTTAAACCAAAACAGTAACGCGAAAACTCCGCCTGCATTCCTCTAGACGCCTTGTGCTTCCATTTCCATATTCCAGAATGCTGGTAAAATACTGACTCATTTCCGCGAATCGGTTCTTTTGAAGAGTTCCAAATAAAGAACCGGTTCAAATCAATTACTTTTATTTTTTTGTCAATTTGTAAATACGTCACCACACCGGCGAGGCTTTAAAACGTTTCAATTTAGCGATATGTATACGCGAATATATTTTTTATAAGGTTTGATACGTTTAATAGAGTTTAATTTCATTCTAGTTTGTCTTTTTAGCAGCAACGACTCACTATTTTGAAACACAGATGACTTAGAACTTACAAATATTCATACTAACATATTTACATAAGTCGAAAAAATTAGTTTGGACGTTTTAATAAAATGTTTGGAGCCCATTGTGTTATGAAAATCAAGCCTTTTTCGTATGGGTGTTGAATAAAAAAACATATGTATGTTTTGTACCATTACTGCTATTCGCCTATTAAAAGTAACTTTTTGCTCCATCATGATCAATCAATTCTCATGAACAATTCGCTCACGAACAGAATTAACAGACGGGATATCCATACAGCTAGAGCATCACATGACCTCAGATTTACAGATTATAGCTTATTAAAATCCTAATTAATCGAATTTTCTGATGACACACATTGAACAAATGATTAAAACAAAAGCAAAGCTGTCTGACAAGACTATAGATGCAATGACAACTTCAGAGATTTCGACAGGAAACCATGTTCTTCTCATGACACTAAACAGTCAGATCAACTGAACAAATGTATGACATCCAGTTGTATTCATTTATCGTGCGAAAGAAATGTACAGCTTGTAAATTATGGATTAAACTGCAGGCAAAAAGTCCTAAATTAACGGGAAACGACTTTCATGTGTTCAGCTCCAACATTAGTGATATTTCATTTGGTATAGACATGCACAGGCGAACTGCACTTACCCATACCTGGTGAATCCATCTTTAAACTATAACGAGAGTGCTAAAGCCCATACTTGCACTCTAGGACCATCATTTTTATTACACATTACCGCAGAAACTAACAGTTTGCGATTCTGATTGAGACGCCAGTCTTTCTTCCTTTACGATCTTTTTGTCATCTCACCCATTCAACGCCGCCACCTAGAGGATATCGCGAGACTTCCCTTCTCTCAATCTAATTTATCCTGCAGAAGCATGCACTTCTCTACTATAAAACATGTCTTTCTAACCTATGATCTTTCTAACCTACGCAGAAACATTTAGTAAACAAATGACTGTGATCTTAAATATGCAGATATTTGTATATGTTTTATAGCATGTATAGTACATTACATATACAGTACAAATCTACCACACAAAACAAATGTTACACTATTAAATGTTAAACATTATGCCATTTTTACAGGTTCCTGCATTTGCATATTCATGTACGGTATAACTACAATCAAGTTAAAATGGAAATGAAATGCAGGCCCAGTTGTAGATTTACTGTTCATTAGAAGTAAATACAGGTCTCCACTATCAAATAATGTAAAAACTAAATACCCCATATTAGCGACCACTCCATGCTGAATTCATACATTTACACAATAATTTAAAGCATCAAGTACATGATATTTCCTGCATTAATAAATCAGACGGCAGACAATCTCTTTTCTTTGTAAGAGGCCATCATTTTCTTAATTTCTGCTATGGCTTTTCCAGGGTTGAGTCCCTAAACAGAAGAGAGGACAAAACAGATTCAATTAATACAGAAATAATTGTGAGACACTAAACATAAGCTATTGCACGCAAACATTTATTTAAAGGGACAGTCCACCCAAAAATAAAAACGAAACCGTTTTGGCTCCCATTGTAAGTTTTGTCCATACTACAGAAATCAACGGGAACTGAAACTGTTTGGTTACCAATATCATTTAAAATATCTTCTTTAATGTTCCGCAGAAGAAAGCAAGTCATACAATTTTTAAATGATGAGGGTGAGTAAATGACAGATTTTGGGGGGGTGATCTGTCCCTTTAATTTTTAATAACAGTCTAATTCATCTAAGTAAAGCGTGGCTATGCAGTTTGATGGGGAAACGGCATACCTTGGGACATGTCTTTGTACAATTCATAATTGTGTGACAGCGGTAGAGGGAGAAAGGGTCCTGCAATTTGGACAGACGCTCTTCTGTAAATTCATCACGAGAGTCAATCATCCACCTATACGCCTGAGAATTGGGTACAAAACAGCAAAAATGTGAGGGCAAAGTTGTAAAACTCAATACTGATCCAGACTAACAAAGACTTAACTGGCAGATTTATTTTTGTAAAACCAATAAACAATGATAAATGGCTGTTTCTTGACCATATACAGGTGCATCTCAATAAATTAGAATGTCGTGGAAAAGTAATTCAACTCAAATTGTGAAACTTGTGTATTAAATACATTAAATGCACAGACTGAAGTAGTTTAAGTCTTTGGTTCTTTTAATTGTGATGATTTTGGCTCACATTTAACAAAACCCCACCAATTCTTAACAAATTAGAATATTTCATAAGACCAATAAAAAAAAACATTTTTAGTGAATTGTTGGCCTTCTGGAAATTATGTTAATTTACTGTATATGTACTCAATGCATGGTTGGGGGTCCTTTTGCTTTAATTACTGCCTCAAGTCGGCGTGGCATGGAGGTGATCAGTTTGTGGCACTGCTGAGGTGGTATGGAAGCACAGGTTTCTTTGACAGTGGCCTTCAGCTCATCTGCATTGTTTGGTCTCTTGTTTCTCTTTTTCCTCTTGACAATACCCCATAGATTATCTGGGGTTCAGGTCTGGTGAGTTTGCTGGCCAGTTAAGCACACCAACACCATGGTCATTTAACCAACTTTTGGTGCTTTTGGCAGTGTGGGCAGGTGCCAAATCCTGCTGGAAAATGAAATCAGCATCTTTAAAAAGCTGGTCAGCAGAAGGAAGCATGAAGTGCTCCAACATTTCTTGGTAAACGGGTGCAGTGACGTTGGTTTTCAAAAAACACAATGGACCAACACCAGCAGATGACATTGCACCCCAAATCATCACAGACTGTGGAAACTTAACACTGGACTTCAAGTAACTTGGGCTATGAGCTTCTCCACCCTTCCTCCAGACTCTAGGACCTTGGTTTCCAAATCTAATACAAAACTTGCTTTCATCTGAAAAGAGGACTTTGGACCACTGGGCAGTGGGCAACAGTCCAGTTCTTTTTCTCCTTAGCCCAGGTAAGAAGTCTCTGACGACAACTGTAGCCAAATTCCTTGACACGTCTGTGTGTGGTGGCTCTTGATGCCTCGACCCCAGCCTCAGTCCATTCCTTGTGAAGTTCACCCAAATTCTTGAATCGATTTTGCTTGACAATCCTCATAAGGCTGCGGTTCTCTCGGTTGGTTGTGCATTTTTTTCTTCCACACTTTTTCCTTCCACTCAACTTCCTGTTAACATGCTTGGATACAGCACTCTGTGAACAGCCAGCTTCTTTGGCAATGAATGTTTGTGTCTTACCCTCCTTGTGAAGGGTGTCAATGATTGTCTTCTGGACAACTGTCAGGTCAGCACTCTTTCCCATGATTGTGTAGCCTAGTGAACCAAACTGAGAGACCATTTTGAAGGCTTTTTTGAGTTGATTGGCTGATTGGCATGTCACCATATTCTAATAGGTTGAGATAGTGAATTTGTGGGTTTTGTTAAATGTGAGCCAAAATCATCACAATTATAAGAACCAAAGACTTAAACTACTTCAGTCTGTGTGCATTGAATTGATTTAATACACAAGTTTCACAATTTTAGTTGAATTACTGAAATAAATGAACTTTTCCACGACATTCTAATTTATTGAGATGCACCTGTAAGTAGTGTTATAAAGCGAAAAATAAATACCTGCATGAGCACAGCTGGACCAAGATACTTGTCTCCATTCCACCAGTAACTAGGACAACTAGTGCTGCAGCATGCACACAGAATGCATTCATACAGGCCATCCTATGAGCATGTGTTTAAAAAAGATTGTTAGCAAAAATCACAATCACCCTTCACACTGAGAGAATCAGCATAATATTCAGCAGTGTCTCGAACCAGCTTTTGACGGTCCTCGACTGACTGGAGGTACTGCTCTTTTCCCTGCTTTGATTCGTCCTTCTTTTTCAAATAGGGCTCGATGGACTTGTACTGTGCATAAAAGTTGCTCATATCCTAAAAAAGAAACCGGAAATATGAGTGTAGGATAAGTTTGAAATTTTAGGTGTACTCTATTTGACAAATAAATACTTGTATTATCATATGTTGTTGCTGTGATTTTCAGTTTACTCACAGGGACAAGATCTTTCACAACATACATGTGAGGCAGGGGGTAAATCTTCGTCACTTTGTTGGTATTTGTATCTATTTTGTTCAGGCAGGCTAAAGTGTTGCCTCCGTTGATGTTCATAGCACATGAGCCACAAATACCTGTAAAATTATAGAAATTTCATAACATTCGGTCATAATGATGTAACATATTAAAAGAAGTTCACCCTAAAATTTACATGAGCTTAAATGTAGGTGAAGACATAAATTCATTTTCACTGGACTCTGCAATGAATGGGGGCTGTCAGAATGAAAGTTATATACATCTTTTCACTTTAAAGGCGTTGATTGGTTGATTGATGGACTGGAGTCATGCTAATTACTTGTGGACTATTGTGTTCTTTTTAATAGGCTGTTTGGACTCTTATTCTGATGGCACCCATTTACTGCAGAGGAGTCCATTCTCAACAAATTTTAATTTTTGGGTTGACTTCTCTTTAACAGGACACAGAATTTATTTTATTTTGTGCTCAAAGGAGTAAATATATTTATTCTTAAGTCCATTTTAGTTTTTTTACCCTCTCTACATGAGCGTCTGAAGGTGAGTGTCGGGTCCATTTCATTTTTTATTTTGATGAGAGCATCAAGAGCCATTGGACCACATCTAGGATGAGAAAGTGTCATTAAAATGTTGTGATATTTAATTCTTCATAAACAATAGCATTTCAAAATAGCAGACATGACAAATAAATTATGACATTTTATTTATTTATTAACTTACGGTTTCTTTAAGTAAAGCAAAAACAGTAAAGCAACTGTTATGACTACAACATAAATATGGGTGCTTACGTGTTCAAATCAATCTCGTAGGTTTGCATGCGGGGCTTGTCACCAGGTGTGTCAGGGTCCCATCTGTAAATCTGAAATTTCTTTATTTTTGGCTCGGGGGCAGGGGCAGCTGCTGTCTGGGCATATCGAACCAGCTGGGGTAGTGAGAGAAAAGTTCAGCATAAGACATGTGATGCTAAATTCTTAGTGTACAGACATTACATAAATCAAACAAATAGCATTCCTCCAACCTTAAAATATATTCGGTAAAATTAAAACAGATCTATATTTTCATGGCTTTATCAAGTAATTAAATACATAAATATGCCAATCTCTTTTTATCCAAAGGGTTTTTGGTCTGAAAAAACGAATCCACTGGAATTAGCGATTGCCTTTTCACAGCGCCACCTCTCGTTGTAATAGAGAAGTGTGCGGGAGTTATATCACCTTGTTACTCAACTCACATTGTTAAGCTATGTAACGTACAATTGAGTTCAAATATCTCTATTACATACTAGAAGGTCAGTTTAATTAGACAAAGGGTACATTTATGTAATCTGATTAAGCCTACGTCTTTATACGCTGCGCCAGCGTTTAAGTAACATGACTAAACATGACGCTGGATCTGTAAGCTAACCAGCTCAGTCTAATGGACAAGTCACACTTGGTAAGTTTACAAACGAGAACTTCCTTATAAATCACGAATGTCTCGCACAGCTTCACATAATCACCATATACAGGTCAGAAACTCAGAATTCGTATAATCTTACCACCAACGTCCTACTGTTACGAAAAGCAACAGCGCTGCGAGTAAAAGAAAAGCACGCAGACATCTTCCACTTCTGTGTTGTTATGTAGGATGTCCTTTGTACGCGAGAGGCTTCAACAGTTTCAGATATGTAAGCTGCAATCTGCCCCTCCTCCTATTGCCAGCGGGGCGTGATTTTGTCCTCCGTCAATAAAGAGCGACACGAAGCTATGTAACTGTACTTAGGTTGTGGCGCCGCCATATTGGTCCGGGAAACTCTCCAGAAATCTCATATCGGTAACGTTACAGAAGAAAAGATACTTGACTCTGCGGCAGTTTGGGGATCTACAGACCGTCGCACATTAAAAAAACAGATCTTGGGGTATTATTTTTCACAGGTATAAATGAAAAGTTATTTCAGGATTTTTTGGTAATTATTAACATTATTTTGGCAGCTTCATTAGCCACCAGTGTCAGACGATTAATGTCTAGCGATATCGCTAGTTAGCTGTGAAAGCTGAGACTTTATAAGAAATCAAAGTTTAAATTAATTCTTAAGTTTTAACTTATATTGTAGTTTATATCATAAAGTAAATTGTGCTATGAGCACAATATGTTTGCTACAGTGAGCACTTTGACAAGACCGTGTCAGACTGTCAGGATTATGGAGCTATCTCTCTTTCATTTCACTAACGTTACTCATTTACAAAGAGTACGTTTATCATAACTAGATTATAAGGATTCGATATCTTGTCATAAAACTGTGGACTGATTTTATATTTTCCTTTTCAGCCAATTTCAAACAGGACAACACAAGCCTCAAAGAAATCTGAAGAAAGCCTGTGCTCTGCATTTCCAAGAGACTATACCTCCACAGCCTAATGTTGTATTTATACTAGTTAAAGCCCAGAACAGCCCTGAATGAATGGCCAGAATGACCCTGATCATATTCAAACTTCTCTCACTCTCTCTCTCTGTCTCTCAATCTCTGCAAAGTTCAGAAATTATCTTTACCATTGTGGGGCAATATTTGCCTCCGGAATGGACTTCCAGGAGCATTGTTTACCTTTATAATGGCTTTTTTTTTTATAATAATATGATGTAATATAATTACCTTATTAAGTGTTCTCTTTCATAGGTACACTCGACGCTGCGTAAAGCTTACACGCTTTCGGAACGCCCCTGGGCGTGCCGATTGCCTGAAACCCGTACAGAATCACGCCAATTCATTGGCTGATGGCACGGAAACAGACCTCGACGTTCTCACGTCGTATCTTATACTGGCGAATGCGCCATCTGCTCCTCAGATTTCTCTGCCTTCATGAAGCGGCCATATTAGCCCTTCTTGTTGCGATTCTTCTGACCCAATTTCGATCGATTTTTCTTGGATTCCTCTCCATTTGCACTTCGGCGACTGCAGTAGCGGAACTCTGTTCTCCTCACGGTGAAGTGCCATGGAATATCATTGCTGCTAGCCGCCGTGCGCTCGCAATAAAGTGTGTCAAGTGTATGGGTTTTTTGCATGTACGCGAGGCGGTTTATGGGGTGTCAAAATGTGAGAATTTTTTTTTTGCTTTTGTGAAAACCTCCGCTCTAGGCTTAAGGTTTTTGAAAGGGAGTCATCCGTGTTTCCCTGGAAGCCTCTGCGGCCTTCCGTGAATCCGCGACCTGGGGTTTGGATGTGGAGCTCGAGGCAATGGAGACCGAGCAGACGGGCCTCGCCCTATCTCTCACCTGAGTTCGCCGGTTGAAATCACGCACGATTACCTATATCCTAGCCCGGAGGCACACGACACTGTTTCCTTCAGGCTAGATGAAGTGTTATTCACAGCAGCCTCCGACTCTGAGGATTTCGGGCCTGCTTTAACCGACTCTCTCCCGGGCTCCAAACTGGCCACTTTTCAGTCCGGTGCCTTGCTCTCCATCATCCTGAACAAGGACGCCAACGGCTTTCCTTCATGGTGGAGGACGTCGCTTCCTCCAAACCTTCACGACACCCCAACACTCATATCTTCCACATCACAACACTCCGCTTCCTCTATCGCATTTCTCTCATGAATGGGAGCGTCCACCAGGGGTATCGCTTTGGGTTCTCCGCACAGTTCGGTCCGGCTACACACTTCAGTTTGGCCGAAACCCCTTGCTTCGTCAGGGTTCACCTTACAGTAGTAAGCAGCGCCTCGAAGGCTTCTGTGCTACAACAGGAACTGTCCTCCCTCCTACTAAAGGGAGCAATAGAGGATGTACCTCAGTTGGACCTGAAACGAGGCTTTTTCAGCAGCTACTTCCTTTTACCAAAGAAGGACGGTGGTCTATGACCCATTCTGGACCTGGGTCGTCTGAACCTCTCCCTTTACAAAGGGAAGTTCAAGATGTTGACATTGAAGACTATTATGTCCCAGATTCAAGTGGGAGACTGGTCTGTCACTGTCGACCTGAAGGATGCCTATTTTCAAATTCAGGTCGTCTGGCGGTACAGGAAGTTCCTTCGGTTTGCTTTTGGAGGAAATGCTTACCATTAAAAATATTATTCCCTTTGGCCTGGCCTTGGCCCTGAGGACGTTCACAAAGTGCATGCATGCTGCTCTAGCCCCTTTAGGGCTCCCCCTTTGGGGCTCCAGGGCATTCGTGTACTCCATTACCTGGATGATTGGCTCATACTGGCCCACTCCAGGGAGTTAGTGAGTTATCACATTCGTGCTCTTGGCCTCAGAACGAACACCAAAAAGAGTGTTCTCACACCTTCTCGACAAACTGTGTTTTTGGGGGTTCATTTGGATTCCGTTCAAATGCAGGCCAGTCTGGCTCCTGCCCGGATCTTCAGTTTCAATGCATGTATGGCCCGCTTCAAGCTAGGCCATCATGTCTCTGTGAGCACTTGTCACAGGCTCCTAGGCCTCTTGGCCGCAGCCTCCCCTGTGCTACCTCTAGGATTGCTCCACATGCGGCCATTCCTTTGGTGGATGAGACTTTTGAGGATCCGCTCAACAGGACCAGCCACTCGCCTAATCAGGGAGCCGCGCAGTTGCTTTCATACCCTCTTAATATGGCGAGACCCCACTTTGTGGAACAGTCTTCAAAGGCAAACCGGCGCACGGTTTTTGGACAGGAGAATTCCTCTCCTGGCACATAAACTGCCTGAAGCTCAGAGCCGTCTTCCTGGCACTTATTCACTTTCTCCCCCTTCTCAGGAGGTGTCATGTGAAAGTCAGGACGGACAACATGGTGGTGGTATCCCACATAAATCGCCAACGGGGTTCACGGTCGCGCATCCTGAACAGGCTTGCGCGCCGTCTTTTCCTTTGGTCTCAGGACAAGTTCCTCTCCCTGAGAGCGGTTCACATTCCGGGAGTTTTGAACCTTGCAGCCCATTTTCTGCCGGGGGAATGGATGCTGAACCGGCAGACAATAGCCCAGATTTGGGATTTGTTCGGCGTAGTGGAAGTGGAACTCTTTGCATCACAGAAGTCGTCCCAATGCTCGCTTTGGTTCTCCCTGAATTCCCCGGCACCTCTGGGCATAGACGCGTTCGCCCATCCTTGGCCGAACGTGAGACTGTACGTGTTTCCGCAAGTCAAGCTAATTCCGGCAGCCCTGTGCAGGGTGAAGGAGAGCGGTGTCCGTCTCCTACTAGTAGCCCCGTTCTGGCCATCCCAGATGTGGTTCTCAGCGCTGATTCCTCTTCTGTATCGACCCCTTGGGAGATTCCGATCAGGCAGGACCTGCTCTCTCAGCTTCAGGGCAAGATCTGGCATCCTCGGCCTGAGATCTGGAAGCTGTGGGTATGGCCCATCCAGGGCCACTAACCTGCCGAGGTTCAGGAGACTATCTCTAGTGCCAGAGCCTCCGCTACTAGGAAGTTTTACTCTTCCAAATGGAGAGTCTTTTGAGTCCTGGTGTTTGGCCCATGCAGTAGACCCAGTTAACTGCCCTGTTGGTCCAGTACTGGAGTTCTTGCAGGAGAAACTGGCAGCAGGGGCAGCCGCTACCACCTTAAGGGCTTACGTCGCGGCCATTGCCACCTGGAGAGAGCTGGATGAAATTCCCCTGGGGAGGCATCGGATGGTCTCTGCGTTTATGCGTGGCATCCGACGGCTGAGACCAGTACGTCCTATTGGAGTTCCTTCTTGGGCCTTTTTAGTAGTTGTTGAGGGTCTAATGGCAGCCTCGTTTGAGCCCTTAGAGTCAGCTCCAGAGTGGATTCAGACTCTTAAGGTTACTCTTTTGTTGGCACTAACGTCATTGAAGAGAGTTGGGGATTTGCAGGCTCTCTCTGTCAGCGAGATTTGTATGGACTTCGCCCCGGGTCTGGTCAAGTTGACCCTGCGGCCTAGGCCTGGCTTTGTCCCCAAGGTTTTATTCGCATCGTTTTGCTCTCAAGTGGTCACGCTTCACTCCTTTTATCCTCCTCTCTTTGCTTCAGGTGAGGATGAAAGGCTTCACATGCTCTGTCCTGTCCTCACGCTGCCGACAGGGACCTTTTCGGCAGAGAAATCTGAGGAGCAGATGGTGCGTTCGCCAGTATAAGATATGACGTGAGAACGTCGAGGGTGGCTTCCACGCCATCAGCCAATGAATTGACGTGATTTTATATGGGTTTCAGACAATCGACACGCCCAGGGGCATTCCCAAAGCATGTAAGCTTTACGCAGCGTCTAGTTTCCTATTCAAAGAACAAGGGTTACGTGAGTAACCCGAGACGTTTCTGTCGTTTTTGTCACATTTAAATATAACCAGTTTATTCAATCACAATACTATAGAGTAAATTTTTATTATTTACACAGTCAAAAACACAGGAAATCCTTAGTGAGTGAAGCTGCAATATCATGACAATATCCTTGTTGATTATTGCTCTTGATGTTGTAATTATGATTATTAATTTTGATTAATATAAAGTTTTCTGGGGAGGGAAAATCTCATATTATGGTCTGTGTTAAACATAACTATACTTTTGTATTTTGTTGTCCAACAAAAACTGCACACACTCACACCCCAAACATTCCTATGTAGTAAAAATATTTTAAAATAAACAACATTTTCAAAATTTGTGTTTTCTGCATGTGCGAGTGTAATTTGCATTGTATAGCAAAATGTCAAACTTTGTCAAGTTGTTTACCACAAACCTTATTTTACTCATTAATTAAAAAAAACATTATAAAATATAGGTAAATCTTGAGGGAAGCAGTGGATAATTAGTCTTTATTAGTCAGAATTTGATGTCACAACTAAACCACTCTATTTCCACGAAACCTAGAACTGAAATAAAATGTCCTTGAGCTGCAGATTGATTCAAAGGATTTTATATCTATGTATATATTTATATTCCTCTGAATCAATCTCAGCTCATATATTTTGTTTTACTCAAGGAACACATTAATTAAACACAATTTGAATTGACAACCATACATTTTTTCTTGTCTTCAGTTGTGTCTTACTTTGTTTAATAATTATTACACAAATACTATTATAAAACTAGTTGTCACTGTTATTTAATTTACTTTATAATTTGCTATTAATTTATTCGTCATTATTGTTCTGTATTATTTCCCTTTTGATATTACATATTCTACTTGCTACTGAGGGCACCTCAGTCGTGGTATTGAGGGTGAAGAGAGTGCTGTGCATTCACTCCCCCCACCTACAATTCCTGCCGGACAAAGACTCGAACTCACAACTTGTGGATTACGAGTCCGACTCTCTAACCATTATGCCACGACTTCCCCATATACATTAAACATAATGCTGCATATATTAGAGACTTTATCATAATAGTTGTATGAAAATGATTATTCAGAAATGTGATATGCAGGTCAAAACCTGCTTTGTCCTATATACTTGTACTCATATACAGATATTAATACATCATTAAAACCCACCAATGTTAAACCCTGTGATGTGGTTCATTGTATCTTATTTACTTAACCTGTGTGAAAACATTAGTGAAAACAATTATTCAGGTTTTTGCTGTACAAAATTTTGCTGATCCACAGCAAAATACTAAATGTGACACACAAAGGTATTCTGCAAAGCTTATCACTTTAGAAGGGAAAACAGGGTAGAAAGCATTTTAAAACCTTTGACAGCATTTGAAGATAAACCGAACAGAGCACAATGACATAGTAGTCCATTGTCTCAGCTCAGTAGATTCACCATGGCTTTAACAGCAGAAAACTGGTCGTCATGTATTTAATCTAATGGAGTTCCTGAGATGTGAATCAATCTTGAGTGAGTTTTTCCTCTCTAGTTTGAGACATCAAGAATTACGGTTGAAGAAGCATTAAAACTTCCCTTTAAGGTAAAATAGGAATGGTGTTCATCGGTCTTTTCTCATTTCCACTTAGAGATCTGCAGTGACTCCTGGATCAAAAGCAATCTTATTCAGGCCTCAAGTGGAGTAGTCCACGTTTATCTGTCAAGTGAAGTGTCCCACTTCTGCCAGAAGAGCTTCTAACAAATCCCTTTGACCTTATGAGTCAGTGTAGGGTATATTGAGGCAAATTGGAAAGGATTTTATTTAAATCTGTCATTTAAATGTCATTATCCTCAATCAAGTCAAACAATTCAGATATTTAATTTCCCACCCTAAACAGAGCACATTTACAAGTTTAATGTCAGTTACTGTAAATCAATGTCAAATATATATGTCATGTGTTAGAGAAAATTATCTTATTCTCACCAAGGCTGCGTTTATTTGAAAAATATTACAAAAACAGAAATATTATTAAAAGAACAGTTTTCAGTTTTAATGTATTTTAAAATATACTTTATTCTTGTGATGGCAAAGCTTAATTTCTCCAGTCGTTACTCCAGTCTTCAGTGTCACATGATCCTTCAGAAATCATTTTAATATGCTGATTTGGTGATCTGTTTTATTATTATTGGTGTTTAAATACCAATAATAGTTCTTATTATTATCTAATATTATTGCTTTAGCACCAAATCAGAATATTAGTATAATTTCTGAGGGATCATGTGACACTGAAGACTGGAGAAATTCAGCTTTGCCATCAAAGAACTAAACTGCAATTTAAAAAATAAAAATAGAACATAGTTATTTTAAATTGTATTAATGTGTTATTGTGTTCACAATATTTCTATTTTACTGCCCTTTTAATCATATAAATTCAGTCTTGGTGGGCATAATGGTGATATATCTTTCAAAAACAATTAAACGCCTTGTCATATCAGTATAATATTACGGTGACGTAATGCTGCCATCCACGTAATATTTTTTCCACTCAATTATGTCGTTATAACGAGATCTTTTCTCGTAATAACGAGATCTTTTCTCGTTATAACGAGATCTTTTCTCGTAATAACGAGATCTTTTCTCGTTATAACGAGATCTTTTCTCGTTAAAACGACATTTTCTCGTAATAACGACATCTTTTCTCGTTAAAACGACATATTTTCTCGTAATAACGACATCTTTTCTCGTAATAACGACATCTTTTCTCGTTAAAACGACATATGTTTCTCGTTAAACGACATCTTTTCTCGTTATAACGACATATTTTCTCGTAATAACGACATATGGTAGAGCTGAGGTGAGCGAGGTCCACGCTGCTCAGTCTGACATAAACGAGGATCTGCACGCTGCTGAATTGAAATACACTGTTTTAAATGTATTTAATGTAATGGTTTTAATTATAGCAGCATGTTTATTAGGATTAATGTCCAATACAACATTATCCAATAACTGCACTCAGACCCATGACTTGTTTAGGCTATATATGATCAGATCAAAACAGTTATTTTTGAATAATTGACTCTGGGCTTGGAATATTTATTTATTTGAATGACTGAAGTTTGATTGAACAACAAATCGAAATATGAACAATAACGGTAAAGGCCTCCTCATGTCGTGGCCTCACTATGTTGAGGGAACAACATCCATTTCTGGTTTAATGCATAAACAAACCTACTTGACCTTTATGAATTATTATATAAATTATTACATAATTAATTATCATATTGACCATAGGCTACCGGACTGTAGGCAATGGCACGCGATGTACACAGCATTCAAGTTTATCACGAATAGGCTAATATTACATAAAGTACATAAAATAAAACTGTGCACACTATTTAAACTAAATAAAATAAAATACATCGTGTTTGTCAATTAACTGATTGTCTGTAGCCTATTCATCATCATCATCATTATTATTAGCCTATTGTTATATTAGTTTTTCCCTTCATTTCGATCTCTTTACATAACGTTCTGACTAATTTTGTAAGTCTACTGTAAATGCTCCACGCTAAAGCTTGGATGTGACTGGAATTTCTAGACTATTGGAAATGCAGTTTAAAGGTTGAATTTAACATTTATAAAAATATTCTGCGAATTAATAATTATTGATATTATTGCCTACTGCCTAGTGTTTCGTTGAGGAATTAATCATTCGTAGTTTCATTTGAAAATGAAAGCACAACACGCTCATTTATCATCATCACGCATTGGCATAAATAGCCTACAATCATAAAGTATTGGCTTAATTGTCAGAAGTTTAAAGTTTTGCTAAATATATGGTAGTAAGCAGAGCATGTGAGCGGAGCGCCCAAAATGCCCCTTTGGTAATTTGCCAATTCCAGAATCTGTGGAATATGCTAAGCACTCATTTGTCTAAGCTAATGTTTCTAAAACCAAATTCTAAAATCCTGTGAAGATTGACACGCGTTTTATAGAACGCATTTCCCCTCAGTTTTGGTTTATTTTAATTTTAGAAAGTGTGTTTCTTTTATTTACGCCACAAAATAATTATTTGTTCGGTGCATTTCATCTTGTGCGTGTTTTGAATATGAAGGTTGTTTTAATGGAAAAATATACTTTTCAGTTATTTAACTTTTACAAAAGTTTTCAAGTGGCTTCAAAAACAAGACACGTTTTAAATTAAATTTTAATTGTATACATTTAAATTAGGGATGTTCATTTGGTTATTTTTCCTAACCTTTAACCTTTAACTTGAAATTAGAACTGAATTAAATTAGAAAGAATAAGTGTCCGTGACCCGTTTAAAATACTAACATTTGTTTTGGGGAATTAATTTTACATGCGCAAAAAACAGCAGACAACAGAACAAGGATTTACATGATCATTATCACCCACCTGCAGCACTTCTGCAAGCGGAGAAAAACACAATAAAGCTAGGCGTTATATATAACGAATAAATAGGCCTATACTAAAAGATATTTTGACTTAAATAATAATTTAAGAAAATAAAAGAAATACTGTGCAACAAGCAGCCTCTATTTTTTAACGTCGCTATGCGTCGGTTTTATTGTTTGATGAAGAATCTGATGCTTTGCTTAAAATAAACGATTATATTTATAAAGATACAGAACACAAATACTTTGGATGTTAAAACATGTCCTCAGAGCTGTTTACTGTTTGTTTTGGGCAGACTGTGAAGGCAATCGCAGTTCATTTCGTCCATGAGTGAAGTGCAGGGCGGCGGTCTGATCCGTGATCAGTCCCCGCCGAACACGACTCCAGCTCGGCGTGAGAGCCAGCGCTGTTACGGTGGAAACACAGTTACAGAGCGGTCGATTTACTCGTGAATTACATCGGTTTAATGTTTAATCTTTACTTCTAATGTTTTTAAACGAGATTAAATAGGGCAATGTGTAAAGGATAAAAGCAAGCAAATTAGAAATAAAGGAAGTTATCAAAAAGTGGTTCTGGAGTATTTTACAAAAGTTTAGAGGATTTAAATTAATCTGTAAATATTATTTCATGCATAAAGTAAAAAGCTAATATTATAATAGAAACGAATAAACCCATTAGCTGGGTTAAATCAACCATTTATGATGGGTTAGATAAACAACCCGATTTACTGGGTAAAATTAACCCCAAATGTGTTCTGTCCTATATTTATCCAGCCCAAATTGGGTTGTTTTAACCCAGTGTTTTTAGAGTATGCAGAGTTTATTTCATTATTGTGCTGTAAATTAAAGCAGACGGCAGAAAGCGGCATTCTATTTTTGTCTTATTTTACCAAAAAATCAGAATTCAATAATAAATGCGACTTATAGGCGACTTGTTTTTTCTCTCTCTCGCTCTCTCTAAAAAACTTGTTTTTTTATACGCGTATAGCTTATTTTAACCATGCAGCAAACCTTTTAACATATTTTAATAAATTACTAAAAATAAATAAATAAGTGACTTTAAACCGTTTAACTGATTGTAATCGGTCAAAATTCTTATCAGTTGGTTAACGGTTAATGAACATCCCTATTAAAACAAGTTCACCGTGAAACATAACTGTTTAATTGAGACATTTATTCAATAATTTCACTATAAACAGGAAAAAATAAATAGGCCTAACGCTGATCTGAGCGGGATTTGGTTCACCTGAGCGTGAGCGGAACATTAGCGGAGTGTTTGATTTGGCCGTGAACGACTGAGCGGTGCGCACACACACAGCGGAATATTGAACCGCTCCGCTTCTCTCACATGCTCTGGTACAAAACGTTAATTAGGTAAAGCGATACACAATTTAAATGGGAAAGTAATAAAATATAATATTATATGCAATAGAAATAGGCCTATATCCCTAACAAGTTAACATAACCTAATAATACTAATAATATACAAATATTAAATTAAATGTTTAATGTTAATAAAAACTGTTTTAACCATCTCTGATAGTCCGGGTTGCTGTGAACCGAGGACGGCCCCTAAAAATCAATGTTTTAACTCAGCTTGTCTTTACTGTCTATCCCATCACGCAGAATAAGAGTTCATGTACCGCTCTGCAAATTAGTCACAATAACGTTTCATACAGTCTGGATGTTGCTTTATCTCATTTAAAGCACACCACTGTTCTTCTCAATTCGGCGACACCGACGCGATCCCTTAAATTGTGATAACCGAGGAAAGCAATTTTATATACTTCCACAATAAGAACAAAATGTTACGAATTGCTTTTGTAAAATAACAGCGTGCGCTTTCTGGCGCGCCTTATGTCTAAAGGTCTACTTAAATAAAACAATCGAAAACAAGTTTGTGTTTATTTAATTCGTATAGCCTAAATCCAGCAAGAGATACTGTACTTTCATCTGTATATTGTGTTCAGTGCTCACACCCAGCGCAGCGAAGACTGTTCCTTCAGTAAAGCAAAGCCTGCAATTTAACCCATAAGAAGAACGTGATGCGATGATTCAGCTAAAGATCATTTAATAATATGAAATCATTAATACATAATTAATATATAATCAGACTAAAGTATATCAAGGCCGCCCACACATGTGAAACAAATATTAAAGCAGCTCATTTGTTTACCCACGAACAAAAATAGGCCTACGAAAAATCGAGCTTAATTTGTTTGCCCGTTTTCAAACAGAACGAAATAATAATAATAATAATTATTATTATTATTATTATTAACCTATGAGAAAATCTCTTTATTTATCTTTGTTCATATTTCGATTTGTTGTTCAATCAAACTTCAGTCATTCAAATAAATAAATATTCCAAGCCCAGAGTCAATTATTCAAAAATAACTGTTTTGATCTGATCATATATAGCCTAAACAAGTCATGGGTCTGAGTGCAGTTATTGGATAATGTTGTATTGGACATTAATCCTAATAAACATGCTGCTATAATTAAAACCATTACATTAAATACATTTAAAACAGTGTATTTCAATTCAGCAGCGTGCAGATCCTCGTTTATGTCAGACTGAGCAGCATGGACCTCGCTCACCTCAGCTCTACCATATGTCGTTATTACGAGAAAAATATGTCGTTATAACGAGAAAAGATGTCGTTTTAACGAGAAACATATGTCGTTTTAACGAGAAAAGATGTCGTTATTACGAGAAAAGATGTCGTTATTACGAGAAAATATGTCGTTTTAACGAGAAAAGATGTCGTTATTACGAGAAAAGATGTCGTTTTAACGAGAAAAGATCTCGTTATAACGAGAAAAGATCTCGTTATTACGAGAAAAGATCTCGTTATAACGAGAAAAGATCTCGTTATTACGAGAAAAGATCTCGTTATAACGAGAAAAGATCTCGTTATTACGAGAAAAGATCTCGTTATTACGAGAAAAGATCTCGTTATAACGACATAATTGAGTGGAAAAAATATTACGTGGATGGCAGCATTACGTCACCGTATAATATCAATATTTTATCATATCAAATCAAATGGTTTAAGAATCAAATGTTCTTAACTGAAAGTATATCAAAGTGTATCACTTCCTCGTACTCATTTTTTTTACAGCATTAGAAATGTTTTAAACTCAGCAGTTATCACAGGCTCTGGTTGCTATACAACATTTAGTTTGAGTCCTTTTTAATCTTAAATTTCCCCTCAGAAACGTTTCCCCTCAGCATGAATGCTATGCGATTGTCCCAAGCACACTACCTTCAAGTCGTTGAGAAATGACACATCCCAAAACTAGGGGTCACTGTTGTGCTTCAATGGCACTTTTAATAAAACAGACATTTTATCTTCACAACAGCAATGCCTGGACATAAAGAGGAAGAGAAAATTGGGTCAGGGCTCTGTGTGCTGGCAGGCTGGTTGTTCTTGTTTGAGTTTGGAGTAGTTTAAAAGCAGACCAGGAAGGGCTATTGGACACAGTGTAGGGAAGACAAGGCAAGTGCTAGCAGTTCTCTCACAATACGGATGACGTTCAAAACAGCAAAAAGAGCCCTGACCGCTCATTTCAACCTTCCCGCACTCTCCTTTATTTACAGATAAAATGAAAACATTCATTTATTTCACATAGTAACAAAGCTAATCGATCATATTTTGGAGTGATCTCTTTTTCATCCATCCCAAAAGTTCACATATCACATATCAGCATTCAAAATTCTTTCCTCTTTATGTTTTTCTCTCTTTTTATACAGTTCACGACTCGTCTCTAAGAACCCCCTACACCCATGTTTGCTTAAATCCCATAAAACAATATGTATAACTATTTACAAGAGCATTAATTTATAAACTATACCATCACAAAACCATAACTTCCACCCTCCCACCCCTCCCACGTATCAGCCCCTCCCAAAAGTTGTATGCTGATGAAAAAGCTAAAAAAGGTGTGTGGGGGAGACATGAATTGGGGGGAAACATAAACTGACTTCCAATGTCTCACAAAACCTTTTCTTGCATCCTCCTCCATTCTAAAAGTGCATGCCTAGATTCAGCAAATGAAACTAAAATGCCTATACAGAAAAAAACCTTTCTAAACCATTCGAAACGTGGACACAGATCAGCATATTGGCAACGATGATCTTCTTTCCTCTTTTGGCAAATACTTGAGTGGTTTTTGAACGTCTAAAATATGTAGGAACAATTAAAGTGGGTCTCTGAGGCAGCAGCTGGTAATGGAGCAGTTTTGGGGAAACTGCCGTTAAAGTCAGAGGTGGCGTGGGCTGGGATGACCATTGTGATAGAGCTTCTGCTTGATGTGCACCATGTTTCCGCTGGAGTCCTCCAGCTGTCGGAGCTGTGCACGCCTACGGAGGTCTCGAAGGTTGCAGAACTGTGGCAACCACGACCAGGAAGGGGTATCTGTGAGTGGCACAGAGAAAAACGGTGGTCAAACGGCGGAGTTCCATACATTCCTAATGACTAAGCAAATGAGTTGAGTCAATGAACCAGCATGTCTACACAATGTGTTAATGGAAACAGCGTGAGGGTCCAGGCGTGGAGACCGGGGTAGAGGTGTAGTGAAACCGGTGAAACCACAGAGAGTTCCTCAGACAGCCCGCCCCTCACAACTAGCCCTGTTGGAAGTGTGTCAGTGTGTGTGCGAGGGAGGCGATGGGGGAGCGGGGGTTATTTATAGCATTCCATGGGTATGCCATCCACTAAGACTGTCATGAAGGGTACACAGAGGTAGACGGTGAATAAGGTTTTTTAAGCCTTATAGCTGGATCAAAAGAAACGAAGTCAGAGTTCAGTGAAGAGCTGAATGGTAAAGGGATTCAGCAATAGAGAGTTTAAACAAAAGAAAGGTAGGGGATGTCAGTCGAAAGCAATATTTTTTAGCACTTTTATAGCAATATTAAAAAAGTAAATGTATAAAATATTTAATTAAAATATGAATATATATTTCCTGGACCACAAAGCCAGTCTTAAAGGATTAGTTAACTTTCAAATTAAAATGTCCTTATAATTTACTCACCCCATGTCATCCAAGATGTTTATGTATTTATTTCTTCAGTCCAAAAGAAATTAAGGTTTTTGATGAAAACATTTTAGGATTTGTATCCATTTAGTTAGCTCCAATGGACTCTAGCGAAACGATCTGTCATTTAAAAGAATAAAATAAATGAATATGCTTTATAAACACACAAATGCTTGCCTGTTCTGCGATGCACGTCCAAGATTTCACGTAATACGTAATGACATTGAAAAGGTAGCACGGGTATATTTGTAGCAATAGCCAAAAATACATGTCATAGGTCAAAATAATAGATTTTTCTTTTATGCCAAAAATCATTAGGATCCATCACAATATTTAGTAAATGTCCTACTGTAAATATATCAAAAGTACATTTTTGATTAGAAATATGCATGGTTAAGAACTTAATTTGGACTAATTTAAAGGTGATTTTCTCAATATTAAGATTTTTTTTGCACCCTCAGATTCCAGATTTTCAAATTGTTGTATTTCAGCCAAAAATGGTCCAAACAAATCATACACCAATTGAAATCATATTTATTCAGCTTTCAGATGAATTATAAATCAAAAAAATGGACCCTTATGACTAATGACCATAATTGTGGTCCAAACAAAATATATATATTTATATATATTTTTTATTTTTTTATTACTACTGTTCTTTTCATTTTAGGTGCTTATTTGTTTGTTTAATTTCGTTGAAAGCTGTCTTGGGTTGGTTGGGGAGAAACTGAAACTATAAAAAGATTTTCTGTAACAAATAATTACATCCATTCTTAAAAATATGGATATACATGCATTATATAAAATACATTAAAGTATTAATATATCAAACATTTTATTATTACAATGCAAATCAGTTAATGGATAGATTATTCATTAATGATTAAAATGTCAATAAAATATATAATAATATAAGGTATAAAATATTGAATTATAAAATTACATTATAGAATTATTAAAATGTCAACAATATATAAAATATAAAACAGCTAAATGTATAAAATATTTTATTATTTAAATTATTACAGTACATAAATCCGTTATATCACTCCTGAGCTGAACAAAAGAGTGACAGCAAACAGTCAAAGCAATGAAATTGAATTCTTAAATAGGAAATCAGAGCTACAATGTAAGGAATGTGCCTCAGTGCAGTGTATATGTATCGTGTGTGTGTGAGTATGACTGCACGCTTACACGTCTCGCCAACTTGCTTTCTCTATCCAGCTGCTCTTTGTCTATTTTTAGCGCTCGCACAGTGCAAGGGTACAAGTCGCTGTGTGTGTGTGTGTGTGTGTGTGTGTGTGTGCTGGTGGGGGTGGAGGCATGACAGCATCTCCCTCCCGCCTTCCTTTCCATCAACCTCACCTTCATTCCCTATCCTTGTGAGGCTAAATGAGGCTGACCTGCCATCAACGTCACAATTTCACAGCTGTGGTGTGCTTAGAGGGGCATCCCCGGTATTTTTTCAATGGGTCATATCATATGGAAATACCATTTTGTATAGGATATAAAAAAATACATGAGGTTGTAATTTCCCTCATACTCTGAATCTAGATGTGAACTGAACTGAATATATTTTGAATTCGGTGGTTGAATTAAAGGGACAGTTCACCCAAAAATAAAAAATTCTGTCATCATTTACTCACCCTCATGTCATTCCAAACCAATACGATTGTGGCTCATCTTCGAAACACAAATCAAGATATTGTCTAATAAAACCTGAAATGTTTCTGTCCCTCCATAAAGATAGGTAACCAAAACTTAGAAGATCCAAAAAGGCCATAAAGAAATGGTAAAATTAACAAAATGAACTGAGTGGTTTAAAAGAGATATGATTGCTATATTTTATGAACATTTATTTATATTATGAACATTTAATTTAGGCGTTTATTCCCATATTAACACACATACATAGAGCTTTGTTGTTACCATATGTGGTCTATGAGTATATTACCTTTTTGGATTTTCTATGTTTTGGTTAACTGGACTTTCTAGACACAAAAACCTCTCAGGTTTCATTAAAATATTGTATTATGTGTTTTTTTGAAGATTAACCAAAGTCTTATGCGTTTGGAAGAACATGAGGGTGAGTTCAGTGAAATAATTTAGAGTTTAACTATCCCTTCAGTATATTATATATTACACAATGATCTGAAATACTTGATTCTGGCTGGTCAGTAACTGCATTCTGCACTTTGATATTTTCCCAATTTTCATAATTTTCCAACTCTGTATATCAGTCCACTCCTCCAGAACTAAAAGTGAATTTCATTTCTCTCATATCACACCACAGACTCCCTCCTTTGACTCAAACTCCTTTGCATTCGAGTTATTGATTGCCTTATTGCTTTTGTACATCGTAATAGAACACATTTCAAATGTCATGCACTAAATAACCTATGGCCAACTAGCCATCCCCTGACACAGTGTTTAATTACTAAATAGTAAGTGGCCACATAATAACCAAATTGTTCTATATATTCTATTCTTCCAAGCAGTTATTTTATCTGTCACTCTCCTTGACCTATAATAACCATCAAAAGTTCATGCGATGAACACAATAATCATATTCAAACTAAAAGCGTTCCCTTTTAAGGCACTATTTACATATTCCGCCACAGCTTATGCACCTCTTTGCCCTCAAAGGACCATGGACAACTGTTATAAACACTGCTGTGTTGCCTACGATTCAGTTACACTGAGTGAAAGCCTGCTGTTGATTTCTGCAGCCACAGTCTTAATACATTCACATGGGGGTGATAATAACAGGGCAGAAGGGGAACGCTGACAGCTGATGAAAATGAAAATTATAGGTGTGTAAATGTTTGGGGAAAGAAAATTGAATTTTGGGAGTGTTTGGAAAAAATATGTTTATTAACATAAAACCAATACAGTGGGACACATTTCAAAGATGGTTTTATAAATTTATGAGGAATTAATCCTATACAAATCCGGGTATATATATATATATATCAATCTAACACACAGACTGCTAATCATTTTGTGAGATTAGCTGATCTGTTACTGCATATTATAAACACCAGTGATATAATAAGTAAATGTACAATTTGAATTCTCATTCTTTTAATTTCAGTATTTTATTCTTTTGTATACAGCTAACATCACTGTAAAAAAATAATTTTGAAGTAGCAAATAAAAAATTGTTAGTTTTACAAGAATATAATTTCTCTGCCTTTTACATTACAATAACATTTTTAATAAAACGTGTTTTTTTGTAATTAATTGAGAAATTTACCAGCAATTTCTAAACGTTAAAACTGTTTTGACATAAAAAAAATGTCAGTGTACTTTAAATTAACTACAACATTTTCATATTGTCATTAACATTAAGGCACTTATTCTTCACAGTAAAGTGTTTGACGTCAATTCTTGAGTTTTTATTTTATTGTATTTTTTAATACAGTAACCAGTGTTAGTACCTGAATACATCCATTTAAATCCTGCACACAAAGCATGGCATTTATTGAGCAAGGAAACAACACTCAATGATGTTTAACCTCAAAATGATCATGCAAAGCAAAATATAATGCAAACAAACATACAAATAGCATTACCTCTGTTCATAACATTGATAAATTGTCACGTGAGGAAAGAAAACTTGATTTTGATGCATTAAAAAATGGATGAACACTCACTTACTCTATATAAGCTAAAATGTAATGTTCTGTAACCAAGTCTTGGTCTGCATATGTTCCTACAAGCATATCCTTTGTCTTTTACATCTATCAACATAGATGCTTTCCATATACTCTTGGTTACAATGTTCTTCCCACTCACCATAATAGCGACTGGCTCTCCAGGCCCTCACAGCACAGTGCAAAGCCCCATCCAGCCACAACAGCAGCCAGCTGATACAGAAGCCCAGCAACAGCCCCAGCATGAGGTCCATCTCCTGTTTGGTCACACTGTCACTCACAAAGTAATTCTCAGACGAGTCCACGAGCGAATGGTCTCCGTCATATGGAATTACGTAGTGAACATGATGCCTAGGGCAGAGAGGGGAGAACTGTGTTTAGAGGTTTACATTCAGCAACAAAAAACAATAGACGGGAACATTAAATATCAAATTATAAAGAAAACAATAAATAAAGAGATGACAATGAGGACGTACAATATTATGTCAATTACACAAACGCTTGCTTTAATAATGCTCCCAGCAGGGTGGGAAAGCCAGCATTTCTACAGTACTGATACTATTTGGATCCATCTGAGCTCAGTCAAGCTGGGTTTGTTGTCTTGGAACATATAAATGCATAAATGCAAATGAACATATGGTTTGGCACACAGCTGTTTAATGCCATATTCAAAAATAAAATGCTCTTCTTACATTTCAACAGAACTATATGCAAAAGTGTCTTTGATAAGGGTTGAAGGACGTTATGCATTTGCAACTCTTCATATGGTTTTATGCAAAAAAATGACTGTACATCTTACCTAATTTCTTTATGTGTAGTACTATTTTATGTAAAGAAAATTGACTTATGTTGAGTTTGAACACAACTTACATGCAACCTTGATCCTTAGCAACATTACGCCTCAAAAGTGAAATAAATGTATTAAGGTTTGCTTCACTGTTACATTTTAGTTGAAAAAAATAAAAACTATTTTGAACTTCTCATTTATTTAGTTAAGAGGAAAACTATAACAGTGGCAAATTTGGAGTAAAAGGTAGAAAAAAGTAATTTAGATATTAATTTGCATGTATTAAAAGGAATTGAGAAAACACTAGTTTTGCACATTAGATATTGATAGGCAGAAATGTATACAGATATGCAGATGTTAAAGGACTGTATAAACAGATTAACACTTTGACCAAAGAATAATAATAAATGCTAACTCTTAGTGACAATGATCTGCACAAATCATGACAATATGCTTCTTTTGTTTATCTATAAATTGGCATTATGTTTCATTTATGAACAAATAATTATCATGACAGTTTTATGTCATCCTTCTACAAATATCAGGACACTGAAGTTTTCACTGACCATGACCCATTTATAATGCTCTTGGTCCTGAAATGTGACACAGAATACTCTATGTTTGGAAAGAAATGTGGCATACAAGAAATCATTAAGTTATTAACAGATCTTCACCGATAACAAAGTGTTAAAACATGCATTTCCAATTGAGAACAAATATGACATGACCTAATTTACTACCCTCAGATGTTCATATATTAAAAACTCGCAAACAACAGATGTGGCTTGAACAGAAACTGTTGTGAAAATGATAACTAACAAGTCAAGCTAGCTACATAAAAAACAAATAGTAAGGATATTATGTATAGAAATGATGTGATGGTGAGTAATGATGTGTATATAAAATATAAATAAGAGTATTTGTACATTTTTGTCCAAACCTTTTTGAACTACACTTTTTGTAAACTGTATATGCATTAACTCAACGCAGACCTTCTGTATTAAAATCACATTGTATTTCAGTAATATCAACGTGATTCTGTGGCCAACTCACGCAACCACAAGAACAACATCTCTAGCTGTGCTTGGAGAAAAAATGACACCTTGATACGCAGAAAAAAAAACACAAGCAGAGAAATCAAGGAGAATTCTCCACAGAAACACCGACGCAAAGCAACAGTAGCTGCTCAGTATTGATAAACCATTCGAATTACGCCCAAATTATGACAGAAACCCCGCGAATACAAATATGAGGCCTTTAATGTAACAATCTCCGATTGGATAAATGAGATGAAATGGAAAAGACAGTGTTTCGGTTGATGGAGAATAGCTCAGGCCTAAGAGCTGTTAGTAATAAATGAGGAAACGTCAATTTCTGGCTCGTGCTAGAATTCAATTCATTATTAACGCTTGGGTTTTTTACCTTCCACAGTTGCAATGACAGACGCGGTCTTCCCCTCGTAAATGCGGTAAGATGTAGTTGTGAAAGCGGTCCAGGAGTGCGTTCATGTCCATTAAACACGCTATCGCCTGCAAAGAACCATTCGAGTCAACCGGGACATGACAAGCAGTATTGGAAAACAGCAACCGCTACATGACCTGGTACTGTGACCACTGCAGGGGAAAATACACATTACATGTCCACATCAGCCAGTAATAGACACAAGTACGGTTGTGCTGTCTTAATGAGATTTCTAAATGGACTTTCAGCGGTGCACGCTCTCGTTAACCACCGATTTCACTTTGAAAATTATAGAAATACATAATTATGAAGTGCTTAGGCAGGCGAAGGGTCTTACCATGACAACTGAAGCACCGAGGATCATAAAAATCATGGTGGTTGTGATCATATGCATCAAAACTTCCGAACTCGCCTTTCCTCTTCCCCAGTCTGTTCAACAAATCCGGTTAAACTAAACACATGCCGTCCCGGGAGAAGACGCTCGTGGATGCGCCCTCGCCGCTACACCTGCCTCCTGAGCGCGCCAGATTGGGAAGCGTTCTTAAAGCGCATAGGGTTAGGATGAGCAGATCTCGCTATTCCAGTGTATGAGCCTACACGCGCATTCACACGGTCTTCACCCACATCCAGCGATACGTTCCCCAATGCTGCAGTTGAATCCGCCTCAGCCGTGCGGTTGGGAGGGAGCTGAGGAGAGCGTCCTAGTCTGATTACTGATGCTGCTGCCTCTCTCCTCCTTCGCGTTCCGACGCCGCTGGAAACGTCTTGCGAAAACGAGCGATGCCAAGATCAATCAGCTAGTTCGCTGATTTGTCTAGGAGTTGACATCTAGATTCGTTGTCGAGGCTTTATTTGTAGAAATGTGTAGTCGACTTTACATATCTGCTGTGATCGCCACGCTGTATGTGGCAAGCCGTTTTAACATTCATTCCAAAATATGGAACTAGTGCTTACATGTAGGGCAGTGCAGACCCTAGACTTCTGGGGGCCCTACGCAGAGGGGGGATGAAAGAATGGATGCAACTAATTTGTCTCATTTGTCTGTGTTTCACTCTGTCTCAAATCGCACTCGGAAAGCGCTCATCTATTCTGCGGCTCTATGCTGCAACTCGTTTTTTTCTCGAGCAAGAGACTGTATGCCATTCATGTTACATGATTTGACTGGTTTTTACATAGAGAGGGATTATTGTATTAAAATAAGTTATTGTATTAAAATAAATGATCATTCATGATTTCATAACCTCAGGCAAAACTCAAAAACGAAACTAAAATTAAAACATCTTTGGGAGCAAGGGGGGCCCCTGGAGTTTCGGGGACCCTACGCAATCTTCAAAATACATTTTAAGTGTTCAGTTTTCAGTAGATTGCAGCAATGTTCTACTAAACTATAGCCTTTTCTAACGTTATTAAACGTTATCACGAATTGAACTGAGAAACTTGCATATTTAAAGTTAATTTTACATAAAATGTTACAATAGAAGCAATAAAATAGTTTTTTCGTGGGACTATCACTTTTTAAATATTTTAAATTCATAGTATTGAAGTAGTATTGGTAGTAAAAAAGACAATATATAATAATAATAATACAAATCTTTTTGGCGCCCCTAGGGATCAGCAGCACCACAAGCATTTGGCTATTCCGCTTATGCCATGGGCCAGCCCTGACCCAACATAATATATTATATTTGCCATCTGAATCTAACATGTCAACAAATGGAAAAGTCAGCATCTATTAATTATTATGTTAATAATTACTGTGCATTTAGCCCCAACAGCATGGGGCTTTTTAACCCAAATACGTTTACATGTTCTTTCGTTATTTAAAAACGGTTGCTTTGATTATCTTAAACAAAACTGAAAATCGTTAAGAATACCTTTGTCTCAAAATACATGCATTAATTTAAGCGATTCTCATTTGCTACTTAAATCTACAACATTTAAAAAAACATCAAATATTAGATCAAGTAAGCACAGAATCAACCTTTCTCTGCTGCCTGCGATCACGTCAAGAATCAGCCAAATATGCACATTGAAAAGTGGATGTTTTGCCATGTTTTTGAGCTATAGTGGTTTAGAGAAAAACAATATCAAAGGCGCCTTTTACCCCGGGGCGCCTTTAGCCCCTCTGTACCATATTATTCACACACACACACACACACACACACGCACGCATGCACGCACACACACACACACACACACACACACACGTGACCCTGGACCACAAAACCAGTCTTAAGTTTTGGTTTTTAAGTTCATGAAACTTGCACGTTTTAACTTGCAAAATAATCTTGCAAAATAATCTTCAAAAATAATGTAACATTGATGAATTTTGAAGCCTAAATAAAAGCGTCAGAAGTTAAAAGCTAAACTTAGGCTATAAACGATCTACTGCGCCACGGTCGCTTGCCCATAAACCGCTTCATATAAACAGGAATAAATACAAAACTGGAGCCAAACTAAAACTGAAATGAGACATTAGTAATAAATACTATAGTGAATAAATTAAATCATCTTAACTAAAGGACATTTAAAGCAGTATTTCAGTACGTTTCAAAATAATGTGCATTAAAAGTGAATAATTTTTATAAATATTTTAATAAAAACGTGTCCCTACGTACTAATCAATAAAATTCTTATGCATTTATAATCTATTAAATAACAGCAGATTGAATAAAGTACCATATTTCAGCTATCATTTTGTTAGGGTGGTTACACAAAATTGTATTTTATCCTTGCTTCTACAATCTATATGCTTTCCTTTCTAACAGCTTCATAAGGCCATAAACATTTAATTGTAACGTGGCTTTAAGCACAGTACATCATTAAAGTTTCACTTTAACCACGTAAAGCCGGTAAATGTGGTGTTTTTACATGGAATAATCATATGAGTTTACCTTATGGTACGAGTCTCTGTGTCAGTAGGAAAGCGATAAAATTAGCATCTTCCCTCAGAAGACTTGTGTTGCATTTCGGGGCAAAGCAAAAAAAAATTGTTGTATTACAAATTATACTACAACTGAAAAATACTATAAATTGATAAACTGTTCAGAGTGATGACGTTGAATGTCTCCGACAGCGCCTGTAGTCACAATTAGCAACTTGTTAGCAACCGTCTTTTTTAAGCAACGTAACAGCTTAAAAAGTCACTAGTGTGGTGTAACTGGTGTGTTTTATGTCGTAGAATAAATCGTGAAAGTATCTTGAGCTTGTGTGAACCACGGACCCTATGGAAATCCCATAAAAAAAACTCTGGGATGATGGAACTGGAAGTGCTAAAATGCTAACTCACTTCCGAGTTTTCGCCTACAAAGTGACATCATAGTTCCACCACTCTATAGGTCACTTGACAGTAACAGCATGACAGATGTAGTACGTCCAAATTGAGTGAAGTAATGAAGTAAGTTTCGAACCAAATATAGTAGATTCTGGACAGTATGCAATTTTGAGTGCAAATCCGAGAACAGAAAGATACTAGCTAGTTTTAAGGAATAATGTTAAAATGGCTTGCCACACATTGTAGGTTTTGTTGATAAAGTAGGCTTCTTGAAGCCAGCATACGATCAGATTATTATTTCTTAATATCCATTTGGGTTTATATGCAGAATCTGCAATCACAGTGTTATACCCTGATATTTGATCCACGGCAGCCAGGAGTGTTTCATGCCCATCTCCTGGCGGTGCGTGAGCGTATGTGCGCGTGAGAGGGGTGGGGGAGAGACAGAAAGGGGGTTACATGGGGAGTGGTAGAAGAGACTTGACTAATTCACTTTTCCCGTAAAAACACGGCTGGTCTTTTTAAATTAATGAAATGCACTACATTTTATAGGACAGCCATCCCCCAAAGAGCGTGAGTTTTTCCCAACCCATCCTCACGCCCCCTCACGCGCTCTGCAGTTCACATTGCGCCATTTCGTTTAGCCCATACGATTGTTCAGCTTCTGTATCCCACCTAATGTTCCCGTTGATTGGCACGTTAATTGTGAAAGGACCTTGACCAAAAATACAAAGCATTGACTGACTTGGCAGGAATTCAAGCTTTAAGTCTTAACTCTATTTCCTACTTGATGCACTCCATCTTCCAGAGCGCACGATAATGCAGAATGATAACCAAAATGCAAGAAACTTCATTCTGTTATACTACAACATGCTGTGACAAGTGAAAATGCATTATTAGTGACTTTTCAACAAGCTTTTCATACATTACATGATGCTATTTATGTTTGAACTATTATACACTAATTCATTAAAGCTAATATACTGATGCCATCTTTATGTGTGAAGGTCACCAAGAACATGCCACGATGTCCCCCACATTCAGCAGCAACGGAATTCAGCACCCTGGAGAGCCACACAGTGAAGATTTACTGCTGACCACCATCATACTCTCTCTCTCTCTCTCTCTCTCTCTCTCTCTCTCTCTCTCTCTCTCTCTCTCTCTCTCTCTCTCTCTTCATTCAAGCTAACACAATGTAAACTGAAATGGACCAATTTATCATGTACAATAATGTTAAGATTACTTTGAATATAGGCTTCGCAACTTGTTTGTTTGCAAACCTCATATCAAATATAAAAACAAATATAAATGTGTATTTCTTATAAGTAAAAATAATGTATGTTTTTTTAATTTTCAAATATGTTTAAAAATATAAAATATGTTACATATTATGAATTTAGTTTATTAAATAATAATAATAATAATAATAATAATAACAATAACAATAACAACATAATAATTACTATTATTATTATTATTCTTATTATTATTATAAATAACCAATTAATGTTTTTTATTTGATTATTAAAATGTATTATATATTATATTATTAAGTATTTTAATAAATTGTAATTGTTTTACCAGATAAATTTCAAAGATAAATATCATAATACACAAAAATAATAGATGCTACAGCTTTTCTTAGTGGAAAGTTTTCTTCGATTCTGTCATTTGCTCATTCTTGCGTTAAATTGCATGATATAACAATATAAATATTGTTAGAATTATTAAAACATATTTTAAAAAGCAGCAAACTAATTAATTTACACTATATGAGGACATAAATTAATATGTAGTATTTTTATTTTAATGTTTTGTTTTATTATCACTGATTAAATGTAATCAAAGTAGACCTATGTATCATAGCTGCTTATTAAGGTTATGCAAAAATACTTTATATTAAAAATATATAATGATTATTGTATAATTCCCAAAATATTAATGTGAATTGATTATTTATTTGGGTTATGGAGTAATTTTATTCATGACGTTTTATTTTACACTAGTATGTTGCTTGTTGTTCTACGGTCGCTTGCTTCATGCTGCGGCTTATCCTTCGACGTCATTTCCGCTGCAGTTCACAGGTTTGTTGTTAGTAAAAGTAGGTTGTACACATAACAGAAACAATGGTTGTACCACTTAAATTAATTACAGAATGAAATGTCATACACACGTTATTTATATCACAGGCTACAGGAACGTCCTATTACAGTGAGCGGTAAAGGAAACCGTCATTTTAAAATGACCAAAAATGCATCTTAACGACAATAACAGCTAACGTTAGCAAACTTACCGGTGTTGTTGCATGGCAACTGTCAAAGCTGACAGACGGCTGTTTACTGCACGTTAAGTCACAAATTCAAACTCACAACCCACCAAAGAGGTAACGTATAGACTCATATTAATTAAATTATTTATTGAAATTAAATAGTAATTGCAATTCTCTCACGTGTGTCGTTATTTGCACTTTTGATTAATGTTTCATTTGACTTTTTCGCCTCCGTGCATTAAATGTTTTTAATATTTATGTATTTCAGAATGATCAAGAGTTTGCCCAAAGATGTTCAAGCACAGCTGCGCTCTGGTGTTACCATTTTCTCATTGCAGCAATGTGTGGAGGAGCTCATATTGAACAGCATCGATGCTGGAGCTACATGTGTGGCTGTTAAAATAGACATAGAGGCCTGCAAGCTTCAGGTGATCGACAATGGCGCGGGAATGTGCCTGGAAGACATGGAAAGAGTGGGTCTGCGATACAACACAAGCAAATGCAGCTCACTGGAGGATCTGGAAAATCTCAGCTTTTATGGTTTCAGAGGGGAAGCGATTTCCAGTATAGTCTCTCTTGCAGAAATGGTAGAAATATCATCTAGGACTAAGCTGTCGGTGAAAACATTTGTTAAAACTTTTAAAGAAACAAATGCACTGGATGTTGTTGAAGCTCAAACAGTTCGTCCCTCCGCAGGGACGACCGTGTCTGTCTACAATCTCTTCCACAGCATGCCAGTTCGAAGAAAGAGAATGGACGCTGTTTTAGAAACCGAACGCATCCGTCAGAGAATGGAGGCCATATCTCTGATGCACCCTTCTGTGTCATTTACAGTGAAAAAAGAAAATTCTGCCCACATGATGGTGCAACTCTCCAAAACAAGCAGTACCTATTACAGGTTTGTGCAAATTCATGGCTTGAGTCGAGCTCAAAAGCTCGGAGAGGTCAATTACGTCCATGAGCAGTTTGAAATGACTGGTCATATCGGCCATGAGGGTCACTACAATAACAGCTTGCAGTTCCTGTTTGTAAATGGGAGGCTTCTTCTGAAGACACGCATTCATAAAACACTCAACTGCCTTTTGAAGAGAGCAAGCAGTGCTGCTAGACAAAACAACAGCCCGACTGCATATCCATTGACATCGAGCCCCAAACAAAGGGGCGGATGTGATCTCCACGGCGTCTATGTGTTGAATATCAAATGCCATTACTCAGAGTATGACATATGCCTCGAACCAGCCAAGTCTTTGATAGAGTTCAAAGACTGGGATAATGTGCTCAACTGCATTGAAGAAGGTGTCAAAGCATTCCTTACTAAAGAAAACCTGGTGACTGAGTTTTCCATGAATGGCAGCGATGGTCCATCGAGTAGCCCAGTGAGGAATGCAAAGACTCCCGAGGCATTACAAAATCTCAGTGCTGAGGAAACACGTGAAGGGTGTGATGCATTGTCTGAGAAGAAGGATAATGCAAGTACTGCGGACATCTCTGGTGGTGTTCAAATGTTGGAGAAGGTTTCAACAAACACTGAAATCTTCTCCAGTGAAGAATCAGAAGCAGAAAAAGTGCTTCAGGCTGAATTTTCTTTGTGGACCATGTTTGCAGATGCTACAGAAATGAATAACAATTGCAAAATAGATGAAAGTGCAGTTTGTTCAAATATAAGCCATAATGATTTGCCAGTTAACAGCAATGTGAAGGGAAACAAGAACCAAAAGATTTCAATTATAAATGGAAAAGAGCCAGAAGATAGTTTGAAAAAATTCTGCTTCCCAAATAAAATGTCTCCAAAAAAGAGGAAGTTGTCATTAAATGACACTGAAGAAGACAAAAATGTTTTTTATGGTACCAACTCAAAGACTTCCAGAGCTGCACCATGTTGTAAATTAGCTCTGTCTTTTGAAACGGGATCTCTTGACAAGTTCAAAAGGTTGTTTGGGAAGGGCACTGAGAAAAAACAACCAATTATGGAAAAAACAAGCCTTTTAAATCCAGTGTCTTCCAGAAAATCCAATGACTGCTTTGTAGGAACTACTTGGTGTGTAGAAGATTTAGACAAGCCCTTATTGAGGAACATATCAGCTCATTCTCCAAATAGTTATAAATGTTCTGCTGAATCTTCATCTTGGAACAAGGCAGACAAACTGTCACTGGCTGCCAAATGTTCCTATTTAAAACATGACAAAAAGCCATTCAGCGATGTCAGCAGAGATACAGACTTTCTTACTATGGAAAATTCATCTTTCCCAGTTGTGCAAGACTCACACTTTCAAGAAGAGTCCTGTGAATTAGAAAAAAGCTTCTTACAAGATGTTTTATTTGGATGCACTGGAACTGTTGATTCAGTTGTCCATGAAACTCCAGTCTTCACTCTAAATGAGCAGGACACAACAATACTGGACATTTCCTACGTTTTAGAGGACTCACACCTCTGTAACAAGAATGTGACTTCCTTTGTAGGAAGTGCGAACTGTGTTGATGAAGCCAGTGTAACCTCCCAGCATGATCCTCAGTGCAGCAACACAGGAAATGAAGGTCAGGCTACAAATGAATGTGTTGAAACAATCCCAATGTCCAGCAGCTGGCTGGCTCATTATGACAGTTGGTTAGGAAAGTTGGTTTACATCAACCAAGTTACAGGGCTCAGCAAATACAACTCTCCTCCTGTGGAGGAGACTCAAGTGCCATGTACCACAGATGTCACTAACATGGCGGTCAGTGTTATTTCAAGAACAGGTGGGAGAAATTCAAGTGAGCCATTTTTGGATCACTAATGTAGAGATATTTATTTTATAATGAGCTTCTCTTTGCACATAGGATTTGAGTATAGGTGTTATCCATTTCACACAGACAGTGTACTTCCCTTTCTGCCCAAGCCCAGAGCAGAAAGAGCCCTTAACTCAGGGATAGACAGCAGAGGTACAGCTCTAGACTGACATCAGGACTGATATCAGCTTTTTAGTGCACATTAAGTAATTGTTTTTCTTCTTACTCTTTTAAGAGAATGCCCAAGGTCCCGATTCGCTATCGACTTTATTCTCAGAATGGAGTAACCCAGTGTTTATACGGCCTCCAGAGGTAAAAGACTACTAATTTAATAAGTTAAATCATTTAAATATTTTTAATTAACCTTATTTAATACTGATTTTAATTAATGTTACGCAGTTTTTGTTAAAAAAAGATTCAAATTAATTTGACTCACATATTCTATTCATTATTCTGAAAAGGTTGCTGTGGATGTAACCAGCGGTCAAGCTGAGGGTCTTGCTGTAAAAATCCACAATATTCTTTACCCCTACCGGTTTACCAAGAATATGATCCACACAATGAGAGTAAGTATTTTTACCCTTCCTTTTTGTGCTTTGAGGAACTGGCAAGGCTAGACACTTAAAATAGCAATGTCACAAATCATAGCCTTTTTCTTATGTGGTGAAAATTAACCCATGATTGTGTGGTTGTATTTTTACTTCAGGTCATCAATCAAGTGGACAAGAAGTTCCTTGCTTGTTTGATAAACACAACAGACCAGGAAGCCTCTGAAAGCAGTACAAATGAAGGTGCTGCAGGCTGAAAATCATTACTCTTAATGATGTGATGATTTCCTAAACATTTGTCATTGCTTCCACCTGCAGGAAATCTTCTAGTGTTGGTTGATCAACATGCTGCCCATGAAAGAGTTCGACTGGAGGGGTTGGTAACAGGTAAATGCTAATGATATAAGGGTTAAACAGTGCCATTCAAAAGTTTGGGACGATTAGGATTTTCTAAGTAAGAAATGTAGAGTTTATAATGCAAAATTTCATAAATTAAATAAAAATAATAACAGTAAAGACATTTATACCAACAATTGATATTTAAAATAAATGCAGTCCTTTAAAAAATTTATCAAGGTTTTCACACATAAAAAAAATTGTTTTTGAGCACCAAATCAGCGTATTAGAGTGATTTCTGAAGGAACATGTGACATTGAAGACTAGGGGTGTGACGAGACACTTATCCCACGAGACGAGACATGACTGGGTTCACGAGGACGGGACGAGATTAGATTTTTAGACTTAAAAAAAGAATCCTCAATGATGAAATATATAAGGAAAATGTGTCTTTTATTCAACTGAAAAACACAAAATGCAAAAATAAATCAACTTATACTTTATGAAATGAAACTTATTTTTAATGAATTATATGCAGTAGATTAATAAACAACATGTAAACTAGAGCTGCACGATTCTTTTTAAATTGAGAATCACAGTGTTTTTTATAAATTGGAGATCACGATTCTCTCACAAAATAATGTAATTTACTAGTGGTTCTAATTGCTTAAGTCTTTAAAAATATATATATAAATTTGAACAAAATAAAATACAAAATTTAATGAAGGAGTCAGTGTCTTACTTCATAAAGACTTGTTTCACTGTTGGAATCTCCTGAATGAATGATTCAATGTCAAATACATTTTTTAAATGGGTTGTTGCCACCTCCTGATATAATATAATAAGCGTTACATTACAAGGGTTAAAGTCTGCGTGAACTGGAAGTTTGTGACCGTTTTTACTTCCGTATTGTGATGTACTTCCGAGAGAGAATATTGAATGAGGAAAATAGAGAGCATGGCTTGTTTTTTTCTACTGCGAATTGATTGGATGTAGTAAAGTAGGTGTTTCATTCAAAAATGAACACTGACAGTTGGAGGGGCGTGGTTAAGGATGTCACACTCATAACCAAGCCATCAAACTGATGTCATGAGAGAAGGCCCATCATTTTTTTAGCGGGAGGAGCATTTTCAGATTTGGATGAAAGATTATGAAGGCAAAACAATTTTTTTTGTGGATTGACTTGATTAATTGTTCACCACTGAAATAGCAAAGTGTGCCAACAAAATAAATATAGTCAATTTTGACTTCACACGGACTTTAAGGTACTTTCGTTTTGATCGCTACTGTAGACAATAAGTGTTTATACCCAAACTATAAACATGTATCCCAGTACTTCTGATATTTAAATGTCTGTAACACAGAAATAATGATGTGTGGTTGAAAAGACTGTATGTGTTTGTAATGATAACATATAATATATATATTGTTATAAGGGAAACAGGTCAATTTAGCTCAAAGGGAATCATTAATGATTTTATAGGGAATTTGAACAGACTCACTGTTTCACGGCGATTCACTGAACAAGCCGTATAACAAACTCTGCACTGGATATTAAAATCCCAAAATATAGTGAAAACACTATTAAATAGCACAGTAACAAAATCGACAGATTAAGACATTAACTTATGAGCACAAAACACAAGATATTTCTCTTTTCAATATAAACAAGACTTTATTTATATAACTCTAAGACATGTAAACTAATCTACACATGAACACAAGCATTCACACATTCACGCGTTGCAGAAAGAGAGAAAGTGAGGAAAGGATTAGATTAAGAGAATGAGAATTTGATATCCCACGTTTACAGCAATATGTGCAATTGCATAAACCTGAACAATCATCAATCACATATTTAACACTCGCATTGACCTTTTCAATGAGGCTAAAATCTATTTTCAATATTACACCAGTCTCAGCAAAAGTCTGGGGTTTGTACTTGCAGCTTTTGTGTTTAAAGGATTCCCTTTTGTCCTCCGTCTTTGCGGGAAAGGGTTTCTCCGAAGTCGCTGATTGGCTTAGAGTTCAGGAGTCGTTGAAGTGGGCGTTGGCTCTTGGCTGCTTTGTTGAGTTTTGGCTGGTTGTCCTTGGCAAACGCAACTTAGCACACGAACTCACGGAAAGAAAATAAACTAAAGTCAAAGAATAAAAGGATGTAAAGATGGCTTTGTGGCTTTTCTTCTCATCATGGTAGCAACTGGCTGGGTTGGTCCAGAGCACATGGCTGAAGAGAGAGTTCATTTTTCCAGAGAGTTCATTTTCAGAGAGAAGGTGAATTCAAGAGAGAATTCTTAAAGAGCAGTTAGAGAAGCGGTTCAAGGCGCTTAAGAGAGGTGTGTCCTGGGTATTTAACCTCGGCCTTTTTGACACCTCCCAATGGTTGTCTTGACCAATTAGGTCCTATGCTGGAGCGGCTGCTTCTTTGTTGCTCCACCCAATCAATAAATTAACATGTCAAGGCCAGTCACATTGCCCGAATTTTACATTCTCTTGCAAAGTATCCTTTTGGATGTGGATGTGGATGTGGAACCAGAATATGATACATTTGACAGGAAATCAATTAAAAGAAATGTTCAAAGCTGGAATTATCACGCTCATACATACTAAACATGACATTAACCCTTAAGGCTTAGCTAGTCAATACTAATTAAAAGCACGATAAAAACAATGATTAAAACAAGGATATTCAAATTTGTGGGTCACATACATAATATGCAGCTATGCATAGAAATGATTAGTTTCATTAACCATGAGAATGAAAGTATTTTAAGATGATTCTACAGTTTTTGTGAACCCAGGAATTTTAGCCTTTGTCCTCGAAGCCTGGTCGGGGTGTATTCAGGCGGGCTGGGGGTCTGATTTATGACTTCTGCTGTTGTCTTGTGGAATTCGGCTCCTCATGTTTCAACCATGCTTGGATCGAATCTTGATTTGTCTGATTTGGTCCTTGATATTCTACACACCCCCTTCGTTCGCGAGGTGTTTTAGCAGAAGACATCGTCGAGCGCTGGAAAAACAAAGGCAGAAGAAGCAGACAAAACACAGCAAACAACAAGACAACACCTCCATGACAGTTACTGTACTGGTGCCGGGCATTAGGTTATTCGGGCTATTCAATTTTGGAAATTATTGTTTTAATTCTTCGATCAAATTTTGCGACTAGATTTGTGTGTTTCTTCTAAGTTGTCTTAACTTAAGAATGTTCACATTTAGTTTCTAGTGAACTAATTTGTGGTAAAATGAATCGACCTATCGTGCATGGAGCTCTCTGGCTTTCCTTCAGTCTAGAGTGGCTTGTGGATCTTAGGTGTAGCGAGTCAATCCTAATATCAGACCTTTGACCCTTGCAGGGTGTCTAGGTGTTTCACCTACTAAAGAAAGAGGGGAAGGAAAAGGATAGGTAAAGAAGAACAAAACAAAACAAAGCTGCTGTGGGTTTTCCTAGCATGATTTGCAACTACTGTTGAGCTAGGATGTCATGTGCAGCTAGGGGCCATGCACCTTAACCCGTGTCAGGTGTTCTAACTCTTGTGAGGATAGCTATATGTTTCTTCATGGTGGTGTATGTAACTGTGTTGCGCTAAATTTGGATCTTCTACTTGTGGGAAGAATATGTTTGTTGAATGTGTTATCAGTAGATGTGGTTACCTCTGGGTGTAGGTAATGTTGTGTGTGTTAATGGTGTAGTGTATGTGTGGTCAGATCTGTTCCAGTCTGTGTCGTCTCCCCCCTTTTCAGGTATGTTGATGAAGACTGGCTCTCTTCATCCTTGGCTTGGATGTGGGCATATCCATGATCTAATGGGGATCAGTCCAGAAAGGCAGGAAGTTCTTTAGCAGACAGTCTGAGGTAGTTTGGCATGGCTGTGTGAAGCTGGGCTGCAAACTTTGTCTCCTTTGTTGCATTCCTCTTGTGCTACCTTCTGGATGTGGCAGACTTTCTGACCTTCTGTGCTTTGGTGGTTGCTGTTGCACAGACAGGAATGTGGTTCTAGGAGTTGGAGTTCATTTGGCAGTTTGCTAGTGAGTGATGGGTGAGTGAGGTGATGTTCTCTGGTACCTCAGTTTTCATCAACGGTTGGCCGTGAGAGACTTGCTTGTCCTGTGTGGTTGTTGAACAGGTGCTTGTCATCTCGGATATGGTGGTGTACCATGCGATCGTCGGCCTTCCGCTCTGTCGCTGGTCACAGCGAGCATGACTCAATTTCGTAGTCATCCGTGTTCAGCTTATCTTGAAGGAACTCGTTCAGTTGGCTCATGACTTGTTCCATGTCTTCTGACGGTAAGCTGTATGGTTCTGGAGCATACTCAGCACTGTGCATGTCTGAGTAATGCTGAGGTGGGTTTCGTTGTCGCAACCCTACGAGATGCTCTTGGATGAGTCAGGCGATTACCTTTGGATGTCTGGTTAGGTTTCCAGTTGTTGCTATCTTTTGCGTTTCTTGAGAAGCGTGGCTGGTCCCATGGATTTTTCCAGAAGTTGGGCTGATAGCTTTCGTGGACATGGGGATCACGTTCTCTGTGCTCTTGATGGATGACTCTGGTATTGTGATGCATCTGGGTGTCGTCCAGTGCAAGGCTTGAGTCTTTGTTGACAGAGTTCAAGAGTGTGGATGTTTTGTCACCTTTCTTTGAGGCCATCTTCTGCTTGTTGTAGGCCTTCTGTGTTAGGTCACGCAACTGTTGGATGGTCATGGAGCGTGGACAGGCCATGACGCCTAGATGGTGGCTGACTCCAGGGTGCAGATTTCTTAGGAAGAGGCTTTTGAAGTTCACATCCTCTTCAAGGTCAGGTTCGTTGTGTGCACCAAAGTAGGCTTGTCGGAGTCGGTTGTAGTAAGCTTGTGGAGCCTCTTGTCGACCTTGTTTGGTTTCTAAGGCAGTTAACAGTCCATGTTCGGAGTCAGGGTCGGTAAACTCTTTAATCAGGACCTCACGAGTAGCTGGTAGTCTGACTTCGTTCGACTGGGCTGTCGATCTAGGAAGTTTCGTACCTCGGAACTGGACGTGGCTCTAAGGAGGTATAACCTGTCTCTGTCAGTCACATGAGGTCTCATTTCTAGATAGAAGTCGATATCTTGAAGGTGGGCCTGGATGGTGTGGCCCCCTGTGGAGTTCGGGTTGAACTTGCTGATGTTTTTAGACAGCTTGTCGAGGTCTTTGATGGTCATCCCAGGTGCAGCTCCAAGGTCTGCTTGGATGGGAGGTTTTCTTTCGTTGACAGGAAAGAGTTCTGTGGCGAAGGCAGGTGAGGTTTTGGGTTGTGGCCCTTCGCTTCTTTCGCTGTATACAAGTTCTTGGACATGGGACTCTGCTCTGCTCAGCAGTGGTGAGGCTGAGTGTGGTTCTCTCGCTTTGGCTCTTGCTTCTGCGCATAAGCATGTTTGAGTCCTCTTCTGACCATGTAGAGCTGATCATTGGTATCGTCTAGTTGTGGGGTCAGATTGTCCATTTCAATTCTGTACCTTTCAAGGTGGTCATTCAGGGCACTTATTTCAGCATTCTTGTTGCTGATGTCATGCTTGGCTTTCTCTAGTAGCTGGTTGGCATACTGAAGTCTGTTTACCAGGCCTTCCTGGGCAGCCTTTGCATGTTGTTGGTCGAGCTGAGCTGCTGTCAGGGCTGCTTGGAGCTCCTTAACTTGTTCCGTTGTTTCCTGCTCGCTCGTTGGGTGCTTTGAGTTGATCTTGAACTTTCACTTCCAGCTTGTCTATGCGACGTTGAGCACATGTCAGTTCCTCTTGAAGGTGGGTGATGTGCTTGTCGCTCAGTTTCAGCTGGGTCGTGAAGGCATAGCTTAGGGAGCTGGCAATTTTGACTAGCTCCTCATGGTTGTTATTCTGGCTTGAATCTTGTGTCAGGAATCTTCTCAGACCTAGGATTATTATTAAAAATAATAACAGTTCAAACGTCTTGGGGGTGAGGCTGTCTGTTGTACCTCTCAGCCAAGTGTTCACCTCTTCCCCTTTTGCCAGGGGGTCTGCAGTCTGCGGCATGTTGGCACGCTGGGGAGAAGAGAGACTGACACAGATCTGTGTGGAGTGGAAGCTTATGTGTGGTGCGACAACTAAGTGTTATGTCAGTGATTCTGAACCACTGGTGAAGTGTGGTGATCACTGTGTTGGTCTCAGAGTATCTAGGTAGACTAGCGATGTGAAGACTTCGTCACTCTAATGAGGAAGAGGGAAAAGAGACAAAAAGGTGAAAAACAAATTTAATAAAAAAAAACAATTCCTTTTCTATTTTTTTTCAAATGAAGAAAATTCTTTCCCTTTTTTTTTATTAAATGTTGTTATCAAGGAGGCAAACAATATTATTAAATCTTCGTCTTGGACAAACTAATATAATAATACTTCTGATATCTCTTTTCTTAGTCTGACAGAATTGACAACGCAACACCTTACAGTTGGACCGCTCACAGGGAGGCTGCGAAGGCGCCAGTTGCTCAACACTTATCTCTATTAAAATTGATCTCAGCGTTGCATGAGTTGTTCAAATTTGGATTGCGTTTTAAATATAGGGAGGTTAAGAAGAACAAAAGTGTCACGGTCCTGCTGGTGTGCCCAGGCTGGCCACCAGATGTCTCTGTGTGTTGAGCACATGGCTTGTTGTTTGTTGGTGCCATGTGCTCCCATGTCGATTGTCTGTCCCCTCCCATCTTGTTACTTAATCATTGTTTCAGTGGCTCCAGCTGTGTCTCCCTCGTTACCCTCGTTTGTCTCCCTATATAGTCTCCTTGTGTCTGCAGTCCTGTGCTGATCCGTTGTCTTACGTCATGTGAGTTTCCTGTGTTTGATGTTTGACTGTGCTCCAGTCTTCTGCCTTCCTGCCTGCTTGTTTTTCCCCTTCGGGGTGGTTTATGTTCTTTTGTTTAACTTTATTATTAAAGAACCTAATCTCTGCATTTGAGTCCTCGACCCCATCTCTCATCTGACAGAACGGATCAGCCAGGAGAGGACTCAGCAGAGAATTAGCCAGCAAGGATGGGTCTAGAGGGGAGGCTCTTCAATATCCGTCAGGGGAGGCAGGAAAATTGAGGAGTACGCCAGGCACTTCTTGGGAGTCGCTCGGTCGTGGCGATGGAGAATACCTGCCTCATGGTGGTCTTCTGGGGAGGCCTGGCCGAGCCCTTCAAATCCCGGATGCCTTACTGGGTCCCAGAAGAGTTGCTGGAGGACTACATCAACCTGGCTCTGAATTTAAGCGGTTCAGCCTTCAGGGTGGAGTTAGCTGCAGAGCCCGCTCCAATCCAGAAGGCGACAGAGTCCGCTCCAGAGCCCGCTCCGTTCCGGGAGCCGACAGAGTCCGCTCCAGAGTCTGCTCCAGTCCGGGAGCCGACGGAGTCCGCTCCAGGGTCCACTCCGTTCCGGGAGCCCATGCAGTCCGCTCCGTTCCGGGAGCCCACGCAGTCCGCTCCAGAGCCCGCTCCGTTCCGGGAGCCCACGCAGTCCGCTCCAGAGCCCGTTCCGTTCGGGAGCCCACGCAGTCGCTCCAGAGCCCGCTCCGTTCGGGAGCCGCGCAGTCCGCTCCATTCCGGGAGCCATCAGAGTCCGCTCCAGAGCCCGCTCCATTCCAGGAGCCGACAGAGTCCGCTCCAGAGCCCGCTCCGCCCCGTGAGCCGACAGAGTCCGCTCCAGAGCCCGCTCCGCCCCGTGAGCCGACAGAGTCCGCTCCAGAGCCCGCTCCGCCCCGTGAGCCGACAGAGTCCGCTCAGAGCCCGCTCCGCCCCGTGAGCCGACAGAGTCCGCTCCAGAGCCCGCTCCGCCCCGTGAGCCGACAGAGTCCGCTCCAGAGTCTGCTCCAGTCCGGGAGCCGACGGAGTCCGCTACAGGGTCCGCTCCGTTCCGGGAGCCCACGCAGTCCGCTCCGTTCCGGGAGCCCACGCAGTCCACTCCAGAGCCCGCTCCGGTCCGGGAGCACACAGACTCCGCTCCAGAGCCCGCTCCAGTCCGGGAGCCCATGCAGTCCACTCCAGTCCTGGACCCCGCTCCGGTCTGGGAACCCACAGAGCCTGCTCCAGGGCCAGCCCCACCTTGGCACCCCTGTGTGCCCATTGCTCCAGGCCCTCTTCCACTCCACGGGCCTGGCCCACCTCTCTCCTAGACATTTTTCTGTTTAGTGTTTGTGGAGCGTCTGGGATCCGCTCCTTAAAGGGGGGGTTATGTCACGGTCCTGCTGGTGTGCCCAGGCTGGCCACCAGATGTCTCTGTGTGTTGAGCACATGGCTTGTTGTTTGTTGGTGCCATGTGCTCCCATGTCGATTGTCTGTCCCCTCCCATCTTGTTACTTAATCATTGTTTCAGTGGCTCCAGCTGTGTCTCCCTCGTTACCCTCGTTTGTCTCCCTATATAGTCTCCTTGTGTCTGCAGTCCTGTGCTGATCCGTTGTCTTACGTCATGTGAGTTTCCTGTGTTTGATGTTTGACTGTGCTCCAGTCTTCTGCCTTCCTGCCTGCTTGTTTTTCCCCTTCGGGGTGGTTTATGTTCTTTTGTTTAACTTTATTATTAAAGAACCTAATCTCTGCATTTGAGTCCTCGACCCCATCTCTCATCTGACAAAAAGTAGGTTTGATTGCAATCAAATTCGTTAGGATGATTCGCCTTTTGACAGGATTGTATATCTCATACACTTAGAATTGATTGATGGTTCTTACAGGGTCCCTACAAATGTGAAAAGTGAAGAGGAAAGAAAATGGTAAGACAAAGTAAAATTGTAAAGTAATAAACAGGCAAAATAAGCAAATATGAAATTAAGTAAATGAGGAAATAAGTAAATAAAATAGTGGTTATGTTTATAACCAAAACAGGAAGAATTAGGGTAAAACGCAATAAAGTAATGAGTGAGTATAAGTCTGAATAGAATCTACTTAAATGGGTAATAAATCAATTAGGTAGAATAAGTTTACTTAAACTTTTAAAGTTCAATACTTATTTGTACCTAAAATGATTATGCCCAAAAGGGAATACTAGAAGGAAGGATCATATTAAACAATATGAGGGGGAAAATTAGAATGATTCCAAATAAATTTAATGTTTTAATTAAATTTGAATTTGGCACAATTAATAATTCTGAACTAGTATTTTCCTTTCTAGTAGAACTACAAATAAGTGGTAAAAAGGGAGAAATAGGGAAGAGAAAGACCAACAAGTATATTAGTTTAAATGTTTGAAGGGTTAAACCACTTTAGCTTTTCAAAACACACACTTTATTCAACCATTGGAGGTTAATGCTAACTTCTAACCTTTGAGGCTAATGGCTTTAGCATAGACTTCAATGTAAACACAACCGTGCCATTAGCAACAGCATGGAGTTTGTTTACAAAAGCATCGATGTACTGCGTGCGCAGTTCAAAGTTGCTCGAAGTATGTTAAGACTTTCGTGTCACAATCGTATCTGTGGCAACCAAAACAAACTAGTGGCTAGCACATTAATCGTTGCATTACAAATACAGTTAAGCATGTTACATGAAATGTTGGCGCATCTCAACACTGTACAAATAACAACACCGCTTGTTCTGCGATGTGGCGCTTAAACTTTCAGTTCGTTCAGAGTTAAACTTAAACCTTATTCAAATAATAGCTTCGTGCTGCGGTTGAGGAAACAGTGAATCACAAGCCCGTGTCCGTTTATATGGACATAAACACAACAGGGTTTCTTCGCTGTTGGTTCAAAGGTAAACTTTACTTGATAAAGCTTTTAAAGCTCCCATTCAAATCACTCTCGGACACGCGCAGTGTTTCGCGAGATTTAATTCACTTTGTGAACAGTGTACACAAACAGGCAAGCATTATTCTCTAATGTTTAACCCAGGGAGTCATAGCATATATGATCTGACAATGGAACACGCACTGATCAAACTATGAATAAGGCTTTAATAAACAGGATTGAGGAACACGCTCAAAACTATTCTTTATCCACTGATTTATTTCCCTTTTAATTGCTGCAGTTTAGCTTCGTGCGGCTAACAGTTACTGAGATTATGGAGTAAGTTATAGCTATTAGATGACCTGGAACACGAGGACATTAATTCAGCTATAAAACAAGGCATTACAAGAAGAGAGGAACACGCTCATCTCGACCTTATTCTCCGATCTCAAATGTTAACTTTGAGTTCCCTTACTGCAGTTAAACAACGGAGAGGCGGACTCGAGTTACAACCTTCTCTGTGCTCATTCGTTCAAGGAGGCGCGCTGGTGACGTCACTCACACATACGCACACACACACCAGTCTCGATCTCAGATCTCATCCGTAAGAATATAAAAGATTAAATAACTTGGTTTATGCTCATAATTTAGATTAATCTGCCCGCATTTTCCTCCACCAATATGTAATGATAACATATAATATATATATTGTTATAAGGGAAACAGGTCAATTTAGCTCAAAGGGAATCATTAATGATTTTATAGGGAATTTGAACAGACTCACTGTTTCACGGCGATTCACTGAACAAGCCGTATAACAAACTCTGCACTGGATATTAAAATCCCAAAATATAGTGAAAACACTATTAAATAGCACAGTAACAAAATCGACAGATTAAGACATTAACTTATGAGCACAAAACACAAGATATTTCTCTTTTCAATATAAACAAGACTTTATTTATATAACTCTAAGACATGTAAACTAATCTACACATGAACACAAGCATTCACACATTCACGCGTTGCAGAAAGAGAGAAAGTGAGGAAAGGATTAGATTAAGAGAATGAGAATTTGATATCCCACGTTTACAGCAATATGTGCAATTGCATAAACCTGAACAATCATCAATCACATATTTAACACTCGCATTGACCTTTTCAATGAGGCTAAAATCTATTTTCAATATTACACCAGTCTCAGCAAAAGTCTGGGGTTTGTACTTGCAGCTTTTGTGTTTAAAGGATTCCCTTTGTCCTCCGTCTTTGGAAAGGGTTTCTCAAGTCGCTGATTGGCTTAGAGTTCAGGAGTCGTTGAAGTGGGCGTTGGCTCTTGGCTGCTTTGTTGAATTTTGGCTGGTTGTCCTTGGCAAACGCAACTTAGCACACCACACGAACTCACGGAAAGAAAATAAACTAAAGTCAAAGAATAAAAGGATGTAAAGATGGCTGTGGCTTTTCTTCTCATCATGGTAGCAACTGGCTGGGTTGGTCCAGAGCACATGGCTGAAGAGAGTTCATTTTTCCAGAGAGTTCATTTTTCAGAGAGAAGGTGAATTCAAGAGAGGAATTCTTAAAGAGCAGTTAGAGAGCGGATTCAAGAGCGCTTAAGAGGTGTGTCCTGGGTATTTAACCTCGGCCTTTTGACACCTCCCAATGGTTGTCTTGACCAATTAGGTCCTATGCTGGAGCGGCTGCTTCTTTGTTGCTCCACCCAATCAATAAATTAACATGTCAAGGCCAGTCACATTGCCCGAATTTTACATTCTCTTGCAAAGTATCCTTTTGGATGTGGTTTCTATAACCAGAATATGATACATTTGACAGGAAATCAATTAAAAAAATGTTCAAAGCTGGAATTATCACTCATACATACTAAACATGACATTAACCCTTAAGGCTTAGCTAGTCAATACTAATTAAAAGCACGATAAAAACAATGATTAAAACAAGGATATTCAAATTTGTGGGTCACATACATAATATGCAGCTATGCATAGAAATGATTAGTTTCATTAACCATGAGAATGAAAGTATTTTAAGATGATTCTACAGTTTTTGTGAACCCAGGAATTTTAGCCTTTGTCCTCGAAGCCTGGTCGGGGTGTATTCAGGCGGGCTGGGGGTCTGATTTATGACTTTCTGCTGTTGTCTTGTGGAATTCGGCTCCTCATGTTTCAACCATGCTTGGATCGAATCTTGATTTGTCTGATTTGGTCCTTGATATTCTACATGTTGCTCTTTCTGGATCAGCAGCATGAAAGCAGATTTTAATGTCTTTAACACCTGTTTCACATCACTATCAGTGGAGCTTGAGCAGCGCATGTTTTGTTGCTGCCCATATCAGTGAATGACAGCATTCACATCGGAAGCGTGATGATGGCCGACCCTCTGATTCATCAACATGGGCAGCTACAAAACGTGCTTCTCACGCTCCACTGACACTCGCGATGTGCAAAAGTCTTAATATACATAGCTGAATCATTGTCCTTCAGGAATAAGATCGCGTGGGTGTTCGAATCAAGATCGCAAGCGCAGTTTTTAACAATTAATTGTGCAGCTCTAATGTAAAAATTGCAAAATATTTTGTGAGGATATCTTCACATTCTCGCAAGACCAGTCGGATCTCATGAGATCTCGTGCCACGAGAAAGAAAATATTGTAATAATATTTCATTATTGCAAAATATCATTCATTATATTATAATATTGTCTGTGTTTTTGTTCTGTTGCTGTCATTCAGTTGCACTGTGGAGCTTCTGTTACAAAAACAAATTCATCGTATGTGTAAATATACCTGGCAATAAAGCTCATTCTAATTCTGATTCTGATTATTATTTTCCCAAAAATCATAAGAGACTCCTTTCAAAATTGTTGGAAAATTTTGCTATCCCGAACTTATAGGAAGAGAAGAACAAAATAAATTCCATGTAAAAGCATTAAAAAGGCTAATACACTTCAAGTGATATACGTAAGCGTTCAATGTATTTTTCCCACACCCTGCTTGTTGTTTTATGTAGACTCTTATGAGGATGACCCAGACACTCCTGGAAAAAAGAGGCTGTGTTCTTCAAGTGTATCCCCACCCTTAGAGATTAATGTAACTGAAGAGGAATTGAGACTTCTGAGGTCAGTGCAGCTGTTTGAGTCAACATTCCTGTTTCCACCGTCATCTTCTCTCTGAAATGTACATGTGTGTTCAATTAGTTCTGCTCCTTCTCCAAACAGTCCCATAAATCTTTCTTTTGTTCTTGAAGGTCTTGTCAGGCCTTCCTGAGGGGTCTTGCTTTAGATGTAAGCTTCTCAAAGAGTGAGTCACTGAATGTGTTTTTGGAGCGGCTTCCCACATGTTTCATAGAGAAAGAAAGCACAGAGCTCCACCGTGGAAGACGGTCGGTAATTAAAACCATTGCAGAGGTCAGACTTAGTTCTAATGTTTTTTTTTTATTGATTTCAACTGAGTTTAGACTCTAAGTGTATGTTTTATTTTGTAGGACTATCTGCGAGAACACATTGAGGTGAACAAGCATATCCACACATGATTTGTATCTAATCTGTGTACAGAATACTACAAATGGTCTGATTTTGGAGCTTGAAGATATATTTATGACCAATTTTGTCCTTTGAATCATGTTTGCAGCTTCTCCGCTCAACAGGAAGAGTGAGAGGAACGCTGCCTCTGACAGTTCATAATGTGCTCGCCTCACAAGCTTGTCATGGTTGGTATTATACATTCATTACCACTGAGTTCAGATGAAATACTTTCTATGTAGGAACAGTTACAGGGAATGCAGGAAAAATGCAGGCATTTTAAACATATGCAGGGATATTTATTTGCTATAGTTAGAATTTTCAAGATATTTATTAATATCTAACATTATTTATTTTAACAGGAGCTATTAAGTTCAATGACCTTTTGAGTAAAGAGGAGTGCTGTAGTCTGGTGAGCTCGCTCTCCTCTTGTCAGCTTCCTTCCAGTGTGCTCACGGAAGACCTTCGATCGTCCCTTTGGCTGATATTCACCACTTAGAAGAGCCACAGGTATGTTTCAACTAATCTGCAACAAATCTGATTTTGTAAGTAAAGTGCACTTTTTTGTTAATTATTAACAGGTTTGAATATCATAAGTACTGATACAGCATGATCAGCCATATAGCACACACACACACACTGTAATATATTGATTTCTTTCATATATTTTCTTATGTTTTTTTTTGATAGTTTCATTTTTATATTCCCACAGGATATTCCCAAACCAAATCTGAGGAAATTGAGAAGAATGTACAAGTCATGGCTGCTCTATGGAAAAGATCAATCTATTGCACAAAACAAAACATGAATTTACAAGCACTTTACGCTTTTGTATTAAAGTATTTAATTTAAAATAAATAGTCTGCTTCTGTTTCCGTTTCCATTCTGCTTTGCTGGATGGCTTTTATTATGTTTCACCATACACTGCTCTGAGATAGAGTAGCCAATAATAAAGGACTATACTCGAGCTTGGAGTCCTCTCCTCCAATCGAATTGTTTCTTGCAAGGATGTGGTCCAATCAACGTAAACGTAGGAGGGCGCTAAAATGGATGACGTTCCTCCACAACTCATTGTTGAGCGTTGCGATGATCGCTGGAAGGGGCGGCAGGAAGGTCTCGTGTAAACGATAACAAAGTATTACTATATAGGTGAGTTTTGCACATAAACTGACAAATTATAACGTATTAAAACAGTCTCGGACTAAACGAATGATATATATTGATTCATTATATTAGTTTAAACCAAGAGTATTTTACTCTTCAAAGATGGCCGAACAGCAGCACTGACGTATGAATTTGGCGCTTTCAGCATGAGATTAAAATCCATCCTCGTTATCTCTTATAATATTTGAGGACTTACAGCTTATTTTATGTTAACGTTACAGTTTTTTGCTAATACAGAGTTAAATAATGTAATATTTGATTGCTTGTGGCGATTACAATGTATGGCCATGTGTATGGCACATATGTTATAACGGAATCAGATCACACGTGCTGTGTACAGTAAAGTCTTAACGCTATCATTTTATGTTAAATAAGTGTAAGTCAGTGTTTATCTTTAGTAGATTTGCATAATTATGTTATATGCTCCATTTTGGACCTTTTTGGTAAATGTATATGTAAATACAGTCATGACAATGAAGTGCATCATCCATTACATGTGGTCTGTAAGTATTAACGTTAGGTCATGAAAAATCTGGAAATATCGGGGTTACATTTTTTTTTATTTAGATGAAAGTTGTTTAAAAAAATCTAGAATAAAAATCTATAAACTCATGGTTATTTTCTATGCATTCTCTGTTAAGCTTGGTACATTTCTGCAGTAATGTTGTACTGTAATACTGTGGTGGCTGTATTTGGTTGGTTATATTGGCTTTCTCACTGCATCAGTGATGAACAGGATTCGGATCCACGTGTTGCCGTCCAGCAGAGGTCGAGTGACTCAAGCTGCTCGTGTTCAAGAACCTCAGACCTGCTCTTACACCCAGAGACCCTGTTCACAGCCTCGTCTGGAGGGCATAGAGTTCTGCATTAAACACGTACTTGAAGATAAAAATGCTCCCTACAGGCAATGCAGCTATGTGTCTAATAAGAATGGAAAGCGCTGCCCCAATGCAGCCCCAAAACCAGAGAAAAAAGAGGGGTGAGGTGTTTGTTTACTCCCATGCTTACTACCTACTATAAATAATTGACCAATAATGTTGTTTTTCTTTTTCTTAGGGTATCGTTCTGTGCTGAACATGCACGCAGAAATGCTTTGGTTCAGCAAGCTCAAATGCGGAAGGCATCCGCTTCAGGACCTTCCCCTGAAGTCTTGCTGTCTCAGCTCAGTGGCTACAGTCAGCCAGAAACTGGAGCTCACAGTCAAGAGGGCCGTAGTGAAGCTAGTCGCATACTAGGTGAGATGTAACCTGCTTCTAATCATGTGCCATTAATTATTAACAGGCATGCTTTGGCCTTGTGGACATTGAGAAATCACTTTAAAGTCTGGATGTGATGCAAGCAAACCTGTGCATGTGTAAACTGACCTCTACTGTTACAATTAATGTGTAAAGTATTTGTAAGTAGCAAAAGAACCAATTACGAATATTAAGTTCAAATTATTTATACCTTAGAAATTATTCAAATGGAAATGCTTCTCTGAAACCGAATGCAGCTTATTCAATTATATACAACAAATGCAGTTTCCTACTGTCTTAACTTGCATCAAAGGCTGATAACTAATAGTTTATGTAATAATTGAATGTAATTTTTCCTTTTTAATTTATATATAGATATATATGAGAGAGAGTTACTAAAATAAGTCATGTTTTATTTGGTATTTGATGGAACATTTAATAGATCTGAACATAACAATAAAATAAACTTCTATAAGAGACGCAATGTTGCATGTGATTATTATGGTGATATATTCTATATTTATTTCCTTGTATAGATGAGGAGAGTTGGAGTGAAGAGGACCAGGATCCCGTTGTGTTGGATCAGACATGGAGAGGAGACCCCGACAGTGAAGATGAAAGTCTTGACAGTGACCACGAAGACCCTTTAAAGTGAGACATTCCTCAGTTTTATTTTACTTATCTGCTTTGTCAAATTTAGTTTTATTAATGTCACCGGAGATGTCAATTAATGAAGCGTGACATTCTACAGGCATGCGGGTGTGTATACAGCAGAGGAAGTGGCTCTCATCACACGTGAAAAGCTAATCAGACTTCAGTCCCTCTACATTGACCAATTTAAACGTCTGCAACATTTACTTAAAGAAAAGAAACGACGCTACCTGCACAGCCGCAAAATTGAACATGAGACGGTTGGTAAGGGAGCTGCTGTCATACTTTGATTTCATGATATCACATATCCAGTCAACATATATATATATATATATACTCACTTGTGTGCTGTGATGCAAGGGAGCAGCCTGTTAACGGGTCCAGAGGGGCTGTCCACAAAGGAACGAGAGAACCTGAAAAAATTAAAGGCTCTACGACGTTATCGCCGTCGCTATGGTGTGGAGGCTTTGCTGCATCGCCAGCTCAGACAGAGAAGACAAGCGATTACTGAGGGAGGAACGTCACAGGTATGAATGGACTTTCTAATAATGGCGTAGTTTTTTTTCTGTCTTAAGGCAATAGAAGATTTAAACACTGCCATATGAGACGGACCTAAATGTAGTTTTATTGGCTTTCCCATACTGCCTGTTTTCAGTCTGAGCATACTGTCATGATCTGTATTTTTTATTACTGTTATTTATGCATATTTTAATTATCTTGTGTTTTATTTCTGCGCAGGCAATGCGTTTAGGCCAGAGATGTATTTCCTTTGTGGAAGGGACTCGCTGTACAAATCCGTGTCTGCCAATGATGCGACACTGTGTTTCTCGTATCCTTCTGTGTCCGATATATCTTTAACTATTAATTCATTAATTCATTAATCAACTATTAAATCATTAATTCTATAATGAATATAAACGTAATTTAAATATGAATGTTTTGTAACATTGTAAATGTATTTGCGGTCACTTTTGATCAGTTAAATGCATCTTTGCTGAATGTGTTAATTTCTTATCTTTCTTTTTTTAAACCTTACCAACCCCAAACTTTTGAATGGAAATATGCATATGTATTTAGTTAAATGTTAAATATGCATGTATTTTCCTTTGTTTATATGGGCATACATCTATATACATGTATATATGCTCGAGTAGCCCTGCATGAAGGCCCACAGCTTGCTGTAGCTGTTGGTTTCAAACAGTGGCTGATATAAAAGTCTTCTTATGGTTTTTTGACTTTCCCAGTGTTATCTAATGGGTGAAGTCGATTCAGTTCGAAGGAACAGTTCAAGTTTTCCAGCTTTCCGTATCTTTGACATTTGAAAGTTATTTCAGTTATGCCAATGCTAGTTCTCTTAATCTCCTTGACTCTTCACAATAGACATTTATCAAGACAGTAGCCAAGTTTTATTCAAAATATGCCCTGGTCTGAAGGATGTTCCATGTGATCGGTCCGTGCACATGGGACAGTCAGAAGAGCCCCGCTGTCCTCTGCACCTGTCCCTGCCTCCACCCATGTACCAGCCTGAGCAGGAGTCTATTGCCCCGGAGCAGCTGGCGACTGTGCCCACAGACATGTACCTCAGTGCCGCAGAGCTCCAGCCAACAGAAAATCTACCTCTGGAATTCAGTGATGTATGAATTGTTGGTGTCTCTCATTAAAACTAAAGCCACTGTGTGCAGTTGCTTTCCTCATGTGTTTTGGCACATCCCTTCACACTGAGCTTCGTATTATCAGAGCAATTATCTCCCAGAGCAATCTGCACTAAATTTGTTCACCAAAACACCTTGCTGCCTCCAGATTGCGAAGGTATCCATCAGGTATCTACATTCCTGCAAACAGTGCTGCTCAAACATGTCCCCTGCTGTGTAAATCATATCTCATAGCCTCACGTGAATGAAAAACAAATGAATCTGGATGTTCAGCAGTCATTTTCCTTTAATTTAGTTTCTGACATTTTCTGTGTGCCCACAGTAAAACCTCTCATTTAAACTCGTTTTTGGAAACATCTAATTTTCCTGTTATGCTACAAGCTATTTATGTGCTTTTTCCATTACTTGTTCCCATTGCTTGCTTTCAAAAATACAAACAATATTGCAAATTTACCCATATTGCTGGATTTTGTTTGCTGTTTTTTGTCTGTTGACAACAGAATGCAATGTTTAGTAGTATTTAGATGTTCTATAAATGAATGGACTTTAGTTTGAAGAACTGTGCTATTAATTAAGTTTCATAAAAGAAGAGGTTAAATAAAAAACATAATCTCAAAATAATCCAATGGCCATTCGTATTAACCCTCTGGTTGTGTTCGGGTCAAATTGACCCGAAAAAGATTTTCTTTTTCCCGAAAATACTAGTTAACGTTATCGCATTGGACTCAAACTTACTGACTTTGTTCACATAGGGTATAAGTACTTCTCATTAATTTTTTAAAAGATTTTGTAATTTTTTGTGGGTTTTATTTAACCTAGTAACACTTGTGGTGTTCCCGGTCAAAAATGACCAGACTCCAAACAACTGCTTATAAATCTGTCATTATGCTATATTATCACCAAATATTGGATTCAATCTTTTTGTCAACTTGTTTTCTTTCATTTAGGACTGGTTTTGTGTTTCTATTTGCATCTGATTAATCGTAGGCCTCATTTATCTGAGAGTAGGTGCCTCGTTTTTTGAGTGAAAAAATCTTTTTTTATGAATAATTTTCACAATATGAGATAAAAAATTATGAAAATTTGCACTGTTTCTCACACTAGTGTACTTTAATGTTTAATCAGGAGGTTTGCTTTTAAATGCTTTTATTTTGTACAAAATTGCAAAAAGTCACACTTGTGGTGTTCCCGGTCAAAAATGACCGGACTCCGATCAATTGCTTATAAATCTGTCATTATGCTATATTATCACCAAATATTGGATTTAATCTTTTTGTCAACTTGTTTTCTTTCATTTAGGACTGGTTTTGTGTTTCTATTTGCATCTGATTAATCGTAAGCCTCATTTATCCGAAAGTAGGCACCTCATTTTTTGAGTGAAAAAAGCATTTTTTATGAATAATTTTCACAATATGAGATAAAAAATTATGAAAATTTGCACTGTTTCTCACACTAGTGTACTTTAATGATTAATCAGGAAGTTTGCTTTTAAATGCTTTTATTTTGTAAAAAATTGCACAGTCACACTTGTCAAAAATGGCTGGCCATTGAAAGTGAATGGGGAAGATCACAAAAAGCAGGACCTTTATTTTGAAATGCTTTTATTTTCTGAAAAGGGGTACAAAGTAACACTTAAGCCGTTCCCTGTTAAATCTGACCATCGTGACACACAAGAAAGAACACATTACGTTTTATGTTTTTACATTATAACATTTCATGGAACAACAAACCAAAACTGTTATATTTCAGTTATATATATCCTGCACACTGACACTGTCAAACAGACAATATCATGGAACAACAAATCTGACCATTGTGACAGAAAAACAAAAACATTGGCATTGCCATATAGAGAACCACATCAACGAACACCTGGTTGTTGTTTGAACTCATGCAAGTGACTGACACTAGCATTTGTATGTGCCGTGCAACTGGTCATTTTGTGAACTTATTCACATGACTCACAAATAAATTTTGCATGTGCCTTGCAAATGTTTGCCCGACCTGTGTCTGCATCCCATAAACTGGCGCGTTTTCATTTCTGGACTTGTAGAGCCCACACAGAATCAAGAGACCTATGTATGCCTCTATGTCTGTTCGATCTACCTCATTCCAGTTTTCCTTGTACATTTACATTTATGCATTTAGCAGACGCTTTTATCCAAAGCGACTTACAGTGCATTCAGGCTATACATTTTTTTGTCAGTATGTGTGTTCCCTAGGAATCAAACCCACAACCTTTGCGCTGCTAACGCAATGCTCTAACCACTGAGCCACAGGAACACAGTCTTCCCTCCAAATTAGTCATGGATATGACTATGTTTTCAATAGGCTCTGCCAGAAACAGGTTGAAGCATGATTTTATGTCTTCAATGCGGGATGTGGCATATTTTGTCAACCCTGGTGTCATCTTTATGACATTTTCTGTGGATAATCTGCCTTTCTTCTCAGTTGGAGATGATGACCAGGACAAATTTCCATCCTTCGACCAGAATGTTACATCAACTTCAGCTTGGCCCTCAAAATCAGAAGATTGCTCCTCTTCAGTTGTTGCAAGGTTTTCAGCTGTTTTCAGCTTCAGCAGTGATGTTTTCTTCTTCCAATATATCTTGCAATGCATCTTCACTGTAAGATTCATCTTCAGTTGTCTCTTCCTCTATTCCCGCTATACTCCCGCTATTCTCTTGATCAGTAATATGATCAAGAACCTCTTGTAAAGACAGCTTCTTCGCCATTGCGCTGACACGGACTGAATGACAAGCAAGGTGATGTGAGGCATTTATATGCTCTCTCTCTCTGTGCTAAAGCATTTATTTGTAAACTTTCGTCTACTCTGTGAGAACATGAAAGCCTCAAAACCTACTGCCATAATGTTTTGTCTAGAATATGTGATGAAAGAAAATAGGCTAAAGACAAGGCAGTTTGAGCGTGTGTGTGTGATAGCGTGAGTATACATGCATTCACACACGCACAGGTCCAAGGCCTTTATGTTTGTAAGCACAACATGCTCCTGAACACTAGTTGTTTCTCTTACTTTCATTCTTCCCCATTCACTTTCAATGGCCGGCCATTTTTGACAAGTGTGACTTTGTGCAATTTTGTACAAAATTAAAGCATTTAAAAGAAAACTTCCTGATTAACTCCTTAACTGTCGCCGTCCCGTATACGGGACGCCTAACTTTACTTCAATATATTACCATTAAATCTTAATCTAATCATGACAAACTATATATCGTTGGAAAGGTCCAAGACTCCTAAATAGATATTGTACCACTGTTTGTTGTAAAAAATTATGTAGGAGCAGTAATAGATTAATTTATGACATGAGCGCACCTCAAAACATATACACCATAACAGGAGCTCTGATCTTTGACACAAAAATTATATTCGTTTCCTTTTTTTCCTATCACATGTTTTAGTAATCATCATATATTATATATAATTTGAAAGCTTATAATCTCAAAATTCATCCTGTGAAAACCGTTTTGAAATCGGGCATTGCGTTACCATAGAAATGGTACTTAAAAATATTTTAGCGGGCTCCTCCCCTTTAGTGGGAGGTGTCATATTCCAAATGTATTACGGTCTTATAGAATCACAACTTTTTATAATCTTGACAAAATACATATCATTGGAAAGGTCTGAGTCTCAAGATTACATATTTGGTGGTCATTTTGTGATAAGAGTAATAGTGGGAGAGAAATTGATACATTTGTGACAGAAAAGTGCATAAAAAATTCAATGGGGTTTGAATGGCACCGGTGGCTGTTGTGGTATAACGCCTAAACAAAATTGCATAGTGACCTCAATTTTTTATATATCAACTTCAAATTTGAAACACAACTTATTTAGACATATGGCTTTAATTTTATGCCAAATTTGGATTAAAACATATTTTGTAAAATATTTTATATAATATACAATAATAATTGTACATTACATTTTATTTACAGTAAATTTAAACTTGTATAACTTTTTTTTACTTTCATTTTTTGAAATGATTTCACTTTTGTAATAATCTGCTGATTGTCTTCTTTAAAAAGAGACCAACCTTAGGTCTGTATTCAAAAGCATTCATGAATTATAACAATTTAACTTTAAATAGTGCACTTTCAAGTTTTTCAAAAAGGGGGGGTGACAGTTAAGGGGTTAAATATTAAAGCACACTAGGTGCGATAAACAGTGCACATTTTAATAATTTTTTAACTCATATTGTGAATATTATTCATAAAAAATGCTTTTTCACTCAAAAACGAGGTACCTACTCTCAGATAAATGAGGCCTACGATTAATTAGATGCAAATAGAAACACAAAACCAGTCCTAAATGAAAGAAAACAAGTTGACAAAAGATTGAATCCAATATTTGGTGATAATATAGCATAATGACAGATTTATAAGCAATTGATCGGAGTCCGGTCATTTTTGACCGAACACCACAAGTGTGACTTTTGCAATTTTGTACAAAATAAAAGCATTTAAAAGCAAACCTCCTGATTAATCATTAAAGTACACTAGTGTGAGAAACAGTGCAAATTTTCATAATTTTTTTTCTCATATTGTGAAAATTATTTATAAAAAATTATTTTTTCACTCAAAAAATGAGGTGCCTACTTTCGGATAAATGAGGCTTACGATTAATCAGATGCAAATAGAAACACAAAACCAGTCCTAAATGAAAGAAAACAAGTTGACAAAAAGATTGAATCCAATATTTAGTGATAATATAGCATAATGACAGATTCATAAGCAGTTGTTTGGAGTCCGGTCATTTTTGACCGGGAACACCACAAGTGTGACAGGAGTCCGAACACAACCAGAGGGTTAAAGTTTGTATATTTTAGCACATCATCAGTGCACAATTTTTGAATCATTTCAGTTATCGGCCAATATTAGAGAAAAGTTGAGATTAGACATTTTGTCTCATTTAATTTGCATTAACTCTAATTTGTAATGTTTAAAAACACTAATATTTTAATAAGTCAATTGTAACCTTTTAGCAAATCTCAATGTCTATTGTGCATATTACACATTGTAATGGAGTTATGTCTAAAATCACTTGTAGCATTTAAAACTATTTTAAATTATTGTTTTTCTTTAAAATATGTGATAAAATAGCATTTTGAACTTTAATATCAACAATTTCTTAATTATTGGCCATTAAAAAAAAATCCAGATTTGTAATATTCTAGCTTCCATTAACACTGTTGTAATTGATGTCTGTTGATGTGCAGGATCTTGACGTTGAAGATGAGGGTTTGCAGTGTCCCCCGTCCCCCTTGCTATTCGACACAGCGCTTGCATTAGAAGACCAGACCATCAGAGAGATCGCTGAAGCCCCCATGGACATTCTGACCGGGGTGGATCATGGAGATCTGGACGGCTCTTCCCAAGATGCTGAGCTCTCGGAGAGAGACGAGGTGTCTGTGGAAGATCTGGTAATTATCACTGTTGCTTGTTGGATTAATTTAACGATGCAAACTAAGCAGTATATATGTTCCTTGCAATGGCATTTAAGCACTAGATCTACGGTCTTGTTTTTCAGGTTGAATCTGAAATGCTTGAAGCAGTTGGACAAGCAGTTCCCATGCAGAATTCATCAAAAGACTCTGACACGAAAACAACAGATGCCTTCTCCTGAGCACCTCGTGACCTGATTTTCTCAGCTGTCTTTCTGTTGATATTTCTAACAGTCCAGATATCTATTGAAAAGCCATATTTCCGGAAGTTTGCTTTGATTGCTGAAACATTTTTAACCTAACATTCTCATTACTTAAAATAGCACATGTTCTGATATAGACTGCAAGTGTCTTGTGAAATTAAAAGGACCGTTACATGCACAGTTGGACGTTTGTCTTTTGTAAGGTAAAGATGAGGTATGTATTTCACTACAAAAAATAATCTCTAATCCCCACCCCCCTTCTATCTAGTACATTTCTGGTTCCATATGATATTCATGACTTATATATGCACTTATAGCCCTGAATCAAGGCCCACAGCTTGCTGTAGCTGTTGGTTTCAAACAGCGGCTGATATAAAAGTCTTCTTATCGTTTGTTGACTTCCCAGTGTTATCTAATGGGTGAAGTCGATTCCGTTCGAAGGAACAGTTCAAGTTTTCCAGTTTACCATATCTTTGACATTTGAAAATTATTTCACGGTTATGCCAATGCTAGTTCTCTTAATCTCCTTGACCCTTCACAATAGACATTTATCAAGACAGTAGCCAAGTTTTATTCAAAATGTGCCCTGGTTTGAAGAACATTCTTTTTGATCGGCCCGTGCACATGGGACAGTCAGAAGAGCCCCGCTGTCCTCTGCACCTGTCCAGTTATATGCACAGTTCAAAGTTTGTGTTTTGCAAGGTAAAGATGAGGTACGTATTTCACTACAAAAAGTCTGTAAGCACCATTCCTACTGCTTCTATCCAGTATTTCTGGTTCTATATGATACTCATTACGCATACTGGGACTTGTTCACTAAAATAAACCTTTACAACTCATCTTGGTCTTGTTAATTATACATTTGCACTCATGAAAGGGGCTCTGGGATAGTCAGGGTTCCCCGGTCTTGGAAAACCTAGAAACATCAGGGAATTTATCTTCAGAGTAATGGAAATATTTATAGTGGATATACATGGTTCTAGTAATGAGCCGCATGAACTTGATTGCAAACACTGTTTTGTGAGCGATCTGTTCTTTGAGTCAATTTGTTTTTTTAATAAGGCAAAGGGGTTCACTAAGAGTAATGCAGCTGGTCTCAAGCTGATTTCCTTTTTAAAGAATCCGTATCCAGTAAACAAATGACTGGACAACGAACTAGTCTTGATGTTGAACATTTACTAGTTGCTATCCAAGCTGTAAAATTAAACCGGTAGTTGTCAAATTCAAACTAGGCCAGGTTGAAAATGACATTGATCTCCATGTGTAATAATTATTATCAAACAACTAGTTTTATATATGAAGTGAAATGAAAAACACATGCTAAAGATTGGTCAAAGAACATCAAATTGCATGTCAATTTTGACGGACAAAATCAAATAATGCGGAATCGGCTTAGTCACAAATCATGATTAATGAAATCACTGCAGATGCGTTACGTTAGCGAGAAAAAAACGCGACGACCGCTTAGCTTAGTGAAATAAACTGCGTCAGTAAATAAAAAATACTACTAAATAAGAAAAAGGTAGAAGACAAGGCTATAAATGAAAACTTGTCTTAGAAAACGTTAAGTGGAGCACAAGATAGGCCCTTTTACTAAAAGTGGGGCGGGCAACAAAAATTCAAGCCATGACATCACTTTTCCTGCAAGCGCTTTAACCTAAACACGGGAAGAGAGACGGATGGGAAGAGACGACGATAAAACCTCTAATCAGCGGCTGGGGAGACAGATAAACATGTCCACAAGCTGTGAATTTAAAAGTACAGTTCAAGGTATTTCTTAGCGATATTCATCGGGGATATTTTCACACCTTCCGAAGCAACACAAGGATCGCGAGGTAAAATATAATTTTTTCAGCTATCGCGCGCACTGTTTGACGTTTACGTGTCGAAAGTGTGCTAATATTGCAAAATGCAGTGTATTATTGACGTAGAGGGGTTTGTTGTGGTATTAAATGTTGATGTGCGCGGTGTAAGATCAGAAAGGGGAATGTTGGGCATTAGCCATCCGGCTATCTGGGACACCGGTGGGGTTGTACACTGAGGATGCTTGTCGTGATATCCTGCTTTGCTCAGAAATGCATCGCGCTAGGCTCTTTAAATCACTAATTCTGCCACAATTGACTTCTTTTGTGTTTGCGTCGTATATAAACATATATTTCATTCATGTATTTTTCATGGCAGTGCACAGAAATGACAACAATCCAATCTTATCCTAAACCTTTGCATCAGTTTTCCCGGAACACTGTGTTTGATGTAGTTAAACCTATAACCCTTCCTCTTTCTACAGCATAGCAAACGTGCAGCCTGTTTAAAGTTACAAACTTTGCAACCCACAACTTTTGTGTTTACTTGTGTGTGATGAGAATTCAGACTGCATTGTAAAATTGCTAATTTTGGCAGGTCATTCTGCTTGAGACCCTAAAACAGCAACTAATTCAAGAGTAATTGAGGGTAAACGCATGCCCCCAGCCCCTCCCCTTTAATATTTTACAGATGTTTTTCACATTTGCTAGTCCCATGTTCAAAACCATGTTAAGACTGGCTTACAACCTACAATTCTCCTACATTTAATGTTCAAGTTCCAAAGGCAGTGCAGTAGAGATAATTGGGTGATTTTTCATTTAGAGCAACTTCTTGTTTTAGATGATTTAAAAAAGCAAAGCATTGCCGTTTTAAAAGGTCATATTTATTGCTCTTTATTTGTTTTTCCTAATTTATAAGGCTGTTGAAGTGTATATATGTATAAAGGGAACCTTATGCTTTGCACAATTTGCACACATTAAGTTTTTCACACATATTGGGAAAATGTGAGTTCAGTTTGTGTTTTAAAACAAAGAGTCTCTGTTATTGCTGTCATTAAATGTATTAAAGTATTTTAGAGATGAATTGACTATTTCCTGAAAAACTAAATGTATTAATATTATCAGTGATGGAAATTACAAGTGGCAGTAGCCATTACCAGACCTTTCCCCTAACGAAAATTAAAAGTTTTGTTAAAAGCGTGACGCGATTTTATTTCGTTTTGGATTTAGTTTAAACTAATTTTCCAGCTGATGAACCATACCATGGTTTAACTATAGTAACCATGTTTTTTATTTATTTATTTGTAGTAAAACAATGGGTAATTAATTTTGTAAGGGTCGGTTTTTGATAATTTGGTGTCAGAAGCAGTCAATTTGTTTTTTGACTGCTAGTTAAAGTGTTGTTAGTCCAAGATTTAGGCCTGTTCACACCAAGGACGATAAAGATAATGATAAAGATGCTGTTGTAAAAATCGTTCTTAATATTAAAGAATAGCAGAGTCCACATCACAGCTGCCTATAACGATAAAGGGACAGAAAAACGATATCGTTGGAATCACTTAAAAAAAAAAAAATTCCAGCTGATGAACCATACAAACATTGACAACCAATCGGAATCCATCTTGCTATAACGAGCTGGAGAATTTAAAGCGGCAGACGAGTGTGCGCTTAGAATAAACAGATGATATTGTTTGCTGGTATGGATGCAAATATAGTTATCGTTGTATTTACAGTAATCATTATCGCTCTTGGTGTGAACGGGCCTTTATCCATTTCTTTATTTCTACATAAAGTGAAAAATCGCATCATTATAATCACACATTGTACTAAAATCTATTTAAAATTGTATTGACCATGATCAGATGTTCATCATGCACCAAAAGCTTAACATAATTTAAAGATTTCATGTAATACAAAGTGCCTCTAACTGAAGAATCCACCCATTTTTTCTTACATAGTACTTTTGGAATGTTGATGCCCAGACAGACCTTTGCATGGCTGATGAAGTAAATAATCTCCCCAAAATAGCTGACAGTCATTGGAGGCGAGATAAACTCCAAATTGCTCAGTAAACCAAATGGCCACAGAGGACATTAGAGGCAGCAGGGGGCCTTTGTCCCTTGTTTGCTGATAGTCGTGGTCGTGTGGTAATTTTGCGAACTGCTCCCACGATCACAACATTATCTTCATGCGGCTTTTGATGTTTTGCATGCCTGGCGGATATGCATTGTCCTTAATGGGAGTCAGATGACATAGGCAAGATCACATTATTAGAGATTCCAAGACACTTAGTGAGGAATTCAGAATCTTTTCCTTTGTGAGTTCACTCAAGTGATGGTATGAAACTGTTACCTTACCTCCAGTTTATCGAACTATATCTAAACAGTTTGTTTTTTGCATGTTTGTAAGATTATTAAAATGTATTCTTTGCCTATAGAACACACATATGCTTGTTTTGCCCAAGGCGGTTCGTGTGAATCAGATTTTCTCGTTGGACGTCTTCACATCTCCAATACAATTTCAGTCTCATGTCTGTCACCAAAACTAATTTGGATGCAAATTATTATATTTGAATTCTGATTAAAACTATTTCTAGCACTATAGAATAGGAGTGAATTTCAAACATTTTTCACTTGAAACATTTCATTCATTATTTGCTTCCACAGAAATGACTTGACTCCCTACTAATAAATATAGCAAATTCGGCAGAAAGCCACAGACTCATGTTGAAGCTGTGTAGTTTGCATTCCTCTATGTAATCACTGTGCCAAAATGGTCACGCAACTATTGTTCTCATATATATTTAAGTAAGATGCTATCAGTCATAGTGCTGCATGACATTTCAACACGTTACGACTCCCACATGGCCCGAAGTTGTTACTCTGTATGTTGTGAGCTTGCGAACATTGCCACTGGTTGTTTTTCCAGGTTGTGGCTCATGATGTTATTCCATGGATTGGAGCCCAGAATGGTTGGGGGAGATTGTGTTTGGCCACCTGATCCTGGTGCGCGGCAGAGACGCCGATCAGCTGCTATCACAAAGCAGAGCCACATGAGCCGCATACAAACACAACTCCTGTGAAACATCTGATAAAGGAATGAAATCACACAGGGTGCTGTGGGAAAATTTAGAAGTTATATCTTGCAGATTTCGCACCCGGCTTTAATGTTTGTTGTTGAAAGGTTTATGTCACTTGATTTGTTACTCGGTGCAGCTTTAATGCAAGATGTCCCAAGTGAATACGGTGAAGATGTTAACTAGTAGTCACCTTGTTGATTGAATGCATTATTTGTATTACATTTAAATATGCCAATTATGAGGCATTAATTCATTAAATATAGAGTCATTTTGCATACATTTCCAGAACACTGGGTAAAGTCAGGTTCAAAATTTTGTTGACAGATTGAAGTCAGAACCTTTTACAGAGAGGATTTAGTTTTTTATTACTTCATAAATTTAAAAATACTGTCAACAGCCAGGAAATGTATGTTTTTTAGCAACCCCATAAAACAGAATATAGATAAGAGTAAAACTGTAAAGTTTGGTGTGTTTAAGTGCTAATAAATTGGAGATTTTGAAGAAAAAATAATCAGCCGAAACCGGGGTTTATGCTGGTCAAGCTGGTGTTCAGCTGGTTTTAACTGGTTGGTCTGCTGGTCTCCCTATCTAACCAGCTTAAGAAGTGGTCAAAACCCTTCTAAAACCAGCTATGATCAGGCTTGAAAACCAGCCAACCAGCTTAGGCTGGTTTCTGTTGTTTTATTCAGCAGGGAAAACGTCCTTTAACAATATGTAATGTAATTGAAATCTGCATATGGAAATAGATGGGGTGCAATAAAATAAACACTTTTGAAAGTTTTCTTTCTACTAGTCTGTTATAAAAAGCCAAATAGCCCCAAATCTCAAAATAGTTGTTGCCTGTAGTGTCTTGCCTTAAGGAAGTACCTCAGAAAGTAGGGAAGTGAGCGGTTCCTTAAATTCAAATGTGAAACTCTAGAGTTTTTAGCTTGCACAGTTTCATTCGTGCTGCACTTGGTCATCTAAACATGGCTCTTTGGACAATTAGGGCTTAGGCATGAAATTGGACCTTTGGCAGTGGCTGTTTGGCTCTGAGAGCCTCCATATAACCGGGCAGCCTGATTGGGGCCAGTAGTCATGCATTAGTGTGAGAAAATGGAAGCCGTCATTACAGCAGCATCTTTCTTGTCAACATAAAAGGCTAAAAACTGTACTGATGGGCCAGCATTGGCACAAAGCATGTTTAAACTCCCTCCAGACACGCAGGCTCTCGTTTTACCCATGCTGGGTAAGGACAGCAATGTCTGTTATCAGTTTTCCCTGCTGGCGTATTTCCCCCTCACCCTGCTCCCCGGCAAACAGTTACCATGGTTATGGATTGGGGGATCATATAAATGTTGAAAACTCATCAATTACTCTGGGATGCTGGAAAGATATGCTGTATACACAGCAGGGGAGTGGGCTGCCATCTCCCCAAGACATAACTACTGTTTTCACAAACACTGCAGAAATTTGGATGAGTGCAATTACTCTTGCAGTATTCTCTCCTTCCAGCCTTTGTTGCGTTTTTGAGGTGCATGGTGAGGTTTCTTGCAAATTCATACCTGTATTCAACACATTCATGTATATGCATGTCTGACATGATGCTCATTTTCTCATTTAATAAAATGTCTTAAAATGGTTGTACAATGTCATGTGGTGCAACTCACCAAACAACAGGGATATTTATGAATTAATAATTAAAAAGAAAGAAAAACGTTTTACCCTTTCACATAAAAAAAATAAACAACTTTGATTAAGATGGATTTTGAGTATTATTATGTATGGTCTAATCTTTTCAAGTCGTAAGAAAAATATATGATTTTATACTCCATGGTTACACCACTTGACGTTTTTAACAAATATTTAGTATTATATATATATATATTATTAGAATTTTTATTTTTATTTTTGTCATTTTTTTTTTTATTTTTAAATGTTATGCTTTGTTAGAACATTGGTCATTAACTCATTTATTTAATACCAGAAAATTGTATAACGTTTTTGTGAGTACAGATATTAAATTTAAACATGGCAAATATATATTTGCATGTTTTTTCCTTTCTTTATTGTGGACATTCCTATATGTCATGACCCGTATGTGTTAATGTATATATTATTACAGTGGGTTTGTCAAGATTACATTCCTGTTACCTTCCTGTATACTTGGCCAGTAACATTATCCTTTGCATTGAACAGTGGTGCTTAGAGAACCTATCAGCGGTGACCTACCATTGCAAAACTATATGGATTTATTTTGCTTCACATTCACACTGCAGAGAAAAAAAAGCAAAGCAAACATTTGCTTTGGTTTCTCACAGTGCACCAGTTTTCAGCTGCAACAAACATTCAATTCATAGTTTTACTCAGCGTAAATATGCTTTGGAATGTGGCCTTAATCAATTCATGCAAACCAGGTCAATGGCACATCCTGTTTGGGTAGAGAGGGGATAAATGTCCACGATTTGGTTGGGCAGCAACGAGAGTCAAACAAACCTCATCATCAATGTGTAGAGCGGGGCAGTTGTACTGCACCATACATTTGATATGGCAGGGGTCCCTTTTTCTGGCACAAAGAGGCTACAGTCATGGACCCCCTTTGAAAAGCCACACCACCACCCTGTTTGAAAGCCAGGAAAAATGGCCTCGCGTGCTTTCATTTCCCTTCTTTTTTCTCTCCAAATGAAAGCGTTGGCGGTTTAGGCTCCTGTGACCTTTAGTCTGTTAATTACGCCAACTATTCCCTCGAGAGGCTTACCAAAGCTGATGTATGTTATGTTTATGTTAAATATGCATCCTGCCCTTGACAGGGTCACTTCTTTTAAAACACCCACATAATCAATCTGGCTCATAAGAGCAGTCGGTTATCTTCGCAACCTTTTTTGGTCTATGGGCTCAGAGGATTAATGGCAGGATAGAAGTACATGTAGAACACATTAATGCGTCTTAAATATGGATAGCATTATTTATTATTTATTTTTACAAAGTCAACCAATATAATCATTTATTTTGAGGTTTTATTTTATTTCTTCTTTTTTTTCTTAATCCTTAATTTTTGTCAATGTTAAATCAATGTAGTGCTTTAAGGTATCACAACTGTTTTTGGTTAACAGAATTTACTTATTTTTGTACTGTAGAGGCCTAAAAAACTACACTATTAAAAAGATTTAGTAAAATAACGAGTAATTTTTAATGTTAAATCAATGTAAAGATTTTAACTATGGCTTCACAGCTTTTTTTGGCTGAGAGAAGTTACCTACTTATTTATATGCTGCACGTGGACTAAAAAAACTACACTTAAAAAGAAATTGATCAATGTCATTAATAAAATGTCAAATCAATAAACTGCTTTAGGCATTACAACCTTTTTGGCTGATGTAATCGAATTATGTACTACAGAGGACTGAAAAACTACAATATAAAACAAATCAATCAATAAAATCATTAATAAAAGTTTTTGTTTAGGCACCACAACATTTTCTGTCAGACAGAATTTACTTCTGTATGTAGGGCAGAGGATTAATGGTGGGACGGAAGTACGCGCAGAACACATTAATACGCTTAAATATAGATTCTTGCATTTCTAAGTGGACTGCGGCCACATGCCACACAACAAAAGAGGGAAGGTAGGGAGCTGAAATGGCTGCATGTCCCAGCTGGAACTTGCCGGAGGGCATTCGCTTTGAGCCACGATGCCTGGTGTCCAGATGTTTAGTGGCTGTGTCCATGTTCACTGGCTCTGCAGTCTGCTGAAAGCCAGGCTTCACTGCACTTTACTGCAGTGCTGGCATGGGGACACCGGCTCGGCCAGCGCAGCTCACATGCCAGTCTGTAAACCAAGCGTATAGCCCACTGTTTTATTATGCCGAGCTGTTTATTTTACAATGAAAGAACATTTTTCCAGGTTTGTTAAATGTGTGGCTTTTTTTCTGCTTTGTTTATCAATGGAACCCGACCCCGACCCTCCCTCTTTTTTCCCAATACAGTAGCCAGGGTGACATTTAGTCAAGGTGGTAACCATGACTACAAGATTATTCCGCTTTGGCTTTACCAGATGTCCTTGTCCCGTAGATACAGCGTTTACTCGTGTGTTTGTGACCTCCAAGTCAAATTTGCTTTGTCAGGCGGGTTATTTTGTCTCAGCGTGTTTGTACAGTTCTTGCTTGTGTGGTGTATTTGAAATGCAGTGTCCATTGAATTGATGTGATATCCATCTGGGAGGATAAATGCTGTTAGATAAGTCATTGTTAATTGCAAAAAGTCATGATACTCATTTTTTTGTGTTACCACTTCCAAAATTGTTGCTGTAATACAGAAGACGTGCTCCCCGCGAGGCAGAAGGACCAGTCAGTTTAACACAGTGCCCCTCCTTCTCCCCCTCGGACTAGTGTCACATTTCTAAAAGGTGGATCAGCCCCTCCACCTCACATGGAGTTCAGTGCATTACCGCCCATTAAGCTGTCTCACTCTCAAAGGGGGCTTTTTTGCCATGAGCCTGATTTATTCCTTTAATCTCAAGTCACCCAAATGCTTTGTCACTAACCAACTGCTGGCAAATGGAAGTGGACCAAACACTAGCAAATGTCTGTCCTGAGGATTTTTTTATTAGAGATGCGCCGGTATAAAAATTCACGCAGATACCAATAAGCTGATTTATTTTTCATCATATTTTTCATGTGGTAGTCATTTAAATATTATTATTATTATTATTGTTATTATTATTTGGTATTACTATCTAAAAGAAAAACTAAAATCAATCATTAAAATCAATAGTAAATTTAAAAACAATGTTGTGTCTAAATTAAAGCATCATGTTGAGTTTACATTAACAAAATTAATAATTAATGATTTAAAAAAAAGTATAGTTTTTATTTACATTAGAATAAATATTTCCATAAATATGTAAATAAATCTTATTTCATGAAGTCTGATAAAAAATCAGATTTGTATTTTTTATTATTATTATTATTATATGCTAGTACTATCTAAAAGATAAACACTAAAATAAGTTATTAAAATCAATAGTACATTTCAAAACAATGTGCCTAAATTAAATGCCTAAATTAAAGCATCACATTGATTTGACATAACAAATTATTATTGATTGTATTAATTGATTCAAAAAAGTAGTTTTTATTTACATTGTTATAATATATTTTACATATATTTTCAATATACATTTATTCTGATATCTACAAAAATGTAGTACAGTAAAATGTCTTCGATTAGTATTTATTATTATTCATAATGTAGTATTTTAGTATCTGTTGATTTTAAAACGTGTCTCTGTCTATCTACGATGATATAGAAACACCACAATAATTTTGTACAATAGATACTACTAATAACGCAATAATACCATTTAATAATAATATATTGGCTGAGAATTGATAGATTTTAATAAAAAATAAAAAAAAATATAATATTATGCATCTTTTCAAATATTTTCTTTCTGTTCTGTATCTGTGGAATATAATTCTGTTACCAGGAAATCTCAGTAACATCCCTCTCTCAAGCGTTTCATGGTCTCCCACACAGAATCCACGATTCCCTAATCAGCTCTATCAAATCACGATTTTGTTGTAGTTATGTAACATTTGCGAGCTCCAGATATTGCTCAGTCAGGCTCAATCAACAGTCTTGAAATGTAATTGCCTGCATTACTTCCTTTGAGATTTTCTAATTAGGCCAAATGTCCAGCTGTGTTTAAGGAGATGTAGTTCAGCAGAACTGTTACAAGCATGTTAATGTCACTTGGCACCTGGGGCTTACAGACGCTTTCAAGTGTGCTCCACTTTGCATGTCATTGCTGAGTAGTGAATTGGTAACACATTGGAAAGCCAAGACGACCTCCCAATAAGACTCTGCTCTGAATTCCTGACATTTAAGACCATGTCACAATACGCCTCATTATGGATCCGGATCATTGTATGTAATGCCGTAAGTCTATCCCTCATGGGTGTTTAGAGATGTGAAAGTTGAGTTTAAAGGATCACAATGGCCTTTTGTCCAGAAAGCTTTCACCCCTTGACTGTTGACTACAAGACAACATGTGACCCCCTTGCATTTGGGTCATTTCATCCAATTTGGTCGTCTCATGTGAAGACGCTAACACTAGCTGAGGTGGAATTCCTCCTACAGGCATGCACATATGAATTGGTGTCTGTTAGGCACACGATCTGAGGTTCATTCACAGTCAAGGACAAGCTTTTTCAGCCTTTGGCCTTGTAGACCGCCCCTGTAGCCATAACTCTGAGATACTTAGATAAACTTTTACTGCCTGCAAGAATTGTATTGTTCTTTGAGCAAAGGGATTGTTTTTTTATTAAGGGAGCTTTACGAAAGTGTCAATTTCCTCTCACGTTAACAGTATGTGTGTATATATATATATATATATATATATGCACATTTATGAGCTAGAGCAAGCTATAGTCTTTTGGAAGTATACATGATAGAGTGTGTTCTCGAGCTACATCATATTTTCTAGGACGCTTGGTCACAGACACCCAGACTGGTGCAATTTCAGTCATACTTGTTTGACTTAAAGCTTTTTAGAATTAGACTTAATTTTATTATGTACATAAACAAGATAGTTTCAAAATGTACTTGTCAGTGTGTAACAGTAAGTATTATTCCCTAGCTCTGGCTCGTGGACTGTCTGCGTGAAGTAATTTTCGTCAACATTACAGTTCGCTGATGTCCACGCACATCATCCGCATCCAGCTCAGGACTATTGTGCATGTGAATGATTTGAACTCTCAATAAAAGCGGCCCACTAGATGCATCTGTCCTTTCTCACAGCCAAAGTAGTGTGCGAGACAAAGCAGAACATGGAAAATGAAGTACCTATACCTGAGCTTTTATAGATTGTTGTATATATGTCTTAAAGTAATAGTTCTCCCAAAAACAAAAATTCTGTCATTAATTACTCTCCCTTATGACGTTCAAAACCAGTAAGACCTTTGTTCTTGTGAATGGTGGTGAAGACTGACCGGAAAATAATATATTGTTGAATAAATTAATAATTTTTGGGGTTTTTTGCGCACAAAAAGTATTCTCATAACTTCATAAAATTAAGGTTGAACCAATGATGTCACATGGACTATTTACGATGTCCCTTCCACATTTCTGGGCCTTGAACGTGTCAGTTCCCTTGCTGTGTATGCAGGTCAGAAAGCTCTCGGTTTTCATCAAAAATCTTAATTTTGTCTTACGGGTTTGGAAAGACATGAGGGTAAGTAATTAATGACATAATTTTATATTTGGGTGAACTAACCCTTTAAGGATGCCCTGTATATTTAAGTTGGTGTTGGGTTTGTATTAACATTAAAATTCTTTCAAAAACCACTAGACCGAGCGCAACTGAATTGAAGTGAAAATCATTTTTGAATCAGCTTTTTTATTTGTATAATTTGAGTTTAATTTTAGTTGTAGTAATTTAGTTAAATGTTTTGTCATTTTATTTTAAATATTTCTATATAGCTTTAATTTATTTTTATTTCAAGTATGTATCTGGGACTTCTCTTTTTTCCCCCCCATTTACATCTTTGGCAGCAGTGTTATTTATCCAGGTCAGTTTTTGGTCTTGCTGCTCCACACTGACTTCCACAGTACCTGCAGTTGCAATCCAATCAGTGCAAGTCTGATAAAGCAGTCTCAATCCTCTTAGAAAAGAAGCTCCTGCTCCTTGACAAGGGGCTGGGTTGCCTGCCTGGGTAACTCCATTTTCTCCCCTGCACTCATTCGGATATCCGTCCTTGTCCTCATCTTTGTTCGGGGTGCCTTTTTGAAATAAAACCCCCTCTATTTTATGGTCTCTCCAGCAGTTGTAGAGTTAATGTTTAGCTGCAGCCGTTGGAGGAGGGAGAGACACTCAGAGGAGAGGTGGGGGCTGGCCCACAGCTGTTGTAGTAGGCTGGGTCTATTGGGGTAGGATGCTTTCCTCACACTCCCTTGAACAATGGGAGGACATGGAGGCCACTGCAGACAGCAGAGACAGCTTCCTCACACTTGCCTAAGGACAGGCACTGTACTTTCAGAATAACGTGAGGAGGATTTCCAAAGATAAATGTAAAAAAATTAGTGTTTGTGGATCCTGCTCCCGTGTCTCATGTTTGCCTTGCATGGGCTGCACTGAAACGCCTGGGATGCTCTGACTGGAATCAAAGGTAATATCAAAGGTAATTTTTATGCATAGCTGTTCCTAGTACAGTTTTTTTAGCTACGACTGAATCCCGTCTGTATGTTACTCACTGTATTTCAGTGATTTGTGTTTGCAGGCACTTTGTCAGGAGTGTGTTTCGTGATCAGATTTGGCTTAGCATGGAAGAACTACACATTTATCCCTTGGAAAACAGTTTCACAACAGTATATACATATACAATATATTTTAGTACATTAACTTGCTGCATTAATGTTTTTGAAAGCTGTATGATGTTGCAGGTATAGGTCATTTATGATTCCGTATGCTAATCAGTCAAAACGGTTTGCTTAAGCCGGTGTAGCGTGATGAAACAACCCATACAAGTTTTCCTTGTCCTGCAAAACAGCTGATGCCATTTTTAAATGGACTATTAAAAAGTCTATCGCGTCGCCATCTAGGTTAGATAAGCATTTGCATGCTAAAATGTTAATAAGCACAAGTCTGTTTGCATTGGATCAGGGACAACATGGCTTACATCCGTCATTGTTTGGGTGTGAGTGATCACCTTATTTAACTCAAAGCCGCCTGTAATTAATTGAGAATTAGATTGGAGTTCATTCACAGTTAGTCGGCGAATCTAAATAGTCCTTGAAGGAGCTAGAGCTTTTGCACAGTCCTCTTTTAAGTGTGTTTAGGGTAGCTTATGCTGCAGTAAAGGCCGTGCAAATGTAGACAACGTACTTCATCCAGAGAGGTGCACTGCCGCAAAGGACAACAATAGTGCATGAGTCTGCAGATGCCTGCGTGGTAACTTTGCTGAGAGCTACCGAGAAACGTGGTTTTCCTTTTATGTTTTGTGCAAAATGGAGGACTAGAGAGAGTCCATAAACATTTTAGGGGGCCTTTGCTGTCACTGATGCGACAGCCCAAGCGAGTGGACCAATAATCTTTAAAGCACACGGAACAGAACCTGCATTTTAAAATATTTTATATATTTAATGCCACATTCAGGAATAGAAGCTGCCTCGCCGTACCTCAGAGACTCCTTATCCCCGGAATAATTTACATCAAAGAGAATAATGCCTAAGGGACTTGATGGAGGGTCTATATGTTTGTTTGCTTTGCCACAGAATGCTTTATTCATTATCACTCTCTTCACTGTGTTTGCAGACTGTGTGTTTCCTCTATCTCCGTGATTGATCATTTTATCAGCTCGTAAATCATGCAAAAATATCAATAATTGGGTTATGAAAGTGTCTGAGGGCTCTGTGTCCATTGTGCAGGGTGTGAATAATCAGAGACCGTCTCTGCAGATGCCGATTGGCTGCTTCTTAATAACTCCTCAAGTGTGGGGGATGGAGGCGGAGCTCCCAGCGCATTTTGGGATCCCATAGAGCCCTACTTCTGTTTGATTGCCTTCACACTGGCTTTATTCCACCCCTCCTAGCCATCCAGGGCCTCCCCCAACATCCACTTTCCCTTTTTTATCAACACTCTTTTAAATCCTAATTTGCATTATTCGTGATATCATTCGCAACTGTATGAAGTCAACCCTCCTAAAAATGCAAAATGACAAGCGAATCCATGGCAGCCGATTATCCATTCATGGTTTATTGGCGAGGCCAGTGAAAGAAACATGTATTTTTTTGCACACCGACACAAAGGACTTAATTCAACTGTAAATATACTAAATTTCTTTCAAGAATAGGAACTGATTGTAGTATTAATTACCAGAATCAAATGGTTTAATATTGCAGCCATCATTTTGTTTTGTAATTGCTGAATTTATATAAATTACATTTATTAAAAGGCATCTGGTTGGGATTTTCTGCTAGTCTTGACTCCTTTCTCTTGTACAGATAGTCCTATAAATGAATGGCTGTGATTCACTGCATGATGGTTTATTTGACATTGTGTGCAATCTAAAAGTCCTTCATCCTTCTTCCTGATTAAATAAACGTTCTCCTCTACATTATTTGATCAACTTCTCAAGAAGCTGTGTCTTCTACATTGTCAGATACATTGTCTTGTGTTTGATATATCCAGCAAAACAAGAGACTCTGGTGTCTGACTCCGCCATGTTTTGTCGGAGTCTTGTCTCAGAGCATAGCTTTGATTTCTAGTCTTAGTCACATTCTGTAGACTTCTTTCTTCTGGGCATCATACCAAGCCAGTGACTCAGAAGTATGTGAGAATATAAGTCCTACCTATATTAACAGTAGTCTCTCAGAAGCTTATCCTCAATAAATGTACTGCTTTACAGACAAATGAGTTTGGGGCCTTGTTTTGGGTACGCCACAGTGCTTTATTGCTATGTTTACTATACAGCATATCAATGGATTAAGGGGCTTGCATTGTGCTTGAGCGCTGCCAAGAATCCTGTTGGCATGGGTGCATGTTTGCCTCTGTTTTTGCTTGTCGCTAAAACCAACTCCACTATGCTATGGTATATACTAGAGCAGGGCTATAACCATCCTAGGATATTATGGTGGATATATCCAACCTCAGTGTTCAGAATAGTGGTTGATCAATGTGGATTTTTCTATGCATGATTCTTAAAAGAACAATTCACCCAAAAATATAATTTACTCACCCTCGTGTTGTTCCAAATCTGGATGATTTTGGGTTACAAAAAGTAAATTTATGAAGCATATAGTGAGGCCAATATTATGCTGCCATGCTTCAAAGTAACAAAAGTCACATTTATTTATCGCTTTTAATACAGATCATTTCAAAGCAGCTTCACATTAATAAACTGCAAAATAACAGTGTTAATTGTAAAATGAATCGGTTCTGAAACAGTACATTTCACCTTGAAAGCAGTTTTACAGAAGATAAAATTGTCATTATTTAGCTCAATTTAGATCAGTGTTGTTTCCATTCAGTTTAGTAACTGTCGATGTTGCAAAAAGACTATTAAAAATGTATCGGGGTCCATGATTCATGCATTATAATAACCTTTTTTTTTTAAATAAACTTTTTTAAACGAATCAGTATATCAAATTCACAATCTCGATAATTTCTTCAAGTTCAACTCACTGATTCAGTGATCTGCTTGCAGTGGTTAACAGCTCACTGGAGATGATTGTGAATATTTACAGTGAATAATGTTTTTTTTTTTTTACAGAAGCATCCTATGTAGGGCTGTGCAATTAATAGAATACGATTCTCATGCACATCTCGTCAGTAAAGCTGGTTCCGTGATTGGCAGTAAATCTCCATCACCTGTTTTCAAATGGAGCGGCAGTTAATACACAGAGCTGTAGTTCACTGACAAGTTAGGCAATTTCGCCTTCATAGTCGAATGCGATTAATCTGCGATTATGAACGCAATATCGCGTAGCTTGTCAGTGAACTACGGCTCTGTGTTATTATCTGAAAGCAGGTCATGGCGATTTATTGCCAATCACGGAACCGGCTTTACTGACGATGCCCATGAGTATCGCATGCGATTAATTACACAGCCCTAATCCTATGGCTTTAGAAGACTTTGAATGTAGTACACAAGACATTCATTGTGTTTTTTATTTTATTTTGGTGCTTGACAGACCTAGTCCTCATTCACTTTCATTACACTGAAGTGTGCTTAAAGTCATGCAGCTTTTTTGCTCTTGAATAAAGACAATGCAAGATGAGGATGAGTGATGACAGTTTTTGTTTTGTGTATTTAATAAACAAAAGATCCCTTTAAATATCTGGGTAGGTTGTCACGTGTGTCCAGCAAAGAGCAATATAACAGTCTGTATGCTGCAACCTTAAGTTTAAGGCCAGATGCAAACTGATGCTAATCTGCTTATATCCTTACAAGAGCACAGAGGATTAGCCCTGTTCTATTGAACAGTACTTCAGTTGTGTTTAAGAAATTATTTTACTGTAGTTCAGACTATTAGCCCTCGGGACGTCTGTTCTCAACATCATGGCTATAGCTCTATGATACAAGAGCATTACCGCAAATGATCTGAGTTCTTATCTGTTGTCTCAAACACAGGGAATGTTTCTAACAGCAATGTGACTAAATCATTTTTTCCTCATTCCTGGTCTTGGAGACACCATGGACAAAATGTTTGGGTCAAACCTTGATAATTGAGTACTGACTCAGTAGTGTGGTTAAACCATGTGTGGTAGTTCTTGACTGAATCTAAAAATAGTCTGTTTTAGTCTTGTCTAGATAGAAGGAAGCAGTTTAAACCGATTTAGACCTGAAGATGAATGCAGATTTATTTATTTACTTAAGTTTAAACCATTAGTTTAGTCAACCATCTTGATTCCGTGTTAGTTAGTCCAAACATCTCTTAAGGAATGTTGGATGTTGTCTCTCTGGAGACTTTTGAGGAAGGGCGAAAATTACAGTAGCGATAGAGGGGAATTTCTTGACTGACAGTAATATCATAAAGACTCCAAAATAGGCTTTGTTTCACCAGAATCAGCTTACTCAACCCTACATTTTTTATCGCTTGCAAGTGATTCATAGATGAAAAGGAAAGATGATCGAGGCTGGTGGTGATCCTCTTGAGATTTTGCCCAGCCCTGGCCTCCAGCATTCGTAAAACGGTCAGGCATCAACAACATGGGGTAAAAATATAGAGACATCATGACACCGCTCTAGCCAAATCCAGTATCGCAAATGTTGTGAAACCAATATGTCATCACTTACGCATAATATGCAGATTTAACTTCCTTGTAGCTCGAGATCATATCACACAACTGTTTTAGACGGACACACATGAGGACTCGAGCGTGACAGTGAAATCTAGAGGGATGTTTTATTTAGGTTTTTCTTTTCAGACAAGAAACAAGAGTGCTAACCTGGAATACCAGTTCAATCTTCTCCTCTAGCTATATTCACCCTACAGAGGAATATCGACTAAACGTGATTTTTAAGGTATACAATTTCAAGCTTTTTGCCCAAGGCTTTGGATTTTCACTATATTAATTTCTTGGTGAGTTTTTTTTTATGTTTTATTATTTAATTATTTAAATAGACAACTTGTATATTTATTCATTAAACATTTACTAGACATTTGGTACAATAGAAGTAAAATATTTGTAGAGGATTTGTAGATGGATTAAATTCTGAATTTTAATTTTGATCCATCACTTATGTACCTATTTTTGCATTGTAAGTCATTGTGGATAAAAGTGTCTTCTATATGAAAAATGTAAATGTTTCCGCTCTGCGTGGCTTAGTGTGTGACAGTTACACTACAAATACATCTTCCTCTATCGGAAGGCTATGCCTTGTGTCTTTGTGAAAAGAGTCTGTCATGTGAAAGGAGCCTCCTGGCACCGCAGGAACTACTAACTATAGTGTGGCCTGGAGCCTGTCAAATAGGGCCATCTTTACTGTTAAAACAGAGCAGTATTCTCTGACCCACTGCACCCTGCCAACCCTCTGACCCCAATAGCCTTTGTATTCATTTACTTCCACATATGGAGTTTCCATTTAAGCTATTCACTCGCAAAGAGTTAGACATCTATAGATAAGTTTGCTACATAAATGAGCACACAGAATGCTTAGAGGATCAATAATGAATAAGTCCCATGAACATATTGATTTTTAGATTCAGTTTTGCAGTGATAGTCCATCCGCTGATTACATCCGGTGTTTGTTTTGAAGGTCAAATTTATGGTATAGTGCAGTGGTGGGAATAGGTGGATGAAGATGACTGGAGGTTGCTGTTGTGGTATAGTTCAACAAGGTATAGTTACATCAACAAACCAGCCATCAAAATCCGGAGACACAGGAGAAGCATGTTTAAATTGTATTTTGGTATCACTGAGATTTTGAGTTGAAACAAAATGTTATCCAATATATGTTTGGTCACGCTGGTTTTTGGCTGATAAATGTTACTTTGTTAAAAATGTTACTAAAATTGGGTCATTTTTTGTAATCTAAAAAAGTTTTCATATTGGCCAGTGTATTGGTTAATGGCTTTAAATTTTGATAATCGTGCTAACTCATCGAGATTAAAAGGCACACCGCTGGAGTGTTCTGTAACAACTCCAAGTTGAGAAGAATGTTTGGAAAGTTGCTTTACAGGTTGTTTAACCAGTTGTTTACAATATGAAAACACAGGGTTAAAACAAGCATGAATCTGAAACTGTGTGATTTCTGCTTCATTAGCACACCAAAGGGAATTGCATTAATGTGTCTTCAAACTAAGTTTCGCCAAACACTCCTCTCATCTTAAATCTCTTTCTTTTTGTTAGGTAGAGACAATGTCGGAAGAGGCCCAAAATAGAGTAGATGAGGACTTTGAGTCTGAGGAGGGTGATCTGGAGTCCTATCTAGAGGAAGAGAGTAGCAGTGATCTTCTGGAGCGAGTGAGAGAACTTCAAGTAAGTGGCATATACTTTCACTAAGAATACAGTTTTGTTTACTTTTCTTCCTTGACTTACTCTTGAATCTGTTCAATTTTTGTATAGGCCGAGAACTCTGCCCTTTCATTAGCAAACGAGAGTCAAAGAGAAGCATATGAACGATGCTTGGACGAGGTGAGTTCCTTTCCAACCCTTCCTATGGAGATTTGCAATGTTTTGACTAATGTAGAAGCCAATTAGATAGTCAGTGGAAAAATAAAATAGTCATGAAAGAATTTGTTTAATTTGTGTTTATTTTTAGGTCGCCAACCATGTTGTGCAGGCTTTACTCAATCAAAAGGTAAAAACTTTGTGGTTTTGCATCAGGAACATAGCTATACAAACTTTAATTGAACTACAAGTCTAAAGACTTATTTTATATTTAATTCATATTTCATAAGTATTATTTATTATAACTTATTTAATTGTGCAATTCTGGAATAATTTTAATATATAATTAAAAGGAATGAGACATGAGATTGGATTCACAACAACGAGACTTTTTTTTTTTATCCTCAATGATGAAATATATTGGGAAAAAGTATTTTATTCTACTGAAAAACACAAAATGCAAAAAATGTAGGTGCATTTTTAAATAAACTTATACTTTATGAAATTAAACTTATTTTTTAATGAATTATATGCAATAGATTAATAAACAACAAGTAAACTAGAGCTGCACGATTCGGGATAAATTGAGAATCACATTTTCTTTATATAAATTGGAGATCACGATTCTCTCACAAAATAACATAATTTACTAGTGGTTCTGAAAAAATGTTCATTGCTTAAGTCTTTTAATATTAATTTGAACAAAATAAAAATCACGGGTCAGTGTCTTCATAAAGACTTGTTTCACTGTTTGAATCTCCTGAATGAATGATTCAATGTCAAATACATTTTTTAAACGGGTTGTCGCCACCTCTTGATATAATATGATAAGCGTTACAATACAAGTTTCTGTAGACAATAAGTGTTTATACCCAAACTATAAACTTGTATCCCAGTACTTCTGTTATTTAAATGTCTGTAACACAGAAATAATGATGTGTGGTTAAAAAGACTGTATGTGTTGCTCTTTCTGGATCAGCAGCATGAAAGCAGATTTGAATGTCTTTAACACCTGTTTCACATCGCTATCAGTGGAGCTTGAGCAGCGCATGTTTTGTCGACACCCATATCAGTGAATGACAGCATTCACATCGGAAGCGTGATGATGGCCGACCCTCTGATTCATCAACATGGGCAGCTACAAAACTTATTTCTCATGCTCCATTGACACTCGCGATGTTGTCTTTAAAGCCCCGTTCACACCAAAAACGATAACTATAAAGATAACGATATTAGCATCCACACTAGCGAACAATATCGTCTGTTTATTCTAAGCGCACGTGCGACTGCCGCTTTTACATTTTCGAGACCAGTCGGATCTTGCAAGACACATCGGATCTCGCCACATCCCTAATAATTAATTAATTTTAATGTTTAATATATAATGTTGGTTGTATAGTTGTATTTTTAAATGTTTTTTAAAAGCTGTGGATTCTTATTTTAGGATCTCAGAGAGGAATGCATTAAGCTGAAAATGCGTGTGTTTGATTTGGAGAGGCAGAACAGAACACTGTGTGAACTCCTGCAGGAGAAACTGCACAGTCAATCATGTGTACATCAGCAGGTAAATGATTAAATCCTTCAACGTACAATGACAAATGTACAATTTTAGTTTGAAGTTTGTTTTTACAAAACATTCTTTAAAGTCCACAGGGATGACCTATTAGGTTTGTTTGCAAAATGAAAAAATGGCTCAATTAACGTCTTCCTGTTTAATTTGACTGGGCTGCTTGGGCAAACATTTTTTCCATTTAACTACAAGAAATATGTGTGTACACAGGCAAAAAAAAAAAATAACCTTGTTGTGCATGCATAGTTGTGATGCATGAGGTGTTTTGCATAATCCAAAAATGTATTCATATAATAAAAAGCTTCAAGTTTACCTGATGTGTCTTATCAAAGCAGCCAGGACCCTGTCTGGAACACATCGGTGAGCTGCAGCACAGTGAATCTAGCAAACTGATTGAGACTCAGAGGAATGCACAGGCCAAGGTAAGAGCCGTACAAAAAGTTTTTGTTTAATCATTCTTGTATGATAACTTTAACGCATCCCTATGATTTGGTTCCACAGGGAAACAGCGAATGTGCACAAAATTGTATACCAGAGACCCAAGGCTCATCCACGTCCATGGAGGCCATGTCCCCATTCTTGAAGAAGAAAGCACACATTTTAGAGGTCCTCCGCAAGCTTGAAGAAACCGATCCGCTTCGGTGCCATCGTTCCTCTGGAATTCCATTGATCTGTGACTATAGCCAGGCTCTTGCCTCTAAGGAGGCTGTAATAGCCTGTAGAGACAATTCATCCAGGTGCAATGCACCCAAAGCACATTGTTCCCATTCCTGTCCAGATGTTTGCACACATCAGCATTTGAATGGAGGAGAGCACAGCAATGTAAAATGTGGTAGTTGTAGCACATGCCTGATGCTGTCCAATAAAGATTCAGTCAGCTTAGCCAAGAGTAGCCACAATTGTTGCACTTCAGCTCCCATTACCATTGATAACCTCAATCTGGCTCGGTCCGATTTCCAAGAGAACATGGAAATGCAGAGCCTCGTGAAGCCTGCCACAGGTACAAGTGAACTGTTTATAAATGGGACATTTGGAGATATGTCCATTCTTTCAGCAGAGCAAGGTCTTAACCCACAGAATGATCCCCAATCACTAAAAGTCCCTGAATTATACTCAAGACTGACCATTTCAGAAAGAGATCAGCCCAGAGGATCCGATCACGTGTTGGTGGAAACAAGAGACAAGAATAGGTTATCTGACCTTCTGCTTGAATCTCAATCCAACAGGTCAAGTGGCAGCACCTGCAATGAAACTATTTGTGATGATAGCACAATTGGAGAGGCACTACTGGACTCGGACTTGAAGCACTTAAACTCTGTAGCGCTACAAAAACTTGAGAAGGAAGAGTTTACAACAAAAGAAGACACTGACTGTGTCTGTCGAGCCAACATAGTCCCCTCAAAGCTGCCTACTCTCGGACTCAAAGACTATTTACAAAATGCACACTGTGAGATGGACAGCAATGAACCAGTCCACAAAGGTCTGTTATTTTCTCCTAATGAGAATCATACTGCCTCAAAAGTACTGGATGATATCTCCGTCCCTGTGAAAGACACCCCTTCCGATCTTCAGTCCATTAGATCGAAAGTTGCTGTCAGCTCGAATCAAATTTCCTGCCTTAGAGAGGTCAAGGCCTCACCTTCCAAACTGCTCAAGTTCCTTAAGATACCCACTCTTGGAGAACGTACTGCAGTACCTGCTCCACCTCGTCTCAGTCCTCAGTTGACTCGTAGCTCGAAGATTCCTTGCCGGAGCAACAACTATGAGGTTCACAATTCCCCTGTAGCCACGAGAAAAGCCACCACGACAGAGAGGCAAAGACAGCTGCCCTCTTCTAAATCAGAGTCACACTCTGCTCCAACTTCCACCCCAGCCTGATGATGTCCCTGCACATTGCCAAAGGATCTTGGCTGTGGTATCCCTAAAACAACTCGTGTAGCCAAGCCTACGCAAAGTTCTCACATTCAAAAGACCCCTCAGAAAATTCCACACTACGAAAATGTCTCTGACATCTCCAAAACATGTGGCACCGATGTATCCCAGCTGCTTGGAGAAGTAAGCTCATCTCTTCAAAATTCCAGCCCAGGTTAATGAAGGTGCGACAGAAAAGCAGACAAAGTTTGATATAGAGCAACCAACGAGTCTAAAGCAGAAGGAAATCCCACCAGAATCTGATTCTTCAGACCAAGAGGACAGCTCAGATAGCCCGGTGTGGCATAAGCAAGTCAATCATCGTAGCCTGCCTATTCAGTCATCTTCCCAGAAGGCTCAGAGTGGGATAAGCATGAGGTCCAGGAGCCAAGAGAAAACGAAATGGTAGATAATGGTTCACAAAGCTCAGAATCACCTTTTAAAAGGAATGATCCACCACCTGTCCCTAAGAAATCAGGGATTGGTAGACATTCAGGTGAATCAAGTCATTCTTTTAAAGAACGACTAGCTGCACTTGGCAAGTTGAGGAACCCAGACGAGTCCACAACTTGTCCTCCACTTGCAGAGAAGAAAGAAATTCAGTCCGCTGAAAGCATACCAACAAAAACCACTGATAAAAGCAAAATTGCTGACAGAAACTCTGATTGTAAGTCAGAAGAATATAGACTTTCTAAAAATACAGATTCCATTGACGATAAATCATACCATTTAGGTCATCTTGATGGTGCTGTTTCAAAACAACAAGCATCGTTTCAGCATGTTGAGCAAGCTGTCAGGTCTCTTCCTTCTAGCACGTTAGTCTCCAAACTTGAACATGAATCCTCCAGAACATTCCTAGCCAAGCAGGAGAGTCCAAAGTCTAAGATGCATCCACCATCTACCAACCTAGAGGCTGCACAGGCTTTGCGGAGCTATGCTAAGAGTACGGCACCTCATAGCCTTTTATATAATGGAAAAAATGTCGCTGGTTCCCATAGTGGCAGCCCTAATAAAATCTCCCTCAAATCCCCAACTAAAACTGTGTCACCCTCTATGAACCGAGATGGGAAACCTACTCAAGAATTTCAGAGGTACATGTCCAAATCTGAGGACAGGAGCCATCTCAGGGCAAATAAGAAGAAGAATTCTTCCTACGGAGAGAGTCTTCCTCCACCGCCACCAAGACCAGTAGAGAATGTTGAAGAAAAAAGGCACTCTGCCCCCAGTTCACAATCTTCTATAGAGCAGAAGGTCATGAAGGGCATTGAGGAAAATATGCTAAAACTGCAAGAGCAAGATATAGGACAAATGGTTGAGGTCAAGCAAAAGGCTTCCAATGGAATTGCTAGCTGGTTTGGTCTGAGAAAAAGCAAGCTTCCTGCTCTTAGCCGTAAACCAGAAACGTCAAAAGCGAAAGATGACAAGAGAGAATGGAAACTCAATATATCATCAGTGGGCAAGGATTCCAAGGGGGCTGCGAAGAAGAGCGAGAGCCTAAACATTTCCATGCTGATTGAGAAGGCAGAGGGCTTGCATAAAGCTCTTGAAGAAGAGCGGGCTTATGTGAATGGAGTGGCCTTGGACCGACAAGGAAAGGGACATTCCTGCGAGTTGGTTATGGACCAAGCCCAAGGCCAGCTGTCTGTGATGTATAGAGGAGTGCCATCTGACAACTTCATGCAGCAACTGCTTAACCGGTGAGAACAAAGCAACTTATACAATGGTTTATTTTTATATTTGTTTTATAGAAAGATGGCACAAGTACATATTTCAAACACGATAAAAAAAGTAGTTTGGAACATTTGATTTGACTCAATGCCATTAAATGTAATTTTTTTAAATAATATTTTCAGTCATATTCTCACCTATTTTTTCCAAGACACATTCTTTTAGTATATAAATCAACCCACAATAAAGCTACAAGTCAAAGGGTAAATGCATTACTTAAATCCTTAATTCCTTAATCTTCAAGTGTATAGTTGTAGTGCAGGTGTTGAAAGTTAATTGAAATTACTGATGAATGAGTAAGGTGAGAAAATGTGCTTTGAGACTTAATTGGAATTTGACTTGATCAGCTGGGAATTCGCATTATCATAGTGGCTGGGCTTCTGAACATGGTTTAGTAAATTAGAGGAAAAGTTTAACAAAATGTAAGAATGTACTTGCATTCCACCAAATTTATTTTTTTGGTGGTAGATCTCAAAAATAATTTAAAAAGCTCCAAAAGGATGATATAGTTATAAAAGTAGTCCAACGCCATACGCTTGGTCTCTGAGGAACATGCCGAAATATACTAATATACTGTAGATAAACAATTAACAGTATTTTCAAATCAATTTTATTGACATTCTTCCATAAGGGTTGATGGGAAGGACACTAGTAGCATCAGCATGGCACATCGACGCCTCTCGTTTGACTGTAAATCCAGACCTGTATTCAGTCACCAGAGCGCTGGCATTGCTGGTCAGACAAGAAGCAGTGATGATATGGAAAAGGTAAAAAGTGCAATTCATGGCTATAATGCACATTGTTGTTTTGAAAGTTCTAAATAGAACTTTTAATGCTTTTTTTCATAGGTTTCTGCGTTACTGAGTAAAGACGTCACATCGGATGAGAACCTGGCTGAGACCATTCATCATGAACACTTTGCAGGCAAGGCATGATAACAATGCATGACGTTATGGTTTTCAATGTTTCCAGAGGCAGGAATTTCAATTGGTAAGCATGTAGCATGTAAAAACGGGTTTTAACCTGTCAATGATGATGAATAATCTAGGTGTGCCTGAATTTCTGTGGCTCCCGTATGTGAGTCATCCAGCAGCAGCTGTATGGCAAACATTATCTTTGTTTAGGGTGTGATCCTGTGTTATACATGTGAAAATGTGTCCATGTGCAATTTAAATAAGATTAAGAATAAAATAATATAGAAATTTGAATTAGAATTTGAATTTAAAAAGTAATTGAATTATAATGAAAAGTAATATTATTTTATTCACAATCATTAATATATTTAAAAATAGTAATCATATATTCTATTCAAATTGCTCTCTTTTAGGATCTGGAATCTCCACACACACCCTTGACAGTGGCATTGGCACCTTCCCTCTTCCTGACTATAGTGCAAATGCTGGTTGCAAAAGCATCACCAAAGGGAAGGCCTATGGGGAGAGTGACCCTTCTCATCTCCAGGGAAAACATGGCTCAGGGATGAAAATGTCCCACAAGGCCTGGACATTGGAGAGAGAGTTGTCATCTTTAGAAGAGGATTATATGGGGGGTCAGGATATGGATCATCACACTGGCACTTTGGAAAACAAGATCCCATCTACCCAGATTGCAAACATCGTTCATGATGGTATATAATAATGTTTAGCTGTCACTTAAGTTTAATTTATGTGAGTTTTCAATGTAGAATAAGTGTACATTAAGAGAAATGTAGTTCCAGATGGTGTTTTTTTCTTTATTTCTCAGCTTTGATGTATTTATTTATTTCAGGCACTGATATCTGTGGAGCACCTATGAAATTAGCCCCCACAAAGAACTGGACTTTCCCAAACCTCAAAGCATCTGCAGAGCCGTCTGAGGTTTATCTTGGCGTTGGAGACGGAGAGGAGCCAGTGAGTCATAAGACTTCATTTAAGAGGGTGAGATCACTTTAGATCCTAGTGTCACCCAACAAGACAATTACATTTTTTTTTCTTTATTAAAACAATTTATATGCACCTACCATTCAAAAGCTTGGAGTTGGTAATGTTTTCTCTCTTTGGGGGGCATTTTTTGCCTTAAAGTGAAATATTATTGCAATTTAAAATGACAGTTTTCTATTTGACTATATTTGAAAATGTAATTTATTTATGTTATGGCAAAGCAGAATTTTTAGCAGCCATTGTCCCGTTCTTCAGTGTCACATGATCTGTTAGAAATCATTCTAATATTCTGATTTTATGCTCAAGAAACATTTATTCGATTATCAACTATTTTTGAGGAAGCTGGGATAATTTTTTTCATTCTTTGATGAAAGTTAAAAAGAACAGCATTTATAAAAAATGTAATTACTGTCACTTTAGATCAGTTTAGTGCTTCCCCATAATACTATAAAAGTATTATTTTATAAAATAAATATTAATGGCCCTAAACTTTTGAACGATGTGTTATTTCTGTTAGTGTACACATGGTAAAATTCTGCAGCATGTTTACTTTCTTGCATTTAGATTACCTTTGCCATCTAAAGTTCACTGCAAGTTAATCATTAAAATGAGTAACAATGACAGTTAATGTAATTTAGTTTTTAACACTGTACATTTTAATGTTGTTTGGCCTAAATTCACTTCTAGCACTTGTAATTTATTTATAGAAAATACAAATAACATTTTAAAACCATAATTCATTGGTTGTCAGCCATAACAGGTAACACATCAGTTAGAATTCTAATAGACCTTTTAATAACTACATGCAGACTGTAATAAAATATTATTATGATTAATTAAATGATTAAAGTATTATTATTGTGTTGTCATGTAGTGTTCAGTCTCTCTCCTGTTTTCCCTGCAGCGCAACAAGACTAGTGATACAGTAGCCAGCCGCGAGGGAGACCCGAGAAGTCTTCCTCAACCCGGTCAGGCACGTAGAGGCAAAAGCCGTATTCCTGCTAACCCAGACATGGTGAGGGACACTGGTTTGGAGTTGGTGAGAGAGAGACCTGACGACGGCCTGTCTCCAAGCCATCCCCAGGTCCTGGAGACCCCTGAGTCCCTGAGCGATTCCCTCTATGACAGCCTGTCCTCGTGTGGTAGTCAAGGCTGAAGTGTTTTCAAAAGGAACTGAATGATAACCAGGTACAACCTTTTTGTAACCCCCAATTCTTGTGACACTTCAGATATTTTTCAAAGGTGGATACTTACGGGATAACCCTTTTATTTTGGACCGAAAAAAATCCCACGCCACACGTTGCCCACGAACTTCCCACGTTTCTGTCCTGATGGTTGGAAGAAGAACTTTTACAGCGTGTTTGTGGTGGTGTCATTTTAGCCCATTATATCAACTCTATCATCTCATTCGTGTTCTCTGTTTCAAGTGGTAGCAAAAGTAGTGACGTTCAACTTATATTATCCATAAATTATGTTTCAAGGACAAATCTGAGCTCATCGCGACAGTCTTCCAGTTTTCAATCTCACAGAATGTTCTGGTTCTCATGCAACATCAGTGCACACTCTTTGATAACATTTGTGTAAAGTTATGGAAAGTGAATGTTAATATATGTGATTTTCAGTTAATTTAAAATGCATATTTCATGAAAAGAAAAAAGAAAAACACATCAGCCGTAGACTTTTGATTCATTGTTTAAAGAGAAAAAAACTTGTAGCAGCAACCTATAAAACTGCGATCCATATAAGACCGAGCTACAGTGTTCCACGGTGAATTATTATTTACGTTTATTTATTATTAATTTTTTTAATAGTGGGGTAAGACAAGACCACCTTTTATTGGTTACTCCTTTTAAGTTTTGTTCAAACATGTTCTGTGCCTGACTTTGTGTACGTGTCTCGCTGTGCGTCTCTAGGTTAGTTTGTTTCTTCCGTATCTGGCCATGACTTGTTTTTTGTGTATGTTACCTTTTGTTTTGCAACGGTTTAAAGAAACTTGTGACTCGTGACCTAATTTTGAACTGTGTATTGTTGATCACCCTGCTTACAAACTTAAACCCAGGATTTTTTTTTATCCCAGTTTGGCTCTGACTAGACATGAGAAAAATCATCAAATCGTTCCATGCGAATTTTGAAAAGGTGGACGATTTCTTAGTGTTGACGTAATAATGCTGACTCTGCCTTACGCATCTTTCCACAGCTGTTAGAAATTAGTCTTCTGTGGGCCAGGTTTCATGTTGATTACTCAGCAAAAGTGTTTTTTGGGGGGTTGGATCAGTATTCCTGATTTCTTTTTTCTTCAGCCTAAGGAATTTTGGTGCAATTAAAGTCAAGATGCATTGCATGCGTTTGATGATGCTAATCCTGCAAAATGGATTACAGGCAAAAAAACATTTTCAAGTGGTTGCTCAAAATGCCATTGGTTAGTAGATTAATAGTTCAACCCGAATCCTTTCTAATTTGTGCTGACCTCAATAGCTGCTTTTTTTTACAAAACGACCACAACAAAAGACCAATTAGAAACATTCCCAAGCATATATGCTCTGTCATCCAACAGTCTTTCCAACTTTTGTAGAGATAAAATAACTTTGTAGTCATCCTCAATCTTATATGCATGTCATTCTTAATTTGTCACAAAATCTTTTTTTATAAGTAGTTTGTGTTGCTATCGTAGTTCCCTAATTTGCCTGCCGTTATTTACTTTGTTGTAATTTTCAGGAATATTTTATATTAGTTTGGTATGTTTACAAAAGAATTTATGAAGTTGTTAATATATCTGTAAAATGTTTATATAAGGTGCTATCTGATTTTGTTTTCACTGTCCTGCAAAAGCCATAAATGTGTTTTCATCCTTTCTAAGCAATCGCCATCATTCATGCAACTCAATAAAACCTTTTTAAGTATGTTTGTGTGGTGTATTTATTACAGAAAATGTGACGTCTTCATATAAACGTAGATGGATTCTGCTGCCCCTAGTGGCCAGAACAAGGATGTACAAGTTGCCTATCAGATGATTGAAACGATTTAATATATACGATGCACCTATTTGGTATCAAGCAGTTTCAAAATGAATATTATTTTAGCCCAAAGAATCCACGTGCTTGTTTTGTGGTGGTTCATTATTCAGAAGTAGATGTCTTGAATTTGAATGTTATTTACATGCTGTTTGAATATTGTGCAGCTATGTATAAGGTTATTACTATTATTAATAATAGCTTACAGTGGCTCAATAAGACAATACACAGACCAAATTGATCAATGTTCCCAAGAAAATTTTATTGTTGCAAATACAAAAGTCAAAAATGTGGCGCAACAAATCTTTTCAGGGCATTTTTTAAACAAAAGACAATAATCTGCCCCTTTTCTTATAAAACATTTTTGAATATTCGTGCTACAGTAAAAACAACTTATAAAAACATGATCATGTTTAAATAATATAAGGTGAAGTACAGAGGTGGAGCGAGTGGTCTGCGTCAACAGACAGTATCATACAAAGACGGACAATTCAAGTTCAACCAAATATACACATAGATGACAGTACAAGTAATTGTCTGCATAATTACAGCAGAGAAAGACAATTACTGAACAAGATAAATCTCTTTGGTTCATTCTGTGGTGTTAATTCTGCTCCTCGCGTATCATAAAACCCCATCATGTACACTTGAAGCAGACATAAGGCCACTTTAAGATTAAATACAGGAAGTGTCAAGATAAGCATGTAATTGTAATTCACATAAAAGTGTTAAAAACAGGTATTGTATGTCATTCTGTGTTAACACCTCAGCGTTTAAAGTAACAAGGCCTTGAGTAAAGTAATGAGACTAATTAGAAACAAGGATGAATAGGGGGGGCTTGGGTGTCACATTTGCATTTATGGAAAAAGTATGCATAGCATGTTGAATAGGGTGATGTGTATTCCTGTGGCATTATTCACCTGAATCTGGAATACATTAAAAACACTAGTTTTTCTTTAAAGTATGAACATATGAATGTTGAAGATTAAAAAGTGAGGTTGAGTTCAGGTAGGACTTTGCATAGAAAGACTGGCCTGAAAGTTTGTGCTTTGTTATTTGCTGAGCTGTATAACATAATTGCAGGTTATGGATAGCCTGCCCTCTGAACCGGTTTTAATCTCCCAAATAATGTTATTTTAAATAAAAAAAAAGGCTAATAACGAAAAAAATTGAAAAGTAAAAAAGGAATTTAAAATCTGTAAATTGTTATTGCAAAATTCAAGCTCGATGACTGAGACAAAGCTGGCTTCTGTTCTGTTTCTCAAACCTTGCAGCAGAACCGCATTTGTGCCGAGCAGAATTATGAGCTTTCGTGTTTGTTTTCAGGTCAGAAGGCGGAGTCTCCATCATATGGGCCGCTCGTGTGATTGGCAGTCAGTGCTACACATGGAGGTTTGCCCTGGTCTGGTGGTGTAGGGATTATGGACCCCTGAGTTGTTCGAGTCTGCTGTAGACATCATCAGCCTGACTTAACTCTTCAAATACTGGGATGAGGTGAAGCAGCTCAGCGTCCTCTGAATCATCAAACCAGGACAGTACAGGAACCTGTTAAAGGCACAGGGGTTATTTATTACATGCCACTACGTAATATATAGTCATTAATCTGCTGGGTTTATGTATTTTAAAACATGAAGATCATTTTAGATGGTGATACACCAATCATTTGTTACATGTACTGTAGGGTCCAACAGTCCCCAATGAAAATAATTAAAATTATATTTTAATCAAACACATTGTAAAATTTGTCAATATAATTTCAAATGTTAAGCTTTTAAACATTTGTTAATATAGACGACATTTGATAGACTATATATTATTTATAGAATATTTGTAATCATTTATTTATTGTTATGCTCAGTGCTGCTATTTATGTTCAATAATGTCAAATATTATTAAATTACAAATAACATTTCTATTTAAATTTATTTTTACATTTTTGACATCACATCCTGTAATGGCAATGCCAAATTTACAGCAGCCATTACGAAACAAGAACAACATTTATTTGAAACAGACATATTTTGTAACATTGTCTTTACTGTCAAAAATTTCAGTTCCCAAACTTTTGAATGGCAGTATATATACATTCTGACATTAATTACTCACCCACATGTCTTTCCAAACCCATAAGACCTTTGTTTATCTTCGAAACCCAAATCAAGATGTTTTTGATGAAATCCGAGAGCTTTCTGACCCTGCATAGACAGCATCGCAACTGACACGTTCAAGGCCCAGAAATGTAGTAAGGACATCTTTAAAATAGTCCATGTGACATCAGTGACTCAACCGTAATGTTATGAAGCTACGAGAATACATTTTTGTGAGCAAAGAAAACAAAAATTAACAACTTTATTCAATTTCTTCTCTTCAGTGTCAGTCTTCATGCATCGTGGTACTGTCATGAGCAGAGACTGTCATGGAAGAGAAGAATTGTTGAATATTAAGCCTTATAAAATTAAGGTTGAACCACTGATGTTACTTGGACTATTTTAACGATGTCCTTACTAATTTTCTGGGCCTATGCAGGGTCAAAAAGCACTCAGAATTCATTAAAAGTATCTTAATTTGTGTTCCAAAGATGAATACAAAATTCTTACAAGTTTGGAACAGTATGGCACCAACTAAAACAATTTTCATTTTTGGGTGAACTAGCCCTTTAAATAGCAAGAGGGAACATCTAAAAGGCAGGCTTTAATAAAAAAGCTAAATAGCAGCAGGAAAGTGAAACCCACAGCATTCTCGGGGTGGAAGATGTAGGAGGCAGGGGAGTTGTCCAGGATCAGGGTTTTGTGGAGCTCACGGCCGAGGCGACTCAGGTCTTTAACATAGCAGCCTTGATAGAAGACGCAAGATTCACGGAAGAGGCGTGTGCGGAAAACACCACGCTGATCCAGCAGGTCAGTCACAGGGTCTGCATACTAACACAGCCATGAATGAGGACAAGGAGGGATGGGTTAAGGAAACTGTTACTGGAGAAGAAAATAAATCTAACTCTACAGGAGCATAGCTCTATAACACTAACTGACCAGCACTAGTGAGGAATTTCTATTTCCCCAAGCTCCCAATGAAATTTGGTAAATGTTTGAATACCTTAGCAAGGCTGGCAGTGAACAGAACACATTCAAACAGTTCTCCCATCCTCTGGAGAAACTCATCCACGTATGGCCTCTTCAACACATACACCTAAAACACAGATGGGTTCGTTGTTGTTTATGTGACTAATGATTATAATTCACCATTCAAATGTAGAGTCTTTAGAGTTAAATAAAGTGAATCACAAAATGCTCTGTGGGTCCATCTAGTGTTGTTGGTCGTAGCCTCCTCCTGAAACAAGTAATCAAGAATAGGCCGTACTAGTGGGAACTAACCTATCCTGGATTACTTGAACCAGGCAGAGGCCAAATGCAGATTTTCTGTGAAAAGTTGACGAGAACTATACAGGTTTAATGCAAATTTAACCACCTCGTTTTAGAAACTATATTAAAAAGATATTATAGTTGTACTGCTTGTTGTTGTGTTCATCGTATTTTTTTGAGTTCAATAAATGAATTGATGTGCTGTGATGTCACAATCTGAAGTGTTGTTCTCACATCAGTCCAGCAGATGGGGCTCATCATTCACTTTTAAATATACAACAACGTCTCCACTCTCTCCTCAGGCCCAAGTCCTGCACAATTCAAGTCAGTGCGCACTGGCAGGGGACATAAACAAACATTCATCAGATCTCACCTGGTGTGTGGTCCCCTCAATCTCCACAGGCACAATGAAATCTGCATTGCTTATTGGCTACAAAAACACAATGCGGATATGGTTAAAAACACCAGTGGAGTGATACTGTTATTAACGCAGCTGTTTGCATGCAAATAAATGTTATTTACATACAATGATTACTACGCAGCTAATATGTCATATATGCACCTATTCTCAGTTACACAGTATGAAGCTCCTTAAAATGACAAATGTACAATATCAATCAGTGTTAATAACCTGGGTGTACCTTAAAGGAGCTATGCACCAGTGTTTCATCCAGATCTATGACCACACAGACCTTCCCCTGGTCCTGAGAGGTCACTGCTGGCAGTAGACACTCTCCTGGTATCTACAGATAAGACGTAACAGATCAATATTTAGTATTTCCTAATCATGTCGGCTTTTAACTTAGTCAAACGACAAAAAAATATACAGAAAAATTGTAATTGCATTGCCCTTCATTGTCTGAACAGTGCATTTAATTTTACACATTCAGATTATAATACAAATTATTTTATATGGGAAATTATTATTTTTAGTAGCCACAGACACACTTAAACTAACAATATTAAAATGGGTATTTTATATAAATATATCTTTTTTTTTTTTACATGACATACTGGTGGCCCATACTTGGAATTTGTGCTCTGCAATTAACCCATCCAAAGTGCACGCACACACACACACACACACATTAATATATATATATATATATATGTAATATTTTTGATAAAACAATTAGACAATGTACAGTTATTTACTTTTTTTGCTAAATGACAATTTAACGATGGGCAGTAACTTCTAGTTAATCCTTAAAATGTTTCTTTATTTGTTTCATGTTTCAATGATACAAAATAAACTAGAACAAAAAAGTGACAGAGTTGATTAATGGTTACTATAATACTTTGGCAATGGTCCCATTGTCCTCAGGCGCTAGCAAGGCATCATGGGTAGGTGATGTTGGCAGCTGGGCATCTTGAGCTCGAAGGCAACAGATGAGCTTTTTGAAGATATTCCTACTCCCAGGTTTCTGAGGCGAGCTTTTATTCACGTGATCTGTTTGAACACAATAAAGCATTTTTTTCAAATGCAGAATTTGAAATAGTACCTCTGATAAGTGTATTGCATAAACATAGGATAAAAGGCTCATGTTGCGTGGTTTATAAACAATCCCACTTGAATCCCACTAAGTGCTACTGGCAAACCCCACCCAGAACGCATTAGTAAATGTTAATAAATATTTTCAAATGAACCACTTTAGTCTCCAATAGATGACAAAACAGAAACTTAAATTCATGTTTGCCAGTCAGCTAGATACATATGCACCACTGAGGCTTGACAGAGCTCTTAAATAATTCAGAGCACTGGAATGAATAGTATGTTTTCGACAGTAAATACGGCTCAGATCAACATCAAAATGACCAAATGCTCAGCCGCCCCTCTCCGGAGATGGCACACGTTGCAAAGAAACAGAAAATCTGTTTTAAATGAGACTGCTGGCCATGGCTGGTATATGTTATATAATCTCAGAGGGCGGGAAAGCCCACACATTTCAGCTGTACCTTCAGAGCAAAACATACACACACTCTAACACACTTATACACAGCTCCTGCCATTTCATCACAAGAGAGTCTGGCAGAAACAAGACCAAGAAGTCTTGTAGCCACAGAAATAAGAGCTATGTTTTGTAACACGATATCTGTAAGCGGGCTTTGTGGTGCATTACTGAGGGGGCTCCTTGCATATTTAGGTGGCTTCTGCATACTTTTCCTTGCAAATATCTGCATGTAAGTGAAACATGATTTTGTTCAGACATGCCTGTTGAGATTGCCAAGAAGAAGAAAAATGTAAAACTGCGCCATGCAATGATTAGAATCTATTTTTTATTGCTATGGTGATGTAACTTCAGTACTACTAATGATTTTTATCTCAGCTAAAGGAATTGACCGTGATGATGAGCAGGGGCTGATCCCAGGCATCTTTCCCCCCTCTCGTTCCCTATGGGAGCTTATGTAGCCATAGGAATCATCTTATGTAACATACGAGCAGCATGTACAGCAGAGGGAGGATGAGAGAAAATGGCCTCCTTTACATCATTTACTCTGTGCTGTATTTGCCCATCTGTACACTCGCTGATAACACCCTGCTTAACAAAAAGACTCAGGAAATGGAGTACAAGGAAAATCTATCCATGAATTCAAAAGCACTTTCTTGAAAAAAAATTCACATGAGGATGGAGTGATACTGCCGAGCATCTAGAGCGGACTGGAAAGGCTGTTTTGTTAAGGACCGTCAAATGTTCTGCTAGAAGCTTTTAAGTGGTCAGGGTTTCTAGCTATTGCACTTCTGCTCAGACCCAATCTAATGAGATTGTGTGTGTGTGTGTGCTTTTTAATCAATTTACCAAAAACAGTTTAACTGCTGAATAAAAGAAACCTTATAATTTCATCCTCAGTGAATTGTCATCTATTTTCCTGGATTATAAAGATCTCCAAGGTGAATTAAATGGCAAGCACGGATTTGAGTTTCAAGAGATTGTGTGTAACTGGAGTCTAAGACCTCTGTTAAGAAAACAACAAGGTCTTATTATTATTTTTTTCTCAGTTGTGTTGCATGTATCTAATAGGTGAAGATCAGAAAACACTGGTTTAACAGCGGCAATGGTTTCCTAGACAATATGTCTTAGATTTGGTCAAAGCAGTTTTACACATATCGTATTATCAATACATATGGGAGATATTTTTCAGGCATTCAGATTGCTGTGCAGAGTGCTAATCTAAACAAAATTCTAATACATTCAAGTATCTCAAAATTGTGTATCTGATAAAAATAATAATAATCTTAGAATGAAAATTCACTGAGCTCTTGAAGCACACATATAGTGACTTAAGTGATCAACACACCTGATATATTTTTTTTATTTGATGATTTTCAGATTATCTGCTACCTGAGTGCATATTTTGTGTTTTCAAATATTTATATATAACTGCAATTTTCTGTATGTCTCATTTGCTATCTTTAATTTGATTTATGTACTGTATATATTGGCAGTCTGTTAGCCTTATTTCTACATATCAGCTCCAGTATCAGTTGCTGAAAAACATCCATTCTGGATAACATTTACATTTAAACTAAGTATTGCTTTTATTGCCTTTCTTTATGAATTCCATTTTGATGTTATGATGTACAATAAACTAAACCACAGCTGGATATCGATGGATATTCAGCTAATGACAAAATGAGACATAACGGTCTACATTATACATTTCTAAAATTGAATCCTTGCTTGATTTGAATACCAATTTATTCAACAAACTCATTTAATCTAATTCCACAAGGTTCTATAGCAAAAATATACAAAACTTTACATAAACATGGCAAACATTCTTAGAATTTGGTATCTGCTCTAGGGGTCAATGACGTGACTTGTAAAGATCTATTAAATTACTCAAAAACACTAAGAAATGCAGTTCATATAAAAATGACTTGAATATGGCTTCTATGATATTTTCAAATGCTGAATTAACATTACTTTGATATTTTATTGTGAAGGTTAAGATCAAAAATGTCTACATAGTGCAGCTGTCTGGAGAAAGTACAAAAATAAGATTATTTCAATAAAAGGAATAAATTCTTGAAAAAATTATTGGTATTCTTTCTTAAAAATAACATTGAATAATATTTGAAAAACTGCTGACAGACAAATCAAAGTCAGTGTGGCTAACAAGCAGGAAGCCATTTTGTTGTCATGTCACGATCCAGAGGACCCTTTTAGAACCTGACAAGTGTGAATTATAGCCATTTAGTTAGTTAAAAAATACCTTATATAGGTATTTTTATATTTTCGAGGTTTTAAATATTTTTTTATATATTTATGACTCAAAAGTTCATAATATTTTTACCTCAAAAAACATCTTTGAACATGTTTATGAATTGAGTACACTCCATGACACGTGAAAAAGAATTTATTGCAGTGCTTTTTACTGGGTTACACCACTTGATAGTGTCAGAGTTACTGAGTCAGTATATTTGCATAAAATAAATTATTTTCAAACCTTCATAAATACAAAGTTTATGTTGTAGAAGCTAATCAGCACATATGTTTAAACTAAACTTTAAATTGATTTAACCTTTTAACATTATTCTCTTACATACATATATTCACATCCCAAACACCATCATTTCTGAGAGTCTTTGCTGTTATAGCCACAAACAAAAACCTGCACACTGCACACTTTATGCCAGCGAGTACACACTGAGTTCAAGGGGTCTTCAAGGAAATTGTGCAGACTTGGCTTGGCTATTTTCCCAACATTATGGCTGCTCGTAATTCACTAATCCAGAGATCGTAAACATCTCAAATAATACCCTAATTGACACCAGTGAAGTGCGGTCGCAATAGAACGACCGGTGTTTGTTTATTTTTTGCGTCAGATCTATAATAAGCGCACAGCTCTGCGCATATTAACAGGAGTCGCGATAAACACTGGCACGAACTGCGCGTCAAAATAACGAGCAGATAGACTCGCCCACCAGGTAGTACGTTAAGGGGTTACAAAATGGTTACTATGTAATTTCCCGCATAACACCGTGGCCTTTCCTCGTTAAACGTCTAGATAAGGCCTTAATTAACCGTTAAGGTTTGCGCGTGTAATCGTAGCGTCGCGCGGCAGATGGAGGGCGTGTGCTGAGGGGTGTGTTGTGCATTCCAGCGCGGCACCTTGCGCTCTCCATTAGGCCGATGTTTTTCTACATTTCAACTCGACGTTTTGTGTAGTTTTGCTTCGGTAGGAGTGTGAGATGTTCTAGTATAGTTAAGTCGATTAAACAGAAAATATTTTTGCAAAACAATCTGCATAAGGTTAAACCAACATGTCATTCAAATGATCCATTAACCAAACGATGAAACGACGTCGACAAAAGAGGAAACAACATGCAACACGAATGAACTTGGTCGGATATGTTTAAATAATGTACAAATATCAGAATCACATCTATTGTTTAAGGAACAATACATAAATAAATAAAATAAATACATTATTAATATACACTAAGGAGCCCAAATAAAAAGAAAAAAAAAACATATTACGTTACAGAGAGAAAACATGTCTAAACGTTTTCTACACGTCGTCTGAAAGTCTAAAAAACATTACGTAAACATTCAGCAATGCCTTACTGCAACAGCAACGCATGTTCAAATAAGTTACACATGTATTTTTCTTTATTAAACCATATACAAAACTGAGCGGATTTACATTTCGCCGTACGGAGCGGAATTCGTTAACGTTAAGTTCCAACGGTTTGAACTGAACCAATTCCGCTTGAGACCGTGACATGTCCATCAGCTCGATATGACAAATAACTGTCACACAGCGCGAGCGTCGCGATAACGCCAGACTGAGAATATGTTGGCAGAAAGAGTTGACAGCGCTAAAACATCGCCGTTTAGCATGTGACAGTGGGTTGCCTACCTGTTTTCGAAGACAACCGAGAATCCTCTCTCTGCACTTGAGTGATGATAGAACTTTCCATCTAACAAACGCACAGCCCTCAACGTCCAACCAACCTTTTCCGGCGACAAACAGTCGGTCCGCATTTAGTGGCATTAAAAGCTAGCGAGGCTTGAAATTAATAATTTCCGTTCGCGCAAAAATATCTCAAACCTACGGCGACAAAATATTTTGATATTTATTTATTCCCGCCTTCTATTCTCTTCCACATGGGAGGGGCATGCCACTTTATTTTGTTTTCTCCTATCTGCTATTTTCTAGGCTTCGCGTCTCGGTTTACTTTATCGCTTGTATATTTATCCATAGCCCGCTCGGATCTAGGTAAAGCCCTCACTTTTTCTCCAACAACATGGAGAATCCAGGCGAAAGAAGAAAAACAACCGAGGACATGGGGCAAGGACGGTTTCAAGTTCCCCTTACTACAGATAAACAACCCCGTGGTTGGGCAATATCCAAAATAGTATTGTAAAAAAAGACACGACCAATTCACTCAGAAGTCAAATTTAAGAAGATAAGACGCGAAAGTAGACGATAATTGACGATTTTTATGTTTTCCCCCGTATTGTTTTGCTTTGGACGGTCTCTCAGGGGCGCCTTGAAACAGCTGGTCGTTTCGGATTGGATCTCCAGGAAGTGGGAGTAGTTGAAGCATTCTTCTGTTCTGCACACTTCACACCGAAAACATTCCACTGCTGGTTTTGTCGCAAATCAGTAGTCAGAAGCGGACATATTAAATCTAAATTTCAATGGCGGAATGCTAATTTAATAATGAGGAAATTGCAAAGGAAATGAGTAATGCGATTGAATGGGTAATATCTGAAAAAAGATCTGTTTTTAAAAATGCATCACAGATGATCCACCTAATCATTTTTTACTGATCCTCCTCAACATCATTGTAGTTGTGATGATGATAAAGTGAATTAAGTCTATATATTGATCAATTCAAAATATATGTTTGTGTTATCATTGCAGAATTCGAGTAACCTGCAGATTAATGTGCACAAAAGGTAATTGAATCAAACAGTCCAAAATTATAAGACAATGATTCCTAAATTGGCATTTTAGTGTGCTCATTAACAAATAAATAAACTAGAGCACAATCAAGTTATTAAATTATTATTCAAATTCGTTTATGTATATTTATTGAGTGCTAAATGTATATGCATAATTTCTGAATTATGAAAACTTGTATAATGCCTTCCACAACCCAGGTGTTAATTTAATGATTGAATTAATTATTGCATAGCATCCAATTTAATTAATTATTGCATAGCATCCAATTTGTTTGCAAACAGTGAGAAATGAAAGCTGTGCTCCATTCTATTTTTCTACATTCTGTGTTTCTATCCATTTGTTTTCTTTTAATCATAGGAACAAAGAGGATAGTACATGTAAGTGATAAAAGGATAACAGACATGGTTTTTATGAGGTCTGAGTAGCTACTGGCCAGAACTCCTATGTTGAAGATCTATTCCTGACTATTCCCAAATGGGACCAATTCTATACCACAAAACCAAGACATAAACACGAATGGTACCACTGTTTACATTCCAAGTTTTAGAAATGTGGAAGTTGCAGATGTCAGATATGTGACAAAAAATAAGCGGTAAGTTTTTTTTGGAAACTCTGCAGCGGAAGGCATGGGATCACAAAAAAAGCCACTTTGTTTACATTTTACTTTTTTACTTTTTAGTCATTTAGCAGACGCTTTTATCCAAAGCGTCTTACAAATAAGAAATAAATGAAAAAAATAGTCAAATGTTATTTCATTTCCATGTAGTATGTTGAAGTAACATTACTAAAATAACTCAAATTTATTCAAACTAAAACTAAAGAAAATACCTATAAAGACATAATAAATTCATACATTATTTATCTAAAATTAAAATAGATAAATCAAACGCCAGTAGTTTATCAGTAATCCTAAAAAAAGAACACTTTCAAAAACACATGCTAACAAACAACAACTTACACATAGTAAGAATTGGTTATAAAAACTAAAACAGAAGTGAAACAAGGAGTAAGAAAGTAGATAAATAAAAAGTGATACTTATATCTTATATACAAGTGATATCTTATATATTAGCGACCAGTGTTGTGGAAAGTTACTTTTAAAAGTAATGCATTACAATATTGCGTTACTCCCTATAAAGTTACTAATTAAGTTACTTAGTTACATTCTATGGAAAGTAATGCATTACATTACTTTTGCGTTACTTTTTAAATATGAGCAGGGCTTGATTGTTAGTTTTTAATACAAGAAGTTCTATTTATAGCAAATGTAAAGCCTTTCACACCAAAAAGTGTAATGAATACACCTCAGATTGAAGGAAGAGTAAATCACGTCTGTACAGTAGAATGCAGGAGAAAAGAAGGTTCAACACTCTTCAGCAATAAAAAACAAATCAAGCACAATTGTTAATGTAAAGTCATTTTTGCTTATTAGTATGGTTGAACTGGATCATCAAAGGTCAGCAGCAAACATACTGGTTAATAAAATGAGTTTAGATATATTTGTGTTGTTTAACATATTAAATTATTGCAGGTTTGTGTCATATTCTGAGTTTGCATTTCACTGTTTTATTTTGATGAATACTGAATCTGTTTTTTGCGAGTAGGATGAATTAATGCACATTCACATTTAGTCTAGATTAGAACTACAGTAAGATCATGTTCACACAGCGTACTGTCAGTCAATAAATGGGAAAAAAGTAACTAGATATTTTCTAGTAAATTAAAAAGTAATACGTTACTTTACTAGTTACTTGAAAAAAGTTATATTTTTTCGAATATATACGAAACTCATATTACTTGTAATGCATTACCCCCAACACTGTTAGCGATACTTATAAAACATCACAAATGTGGAGTAAAAACATTAATAAACAGAGTAAAATTACATTTGTTTAAAAAAACTATTTTATTTCAAAATTACATTTTGTTCCCTGGGTTCTCTAGACCCCAAAAACAATAAGTGTGCCTATTTTTTTCACACTAACAAAAAAATCAAGATATTATTCCAATTTTGTTTTTTATTTGTATATCTAGAAAGTGTTGACCACCGTACAAAGTCTCATGCCATTTGGAAAATATATATATATTTAAAAAAATGTAGCAAACATGGTTTGTGGGTCAAAAAGACCCCGAAGAAACACAATTTAACACCTCCTCCTTGCTGTATACAGCGCCCCTTGTTTTTCTTGTTGACTAAACATGCCATATGGTCAAAACTGAGATATGAAAAGACATTGTAAATGAAGCTTTTATCTTGATTTACACAAGTTGAGCTGAGAGCTCACAGCAAAATGATTTAATATTGAAATAATATTTACAGAAAAGAAGCTGGTGTAAAAGACAGTCACTCAAGTACTCATAAAAAGCATTTATGGTGGCTTTTCACAATTAAATTCTAACGATTAAAGTATGTTTGTCCTTTTGTGTAATTTGTTTTCACAAGAGAAAATCATTAACATGATATTTCCATTACTCATTTAATTTTTATCATTTAAATGTACAATACATAAAGAGCAAAAGTGTGTGCAAAGACCCTAATAAAACCACTATTTGGCTCTTAAAGGAATAGTTCACTCAAAAATATAAAAGTTTGTTGAAAATGTACTCACCTCAGGTCATCCAAGATGTAGATGAGAGATGAGTTTATTTCTTATTTTGAACAGATTTGGAGAAATGTATTATTACATCACTTGCTCACCAATGAATCCCTGCAGTGAATGGGTGCTGTCAGAATAAGAGACCAAACAGCTGATAATCAAGAGAGAAATATGCACAGGTCAAGGCAAGCATTGTTTAAAAGTGAAAACATTAAAAGAAAATAATTAAACAAATGTATAGGTAGATTTTGATATGGGAGGACAACAGGGGATAGACTTCTTCACTGGATTATTATTATTGTGAAATACGTTTTTAAATAGCTGTTTGAACTCTCATTGTGACGGCACCCATTCACTGCAGAGGATCCACCGGTGAGCAAGTGATGATATACAATTTTTTTCCAAAATCTGTTCCAATGAAGAAAACAAACTCATACTTCTTGGATGGCCTGATGGTGAATACATTTTAAGCAAATGTCACTTTTTTGGGACAATTCATTTAATAACTTCCCTCTCAAATATCCTCTTGAGCCAAGTAGATCCCTTTTGTACATTTTGGTACCATTGTGGAGTTTTACCTGCCTTCAAAAAGTTAATTAAACAAAAACGGTAATCCTAGAACCTGCCCTAACCCAAAAGGGCAACCCAATTGCTGTGTTTTTATAACGTTACAATTCTGGATTAGTGACTTGAACAAGGAGGGAGCAAAATTACAACCTGTTCCTAAAAAAAAAACTGTAATATTGTAAAGTAGTATTACAATTTAAAGTAACTCTTAATGTTAATCTTAATATATTTTAGGAATTTATTCCTGATGATGAAGCTAAATTATCAGCAGCCATTACTTCAGAAATCATTCTAATATGCTGATTTGATGCTCAAGAAACATTTCTTATTGTTATAAATGTGGAGAAAACACCATGATACAATACTAAATAAACCTAAAAAATAATAAATCAATGCTGTTTACTTTCTATTTTACAAAGAGTCCTAAAAAATGTGTCATGGTTTCCACAAAAATATTAAGTAGAAAAAACATGTTAAAAAACTTTTTTAACATTGATACTAATAAGAACAGTTAACACTGAATTCTGGAGTAATTAAGTATTTCAGGAATAAATTACATTTAAAATATATATAAAATGGGAAACAGTTATTTAAAATTGTAATAATAGTTAACTGTTTTTCTGTAGTTTTGACCAAATAAATGCAGCCTCTGAGAAGCATACGAGACCTTTTTCAAAAACATGTCATTTTTGTCATTTTTAAACATTTGATGGGTAGTGCATTAAAATGCAATAACTACTGCTACTAATAATTATAATAATTAAAATATAAAAATAGAATATACAATTTTGTATTACATTTGTTTTAGTATAATAACATAAATAAATAATAATACAGGTAACAATATAGTAACACTTGTCTTGCATTAAATATAATAACTGTAAATAAAATATTTGTAAAAAGATGTACGTAAAACAGTCTATCGACTCGTTACATATGACCATGGGCTTTTATAGCCCGTCGATATTTTAAAGATTCATTCAGTCTTCAGGCTATTTGTACATATCAATAATCAGTGAACAGGATATAAGCTATTCAATCTTGCCAAGAGTCCCCCACCCTCAGTGATTTACGGTCCATGCACTCAATGACCCGAACACATATGCTCAACTAGAGCTGTGCCCAGATTGACCAAATCTGAGGTTTCTGTAAGGCTCAGACTCAAGTCTGGAGCCATGTGATTTGCAGGAAGGGGAAGGAGACCCCCTCCCACAATCACTCTCTCTCTCCCCCCAAACCTGCCCCTGAGTGGCCCCTGCCAGGCTCTGTTTCCAGGAAAGGGGCCTAGTGGACAGGCGCAGGGGCCTGCGTCAGGGAGAGCCTGGCTCATTGAGAAAAACAAAAACAGAGAGGGGAGGTGGGAAGACTCTCCCTTACATAACAGTCTCTAGCAGTAAAAAAAAAAAACTCTCTCTCTCTCTCACCACTGTACTTGAAACCCGTCTGTCTGCTCTTTACACAATGCCACACCCTATAGTAGGGCTCTGCTAAAACTTCAGCATTTTGGACAGAAAAGAGACATTTACATATTTTAATACTTTAAAGATTGCCAGCTGGATGCTCATTAGATGCATTGAGCGTGGAAGTGACATGCATGTGTCAAGCTTACAAAAATTATTGCTGCTGTGCATTTTAAGGTGAACACAAATAATATCTGGAGGTAAACTGGATTTTGCAAAGCACACGTGTAAAGAACATGTAGTAATATTTAGGTCTTAGAGTTCAGAGGCACATATGCTCATTCCAGCAGTCTGTGATTTTTGACACTTTACTGTCTCCTTGTGGTTACACTAGGCATAAACGAAAAAGTGAAAAATAGTACAAAATGTATTGTGCAATGATTTACAAACTTGTTCTATGAGCAGTTTTACATGTTTTCAATATGTATATTTAGTCACTTAAAAGGCGTTTTAATTCAAAACATCTTGCAAATGCCAAATCATACCAAGTAATTTGTCATAATATCCAATGATAGTCACAGTCCACAATGCCAAGTGCAAATTAAAAAAGTGCAGAAGTATAATGCAAAAATATCATAATTTCTAAGTAACATTTAATTTACTTATCAACAATTATACCAACTCTAAATAGTTCTTGACCATCTCCATTTAAACAGGATGTGATCTGCTTTGTATGTTCCCAAACAGGAACTGAACCAGACAAAACTGCCAACAACAAGAACTGTATAATGAACCAAGGAAATAGCCATTGTCAACTTAATATCTCAGTAAGACCATAGTGATGTAGAGGATTCTAATATTCACTTTCATACAACCCAAATTCAGAAAATGTTGGGATGTTTTTTAAATTTGAATAAATGAAAACTAAAATACTTTCAAGACTGCCAATATTTTATTCATAACAGAACACAGATAACATCAATTTTTAAACTGAGAAAGTTTACAATTGTATTCACAAAACGAGCTCCTTTCAAATGTGATGCCTGCTACAGGTCTCAAAATAGTTGGGACGGGGCATGTTTACCATGGTGTATTATCTCCTCTTCTTTTAAAAACATTTTGAAGATGTCTTCACTGTAAAAATGATTAGTTGACTAAATTTATAAAAATGAGGAAACCTGTTGCCTTAAAATTAAGTAAATAATAATCCAAAAGAATCATTCACTTTTTTAAATTTATTATTATTTAATTTTAAGGCAACAGGTTTCCTCAATTTTTTTAAATTTAGTCAACTAATCACTTTTTACAGTGATCAAGTTTATGAGTTTCCCATTCTTGCCTGATATAGGTTTCCAGCTGCTGAAGAGTTTGTGGTAGTCTTGTTCTATATAGTGAAAGATCTGGACTGCAGGCAGGCCAATTCAGCACCCAAACTCTTCTACTACGAAGCCATGCTGTTGTAATGGCTGAAGTATGTGGTTTTGCATTGTCCTGCTAAAATACACAAGGCCTTCCTTGAAATACACGTCATCTGGAGGGGAGCATATGTTGCTCTAAAAACTTTAAATACCTTTCAGCACTCACGGTGCCTTCCAAAACATGCAAGATGCCCATACCGTATGCACGTATGCACCCCATACCATCAGAGATGCTGGCTTTTGAACTGAACACTGATGATACGCTGGAAGGTCTCCTCCTCTTTAGCCCGGAGGACACGGTGTCTGTGACTTCCAACAAGAATGTCAAATGTGGACTTGTCTGACCATAGAACACTTTTACACTTTGAAACAGTCCATTTTAAACGAGCCTTGGCCCACAGGACATGACGGTGCTTCTAGACCATGTTCACATATGGCTTCCTTTTACATTTACATTTATGCATTTAGCAGACGCTTTTATAAAAAAGACTTACAGTGCATTCAGGCTATACATTTTTGTATGTGTGTTCTGAGAATTGAACCCACAACCTTTTGCGCTGCTAACGCAATGCTCTACCACTGAGCCACAGGAACACCTTTTTGCATGATAGAGCTATAGTTGGCATCTGCAGATGACACGTGGATTGTATTTACCGACAGTGGTTTCTGGAAGTATTTTTGGGCCCATTTAGTAATGTCAATGATAGAGTCATGCCGATGAGTGATACAGTGTCGTCTGAGGGCCCGAGGATCACGGTCATCCAACAAAGGTCTTCGGCCTTGTCCCTTAGACACAGATATTTCTTCAGTTTCTCTGAATCTTTTGATGATGTTATGCACTGCAGAAGATGATATTTGTAAAGCCTTTGCAATTTGAAGTTGAGGAACGTTGTTTATAAAGTATTCCACAATATTTTTATGCACTCTTTCACAGATTGGTGAGCCTCTGCCCATCTTTACTTCTGATAGACTCTGCCTCTCTAAGACATCACTTTTATAGCTAATCATGTTACAGACCTGATGTCAATTAATTTAATTAGTTGCTAGATGTACTCCAACCTAATTCTTTTCAAAATGTCTTACTTTTTCAGCCCTTTGTTGCCCCCGTAGACCTGTAGCAGGCATCAAATTTGAAATGAGCTAATTTAGTGGATAAAAGTGTACAATTTCTCAGTTTAAACATTTGTTATGTTCTCTGTTTTATTGTAAATAAAATATTGATTCATGTGATTTGAAAGTCTTTTAGTTTTCATTTTATTCAAATTTAAAAACGTCCCAACATTTCCAGAATTCGGGTTGTAAATCATTCTAATGTGCTGATTTGGTGCTCAGATATGATCGACTTCAATTAATGGCTCTTATTATTATCCATTTTGGAAACCATTTTGATGCTTTATATTTTTGAGGAAACTTATTTTTTTCAGGATTTTTTGATGAATAGGAAGTTCAAAAGAACAGCATATTTGAAATCTTTTGTAACATTATAAATGTCTTTACTGTCACTTTTGATAGGCTAATGCATCCTTGCTGAATGAAAGTATTACTTTTTACAATGTGTTTACTGAATTTACTAAAAATATTTTCAGCGTTGATAATAATAAGAAATGCTCATATCTTGAGCATTAAATCAGCATGTTATGATTTCTGAAAGACCGTGTGACACTGAAGACTGCTGAAAACTTAGCTTTACAATCACAGAAATAAATTATATTTTACAATATATTACAAATAGAAGATTGTTTTTTTTTAATTGTAATAGTATTTCATAATATTACTGTTTAATGTTACTGAAAGAGACTTCCTTCAAATTTTTAAAAACAAATCTTAATTAGTTCAGCCTTTGGACCAGTAGTGTGATTTTGCTGTTTGTTTAGGAAGATGATAATATAAAGATATCTTTTGTTGTAATCCACCAGATAATGATCAATAGACTATGTAACAGGAATGTCTAAGTAAAATGTTAAGGTGTAAAAGGTATATTTGTACCCCAGAAACTGAGTAAAAATACAAGTCAGGTAATGAAGTTTAATGTTTCTAAAATAATTATTATATTGAACTACAGTTACTTACAGTACATACTGTACATCACACCCCTTCATCCAAAATGCAAACAGGGCGTTTTTTTTAAACACACGGATAGGAACATCACAGTAGTTCTTAACATGATTTTATGGAGAATATTTACTCTAAAATTGATTCTGAGAATGCACAATGACATGCACTTTCATTTATAATAATAATAATAATAAATCTGCCTGATTGATACTCCTACAATCTGAAACGTGTTTCAAATGTCAGGAAAGATTAAATGTTAATAGTCATCAAGTATTTTGATTAAGCACATAAGTAATCTTGATTTCATGCATTGATTATGAATAGCATAAATGCAGAATAACAGTTTCATATAATATAATGTGTAATATATTTTTTCAATATAATGTAACAGCATTTAACAGCACTCAGTGTTTTTTTACTTTAAGCAGTTACTTTAATTTCCACAGGATGAATGTAATTATGATCAGTCAACGAACAAGGATAATTCTGAACACATTAGCAGCTTATATTTTAACATCCAATAAACACATAATATAATTCAACAACAAAACAAATTAATCCAAAATGCCAGTTATTAATAATTCATAGCAAAATAAAATATATATCTTGACTTAAACTATTACCAAAGCATGCTCAAAAATGATCACCACCAAAACTAGAGCTCAATTATATACACAAAGTCAATAGGACATATTAGCCTAATGTCATGAGGCAAATGTGTATTTTAATAAAAGTTTATTCTCAAATACAGAAAATAGATGTATCGGTCCTTCCATTTTTCATAGCAATTTCAAAATGATAGTTTCTAATAATATAATTCCTCTCATAGCATTTATCTTATGTTTAAATTAACTCACTTTGAATGACTTTTTATATTAAAGATGTCATTGGAGAAACTTCAGTGTCATCAAGGAATAAGATGCTCTATTACGCTGACTAACATTTGACTAAAGTCTGCAGAGGTAACAGGGTGAACTGAATTCTTAAAAGTAATAAAATAATAATATGCAAGCTATATACAATTATGACATAATGGGGTTCTTAAAAACGCTTCAATGTGCAAACAGGTCACATCTGGACGGATTAATTATCCTATGAACTCGCAGATTTAATCACAAGTTTTCACTGCATTTTTAATTTAATGAAGAGATCTCAAATAGATGTGCAATATATAGTTCTGTATGTTATAGTTTTTACAAAATTACCACGCTAAATCATTTTGCTGGCTCGTCATATTTGGAAATAACATTTCTCAGGCAGCTCAAACCCTGTCAAAAGCAACCCACCCAAAATGTGAATACATTTATATATTATGGCACTCCAAACAACTACATAATTTACATTACCCTATTATTATTTTTTCATGTAGAATACAATCTTTCCCCTCACCAATTCCTCATATACAGACATTTCTCTTAATTATCAACACTCAAAAACCTGATGAAAGTGACAAAGTGTCTAAAATTATTTATATGGAACTTTATGGGGCTTAAATGTAAATCTATGACATTATGAAGGCAAACTTACAGAAGGTTTTGTGGCTTGAGGTTTTGTACATTTACAAACATGTCTGAATGCACTTGTTTGTCCCAGTCTGGGAAGCAAGCAGATATCATCCTTGCAACACTTTAGGAATATATACATGCTATTCTTACTCATAAAGACTTGAGGAGATGTCTTAGAACTCCTCATGTACGTTACGGGCATAGTCCATGAGTTTGCTGCCGGTGAAGTACTCGCTGTATTTAAGGATCTCCTCTAGTTCCAGGTTGTGGTTTTGGTTCTCATCTGCCACAGCAATCATCTGCTTGGCTTCATTCAGGGCGTTGTACTCATTCATAGGGTCCATGTATTCCTGTGGGACAGAAGGAATATCAGCTAGGGACAGATATACATTCAAATTAGATGTCATAAATGTGTTATTATCATTTAACAGCACCAATAAAAGAGGACTAACCTCCAGCTCTTCCATGGTTACAATCATATCATGGTTAGCATCAATGACTTCTTCAAACTCTTTCTTCCTTTCACGAACCCAGTCGTCATCGATGTCTTGAGCCTGCTGATTCTCCACAGTTCCCATGGGGAGGGAGATAAATTCAGCAAGAGTCAACTTTCCATCCCCATCTTGATCTGTTTAGGAAACATATAGGGTTTGCTTATAATTAAGAATCACAATGAATTTGTGTTGACATTTCTTTATAGGCATAAATGTAAGATTACCAAGATCTCGGACGATCTCCTTGACCATGTATCTCAGCATGCCTCTGCTGTGCTCTGGGTGAAGGAACGAGAGGAACTCCTCTTCATTTAGCAGCTGGTCAGCTGGAGGGTTATCTGCCTGGAACCAGCGGTCCTTCAAGCTCTCCAGAACCTCCTGAGCTGTAGTGAGGCCATATTTGATTCATATCATTAGAAATGGCTTTGTTATGAGTACTAGACCATATTTGACAAATGCTTCTTCTACATTACAACTTACTTTCTTCATCCACTTTCAGTTCTTCATTGTTTTTTATCTTCTCAGCCACTTCTTTTTCATTGAAACCTTTACTGGCCAAAAACTTCACACGGTATTCATCCCAAGTTACATGTCCTGAGAGAGCGCAATTTGATAAATTAAGTCAAGACCATTGTTAAGTGTTATGAAATCCTAATGGCAGATGTCAAAAACAATATACAAACGATTTTTCTCAAGTAAAACACAGGAAACATTTATAACTACAAATCAAAACTACAAAAATGTTTAAACTTACCAGAAATCTGATTCAACATATCTCTACTTGACATATAATTTCATTATGACATGGGTCTAAATTACAATGTCCACTTACCATCTGCATCAGGGTCTACGGCACGAAAACTGAGCTTGTTTTCTTTAACGGCCTCCTGAAAATGTTCTTCGGTCTTCTCCATGATCCAGCGCTGCATTTCTTTCGCACTGACACTCCTGTCTTTATTAATATCCACCCTAGAAACAGAAAGTAAAGGTTTGACTAGACAGTTAAAAACTATGCAGTTTTTTCAAATATATTTTTGGCATCAACAGTTTAAAGTCATCGGACATTTGCCTAATGCATATGCTTGATTATTTTTAAAGTTAGCATGAAATGGAAATTCACTCTGTTTTCTAAATGCATATTAATTTGAACTATATATATATATATATATAATTTTTTTTTACATATATACATATTTTTTTTAGCTTGTAATTTAATCAAAATATCATAAGTCAATCTTCCGACAAAGATACCAGACTGTATGCAGGACTTCACTCATTTTGTCTTTTTAAACCCTGTTCCCTTTGACTGTAAGCTTGCTCAGACGTATGTCACAATACAGAGAAAAAAAGCTCTGTCACTACTTCTGTTTCATCACAGCTTAATATAATCGCTCACTGCTCATTGGGTTAAACTAGAAATGCCTTTAGAATGACACGCAAGCACATCATGAGAAAATTGCACTGTTTTCACAGCTGTACACATACTTGGTGAAGATTTCAATGAGTTTCTTCCTGTTCCTTCGGGGCTCTGAGTCCTCCTCAAACTCCTCCATCTCCTTCCCCAGAAACACCTCCTGATGAAAGTCTTTATTGAGATGACCGTCCATTTCCATCTTCACACCATTCAGATGGTCAGGTGGAAGGATCTCGTTGTCCTCTTTGCTGTTGGGGTGTTTGTCTTTTAACGCTGATATATTTGCTGGCCTGGCCTGAACATTCAAAGCCAGCATCACAAATACTGCCAAAGTTGAGGCGCACAAGCGGCCAGGCTGAGGTCTTCTCTGGTTAGACATGGTTTTACTACTTGAGCGTCACAAACAGATGTACGAGCACTGCAAAGAGAATAAAACCACATTAAAACACAAATAATAAGCAGACCTCAACATATTCAAATAAGACTGTGCAGTTTGCTACTGAAAATTATTTTACAGTAAACCTCAAATCAAATTAGATCAAATACAAAGACTTCTTTAGGTCGTGATGGACTGACAGATTTATACAAATGCATCTATTAGTTTGAGCTCAATATTACTCAGTACTGAATATGAATCAGCACATGTGACAGAACCTGTCTGAACGCAGCGTGTGAGCGGAAATAAATAATACGCTAAGTTACCTACCTGTACGTTTGAACGGTCCTTTCCAAATATGAAATATCAGATGAATGAAGAGAAGCCAGTGGCCTGCTGTATTGAAAGCACCTTGAGCCACTGTTCCTGTAAGTTACACGTCGCCACTCGAGACCAAACGCTGGTCACTGGAGCAGGTAATGGCCGTGAACGGGACGTCTTCCCTCTCTAGACTCAGATAGCACACAAACTCATACAGGACAGACCGATAACCGCAAGAGTTCACACAGAATGACACCAGAAAGCCGTTCAGGAAAGAAACATTGCTACGTTGTCAGAATCGCATGTCTTCTTCTTGTGCAATATGAGGTGAGGGATAACGCGGAAAACGCACACATCGCCATCTACTGTAACAGCAGAGCAATGCATAAGAAATATGCACTGATATGTGTTTACTGTTTACCTTTCATATCATTTTTTTTCTCGGACCATCTGTGCTGAAATTCTTGCTTGTTTAGGTTTTGAAGAATGTTGTCTCAAACTCGCATTAGTTTCTTGGAGGCATCTTGAAGAGAAAATACATACAGGTTTTATTATGAACATGATGTGCTTGAGGGTTCATGATGTGTCACATCACATACTACCATTTCTGAATCCGATACAAAGATGAAATGATGGTGGTTAATCAGTTCCGTGTTTTGCTATTTTTCTGTGTGATGGAGAAGTAGTCTACCTGCACACAAGTGTGCTAGCTTTGCCAAAAGCAGATCCTCAAGCAGATGTGTAATGGTTGGTAGACAATGGTAGGTATATTTATGTCATTTAAATCCCACTGCATATCAGATTATGCTGTTTTGGATGCTGTTTTATTTTATATTCTGCAAATTGGAAAATACAGAATAGATAAAATAGTTACAATGCACACCAAGGCTGTATTCATTTGATTAAAAGAGTAAAACAAAACAATAATATTGTGAAATATTAGAACAATTTTAAAGAATCTCAGACAAGTGTTTTCAAGTGTTGTGATGTAATGGATGTTTGACTAGCTGACTGATCTGGTTCTTTTAGAGAAGATCTGAGCATTTAAAGTGTATTAATATATTATGAGTCTAATATGAAATACCTCCATGTGCATGTACACATACTGAGAGTGTTAGAAACATATTCCAGTACAAACAATCCCCCCTACCCTATTGTACTTACCACAAACTTGTAAAGTTTAAGTATTGTATCATGGTTTGCATAAAAATGTCAAGCAGCAAAAAAAAAAATCAGCATTGATAATAATAGGAAATGTTTCTTAAGCAGCAATTTAGCATATTAGAATGATATCTGAAGGATCATGTGATACTGAAGACTGGAGTAATTATGCTGAAAATTCAGCTTTGCCATCATAAAAGTAAATTACATGTTAAAATATAAATTTTAAGCTATATTAATAGTTCACAATATTGTTGTTTTACTGTATTATAATGCAGTAAATCAACAATAAAATGTAATAAAATAAAATGCAGTGGAATTTGAATATTGATTTGGTATACATCACATTTGCATATTAAATTAATATATGTAAAAACTAGACTGACAAGAAATGCAAGATTACTGCAGCTTTATTTCCAGCCACCAGAGGGTGGAAGAGCGTCAAGGCATGTAGGATATCTCAGTATTGTTGCTCTACTCTACTGTGAGACAGTGCTGTACAAAGTTACACAAATCTACATTATGTAATTTGTCACTTAGATTAACAGGATCATGCATTTTACACTAATGTGTGACAGCAAGAACAATAATCGATTAATGACAAGGTTATATTGTAATAATAGTATTAGGATCACTATAACGACTCTTACCCTTAATGCGATGTTTTGCAAGTTGTTGTATATAGTAGAAAAATATTGTTTGTACTATGGAATATGTTTCTGACACATGCAAATGGATGATTAACTCCACATCAATTCATATAATCATTCAGCTCTTCTCTAAAAGACCCAGATATCTAGTCAGCTGGTCAAACGCGACTTTCTAGTGCCTTAAAGTAGTTATTTCTGAGTTGTTTGAATGATCTGACTAAATGTCACATGTACAGGGCTATTGCAAAGTAGGACACTACACACACACACTCACAGATTTACACCTACACACATGAACACGCATTCCCAAGAGTCTGCCTGCCAAAGAGCTCTCCCTCAAGACTTAAGTATTTCATTAGTGAGATAAAACAGGGCTGAGCCCACTGAGGTTGCCAGTTTCACTGATGAGGAAAGGAGAAGCAGGGGAATCAGAAAGAGAGAGAGACAGAGAGGGAGCTGTGATAAACTCTCCTGCGAGCCCTCCTGTATGCAGAGTGAGAGAGTGCAGGAGCAACAGCATAAGATCTGGAGAGGGTGAAAACACAACGGTGAGCAAGACCTACCACAAAGTCCACACAGATCGCGCAGTTTGAGGTGAGTGTGCATGTGTTTTTGTCACCCTGCAGAACTGGGCTGATGCATTTGGGTGCGATCGTCCCGTCAAGTGCTTCTCTGCTTTGAAGTTAGCCGTGGGGGACTGATTTTTCCCTGCAAGGAAAAAAAGTAGGAGAAGGCCAAAGGCTACAAAAACTGGAGTGTTTCCAACTTCCAATTCCCTCAGGACGTTTTTTATCCCACCTCGGCATCAAGAAGGAACCACATGTGAAGACTGATGGGACAAGAGCTCAGCATTGCTTACCAGATAATCGGTTCAGATGCATCACTGCAAAGACTCCCCATCCCAGCAGGAGTGAGACGGAGGTAAAGAACCAGAGAGAAAGTGAAAGGGAATCTGAGTAATTTCCATCCACTTCCCCTTTCCCACTGGGACCTTCTTCAGTTGCCCTCTGCTCCCCCCTGTGGGGCAGGAAGCGTGAAAAATCTCACTAATGGGTTTATCTGCTGTCAGCTCAGCGATGACCTGTCATTTCCCAGGACCACTCCACACTTGACACATTTCATAGTCGAGTAAGCTTTGCTTTGTTTTTGCCTAAAGAGCCCTTGCTTCACACTGTTGGCTGTTGAGAAGATCAAGACCAGGCAGAGGTATCAGGTGGAGCGGACAAGTCCCTTAATCACTTTGCCTGCCTATTACATTATTTTTCTTCCAGTGAGGTCAAGCGTGTGGGACGTCTCGCTGTTCTTTTGTATTTTTCCAAGTCGAGACCATCTTCTGCTTTCTGAACCGACTTCGATCTCCTGGCTGGTGGGCTGAAGATGCGTTTCTGGCTGCTAGCTGTGGTGACGGCAGTGCTCTGGAGCCAGTGCATCCTTCTAGGGTGGGCTGAGGCCAGGAAGATGCGTAAGAGGCCGAAGGAGCCCGCTCCGCAGCACACCGAAGCATTCAACACCACTCTTTCCAACAGTGAGGAGCTGGATGGCAGTACGAAGGTATACATCATATATGTCATATGATAGTTTCTTATTGCTTTTCTTATATTTTTAAGATATGTTCATTTCCCAGCTCTGCACATGAATATGCTTATGATTCCACATCAGAAGTCAAATTATTGTTTTATGTAAGATCACTGATATAATTTCTTTGGGGAAATTGTCCCTTTAGGGCTACAACAGCTTGATACTGAGACAGCATCCTCAAAATTGAACATTGGTACCTTATATATCCATAAAATGTGTTTATTATTACCTTAAGAGTACATGTTACTATCTTAAAGTACTAATATGCCAACAGTGTATTTTTCAAAGTATGGCCCATGGGACAAGCTAAAAGTACAATGTTTGCACTTTTTCAGGGTATGTCTGTGTTTTGGATAACGGTTGATTCAAAAAGTCGTATAATGTGTCTTCTTCAGTTTTCTAAGAAACGTTTGATATTGTAGTAATCAGTCAGTCTCAACACACAGACAGCTGATGCACTGTTACTATGTTCTACATGTCTTGGGGCTCTGTTTTATTGAGAACCTCACCCTAACTGGGTGCTAACATTGAATGAAAAATTATAGAAGACATGAAACAACACATTGGTTATATAAACTACCAAAGGTTTGCGGCTAGTAAGATTTCTTTAATTATTATTATTAAATTAATCAAATGTGATAGTAAAGACATGTATAATGTTACAGAAGATTTCTATTTCAAATCAATGCTGTTTTTTAAACTTTCTATTAATTCAAGAATCCTGAAAAAAGTAAATTCAGTGTTTCCCCAAAAAATATAAAGCAGAACAACTTTTTTAAACATAATAATAATAAAGGTTTCTTGAGCACAGAATCAGCATATTAGAATGATTTCTGAAGGATCATGTGACACTGAAGATTGGAGTATGCTTAAAAAATCAGCTTTGCCATCACAGGAATAAATTACATTTTAAAATAGTTATGTAAATGGTATTTTATGTTATTTAGTATACTGCTTTATTGTATTTTTAATCAAAGAAATGCAACATTGGTAAAAATATATTTTACTATTCTATTAAAAATGTACTGACCCCAACTTTTGAATGGTAATGTATGTGTATATATAATTATATTATTTATTTATAGTTAGTACGCTAATGCACACTAAGTATTCCTGTAGCTCAACAGGATTCACAGGCAATGCACAGAATAATAAATTATATCCCTTAAATTAACTTTATGTTATTTAGATAGAAACATCTGCCAAATGTGTAAATGTAATTCATTTTAGCAACCAATCATTCCTCACAGTGTGTCAAAATCACCCTGTAACAGCCAGGCAGAGAAAATACCTCAGAATGATGTGTTTTAAATGCTCTGTTAAATATGTCAGCACACTCATCAGAAAGCAAAGCCGACTGCATTTGGCACCCACAGTTGTCTCTCCTCATACTTTGTAAATGTGCCTGAGCAGAAGTCGCCTGCTGCTTTGCAAACTTTGACTATTTAAACAAGATTAGATCGAGCTCATCCAAAGCCCATGATGGAGATGTTACAACCATTTCTGATTAGCTTGGCACAGACTCAAACATGTATGTTTATTGGGAATTAGACAGGTCTAATTCTCCAGAACAGAATGAGATTCAGGATGATAAATAGAGCGGTTTGCAGGCTCCAATGCGTGAAATAGACGATTGAAGCGTGAGATATGTGAAGAATGCACATTCAGGAGGTCTGATCAGAGCATCGATTAGTCTTCTCAGTAGGTGTTCTCTACCAGAACTTGTTTGTTATTTGAGACTTGTGGTGTCAGTAGGTTACGGATGATGAGAACGGTAAACAGGGACTCTTTTGGATTTGCTTTTGCGTATAAAATAAATAAATACAGAATTACCATTAATTTCTATGTACATAAACCTCGCAAAATATCATATCGTGTTGTCTGTAGCTGAATTATCATGCATAAGTGCGTTGATATTTTCTGGCTCCAACAACATATTACTATTCCAACTCCTATTTGTTTATTGCGCCTGTATTGTTTAGATATCAGGGTTTCCATTGGAAAATCAGCTCCTGTCTCAGCCCACCCATAGAGTTGGCATTCTCAAATAACTCCCAGCTACCCCTGTGCCAACCACTCTTACTATAACTGCTTCAGTGAACTTGCTGACAAGGGTTGTTGTCTTATTGAGTTTTTACACATCACTGATATTGTGACAGTCTGGTTGTGTTATATCTCCATACTGTGTTTATTTTGACATTCATATGAAGGCATTTTCAAAAAGGGACTGTCAAAATGCATGTATTTGTGAATTTATACACATATATACTTAAAATATTTTTAGGGACGTTTTAAAACAGAGAACAATTACAAGAACTTACTATTTCAGGCTTATACAATCTCATTTTGTGTTTAACTCAATGTTGCTTGCAATGTTCGATGCTTGCAAAAGGAAACCCTGCCTCATTTGGGGTCAGTGAGACTTTTTTCCATTAAGTTGATTAAATGGGACAGTAAAAAAAAGCCTGTTGACCTTTTGAGTCAAACTCTTGATGTTGTACCTTCATTGCATCCCAGGTGTGTCCTTCGCTACCTCCTCTTCCTCATCTTCTTCTTCCTCCCATCATGGCCCAGCATAGGCAGGCTGCCATGATGTAATTCCTGGGAAGGTTAAGTGGGGAGATATTTAAAGACCCTTGGCAGAGCTCTTTCCCAGCCCATTGATTCTGTCATTCACAGGCCAGGCTGACTCCGCTGTGTCTGGGACATCCGATAGGGGCGGTGCGTCCCCCTGAAAAAACTGGGGCAGCAGGCCGCATAAGCCCCTCACAAAGCCTTACAGAAAGGGTCCTGAAAGAGGACACCTCGAGAAGGATTAGTCACTCCGCCCCTTTGCTTACGTTCTTTTCATCTTGTCCCATACAATCAGAGAGTAATGACATAATCATTCTAAAACACAGTGTTTTGCCAGATTTGTCACTGCCAGAATGCATCACCCGGGATGGGGACCCTGTGAGACATTCATAGGGATGGAGATCCTCTTTACAGGTATAGGTGGGTTTTGTAGGATCCATATGCTACTTAATGTCCAGCTACCAATATAAGATATCCCAATATCAGTCTTTTACTCTGTGCTTATAGTCCTGTAGATGTCACTGCGTTCTGCATTTTTCATTTACATTTATTAATTTAGCAGGGTGTGATGAAGGCTTCATTCAAAATCAATGTGGCCCAGTATAGTCTGATTCATGAACAAACAACACTGCTTGTTTTTATTTAGAAAGAAGCGCAGAAGTGGAACCAGTGTAATTTGATTCACAAACAAATGGATCTTGTAAGAAGGTTCATTTATTAAAGCAAAACATACAGCACAACCAGTGTAATTTGATTCAGAAACAAATGGCATTAATGAGCCCGTTCTATTTAGTGAATCAAAACATAGCACAACCAATGATATTGCCTCATGAGCGAACAACTCTTATGAGCTGGTTCATTTTAGCAACTTAAAACATACAGAGCAATGCTACCATTCAATTCATGAAAAGAAAAGACTCTTATGAGCCGATTCTTTGTAGTGAATCAAAACATTCTGCGTGACCAGTGTAGTTCAATCTCTTGAACCAACTTATTTAACTGTTATTTGAAAAGATGAGTTACCTGTGAACATCAGACTAAAGCGGTGCACTGTCTAATTTACAAAATTAACTAAGATGCGTTTTTTTTTCATATAACTGAAATGTAGTCTAATGAATCAAAATCAAATGATATAAATCAGCACTTGAACAGTGGCCACTAGGACATTCATATTAGGACACAGAGTACAAGGAACAGAGGAACAGCATGTACTCTGTACGATTGTTTCGGGAAAAGCGCTATACAAATAATCTTGAATTGAATTGAATGTACAGACATTAAATGGGTAACAAATAACGCAAATAAAAAACCTGCCCTAAACCGAAATACATTTTTCACTCTCTAAGACAAACTTTTCCAATAACACTTCATGTGAACATAATAAAATAACGATACAACATAACGTGTAGGTGTTTATCTGAAGTATTTCTCTGCTGTCCATTTGACCTACCACAGATAACAAGGGAAATGAGCACAGTGCAAACTAGCTCAACATTATAATTTGCACACAAAGCAGGTGTGATGCTGCAATCAGACTCTCTTCAACTCCTTGACTTTTTTATGGCGAGAGGAGGGCAGGATAATTCCTCAGTAGATCTCATAATAAGTCTTGTGGCTCTCTCTCCCCTCACATGTCTTCACTAGTCAGGAATGCACACTTGATATACATATAAATATCTAAACAATGTTTACCCTGCTACGATGGCATGGAACAGCGAGAGTTATTAAAACAACACAGAGCCTCATTACCTCGCCTACATGTTAGTTTTGTAAAGTTACGAGTGTATTCTGACACATACATGTTGTTGTGCTTGGTACGAGTGAAGATGGAGAGTAAATTGGATTCAGACGTCTTTGATGTCACTGTTTAATGACCTGTGGGCCTATAATGGGCGCATTTCCAGCGTTCCCCCCCTGAGTAATAACAAAGCGGTTAACTGCCTGTTTCACTGCTCACGTAAGAATGTGATGAAAGGAGCTTTATGGTAACTGCCAAACAAATATTCAATGTACATGTGAAAGAAAAACTATCTGTCGACCGTTTGGAGTGTATTAGTTATCAGACCTTGTCCACAGGGAAAGAATTACAGAATAACGAGTCCTCGGTAATGAAATATACAGTGGTGCCGAGTCTGTTACCTGTTAAATGATGGCCTTTGAAGCTTTCTGCTGCTTGATATCCAGCCAAATAATCAGTTCTCTTTTCGTATCTCTATGTTCTGACTTCCAAAGCAGTAATGACCTGGTACCAAAATAAACCATAATTGCAGGTAAGAATCTGAGGTGTGGTGTGAATACGTCCATATAATAAAACCCATAAATCTGTGTACCGACCTATAAAGCTGTGTTTGGGAACATACCATCATCGCATTTTGTTCTCTCGCATACCACATGGGACTAAGGAAAGTGAATATTCTCGTACAGCCATATTTCTGGTGTCTTTTATGAGTCAGAGTATATACGAGAAATGGTGGGGGAATAGGGAAATAATGGGTGTGTGACATGGAGGATGCACGCAAACCTGTCTATTTGTTGATATGGTAAAGGGGATCCTTCCCCAAAGGCATGGGATGGGTAAAATCATCAAGCCATGCATGGATGAATGCACAGACAGTCTTGATACACCCTTCTAGAAACAACAATAACTTTGGGAAAGCCCTCAGTCACTGTTTCTCACTTTAAAGCACCTGTATAGTGTTTACTGCCAACTATTTCTCATGTGTCTGTATTGCATGCTTTATTTATTTTTCAATGTCAACGAGTGTTTGTAGCATCTTTGTAGCATTGACAACAGTCCTGAGGAACGTGTTTTAAACATGTTATTGTAAGTATTTTTAATTGTCATATAGTATTTCCAATATTGACATCTGAATTTGGGGCTAAATACATTTACAAAGTTTTACATTTAGACAGAAATAGACCTAATGGTTGGGTATTTTAAGCTGCATACTTGTCAGTGTGTTACTGTAATGTCTGGTAAATTTTGGACATGAGGTGCAAAGATCAACAAACAGAAGCAATTTCTTCATAAAATGTCACTAAACCTCATGGCTGTGTTAGAACAGACCCAGTTTGTAAAGTCTGGACTCTATACTTGTCACTGGGTTAATGTCATGTAAAAACATGTTGTGTCATTCCGTACCTTCAGACTGTGTAATGAAATGGATATACAGCCTAGATGAGGTTACAAGGTTTTTCACAATCAAACACTGCTGCATAATTGTTGATTGTGGCCTCAAGGCTGATTTTTATGGCCGTGTTTGTGTTTGCTGTGGCGCGCTACAAAAATAGTCTCTGACGTTTTTCTCTGAAAATAAACAGATTTTTTGTTTCTTTTCTCTGAATACACAGTGAGCACTAAGAATTGTGGAGAAATGTTGCATTGTTAATCACGCTAATTATTTGAACACAGCTCAAAACTAAAAATAAATGTTGGAATTTCGATATTCCATTATTACCTAAATAATGTTTTAAGACTATTAAATTAATCATTGAAACTAATTACTGCAATGCTTTTTCAGCAATCATCAGAAAATACTCTAATTACATACTAATATGTGCACTACATTTAATATAATTGCTCAGGCACTTTGTTCTGGTAAACCCCAAAATTTAATTGCAGTTGGAAAACAACCATTTACACATTAAACAGAAGTTTGACATGCTACATAAGTAAATTACTTTGTAATTACAGGTTCCTGCTCGCACTTGTAGAGGAGTTTGCAGATACTTTTTAGACATTTAGAAGTTAGAGGCTGTTCATGATGTGGACAAAACAGGAAAACAAACGTTTTGTCTCTTTTTGTTTTCCACAGCTGAAAAGAAGGGATGGAACAAAATGAGGTTAAGTAAATAACACAATACATTTTTTTGTGCGAATCTTTTGACCAATTAAGCTGCAGGATCTATATTGTGTTCATCTATTTATGTGAAAATAGCCTTGTGTTTGCTTAGTGGGGCTATTATAAAGTCTCACAAGTCTCTTTTTCTCAGCTTTCTCTCTGACTCTCATCGAAACTCCTTGCTAGACTTTTTTTACTCAATCTCTAATGGAGCATTTGGCAGCTTTGCTACACAAAGCTCTGCTGTTTTAACAGCCCTAAACAAACTCATCAGAGAAAAATCCACTCCAGTGGTATGCTGAGATAATAACAGCTTGCCATGATCTGTCATGATCTGAAATACTTCAGCGTATAGGGCTTTTCATACAAGCCATGCTACCGCTGTCAACCGACTCGACTGTGTACACAGCGCCCTGAAATATTGGAAAGTTTATCGCAATGAGCAGACCGCTGCACATTCCGTATCAGCCCGAAGTCTCTGTGAAAATGTTCCTTTGTATCCAAAAAGCATTTCAGAGTACTTTAACTGTATGTCCATACTTATAGAATCCTTGCTTTCTGACAGTCAGAGAATGGTTTATACCTTTTAAGTAAATAACATGAGGGAACATGATGAAATATGATTGCGTGGATATAGATGTGTCTCCACAAAACTTCGATGACATTTCCAAGCAGCAACTTCAGGCAAGTTAATCCTTGTCTTGACAGAGTTATGGATCCTCCCCGTACACCAACTGATCCGACTCTGATCATTTGAAGTGTTAATGGAAGTTCCTCATATATTTTGAAGTGAAGGTGAAGGTGAAGGTGTTGACTTGTCCATCTTGTGGAAACTGGTTGTAACTCTCTTGCCGAGGCCAAAAGAGAGTACATTCCCCTTAAACTTAAAGTTAGCTTCTGTGCTAGCATCTGTGGCTTATACTTCTATTTGGCACAGGAAATTTAAAAAACTATTTAAAAAAATTTAAAAAGTCGACATTGATCCTTAATAGAACCGTGTTGAATCAACAGTATTCAGAGGACTTCATGACCTGAGCGTTTGTTCTTTTTGGTAATATTAGAATCCTGTGGATCATTTTTGGCACCACTATAGCCTGCTCTGCGCTGCTTTGACACACTGATGATACAGTCTGTATTTATAAAGCATTCCATAAAAGACAATGGAAAAGAAACAAATCACGTCTTCTCCCAGTGTTTGGGGAAGATCTGAGGGATTGCCTTCTGCTGTAACAGTATCTGTGCAAATCTGTCTGTCTTTTGGCTGTCTCCGGGCTCCTAATTCACAACAATAACACTCCGACATCCAACATGCAAGAGGCTTGTGTGCTAGTTAAGTTGTTTATTTTGTCTTCTGTCACAAGAATAGAGGGAGAGGGAAAAAAATTACACCCAATCCAAAATATGAGCTTGTCCCATTCCAGTATGTATAAGAAAAACAAGGGGTTACTTTGTTGCAGCTTAACAAGAGGCAGGTCTTTCTGTGAAGAGATGCAGCATGTTAGTTTAACAGATAAGTGATCCAGGTCTCTGTGCCAAACCTAAACAAATTCCATTTCAGACAGCTCACCTCTACAACTTGTCTCTATCTTTGTTTCTATCTCGACCGCAGTCACTTGAAGTTGAGGGAAGGGCTCAAGGAGATTCAATTCATATTTGTGGTTACTGGGATTTATAAAACCTCACGTTTCATCTAAGCGAAAACATTGTCAGCTCTTCTGCATTGTTAGTGGTTAGTTGTCCAAGTAATAATTATGTATAAATATTTATATTTCATATTTGTATAATTATTTTATATTTAGTTAAACTTGTGAGTACTGTCAAAATGTTATTCAGTTGAACATCAAAATATGTAGACACGTTTCGATTTTTTTAAATAAAAAAGGACACTTTTTTTCTTAGCTTTGGAAATTGATAGATTAACTTTAATGCACAAACTAGGATTGAAATCTTAATGATGGGTGAGATATGGACTCGTTTTAATAGTCTAAACAATTTTGTATGGATCATTGTATGATTTTTACTTTAGAAATGTACCTGAGTAACAGCAGATTACTTCATTGGTACTTTGTAGGGATGTGATGTACAGGAGTAATCTTTCATCACACCTCTGCAAAAAAGTGTGTTCTTTCAACTAGACAGCCATCTTAAACCATTTTTATATAAAAGTCTGAAAATGTATATTGAGAAAGTAGCTCAAATTGAAGAACCACCAAAAAAATGGGAGATGTCATTGGTTTGGCTGATCATTGCTGAAGTCATTTCAGCATGGGATTTAGAGGGTTCGAACTGTTGCCAAATAGAATGAGTTATATCATAGATTGCATATTTGATAACCTCTCAGAAATGAACTTCAGGCTCTGAGAGCTTATTGAATTGAAGAAGCAAGCAACGTTTCCACTGAAAGCCACTGTATGTGTTTAAAGAGTTGCAAAAATGAACCCACAGTATAATGCAATGTCTCGGGCCTCTCATTTTTAGGTGAACTGTAATGTTGTGCTCATGGAAACTTGTTGAGAGAGATCAATTTAGAAAGGCTGTTTATTTTTCACAGACCCTGCTGGGTAAAACTGACGTAGCACCTGAGAGAACTACTGAGAAGGAGTAATTAAGCAAAGAGTAAAGTCCTCATGAGAAAATTTGACTGACTGTGTTTGGCATGAGGTAGTGCTGCATGCCACACAAAAGACCCATTCCTTTACTGCTGTGCTGTAACCTGCCTTGATGTCTGGCACCATTTAATAGCATCTTTAGACATAATTTTCCTGAGAAGGTTTGTAAGCAGAAATGACGACTCATTGGATTTTGTTACGTAGCTACAATGCACCGCACTCAATGCCAACGAGAGAATGATCTCTGGATTAAATATCTGATAAATCACACAGTTAGAACTTCTCCCAGTGACTCATCAAATATAAAAATGGGAGTAGCATACCTTTTTTTATGCATCCGCCATGACGTGTACACTAACCAAACCTAATATTATGCCAGTTTTTTCATGTGTGCATCATATCCGGACTGCTTCAAGTTATACAGAAATATGAAGAAAGAAAAAAAACAACAACAACAACATGCATGTCATCATTTCTGTGTTTTTATTCAGCAGGAGAGTGAGAACCAGAGAGTGGACTCTCGTGGATCATGGATGGATTTTGTGAACAGACCTGTGGGCAGCTTTCCCGGAAAATGCCGAAAGCGAAAAAGACCACTGGTGTGGAAAATCTTTACAATCACATATTATTAAATGTCAAACACATAACCAACAGTAGCACATGAGACAGCGCTGAAATTGTGGCAAGGAGAGGAATTTTCATTCACCCGGAATGTACAGAACAATTCTTATAAATCAAGAACAAATGTGGAATTTAAGAATGTCTTAAGTTAAAGGAATAGTTCACATAAAAATGTAATAATTCAGGCCATATAAGATATAGTTGAGTTTGTTTCTTCATCAAAATAGATTTGGAGAACAAAAACATTTAACATTACATGCTCACCAATGGATGCTCTGCAGTGAATGGGTGCCGTCAGATTGAGAGTCTAAACAGCTGATAAAAACATCACAACAATCCACAAGTAATCCACACGACTGTAGTCCATCAATCAATATTTTGTGAAGAGAAAACTGTGTTTGTAAGAAACAAATCATCAAGGCATTTTTGTTTTTCCATAAACCATCACTTCTGACCCAAATAGAGTTCATAGTCCATAATAATGCTTCCTCCAGTGATAAAGTTAATCTCCTGTTAACCTTTCATGTCAAAATCCATATACATATTTGTTTAGATCTGTTTTGGATTGTTTTTATTTGTAAACAGATAATTTGTGCTTGATCTGTGCACACTTTTCTCCTGATTCAGATGAGACAACTTTTTCACTAGAGACAACTATATTATGGATAGAGGACTACATTTTAGTCAGAAGAAACAGTTAAAGATCAATTTGTTGATTACAAACACAGCTTTCACTTCAGTGGAGTGGTGTGGATTACATGTGTTTTTTGTGATGTTTTTATCAGCTGTTTTAACTCTCATTCTGACGGCACCCATTTACTGCATTGGAGCATCATTAAGTGATTTCTCCAAATCTGTTTTTGATGAAGAAACAAACACCTTCATCTTGGATGGCGTGAGTGTGAGTCAATTTTCAGCAAATTATCATTTTTGTTAATTATTACTTTAAGGATTTTTTTCCAGTCATGATGTGCCAACTTTTTTCGTAAACATATAGCTATCCTGGCCAAGCACCTACTACAGTGATGTTTTTCGCCAATGTGCTTGTATTTGCAATATACAAACTAAAAAGCACCATGGCATATATACTGCACTTCATATATACTGAACTTTTAATGTATAATTTATCAATCCCAGAGAATTTGTAAAATATTGCATCACACATTCCACATTTCAAGTTGTAACACGTCATTACAAAAAGTAAGATGCTCTGTTGAGCATTCAAAGAAATTTGAGACTTGATTAAATTGATTTATTGATTTTAAACAGTTTTATTTCTTTGCCTATCAGCCTGGTCCCCCGGGCCCTCCTGGACCTCCAGGGCCTCAAGGACCCCCAGGATCCCCTGGGGCAGAGGTCACTCAAGAGGTCCTGCTGCGAGAGTTCAAAGAAATGATCAAAGGTGAGGACCGGCAATCCCAGTGATGGACATTTCCTATCATCATCAAGGTGCTATCATGAAGATGGGCTGGACATTTTGAGAGATACAGTGATGAAGTGTCTTTAAGTGCATACAGTGATGTGTCTACTTGTGATCTGCTTGAACAGAGGCCACAGAGAGGCGAGCAGCAGTGGACAGGCCGAACGAACCCAGTCAGCTGCCCACGGCTCTGATTACCCTAGAGAGTATGACCTCCTACAGGAGAATCGAGGAAGCCTTCCACTGCAAACTCAAAGGCCCTGTCGTTGTGGACAAAAAGACTCTGGCTGAACTGCAGAACTTTCAGACAGTAAGTGCAGACAGTAAATATACCTGCCTTATATCATAATGGAAGATTTATCCATCATAATGGATCTAATTGATCTTAACTTTATTTTACACAAAACCCAAGCAAAACAAAAACATATCTTTGGTGACATATTTAATTAATTTATTTTTGCATAATACTTCTGACAAATGTATCTTTAATTACACATTGTTATATGAACAACAAATCAGTTTCTACACTGATTGAAATGCTGTAGTTAATTGTTTGATTAAAAAAGAAGTGACTCGTTAATTATTTTGGGAATCGGAAAAGAGCGCTGTATGTGTATGATTAAAAATTGTACAAAATTAAACTGATGCAATGATATTGGCTTTTTATCGATGGATATTTTGTCTCAAATCCCAGCGAGATTTTTAGCCTTTTTGCTTTGAAAAACAAAAAGGCAAAAATTTGAATGCTTGAATCTGATTGGCTGAATAACGTTCTAAGGTGTATAATTATTTTCAGGGAAACACATGGTGAATGTAGTTCCAGGCAGCTCTTGAACGCATTACATGACAATATCACACCACCAAATGATTTCAGTTATTTCAAAGGTCCTTACAGCATACAACAGCAAAATAGCCAAACCCCACAACGACACTGGAAAAACAAATAAATATAGTAAACATTTCCGTTTTATTATGTATGGCAAGCCCATCCTCTACTTCTCCGCTCTCTCCCTTACAGATGCAAACATACAATTCGGACACGGAAACATGCACGTTAATGTTGCTAGCGTTACTCTGATGACTTTTATCAGTAGAATAGTTATTAACTTACTAGGTAACAACAGCGCTGTTCTTTAAGAAAATGAACTTCAAGTTGCCTAGTCGTGGCTGCATCACCACCTCGGGTGTGCATAGTTGTCGAATAATTTAACAGCCCGTCGTCAATTATTCCTTACTTGACCAGTGACCCTCTTAATTTTCAGCAGTCTTTAATCATCCATTTTACATTGATGTCTTTTTGTTATTGTTAAATCAAATCAAATCAAATCACTTTTATTGTCACATCACCACAGCACAAGTGCCTTGGTGAGGGAAATTCTTACGAGCATGCTCCAGACAGTGCAAAAAAATAAATAAAAATAAAATTACATATGGACAGTACATATTTACAGACTGTACAGAAGACAATATGCAAAATACACATACATATACTCAGTACACATAATGTACTATAAAGACATACTTAGTTATCAACTACACATTATACACCGTATGTACACATCTACATTATGTACACTATCTATACATTATGTAGTCTATACATAGTAATAATGTAAAGGTGCAACAGATTATAAATTAACAGCAGATTGGTTGAGCAGCAGATGGTTGTGCAAAGGTGCAACAGATTATGCATATGCAGTGTCGTGGATGTGCTTTTTGTATGGTGTCCAGTGATAGCAGATGTGTTAGTGCAGTGTGTGCGTGTAGTCCGGTAGAACTGTGTTAAAGTGCAGTGCATGGCATGTTGTGTGAGTGGGAGTGTGTTGTAGGGTGGGTCATTTCTGACTGTTCATTAGCCTGATAGCCTGAGGGAAAAAGCTGTCCCTCAGTCGGCTAGTGCGGTATCGGATGCTGCGGAGACGCCTCCCTGAGGGCAACAGAGAGCAGACTGTGGGACGGGTGGCTGGAGTCTTTGATAATCCTCCGGGCTTTCCTTGTACACCGCCTGGTGTAGATATCCTGGAGGAGGAAGCTCACCTCCAACAATGTGGCGGGCAGTTCGCACGACCCTTTGCAGAGCTCCTGCGGTTGCCAGCGGTGCTGTTTCCAAACCAGGCGGTGATGCAGCCGGTCAGGATGCTCTCCACAGTGCAGGTGTAGAAGGATCTGAGGATTCTGGGGCTCGTTCCAAACTTCCTCAGCCGTCTCAGGAAGAAGAGACGCTGATGTGCCTTCTTCAGCACTGCATCTGTGTGAGCAGACCATGTGAGATCCTCAGTGATGTGACGCCGAGGAACTTAAAGCTGCTCACCCTCCACAGGTGTCTTGTCTATGGTGATGGGTGTGTGTTCTCTGCTCTGTCTCCTGTAATCCACCACCAGCTTCTTGGTCTTGTCGATGTTGAGTGAGAGGTGGTTCTCCTGACACCATTTAGTCAGGGTACTCACCTCCTCTCTGTAGGCCGTCTCATCGTTGTCGGTGATCAGGCCTATCACCGTTGTGTCATCAGCAAATTTGACGATGACATTGGAGCTGTGTGTAGCTGTACAGTCGTGTGTGTACAGGAGTACAGGAGTGGGCTGAGACACAGCCCTGCGGTGCACCAGTGTTGAGGATCAGGGGAGATGAGGTGTTGTTGCCCATTCTGACCACCTGACTTCTGCCTGTCAGGAAGTCCAGGATCCAGCTGCACAGAGATCTGTTCAGTCCTAGAGTCTGGAGCTTCGCAACCAGTGTGGCAGGCACTATGGTGTTAAACTATAATCCACGAACAGCATCCTCACATAGGTGTTCTTATTTTCCAGGTGGGAGAGAGCAGTGTGCAGGGTGAAGGCAATAGCATCGTCTGTGGAACGGTTACTGCGGTATGCAAATTGTAGTGGGTCCAGTGAAGCAGGCAGCACAGAGCAGATGTAGTTCTCTGACAGCTTCTCAAAACACTTGCTGAAGATGGGGGTCAGAGCAACGGGCCTCCAGTCATTCAAGCATGTGATTTTATTTTTCTTGGTATGGGCACAATGATGGATTTTTGAAGCATGGGAACCACAGACAGAGAGAGGGACAGATTGAAAATATCTGTAAAAACCCCGGCTAGCTGGAAAGCGCATGCTTTGAGCACACGGCCTGGTATACCATCTGGGCCTACGGCTTTACGGATGTTCATCCGTTTGAAGGATCGGGTTACATCCACGACAGAAAGCGTGAGTGGACTCACCTCTTCTGCAGCAGCCGTGTGAGCGCTCTCTGTGTGGGCGGTGTTATCAGCCTCGAACCGAGCATAAAAGGTGTTGAGCTCGTCCTGTAGAGAGGCGGCAATGTTCACAGTAGCTGGTTTATTCCCTTTAAAGCCTGTGATGTTGTTGATGCCCTGCCACATGCTTCTTGGATTATTGTTGTTGAAATGTTCTTCAACTTTGTTTTTATATGTTCGTTTGGCTGCTTTGATGGATCTCCTGAGATCGTAACTGGCTTGTTTCCGATCGTCAGTGTTCCCGGATTTAAAGGCAGATGTCTGCGCTGACAAGGCTGATCGAACATCGCTGTTAATCCACGGTTTTTGGTTGGGGTAGATGGGACTGGTACAGCATTGTTGACTGTACAGTGATGAAACACAAGCTTTCACGCTGCATCAGTGATGTGTACACTATTAGCAGAAAGGCGAGAAAAGCAGATCCCAGTGAACAGGCCAGCAGGCAGTCAGCTGGAATCTGATTACCCTGCGCCTCTGTATCGTCCTGATCCAGATTGGTCCGACCAGCATTGGACTGGTACTGAGGGCGTGGTGCTTCATCAAGCCAGTTTCTGCCTATAAGCAGGCGCGTTTCGGTTTCTGCCCTGCAGCGAAACGGGGCTTGCGACGGAGGTGATCGATTGCGGCGAAGGTGACGTGTTGAAAGTATTTTGGAGCTATTGTTCTGAAGTTGGCTTTATTAAAGTCCCCGTGATAATAAAAGCTGCATCTGGGTGCATGGTTTCCTGCTCACTTATATTCCTGTACAGTTCCTTGAGTGCCTGGTCTGTGTTGGCTTGGGGGAGGGATATAAACAGCCATGATTATGATGGCTGTAAATTCCCTCGGTAGCCAGAATGGTCGGCACAGAAGCGTATGAAATTCCAGATCAGGGGAGCAGAAGGATTTAATAGAGTGTATGTTCCTTTCATCACACCACAAGTTGTTAATATAGAAACAGACACCCCCGCCTCTGCTTTTCCCTGTGAGCTCTTCCATTCTGTCCGAGCGGTGCACGGAGAAGCCCGTGAGCTCGATGGCTGAGTCTGGAACCATAGCAGACATCCAGGTTTCTGTGAGGCAAATAACACAGCAGTCCATTGCACAGCAGTCCAATGGAAATAGGTTCCATTTGTTAAGCTATTGTTGTTAAAAGTTATTGTGTTTATAGCTTCTGGTCAAATAATACAATCAGTCACAATACTTATACACAATACACAATACACAAATACTTGTGCTGCATGTTAAGTACACTATTGTTAACAGCCCAACAAAAATGAAGGAAACACTGCATATAAACCTGGGTAACAGTAAATTGACATTAATGCTAATTCAAATGAGCATTCCAGCCTTTTAGAAACACAGTCATTTACAGTAAATGATACAGTTTCCAAAGCGAACATATGATTGTCTCGTTGCGGCAGTGGGATCAGCTTTTGCCCGAATGTAATACATTTCAGTCTGTTGCAAATCATTTTATATTGGCTTATTTTGTCTTGGTTCCATTTGGCTTCTTCATGGTGACAGTTTTACACAATATTAAACACCATTTTGAAACGCTTCCAACCTGTGTGTGTGTGTTCAAAGTGAAGTGTGCAATTTCTCCATCATCAAACAGAATTACAAAATCAATTGGCCAGTCAGACAGACACTGTAATCAGCTTTAGAGACACAGCTGTATTAAGGCCACCTGTGATTGTAACCTCCTGATTGACTCTTGACATGAAGATTAGTGACAAGACATTGGATTGGGCGAATGTTTACTCAGCCAATCAAGAAGGTCCTAATCCACCCTCCTCCTAAAAAATTTATCCTTTTTCAAATGTGCCTCATTGCTGTCTTGGTGGTGTACAAAAGGTACTCTGTCTGAGGTTTTGGACGAGTGAGTGGTGTGTATAAAAATAGACACATTTGAAACAGTGCGCTGTTTCAAGGAAGAGCTTTACCCTGTGGCATTCTGATCAGCCAAGGACACACACCGAAAATCCATGTTTTAGCTGCGTCTTTTAGTCACGGAAAAAACTGCGACTGATTAATGTGGACAAGATTTAATCTAAGCTCCTATGAGCAATTTAATTCTGCTGATCACTGAGGATGATTCTTACTTTCCGTATTAAAGAAATTATGATCATATAGTCTTTCAAATCTGTCAAATGGATGAAATAACTGTTGAAAATTTCAATGCAAAGCTTTATTCATCCAATATACAAATATATGTAATAAAATTACGCTCTTCTCACGTATCTGTTGGGATCTGACATGTATATGAAAGGAATTCATTGTATGTGTTCAAAGCTGACAGCACAAAAATGGCAGAACCGAACAGTGTTTAGCACACTAATCGCAGGACTCATTATAAAAGCGTCTGAGTCTGGATCTCTTGGTGGCTTCTGGAGGCGTAATGCAGAATAATGTGGTCTGGCATGGCTGCAGTGTGCCGTTATGATCAAAAACAGAATCGGAGGATTCTTGGCAGATGTCTACATATTTCTAACCATTTAATGGTTATGTGCTCCCAAACTGAGCCCTAAAACTGGTATATTTTCAAAAGCTCTATGCAGAATGCTTGATTTGCATGTGTGTTTATTAGTGTGTGGAGAACAAGAATTCTGCTGAAAAACCTATTCTTGAGATGCTTGGAATGCTCAGCAATTTACAAAGCATGATTTTCAGATAGAGATAGAGTGAAGGGTGTTGATCAATGGTTATTAGGTGTGTTCATTTTAGGCCCTCTATAATTCTCACCTGTTTCATACCTTCAGCCTCCTGCCAAAGGTGCCTTCCTCAGAGGGACGGGGATGGACCAGTCCACTGGCCGATTTACAGCTCCTGTAACTGGAATTTACCAGTTCTCTGCCAATGTTCATATTGGTAAGGAAAGGCTGAAGGGTTCACCTCACCAGTAACACATTTTCTGTCTTTTGTCATTTTTAGTTTTCTTACACTTTTTTCAGTCTTAGACATGAGGTTTGGAGGTATGATAATGATTAGCGGAATCAAACCCATGTTCAAAAAATAGAATGCATGAATGAACTACAAAAATATACACAATTAACAGTGATTTTTAAGTAAAATTGTATATGGATGTACACAATTTACAGTCAAAAGAGTAATATAATATATTATTATTAATAATAATAATAATATATGTAATTATGTTATTTTATTATGTCATTAGAAAATAATTACTATCTAAAATGTATTTTTCAGTATATTTTAAAATGAAATGTATTCCTGTCACAGCAAAGCTGAATTTTCAACATCATCACTCCAGTCTCACATGATCTTTCAGAAATCATTCTAATATGCTGATTTATTTGTAATTTTTTTATTATCAGTGTTGAAAACTGTTGTGCTGCTTGATAGTTTTGTGGATTTTACATTTTATTTCAGGATTCTTTGATAATTAGAAAGTTCAAAAGAACAGTTTACTTGGAAAACACAACATGTTTGTAACATTATAAATGTCTTTACTGTCACTTCAGATCAGTTTAATGCATCCTATATTAATTAAAAATATTAATTAAAAAATGCTTACTGACTCCAAACCTTTGAATGTGATGGATATGTAGATTTTTTTATTTATAAAAAATGCTTTGGATAAAATTGTCTGCCAAATACAGTAAAGAGATTCATTGAAAATGTTTCTCTGCTATAAAAACAAATGCATGGAGTACAAATTAATATTTCAATGTCAACTCTATCAGGAGAGGCCATCATGTAATGGATGTATTTCAGACTTGGCACTTTCTCAACAGATGGATTGCATTCCCCTGTAACTTACATTCCAACCGTGCTGCATTTGTTTGCTGAGATTGAGGGTGTCTTGCACAATCTTGCATGTTTAAAAAGCGAACAAATTTGTGCCATACTTGAAAGCGCACAACCATACTTTCTTTGTGTTGTTTTGTTGGTTGATGCTCTAAAGAGGGGGTACAGTGATCCTTCATCCGTCCTTTCAGAGGCAATGCTTATGTGGAGTTACACTCAACTCGCTGAATAGCCCGTTTCTTAAAGGGTCATGAACTGAGAAATCTAAATTTCCTTCATATTTTGACATATTAGTGGTCATTGTACAAAAACACCCTGTACGTTTCAGAATTTAAAACTCTCTCATTAGTCTAAAAACAGCTTATATTGAAGCCACTGCAGAAGTAGATCCACGCTTGCCTCCACATCACTGCCTGTTTAGCTCCGCAGTACACAGAAACCAAATGATAAACTTTATTTGATGAACTTCATTTTTAATAAAGTCCCAAACCACGTCAGTAAGAACTTGATCCTTTGTTCACGTCATTGTACCGCGGATTTGTTTCGCAAACAAGGCATAATTCGATTTCCAGAATGAATGAAGGATGTCCCGGATATGAATGAATATTTAATTCATAAATACCTTCATATTGAATTATGTCTAGGTCACTAAAAAAGACGGTGCTGTGTTGACTAAGTGTGATTAACTGTTTTCATTACGTGATCACTATTGCTTTGTCTTCTTACAGATCGTTTGATATGCACATATCAAAGTATTTATGATGTTTTTACCTAAATAACAGCAGCGTCCATCTCTGAAGAACTTAGTCTGGTGAACATTCACAGCTATTAGCCAATCATAGCAGTGGGCGTTTACCACAACTCAAACAGAGCGTTCTGATGAGGGGGTTAAATCAGGACAGAAAATATACTATTACTTCTAAATTATTATTTTTATTTATGTGTAAATCTTGATAACATCATAAGTGGACCCCAGAGAACAGTAAAAAATAAATAAATACATAATAAAAGTCAGTTCATGACCCCTTTAAATACATCAAATTAAATAAAATGTGTCTTTAAATAATGTGATGTTTTCTTTCTCACAGGCCGGGCAGTACACCTCCATTTTCGTGGACAATGCAGCTGCAGCATCGATCACAATACAGAATGGTTCAGATTTCATGGGCATGCTGTTGGGGGTATAGCCTTGTTTTACAGCCAGACTATATCTGGCAGGCCACACAAGACTGCATAGCTCCTCTTTGGACTATCATCCAGCACCATATATCCTCATGAGAAAAAAATGTGACTGCTACAAAGCTCTCGGCTTGCTCATGGACGAGAAATGGACATATTAAAACCCACAAAGCAGAGACAGTTGGATGCAAAACTGAAAGACTTTACTGAGGACAGTCGTTCCACATCTGCCTCTCTCATGTGCCGTCTAGTGAGGTTTTTACCTCTTCAGAAAGATCAGTTCTCACTGTTTCCACTCAACACGTCCTATTTTGTGATTTATAGATGTATACAAAGAGATTTTTGTATTTTGACATTGTGTTGGTTTGTCCTTCCTCCTAATTAATAGTGTTTATACAGAATGTTTATATACACAGTTTGTTTTCTATGGTGAGAGGTTTTCTACAATACAAGAGCTAAATTATTTTGGATTTATCTTGAAGGAATATTTCACCCCAGAATGATTTTTTACATTTTATTTCTCACCCTCAGGCCATCCAAGATGGGTTTCTTTTTCATTGAAACATTTGTAGAAATGTAGCATTACATCACCTGCAATGGATCCTCTGAAGTGAATGGGTGCCATCAGAATGAGAGTCCAAACAGCTGATAAAAACTAATCCATCATTAAGATTGCTAATGGTAAATTTATCAAAATCTAATTCAATGAAGAAACACTCATCATGGATTGCCTGAGGGTGATAATTTTTTTTAAATGTTCTCATTTGTGTGAACTATTCCTTTAAGGATTTTGAGATCCTTTGGAGGAGTTACACAAAAATCTCACCTCCTCTTGTGCATATGCCTGTATTTTTAAATATAACAAGCTAGTTTTATTTACGATGCAGCTCAGAAAAGCATGTTGTAGTGACTTGATTATTGATAAAAGAACAGATTTTCCATTATACTCAGCCAAAAGAAGGAAACAGCCAAATACAAGAAAAGAAACAAGATGAATGACTCATAGACTCTGTCTATTTTTACATCCAACAGCTAACAGTCCCAAACAATAGCGTTTATCAAGGAGTGTGTGTGAATGTGTGTTTGGAAAGCTACTGCCATGATCGATTAGACATGTTAGAGTCCTGCTGAGTTCTCATTTTGTTTACTGCAATGCCAAATACGTCATCTAAACGCTCTGTTTTTCACGTCTCCATGGAAGTTTATTCTTGCTTTCTTTCAGATGTGTTGCTTTTCTTCCTTTTCCCCCAAACGTTGTCTTTGTTATTAACTTCAGTAAATATAGAAATTAAAATGCACATATATATTACCATATGTAAAATTTTCCATACAAATTATTTATGTTTAAATGTATCTGCCAATTAAAACAGATATTTTTTTTATTGGCTCCTAGCCTTCCAGTAGATCTCAATACAAGTGAAAATAGTGTAAGCAAACCTATTTAAACATACAGTATTTGCTTGTATTGTGGTGTAATGGAATTAAAACTTTATTCAATAAATGTAAAATGTATCTATTCACCTGGGCATGCTTGCGGTTGACTTGAAATGACTTGTATGAGCTTTGAAATCTTGCTAACGTTCGTAATTCTCTGCTCGATAAAGCAAGCAGGACGTACTCCCGGTGCGATGAAGCTCATGGAAAATATTATTTGGTGCGGTAGTGTGGAAAATACTTCTTTGCATCATTTGCATTGTAAATAATCCAGGATACCTCAAATACATTGGCAACAAAGAGCGCGTCTGACAGACTTATGGTGGTACGGTATGCCACCTGTGCACACCAGAGACCCATTTATGAAATCCAATCATTTGAGTGTCATTTAGATCACATGAAAAAACAGATAAATAATGTTTTTTTCCTACAAGACCTGTGGTTTCGCAGAAGCCGCTGCCTTCAAGCCTCATCTTCAGTCAATAGGCCTTTTTGTTATTCCTTTCTACTTACACTCTCAGAAAAGATGGTACAAAAGTAGTTATCTGACGTATACATATTAGTACCTTGAAAAGTAGCTTTTTAGCTTTTTTCTTAGAGTTTTTGAGAACTAAAACCTGGATCTGGAGTTCTGAACGTTCTGAAGAATGCTGTTACTTCTCTGCTGAAGTTCTTTCATTATAAGCCAATACCACAGCTTTATAACACAAAGCATTGTGGTTATATTATCAGTCATCTGTAAAACCGTCTGCTGCAGTGTTATTTTAGTATTATTTAAACTATCATAGTTTTTATTCATATTTTGAACAGGCTTATTATTACATTTTCAGTTCTGATTTTAGTTATACTGTTACGTGCTTTTGTAATTTGTTTTAGTTTTTTTCTAAATAGTTTTAATTTATTTTTATTTCAGTTGTAGTTTCTGTTTTATTTCAGTTAGTACTTTTAGAACTTAAACGTATTTTAATTAGTTGCAAAGGCAATACAAATTTTGGCTAAAATTTACAATAAGGTTTCATTTGCTAACTACATTAGTTAACAAGAAACTAACGATGAAAAGCGTTTATTAATCTTAGCGAATGTTAATCTCAACATTTACTACTATGTTTGAGATCAAAAGTTCTGTTTACATCAGTTAATGCACTATGAACTAATGACCATGGACATTTTAAAGGAGATGCCCCTTTATACACTGCGTAATATAAGTCTCAGATGTCTCCAGAATGTGACGTTTTTGCTCAAAAACACACAGATCATTTATGATATTATTTTGAAAATGCCTATTTTAATGGAAGCACTTTCACGCTGTTTTTGTGCATGTCTCTTTAAATGCAAATGAACTGGCCTGACTTTAAAATGCACGATTTCAGCAAAATAGATAAAACCAAACATGTATTTTTGAAGAGTATCTGAGGAACAAGTGGTAAAGGCATAGCCCTATTCTAGAAAAAGAAGTCCTATTTTCTAGAATGTGCCAGTTTAAACTTCTGATATAAGGTTTCTTGAGCGCACACCTCTGAAGCACATGCACCGAAAGCGGCTGTCACACGGCATGTGAGTTCTAAACTAAGTTCTCTTTCATGTCTTATTGCACTTAAACACACAAGTGTATATAAAAACACACAAGTTACAAAAACAGTCGGTTTTCTTTGAACATTTTCTGGGTTGGTAGACCGGTGACTTGATTATAGCAGCTAAATAGAAAAAAGTCAGATTTTCGAGACATGTCTCTCTAAGTAACTAACAAAAACGTATATATACTGTTCAACTATATTTCTCTTTGTTAGTTAATGCATTAACATGTTAATGAATAAGACCTTAGTGTTAAAGTTTTTAGTTCACAATTTTCCTCAAATATTTTATTTTATTTTTAGTTATAAAAGAACAAAACATATATATTTTATAACTATGAAAGTTTTTTTGTAGTTTTATTGTAGGTTAATGATAACAACATTGTTCTGTTGTAACAGTTTAATGACACGTAGTTCTGAGTATGTGTGCATACATGACTAGATTTTCTATGAGTTTACAATGCACCGTGTATGTTGGTAATTGATTTAACTACAGATTTTCCATAATGCTTGGCCAACAAAATAGAAAATCCAGCAAATAAGTGATGATGATTCAGTACATTTTTGTGTCCAGGTCTGTAACAGTTTTGCAACAGCTTGACTAAATTAAGCCCTTATTATGTGAAAAATGTACACATAAAAGGCTCCCAACACTTGTTGCACCACTTTTCTTTGCACTTAGGGATAATAATTGAAACCTGAAAGCTAGTTGTGTCTGCAGGTAATCTCTTTCAGCTGTTATCATTATCAGCATGGACCCGCACAGTAGCCGCAGCACATCTTAACCATCCCCACATTCACTTCCATACATGTATTTTGCATTAATCTGTATTTAGAGGATACATTTCAATGACTTCCCCTGCCATTATGATCAGACAAACATCAGATCACAATGTGCTCGAAACAAAAGAATGAGCTCTAAAAGTCAATAAGATAAGCTGATATTTGGAAAAGTGTCTAATACTTAATGTTGCTGTTTGTGTGATCCCCATTTAAATGAGGCTTTCCTATTATGTTTAAATATAACAGAACACATCAATAAAAACCCATGTTAGGCCTTCACGTTTTATACTGCAGCTTTTTGAACAAGGCTGTTTAATATATGTGAGTTATGTTCTAGACAAGATTTCTAGACATGACTTTTTCAGTCAAATGTTTGAAAACATAGACAGCTAAACTCCTTCACAATTTAGTTGTAGATTTATGCTGTGGTTATTGGAACATGTGGTTTTAAAAACTAACTATGCTTTGCCTGGCATACAACTCTTGGCTGAAGGGCTGCATGGCCATTTTCTTGAAATAACATTAATTGGAGCACAGAAACATGTGGTTAAGGGCACTAATGTTGCCGTGCACTTTTAAAGGGAACTAATCAAGTCTTTTAACTCTTTTATAAGCTGTTAGAATTGACTGAGAAGAAACAGTGGAAATGCGAGTGTACCACAAAACTGAATACAAACAATAGACAAGATGTCCCAGTGATTTTTATAACTGATCATAACAGATTTCAGCTTCTTTCCTTTTTGTTAAACAAGGCTCACCAAAGTTCCTTGAAAACCTTTTTCAGTTACATTTTTACTACTTTGGAAATACCTTTTTATGTCTGTTTTATTACATATTTTTCTATTACATAATAGTATACATTTAGGACTTCAACTAATTTTTTTTACATAAACCAGTTAAATAATTATGTAAAAATTATTTATTTACATTTTCTGCCCTACAGTTATTTCTACCACATTGAATGATCGTGATTTATTTTGTTCAAATCAAAAGCCAGTGAAGAGTGTTATGTACAAATTATTTAGTAATTTTATTGCAAAAATTTAATATAATTTCCACCGCTGTCAAACAATACATCAATACTGTGTATATAAACTATAAAACACAATTTATCAATTGAGATTTTGATAGAAATTTTCAGGTGAATAAAAAAGTTATTTGGTGAGGCATGTGGTCACTGATAGACACTGTTAGAAGACAAATATGACTTAATTAAAAAACATATTTTGGGAATTTTATAGCCATGAAACAACTGCAACATTGACCAACATCATTCGACTTTGGATTCAGTGGTTTTGTATTAATGTGTAATTTGGCAGCGGCCCTTAGCTTCCTTTTATAAAATTAAAAATGTTTAGGTCTTTCACAGAGGACTTAGTTCTTTCATATTGCCAATAATCATTCTCAAATAGTAAGAGGACTATCACTGCAAAGGCTTTGTCTTTTTGTTGTTATGTTGTTGTTTTAAACATGTTTCATTGCAGCTATGTGAGCATGCATCAACTCATTCACCATCCCATGTAGAGCGCTCGGAGCCTGCCAAGGCAGTTGCGAAACCACCTTGCACCACAAACTCTCTGACAGGAATTTCCCATTGCCCCATTATCAGCATCAGACAAGCTGAGTGATCCCAATTACCTCTTGCCCAAATGCTAAGAGCAACGTTTTTTTTTTCCAGAGAGGAGAGTGAACGTTTATGAATGGTTTCATTGTGAATGTGAAGTTTCCTTGTTCACTGAGCACTGTATAAACAATCACAGCGTATGGCTGTAGCCTATATGTTTTAATTAATAGATTCCTCATCCTCAACAAGAGGACAGGCAGGAAGATAACAGCACAGACGCGCAGGGATTGACTCCAGAGATAAAACGAGGCACCGTTAGATGTTTAACAGTCTTCCTATTCACAAATCTATATGCCTTCATTGTTGCACTGTAAAAAACAAAAATGTTCCTTTATAAGATAATACAGCAGCTTCAAATCAATCTATTGAGAAGATTTCAAATATAGGCCTTTAAAAAATATTTTGACTTTTAATATATATTAAAGTTCTGACTTAAATAATATTACACTACACTGTTCAAAAGTTAGTACTTTTGTACTTTTGGGACAATTGTATATTCTGTTTACACACATGTGCTAAAGCATTTGCAATTTGCTCAAATCAATAAGAAATTACTATCTGATATGAACAAGAAGCAAATTGTTCAGAGATCTGAACTTATTGTTTCGAGAAAAAAAATCATTTGAGAATTGAGCCACAGTAATTAGAAAAACTGTAAATATAATAGAATTTTCAGAGATTTTTGTATTAAAGTATATCTTAGATATACTGGGAAGATTGCTCTTTACTAACACTAAGAAAACCATACAATAAATACATACTGTAAATCTTTTTTGTAGTTTTTACAAAATAATTTTGGCAGCTGTGGTTGCCAGAATAATTTTGAAAAAATACAGAAAAACTGTAAACACATTTACAGAACATATTGTAAAATGTACAGTATACAACTGTAATTTACTAACAAAGAAATTTGAATGTAAACCATTAAATTTAACACAATGCTATTAAAATCTGTTTTGTACATTTAACATACTGATATCCACTATAACAATTCAGGTGGTAAAAGAGAAAGCCACGTGAAGAATCAAAGCTCATCACAAGTAGCTTCGTCACAAGCAGAAGTATAGACTAATATATAGAAGGTGCATAGAGTCATTCATGCAAACACAAAACACCGTCATGGTAACACATATGATACTTAAATAATGCAACAAACTTTCATTAAATAACAGAAAATGCAACATAAAACCCAAATAACTGATAACAAAACTATTAAAATACATGATTTTTTAAACAAAATACTTTCAAAACGTGGAGTGTCATGCAGGGAATTCTGGGAATGTCAGTTTACATTTTTTTACTGTAAATTATACATTGATTTGTTATTTTTTACTTAAAAAACATACAATTAACAGCATTTTACTGTAAAATTACACGAAATGTCTGTTTTTCCCTGTATATAGTACGGAACATACTGTTAACCTATTAACAGTTTTTTCCTGTAACGTTTTTACTAAATTGTACAGTTAAAATTATACTTATTTTTTTACAGTGCAGGCACCTTTCACGACATAACTGTAATTAATATGTAGGCTATTTAAATAGTCTTTTCATAAAACTACTATAAAAGAGCAAAAAAAAAAAAAAAGTAAGGAATATGACAAGCCATTGTTTAAGGAAAGTGTTAAGGAAATTATAACATTATAATGACCTGATAACATAAAAATTGTAATGGCTGTATACGTTACTGCATATAAGACACGTGATAACTTATGAACTTGCTCTAAGAACATCATTTTTGGTAAAACCTACTTTCGTAATATAGCTGAACCACCAAGTCCCAGTGTGGTTTCATTGTTCACTTCTTTCCCCAACAGCTATTACCCATAGTGTTTTTTGTTTAGTTTTTTTTGACGGATTGAATTCACAAAAAATATTTAAGATAGTTGTGAAACCAACTCCCCAGAGAAAACAAGAATTTGTGCTTGTACTGACTCCAAATCGTATTGTCAAGATATATTGTAGCCCGTGTGAGTACTAGCCCCAGCATATACTACACTACTACAGCATCTGTACCACATGACCAAGCCCTGAAGTGAGACACAAAAAGTGTTTCTGGACATTATACAAGACCATCGCAGTGGACGTTTGGAATGAGCCATAGTTCTCTACTATTGCTCCAAATTTCCTATTTGTCAGCATTTCCAAACAAGGCCACCTGTAGAGAGCAGAGCAGACAGAGAGACTCTCTCCCTGGGCGACGCTGAGTCCCTGTATATTATGTTTTGTGCATGCTTCAGATTTTTTCATGGCAACCCGAGTTACTCTAAACAGCTCTGCGCAGCCCCAGCCCCACTGATACCAGTCGCCACCAAACACACTGATCACCATAGCAGCGGCTCGATCCTGTCTCGTTTCGGTCTATTGGGTGAAAGATTGGATGAGGTCAAAGAAAACTGCCCAAAACTGTCTAAGACATTTTCCGGGATATTTCAGGTTGCACATTGTGCAATTTGGCAGAAAAGCATTCTTTTTATTTTGTATCGCTAATACCATTATTATTTAGTTATTATTAGTCCCCACCTGGCAACATCGTTTCTTTCTTTTCTTTTATCCCACTCTCTTTTTAACCCCACTTGTATTTGTGGTGTTCTGAATTATAAATGAGCCTGACAAGTCTCTCCAAGCTTACATTACAATGTGCAGCACTGTAAAGCTTTGGAATGAGCAAAGTACACAGACAGTGAGCAACGACTGATTTTCCTATAAATTGTGACCGGGAGCTATTGCTCAGACAAGGAGGCTCCGGGAAGACACTGAAGGCCTTGCCAGGAATGAGAATGATGCTCCTGTCTCTGTCTATTCCTCTGTCTCATTTTGCATGCAAAGAGAGATAGAGAGAAAAGAGAGAGAGAGAGAGGATAGAAAGGTGTGCCTACCGTTATGGGCTGTGAAAACTGCCTGATTTCCAGCATCATTAAAACCAGATGGTAAGTATTTATTAACATTTTGATATTGCTGCTAATCACAAAAGGCAACTTGATTTGTGTTCTACTTTAATTTAATTTAATTTATTTTAATTTAATTTAATTTAAAAATGAAGCAATGGTTGTATCACAAGTTACAATAACAACAGTAACATTTTTAATTGATATGAAAATTAATTATGAACTTCCCACATTGCCATGAATAGCATCTGAAAAACAAACTAAGATGAAAATGTAAACATTATATACTTAATTTATTATAATATTTTTAAATCTGTCACAAACATTAACAATGTTACACTAATAACACACATGAAATACCTGTGTAAACAAATACATGTTAAGGTAGATTCAAGGGAAACTGACCATGTGCACATTTCAACAGGCAACCTTAGAAGTACCTTTCCATAACTTTTATGTTGATAATAATAATAATAATAAAAACAAATCATGAAATAATTGGTAAATGTTCTTTTAAAATTATATTTATTATCAAATATGTATTTCAACACGTTACACTTTGTTTGGACTAATCCTGACTAATGCTAAAATAAATAAAACGAGGAAAAAGAGCACTCACGCACGCACGCACGCACGCACGCACGCACGCACACACACACACACACACACACACACACACATATTATAATGGTAAAAATATAAAATATCAAAAATAATTTATAAAGCATCAAACCATTTAAAAAATATTAATATGAGGTGTTTTTAAACATTTGATTACTTGCTCCTTAAAGTGTGTCGATGTTTTAATTTTGATAGTTTACCCAACGCTGCTCTATTACCAAAGATATTCACTTTAATGGCATTTCATTATTCCTGTTAAAAATATCGAAATTAGGGATGTTTCAAAACAAGTTTTTCATTAAGCGTTATTCATCATGTCATAATGCTGTTGAATTGTGAAAACATGTTACATTCTTTGTTTTAGAGTGCAGTGTGATTTTACATAAGCAAATACAAATCATCTTATATTTACATAGTTATACAAAGACAATTCCAGCTGGCATTCATCTCCATTTTCATAAGCTCTCCGACTCCAAAACTGCAAACTAACACCCTGAGGAAAGACTCGTGAAGATATATTATGAATCACATAGCGGCATCATTAGGTTAATTACCCCACAAACGCACAGCGGCTGGGCATGTTCACTTCAGAACGGCGACTGCGAGACGTGATGACACAGGCTGTCTTTGAGAGCGTACTCATAATTGCTCCATCTCTGACACGCATCTGTCAATGACACACTGCTCACGTTAATGCCCTTCTGTCCGCAAAAACTGAGGGGGAAGGGGGGTTTTGGTACTTCGGGTTGGACAGGTTGCCCCTCGGAGACCGTGGGAGGCCCGAATTGGAGCCATTAGTTTAGATTGGTATCATGTTAATGGTTGACCAGACTCCGAAACCCAAACTGGAAAATCGTAAGAGGCTGAAGAATGCAGATCTCCCCGAATCAATGTCACAATTAGAGACAATTGCACAAACAGATTTGAGTCAGGCATCCAGACACAATATGCCTGTTGGAACCTTGCCCTTCTCATACTGTCCCATCTAGCTTTGGTCATCGACATTGTTTCATATATGCTGTTTAACAACTGTGAGAGACGTTCCACTTAAACAACGTCCAGTGAAACATTCATTATGTGGAATGGTCAGGCTGTAACTTCCCACAGACCTCCAGTGTCCAAGAGCAGCCATCAGTCATGCTCTCTGCTCAGCGCCACTGTGCTGGGCCGTTATGAGAAACATGTCAAGCATCTGTGATGAGGAGACAGGGATAGAACTAATAGCACTAATCAGAGTAAATCTGCCCCTATTATCTCAGCTCTGAGTGATAAGACAAGTGGAGGGGCTGTGGTTCCCCGACAGACTGATGGAAAAATGCAATGCTGAACTTGCCTGGATGACGGAGTAAACAAATGCTCAAAAATGATCACATTGTCAACATAAGACCTGTACTTCAATGACTCACGAAGGTAAAATACGGTTGGTTACCTGTGATTGTTAACTGAAAGGGCTAGTTCACCTAAAAATGAAAATTATGATTTACACATCCTCAAGGCATCCTAGGTGTATATGACTTTCTTCTTTCAGACGAATCCAGTCGGAGTTATATTAAAACATGTTCTGGCTCTTAAAAGCTTTATAACGGCAGTGGGTGGGTGTTTTCATTCAACATTAAAAATCCAATAAAGCGCATCCATCCATAATAAAACGTGCCTCACACGGCTCCGGGGGGTGGGGGTAGTGTGAATAAAGGCCTCCGGTAGCGAATTGATGCGTTTTTGTAAGAAAAATGTAAACGTTAAAAACTGTTTTCTATGACTTCCGCTAACTGCCATAAATGCACGCCGTTTCAGGCAGTTGATGTAGGACGTACAGTATGTGACGTACATAAGATGAGCATTTGTGGTAAAAAGTATATGCATTTATATTTATTTTTTATTATTAAGAAAGTTACAGATTTTTGGGCTAGATAAGCCCCTTATTTCTCAGCTGGGATCATGTAGAGCCCTTTGAAGCTGCATTGAAACTGCATTTTGGACCTTCAACCCATTGGCACATCTGCTTGGATATATTTTTAAATATAATTTGTTCCTGTGATGGCAAAGCTGAATTTTCATTAGCCATTTCTCCAGTCTTCAGCATCACATGATCTTTCAGAAATCAGGGGCCTGTACCATGAAGCCGGATTTGCTGGCTAGCCAGGTTAGCCAAGTTTAGCTTGCACAAATCCTGGTTTTAGGTACCATGAAAGTGGCTTGGGGTTTAGCTGCGTTCATTGGCAAAGTAACTGAAACTGCACAGATAACCTGGTCCGTGGCAGGTTAGGTTCTGGTTTAGAGATCTCAAACTGAAATTGGACCAATCAGATATGAGCAAAGTGACACATGTCTGACACAAACAAGTTACTCCCCAGTTTCGCTTCTTACAAATTAAAGTTTAAGTGTAGGGTTGGTGAAGGGCAATAGCACATACAGTTTGTACAGTATAAAAATCTACTATGGGATGTCCCCACTTTTCACAAAAAAGTGTGTGCATGTGAGGGAAATAAAAGCATCATAAATTATATAATTGTATTATTTTTATTTTTATTTTTATATAATATTTCCCAGTTTTTTTCATCATGATAACATCATAATTTTTTTGGGCGATACTTTCTGCTTTCAAACGACACTGACATTTACAACAGCGATCACGTATAAGACATTAACTCAGCTTTTCCTTTGAAACAGTTGATTATGAGTTCCAGGTTACTCCAGAGAGAAGTAGGAGTAACACAGGAGTGAGATGGAGACAGCCAGAAGGAGAAAAATCTGAAATATTGCCTTGTCTGGTTCATAAAGTTCAATGTCAACAATCCAAATGGATTTCTCATTCTCCCGTTGGTGATGGTATGTGGTGTGGTTTGACACGGCTTTGTGCAGCCCCCGTACACACAAACTCCCCCTTCGGCCTCTCAGTCAGCCACCGCGCCATCACTCAATCGCTCCTTGCTATAGAGCTCATAAATGTCAAAAATATCAGAGCCATTACAGCAATACCTCCATTTTAATGCTTGTTTTAGGAAAGCGATCTTCTGCTGGGTGATGATGGGGTGTCTGCCGGGTCATTTGGATGGAGAGTCACTCAGCTTCCCTCTGTCGAATGCCTCTCAGCCCCTGCCGCGATGAGGCCTGTGTCTTGCATGAAAGATAAAGGGATGAAAATGAAATATATTCGACCACATAACTGTCAAACTCATAATTTGAAAACCTTTTAACTTTGGCATACCGTTGCCGGCTGGCCGCATTTCCTCTACATACCGGAGTAGATTTTTCAGTCGCAGAGTTGAAGGTGAGATCACAGTCAGGTGAGAATTTATTGAGGCTGTGGCTTAGTTCTCCATTTGTACCAACTTTGCAGCTCATAATGTGGCCGTCCTCTCCACATGGTTGCAATAATCAGAGGGCTTTCCTCAAAATTCAGTGCAAAGCGTTAAATGAATTGCCTGTGATAATTCTATTAACATAGCTTCAAATCTGATATTATGGTGAAAAGGGCCATCAAGCTGCAATATCACATGTTTTTTATGAGTATTTTTATAAGTATGTTTTATTTTTCTGGTGTTGTATGAAGTGCCTGTCATAATTCTGTTAAGATAGCTTGAATTTCGAAGTATTAATTTTGGAATACATGGTAATTATTTAGTATGAAAAGTATGAATACACTGAAAAAGATTGGTGTAGAAACAATTTTCACTCAAATTTTTTTAGTAAAGTTCACAAATAGTTACAAAGAAACAGTGAGTAACACATTGAATTAAACATTACATTTTGAATTAGAAAAACATAAAACACTAGTAAACAATGTTTACAAAGTAAATCTCCTTTTTGTTCTTTTTTTTTACAGAAATTTTGTATCTTTATTTTTACATTTACGTTTATTTTTCTGACTGCATTTATGCTTGTAAGGAAAGAAAATAAAAACTGCAGATACTCTAGCTGCTAAATAATATCACTTGGGGAAAAAAAGAACATTTGTGGACATTATTTTCCCAATGTGGGACAGGTTTACAATCTCATGCTGGCAGAATATATTCCTGAAATAAACTTTCCAGGCTCTGGGAGTGAAAACAACTCCTTTTCTTTAGTGAGTGCTACTGGCCTCAGCCTGATATTCATCAGCTGGGATAACCTCTGACCTCTTGAATCATGTGATGCTGAGTGCTGGGGATCCTGCTGTAGCCAGACAGTCTGACTGTGTAGGAGAATCTCTTTCTCTTTTCCCCTCTATCTCCCCTCAACGCCCGCTACCTCCCCCATCCTGTGGTTAGGCTCAACAATATCACTATGTGTTTGCTTTGTAAATATTCTTTCACACCACCCTCTCTTAAAATACTTCAGCACAAAAAATAAAACTGTCATACTGAGAGTTGGGTGGACTCATATAGTACCATTTTTCACCATATAAAACTGCTAAAAAGCATCTATTCCAGCCCTGTTCCTTTGCTCTCATGGGCCAGTCTTCCGAATTTAAAATATCCATATTTAAAACTTTATAAGTTTTATAAAAACTTATAAACATTCAGAGTGCACATTCAGAGTGTTTTTACAGCAGATGACGCAGGATGTAGGCATAGTGTAAGCTGTGGTGAGAATATGCTAGTCTCACAAGAACCCAATTTTGTTTACAGCAAACAGGGCTGTGCAGAGACCTTTGGAGAGGCAGGTGCTCAAAGTATAAAAGGGGCACATGGAACGTTGCTTTTAATAGGGCTGTGCTCCTTGCTGATATGTGTATCGAAATGGATGCTTCTGTATTGATACAGCAGCAAATGCCATGACGCAGGTTTGAAAAAGAAACACAGAACAGAAAAGACCATTTTAAGTTTAATGTTAAAGATTTTTTGCACCTCATAATTACTCTGGAACAATATTATTATTATTATTGATGATGATGTTGTTATTGTCATTGAGTTTACAGGGTATGGTGGTTTTGCTGTTGTAAACACTAAGGTTGTTGTTGTAGAAAAAATATTCCTGTCTTATTTAAAATAGAATTCTATTCTAATCCTGTTCTGAATTTATATATTTTTTAATGATAATGATTATAAAAACAGGATTGATAAGTATAATTCAGAGGATGAGAAAATCAGTATAAGCCTGTTTTACCAGTGTTCTGATAATAATTTTTACTTTAAAAATAATAAAAAAATAATTAATTATTTTGCTTACGTCCTACATAATCCGCTGAAACGCCATTCTCTTGTGAACGCATGTACGACAGTTAGCGGAAGCTAGAGATTACATTTTTTACGTTTTAAATACAGTGCGGAAGAAAAATTATTTGATCCCCTGTTGATTTTGACAAAGAAAGGATCAGTCTATAATTTGAATGGTAGGTTTATTTGAACAGTGAGAGACTGTAATAACAATAACAAAAAAGAAAACATAAAAACGCATTTAAAAAAAGTTATAAATTGATTTGCATTTTAATGAGTGAAATAAGTATTTGACCCCTTTGCAAAACATGACTTAGCACTTGGTGGCAAAACCCTTGTTGGCAATCACAGAGGGCAGACGTTTCTTGTAGTTGGCCACCAGGATTGCACACATCTCAGGAGGGATTTTGTCCCACTCCTCTTTGCAGATCCTCTCCAAGTCATTAAGGCAAGGCCACTCCAGGACCTTAATGTGCTTCTTCTTGAGCCAGTCCTTTGTTGCCTTGGCCGTGTGTTTTGGGTCATTGTCATGCTGGAATACCCATCCATGACCCATTTTCAGTGCCCTGGCCCTGACCGTACATGGCCCCGTCCATCGTCCCTTTGATGCAGTGCAGTTGTCCTGTCCCCTTAGCAGAAAAACACCCCCAAAGCATGTTTCCACCTCCATGTTTGACGGTGGGGATGGTGTTCTTGGGGTCATAGACAGCATTCCTCCTCCTCCAAACACGGCGAGTTGAGTTGATGCCAAAGAGCTGGATTTTGGTCTCATCTAACCACAACATTTTCACCCAGTTCTCCTCTGAATCATTCAGATGTTCATTGGCAAACTTCAGACGGGCCCGGACATGTGCTTTCTTGAGCAGGGGGACCTTGCGGGCACTGCAGGATTTTAGTCTTTCAGGGCGTAGTGTGTTTCTTGGTGACTATGGTCCGAGGCTGCCTTGAGATCATTGACTTGATCTTCTCGTGTAGTTCTGGGCCGATTCCTCACCGTTCTCATGATCATTGAATCTCCAAGAGGTAAGAACTTGCATGAAGCCTCAGTCCGAGGATGATTGACAGTTCTTTTGTGTTTCTTCCATTTGCGAATAATCGCAGCAGCTGTTGTCACCTTTATTTCCCTTTAAGAGAGTGCTCCTAATCTCAGCTCCTTACCTGTATAAAAGACACCTGGGAGCCAGAAATCTTGCTGACTGATAGAGGATCAAATAATTATTTCACTTATTAAAATGCAAATCAATTTATTACTTTTTGAAATGCATTTTTCTGGATTTTTGTTTTGTTTGTTATTCTGTCTACAAAACTACTGTTGCTAGTTACTTTGTCTATTTTTGCTCCACCGACAAAAACAGATCCAAACAAAACGGTAGCAGAGCGTGTCTCCGAACAAGTAGCAATGCTATGAATCGGTTGAATCAATGATTCAATAACTCAGTCATAAAGACTGAATGAACTGTTTTGACTGACTCATAAAGTCACTCGGCGCCACCTATTGGCATAAGAGGGAATTTTGTATAATTTCATTATAGCTTGTAACATTATAAAATGATATTCAGCCAAATTTCTGGTACATATCAACCTCTTAGACCATATTCCGAACAAGGAAAAAATGACAATGCAGTCAAAGATATGAGAAACAAAAATAATTAGGTAAGCTCCTGAGTATTTTATTCATTTGTCAAGAGAAAGACTCATCTTTACTGCGCTGTAACAAAAGTTCATCATACCTCCTTGGGCAAATACTAGTAATCTCTGAATCCTGACGAGACTTAATTTTTTGAGCCACTTTTGCTGCACCAGATCCATCATTATCTCCATTCTGAATAACAACTGCGGTTGTGATACTGTTAATTGTATTATGTAGCACACACAGAACAAACTCTGAAGCATTCCACATATATTAGTCATATTACAGTACTAGCGCTGAGAGCTGGGCTGTTTGGAGTAGAGCATGAGACAACATGTTTGGCTGTCGAGCCCTGTTGTGGATAGCAGTGCTGGTGTAATTAGTGCTCGGTGAAATAATAGTACACAGTCACGCCCCCAGCTCCTCACAAAGCCTTTCAGAGCAAGAACAAGCGGAGCATTGGCAATATGACATTGAGGTCTCAGCCTGGCCAAAGAGCCTGGACGCCCCATGATGGCTGGCCATTGACCAGCGTCCGTATGAACCCACAAGTGGCTCCCAGCTGTAGCGGGCCTAAAAAGACGTGCTGTGCTTAACTTGCTTCAGCCCACTTGCTTGTCGGAGAACATGTGTGAGGTACAGAAGGAACAGGTTTGTCTTTGATGAGAGAGTTTGTTTTTGGTTCTCAGTGAGGAGAGAGAGGTGGCGTAGTCTGGACGCTGACGTAGCCTGTGGGACAGCCGAGACCGTGTGGGGGGTACAGCTCGCCAGGCAGCTGGGAGCTCCTGGGCTGGGACGACTGCCTGTGGATTTAGCTCTCTGTGGACATGTCTAGATACTGTGTCTTTATTTCCAATGGCCAACCCGCTGGACAAGAGGCCTGTACTGTGTGTGCTCTCTGAAATGAATGCTGCTCTGTTAGAACTTTTTCAAAGCCGTGCCAACTGTCCTCTGCCTGTGTGATGTCTGTAAAGCTGACCTAACACACATAGTTTAATGTACCAATTAGGGGCGTGATGACATTTCGAAAATGGATTTAGTAAAAGAGATGCAACATTTTTTACGCAGTGTTGCTGCGTGAAAATGTTCCTTCATTATTACCTATGAGGGTGGCATTATTTACAGACATGCTTCTTCAAGAACCTACAACTTCTAATAAGGGTACATTTTTCAAGACTATGTTTCTTTGAAAAACAATAGTTTGTTTTTCACCAACACAAAGGTCTGCAGGACTGGGGATCGTTACCTATTACCTACACAATTCAATTTGCTTTCAATTCATAAACTCCCAAATTGATTCCATACGGTTCTATTTGAATTATTTTGGGTACATTTCTTCTTTTGGATAACTATCATAAAAGTTATAAAGTGCAGTGTTAGAAAAGGCTCATTTGGAGTAGCACTGTGTGTTTTTGATTCACCAAAAAGAACCGGCTCATATGAGTCATTTGATTCGAATCGGAAAACTCTGGTTGGGTTGTGTGTTTTGCTTCACTAAAAAGTGCCCGCTCATAAGAATCTTTCGTTCAGGAAATCAGGCTACATGGTTGCTGTATGTTTTTGATTAATTAGAAAGAACCGATTCATAAAAGCAATTTGATTCGGGATTTGGAAAATAAGTTACTATGTCCTGAAGACAGAAATGTTGAGAGGGATAAGTAGTTTGAAAAACGGATGGATATATGGTTGCAATTTATGCTGTTTCAGTAAAAATAACCGGCTCATGAATCATTTGTTTAAAAAACACGGTTCATTCACCAACAAGAAGCATTTGTTTTGGGAATCACACGAGATGATTTTCTAGTCATTATTTCGTGCTACATGGTCTTTTATTGCATCATAGCGAAATTTCATTCACAAGTCAGGTAAAAATCATTCAAATGAACATCGTAATCAATTGGGAAATTTCTCAAGACTTTACTGAAAGCACATAACCCCAAGTGGAAAAACGTGCACCTTTTTCGTTGTATTTTTTCTTTATAGGATAGTGGAGATATGATAGGAAATGTTAGTGCTGCCCAAGGCTATCGCCTGCATCGACTAATTTTGTACTTAATATACATAATATAATATAGGGATGGGATGAATCACACCAATACAACCATTTATAATAAAATAACACCCATCTTAGTGCCTTTGAAGGTCCATCCCCAATGACCACACAACGAATCACATAAGAGTGGAGAAGAAAGTCCAGGCGTTCAAGGCCCACAACCTGATTAAGTCCACAAAGTGTGCCCGAGGTTGGAGTCAGACAAAATAAGTATCAAGTGAGCGTGCTGCTAATTATGCCTTGACTATTACCTGGACTGACAGCAAGAGAATGGGAGGAGAGGGGGTGGGTCCGGAACATTCAGTCAAGCAGAAAGTTCCCAAACGCTGAGGTTAACACAGGTCAAGTGATTTGGCGCCTCGGGTGTATTAAAGCTATTTACAAGAGGCAGAGGGATTTATGGTGCTTTTACACAGTCTGTTCTTTTATATGACCTGGCACTAGGTGGTCATGCTTTCTGACCTACTCAATCATTATTTCGACCCAATAAAAATCTTTCTTTTCATATGTATTTAGGCTGTGTTTTAGAAGCTATAAGTGTTACTCTACAGGCACCATAATCTCAGTCAGTCAGACAGTCTTTTTTCATAATGACCCAATAAATAACACAAGCACACATACGTTTTACTGTTGTTATTCAGCAGGGTCAAAATGTTATTGAAAATGAAACACAGAAGTGTTTTGATAAATAAATCTTGTGCACTATGTTCTGCACTAATCAAATAAGAACATTTGTAACTGATCATGTGACTCTTTGCACAGACAGTCAGATGTTCTTTCTTCTACTGAAGCTCAAGCTGTTCAAATCTTGCTGGAGAACATAATCAGTGTTTACACAAACTGGTGGTGTTAATGAAGCTCAAATGCTGCTGTCATTAAAGGAAAAGAGAGACAAACCAAATAACAAGACATTCTGAAATGTATGTATTTTTGTTCAGCTTTTAACTCTTGTTTTGGTTAAAGGGAGAAAACAAAACACAACTGATGCAGGTCAAAAACATCAATTTAATGCAACAACAATTAAAATATAGCACAGTGGAACACAACAAATACAGCCTTTACACCCTCATGTCATCCCTCACCACTTTCTTTCTTCAGATGAATACAAAGTGTTTTAGAAAAAAAAAATCTGTATTTCTGCATATAATGCAAGTGTCCAAAGATGAAGCTTCAAAAACTACGCAAAGTGAAAATGACAACCCTGTTAAAAATAAGTGTGTAAGAAAAATACAAATGCTAATTAACAAAATTATAATGATAACAAGAAGAACAAGAATAAGTTTATTTTATTTTATATAGCACCTTTCTAAAAAAAACACTTAGCAAGGATCAGCAAGGATACAGATGTGTCAGTCTTGTGTCCCCATTTCCTATGTTTCCCTCCCTCTTATGTCCATATATGGTTTTTCCTGTTTCCTGTTCCCATTATGTTCATAGATTATGATTCCTCCCAGCTGTGTTTGATTTCTACACCACCTTAGAGGTCTGCACGGGCTCAACGACCCGACCCGAGCGGCACAGTTAAATTTAGAGCCCGAACCCGACCCGAAATCACCCCCGCCCCACAACGAATAACAAAAAAGAAAGGAAAAAGGTTGCATTTCACGATTGCATGCAAAGAAACGGATTAATCAAGGCTCTGCCATTTCACAAACATTTACCAGTTATGAAAGTTTGTGAACATCAGGTGCAGCGGTCGCATACATTCTGCCGAGTTTATGAATTTTGTATGGACAAGAAGATGATGACCGTACAAATTATGGTCATTTTTTGTCAGTTAAGGCTCGTTAGCATTCTGTCTACTTTAAATCAGACATAAGCTCTTAAATAAGATTGTATTTATTTGAATGAATTAATCATGTATTTGAGAGAGAGAGAGAGAGAGAGAGAGAGAGAGAGAGAGAGAGAGAGACAGAGCGAGCGAGAGACCGAGGAAAGTTGCGCGTGCATGTGAACCTGCGTCTGCGCGTCTCTCTCTACAAGCAATGAGGCTTAGTTACTTCAAAAACAGCGATTTTGCCGCCTCATTGTAGATAAATATAATGTTGTGACTTGCGAGTCAGTAGCCTGTCGAAGCTATTTTACTAATAAAAGTTTCCGTGCTGTTTGTGCGCGATCTCTGATATGTGTGCAATGTGTGTGCGTGCGTCTATGAAAGCAGCGAAGCCTCTGCATATAGTTTTGGTTTAGCGCTATCCATTAAACATTAAGAAACCGGCCCGAAACCCGAAAGTATTTCGGGACCCGCGGGTTCGGGTCGGGCTGAACCTCTACACCACCTGTTTCTGTTCTCTTTGATTATTCTCCCAGTATCAGTCTTTATCAGGTGACGTCACACTCACGAGAATCAAAGTGCATTTTGGGTATCGCCGCCATTTTTAGGGTATCAACGACGAGGTGTTCTGTAATTGGAGAATTTACTTTTTCATTTGCTTCAAAATGGTAGCGTTCTTGTTGTGTTAAAGTCTGCAATAGTTAACTGCATGATAGAAAAGGTCAAAACCTCACCACGAAGAACGATATTTTAGGTCTCACACTTGAAAAAAGACTAGACAACAAGAGGTGTCGCCGCGTCGGATGGCCTGGGTTTCAGCGGTGATACACAAAATCATCATATTTGCCAACATACTGTATCTCCGCTTATGCTGTTTACCCTCAACATTTTCATAAAGGTAAGTAAGATATTTTTTAGATGTTGGCTACTCAGAAATCTGAAAATAAGCACATTATATTCACATGTTATTTCAGGTTAATGCTATTAACCAACCAGGGAGCGGGTGAGCAGAAACGGGTCATGCACCATGAAATTTCTTGCAATTCTTTCATGCCTAGGTGTAAAGAGTTCATTTATTTCACTAACGTTACTGAATTTAAATATTGTTTTGGGGGGTTTGTACTTAACTCATGTGCAACATAAACTGAATACTTCACTAAAATACATTTCTAATGTTTCTCATTTTAATTTCTTACAATTTTAAAAGTACTGACTACATTTTTGTATATTTTAATTTCATAATTTTAATTTCACAAAATTCTTAGTCAACAAAACCTTTTTTGCCAAATGCATGACAGAAAAATTTGCACTGATGCATGTTCTTAAGGTTTCTGCAGGTCCTTAAAAAGTCTTCAGTTTAATTGTTTAAATTTATGGCCATGAAAACACCTAAATATTACAAAAAGTCTAAATTATCAAGACAAGAATTGTTATATGGATTAACATGATGATTAAACTTCAAAAGCTATGATTGCACATTTTCACTGAATAAAAATGAGCGCTGCACGTTTCAAAATCAGGAGCTGCTCTGTTTTGTGAACTGCGGTTACCGGGAAAGTGAAACCTGCTGCCAGAGAACGAATATGCCTTTTCAATAAGCCCGTCTGCTATTTTTGCTACATATTTTTAAATTTGAACCAGTAGATCGGCAAAAAGCTAATGCATTATAAAAATCTAAACAATTAAGTAATTAAGATATATTTATATATTATTTAGTATAATAATTAATTGATACTTTTGACTCATCCCTTTTCTTAAAAATAGTTTAAAGGCTTAAATGTGAAGTGCTGATCTTAAAAAGGTCTTAAAAATTATTTTGAAAATCCAGCAGATACCAGGTTATTTTATGGTACCATTTGCAATATTTATTTATTTTGAATAAGCCCTTTTTAACTGTCCGCTTAGGTTGTTTTGAGTGTTCTGTAGGCCACTAATAAAAAAAGGACCTCTGTACATGTGTTTGTTGCAAATTTACAGACAATGCAATTGAGATGTTTACATTGACTTGTTGGGTAATATTTCGGTCAACCCTCGTCACTCTCAAAGTTGCCCATCCCTGCTAAATGAGAGAGGTGAACTGAAGAGAAGCACCATCATGGAGCTGTGAATCTAAAGGGTCTGGAGAGATTCTGGATGAAGGAATGGTCTCTGATCTCTTGTCAGGTGTTCTCTAACATCATCAGGCTTTATAGGAGAAAATTGAGCTATTAAACTGGCAAATGGAGGTTTCAAAAAGTATTGAAAATGGTACCTTTAATTGAGGCCAATGTGCATTAGAGAAAACTTTTATTTCATAATGATATTTCCTCCCATTTTAAAATATTATCCTCCAATGAAAGGTTAGATTTTTTTTTTTTTTTTTAAATAAAAGATCAAATGGATTAACAATGTGGATTAATTTTCACAGCCTTCTTTGATCATATTTACCAAGGGTACCAACAGTTCTGACCACGTGTGTATAAGAATAAACACGTAATATATAACGAGAATCAGATCTTACAGTTAAGAAACACAGAAACAAGAAGATATGTTTTAAGGTGGGTCTTGAAATCGTGTGTAGTGATGAGAGGTCACGGATGTGTTTGGGAATAAAGTTCCAGAGTATGCAGAGATACAAAATGCCCGTTCACCAAACGATATTAATATGTGCTGTAGAATCATTTTAAATTTGACCGTTGTATTAACTTTGTATGGTTTTGAAGTGGTTTCATACACTTGCATTATAGGCTAACAATATTTTGTGTTATTCAGTATATATCATTATAATACTTATCCACTCCATAGTAAGAACATCATTAAACTTGATTTACAGGTAATTTAGCACACATTCATTTAAACACTATTTGGAGAGTTGTACCATTTAATTAATAAAGCAATCATGGCCACTGAAATATAAATTGAACTTAAACTCTCATCAGGCATCTTTGCTACTGTATCTCAGTGTGCTTTCTCTGATTGGATGGTGAACCTTTGAAGTCAGAAATGTACCTGATAAGTTATAATTAAAGCTGAACATGTTTGTGTTGATGCGAGAAAACAAACCTCATTGTTTGTTGCACGTCAAAAGCAAGTTTACAATATTTAACGTTCATTAGTTAGAATAAAAATGTAATGAGTACTTTTTAAAATTAAATAAAATTGTAAGGAGCAAAAGGTACTGATCTTTCTTCAAATGTATAATCAAGTACAAGAAGTCAGTTTAAATTGTACTTGAATAAATTACAAATAATACTTAAGTACAGTAATCAAGTAAAATTAGTCAAGCATTTTACACTCCTGAAAATGTAAACTAATGTAAAACAGCAACAAATGGAATGGAATGGAAAGAGAACCATAGATTGGAAAGTCAGGTAATCTATGAACTCATTTTCGCAGCTTGCTCATGCTTCCATCTAGTGGACATGAAACAAATGTGCTACTGAGAATGAGTTTTGTGAGTTCTTTTAGCTAATCATCATAGTATATTTTATTGTATTTTTTTCCATAAACAATTGGCTGTCAATATCCACAGCAGTTGTGTAAAAAAATACTTTCTTTTAAAATAGACTGACTTGTATTTAGCCTTACAAACACTGCGTGACACTACACAACTGTAGATTGGGTCGGTGGCTTATAATCAGTCAGAAAGCTCAACAGGGTTCATGGCCCCCAGTTTGCAAGCTGAGAATGTTGCCATGACAACACCAGCTGCAAGCGAGCCAGAAATATAGTAATGAAAATCAGAGAAACAGGAACAGGTTAAATCACAGCATTTCAGTGAATCCTTGTAGCCCTGTTGCATGTATGGTTACATATTTAACTTATCCAGTTACACTAATCTGGCTATATAAATGCAAAAACTAGCTTTTACACAATATTAGAGCAGTAGGATCTCGATCAATGCTAACTTGTTTCTGTGTAGGCCTACACATGGATCCTCCTCATTCAGATTCTTACTTTTTATGTTAGTTTTCTTCAGTAACACATATTATAGATTGTAATGACAATAGTGTTTAATTCTGACATTTTGTTCTTGGATATTTGGCATTGAGCTCAGACTGCGTGAATACTTGATAGAGCTCATCTGTCTGTCAAAACAAAATGTCAGTTTCTTCAGTCACTTAACCTGGAGAGCACATCGACGGGCACTGAGACAAAAGGTTAAACCTCTGAGAATGAAGAAAGAAACAACACAACATACAGTACAAAGCATTGAAAAAAGGGTTGACGCAGTCAGACCACACATTCTTTCTTAACAACAGTCTTCAGTTCTCAGAGCTTTTCCTTTGAGAATTGAGGAACATTGACTTTTTGGTCCTGAAGAGAGATTTAATCATAATAAATGATTTTATCTCTGTGTAATTCAGTTCAGCATTCAAGGGCTCTTCAATTGCATTTCCCTTTAAAATAAACCGAGTGTCCTTTCAGTGGTATTTGCATAACCATGATGATGTGATTTTCTCCTCCATATATGATATATTTCTGACCAAGCAAACACGATAGAGGTTTTTCTATTAAAACTTGGAAATGCAGTTGTTTAAAAGGAAAAGGAAAAAGTAAGAGTTTACTTTTAACATAAGGCTGCAGAAATTGGAAATAATACATTGTATATTTAATATTTTTACTGTATTTCACTGACTTCATCTTACAAGCACACTACATGGTTCTCTTACAGGACAGAGAGAAGCAGAGACGCAAGGCTCCTCCCTCAGTGTTAGTAAAAACATTCCAGCCAAGTGAGAGAGCCAGCGAATTTGAAACCCTGGAAGTCCGTGTTTCTGGACCCTTCTCCTCTCACATGCTCACTAGAGGACAAGAGCGACCCATAAGCAGCTGCAGCACATCAGCCTCACAGAGTTTGGAGAGTTCTTTTGTGAAGTACCCGAGAGTGTCCCTTCTCCCAAACCACCATGAAAGCCACCATATTCTTCTTTCTGTTGACCGTTTTGGCTCGTTCAAGAGGCCAGTACTATCAGGGCCTGATGAACTACTTAGAAAACAGGATGGTCGCTATGGAGGTAAGATACATTTTGCTTGTCTGGCTGCATTTAGTATCATTTCTGTAGTCCTGCTAGTTTTCAGCCATTTTACAGAGACGTCCACTTTTCTAGACATACATCAAAACTAAGAGATAAACTGTGTTACTAGGACAATTAAGAGAGTACATTATATTTATTACATTCAAAAACACTTGAAATTATAATATCTGTAACAGTGATACAGACACCCTGAAGTTACTCATATTCCTCAGACACATCGTCTCAAAACAGCAGTGAACCATTAAAAAGTGGAGATCCAAAAGTGTTTATTTGAACCAGTACTGTCTCACATCTACTTAAGATTTAACATAGACTTTCTTTTCTTGAGTGAAGTTGTACCCCAGAGCAGAGAAACATCCCTTGACTGACAGAATAGTTTAGCTCAGCAGTTTTGTTCTCCGTGAACCTGAGCTGAAAAATATAATACTGATTCAATAACCAAAAGAACTACTCATGATTAAGTAGACACTTCATTAGAATGATTCATTTATTCAGTCAATTTACATATATCATATGCAGACAGGTCTGTCTTGATTACCTGCATCAGCAGGAGTCCATTCAACTCCTAAACAGTGTTTTTCATTAAATGAGAGTGAGGTTGGGTGCAACAGGATCGAAAGCTCCTCAAAAGAAATAGAGTTTTTTCCTGGTGCCAAAGTACAGTGTATGATGAATGAAAAAAATCATTTTTAATCACTATTTAGTGGAGAAACAACATTTATGCAAAGCAAAGTTTGTTTTGATTCAAAATCATGTAATATTAAATTCAGAGCATCTAGCCTGGAGCAAAAGACCCCTGGGGTGGCCACAGTGATATTTAATGGCAATTTTGACAATTTGGCACCATATTCATATATGTTTAATACAGTGATATATTTTTGTGAAACGTTTGAGCATATATTTGTTCTGTAGCCCTGCAGCAAGGGGCTTTGCATCTCAAATCACTGAACATATTTGACAGCTGCTGAAATAACCGATTCAAGCACTTTGAAGAAAAATGAATGTTACACTAGTGTTTAAAAGTTTAGGGTCAGTGAGTTTGTTCTTTTTTCTTTTATTCAGCAAGAATGCATTAAAGACATTTATAATGTTCATTTCTGATATGTGGAACTGAAGGGTCTTAAAAATGTTGACTCCTTCGACTCGGCAAGAACAGGTGAATTTCTAAATTGTAGAGGCAATGGTTTTTCACATTTGTTCAACATTATGTATTGTACTTTAATGAGTTCCCTCAAGTCCTTTTTAAAATACTCTCAGACATTACTCAGGTTCTCCATCTCCTGACTCCAAATTACAATAGAAATAAACCTTTCATATAATGAATGAGCTTTTTATTCTACGGTTTCCTAGCTGGGAAATAGAGACTAACAGTAACATGCTGTTCAGAAGACTTATGCACCATTATTACCACAAGCTCTTTAATAATGCACAAAACTTGCCATGGGAATAAGTTTATCATTGGAAAGAATTTGCTGCACTCTGTGATCACTTAAACAATTGCATGACTCAGTAGTGTGTTTGTCATTCCTTCAGGAACGTATTTCCTTGTGGCATGAACAGAACAATCGCTACAACTCCGACCTGAAGGAATTCAGGCAGCAGGCCGCAGACCTGTTGGAGAAGTTGGGCAAGGAGCACACGAAACTGCGTTCAGACATGGAGGGCGCAGGAGCACGGGTAGACCGTGTGGAGCGTGAGATGGACTACATTGAAACCAAAAATCCCCCTAAGCCTTGTGTGAAAGCAGCAGACAAAATGGTGGAACAAGAAGTGGTTGTCAGAGAGAGGAAGAAGGAAGAGTTCTTTGAGCTGTCTGGTAAGTCGGGAGAATTGAGTTTCGACAGTTGAAGCTCAACTTTTGATCTTGTACTTTCAGTTTTAGCCTTGTTCGAGGGAGACTGGCTAAATTTAGCATGCTATTACACAGTAGACCATTTGGGGGAAAGGTTTGGAGTTTTCTCCGGAAAATTGTAACACTGGAAAATCAATTAATAGCTGCAGTGCAAGACAGAGAGTATGAACGATGAGCATGTGCTTTGATTTAAGACATTTGTTTGTTTTGAGAACTAGCATCCCAATTACAATCCCCCATATTGGGATTGTGCTGTAGGCCGTGTGGCCGTCTCATCCAAACAGTCTTTGCTTTGATGGTAAAAACCCTGGTTTCTGCTAATGTTTGGCTTATACTGGGGATTTATTGATTTAGAGGAAACATGTGGTGTGTTCTGTTGATTCTAAAACAAGGAATAAAGAATCAAGCCAATCAGTTCACTGGATTAGCCAGTTGGCTTTTGGTTTAGATGTTACACAACTGTTGGGTTGTAGCCTATTTTGTTATCCAGTATGCAAATCAAAGCAGATGAATGTAAATGTGTTTCATTTGGCTGTTCGTCAGTCTCCACTGAAGAGCGCTGTTGTTAACACGGCAGTCCAGTAAATGCAGAGACATTAGCAAAACAAGACATTAATTTTTTTCCAAGGTTGAATCAGAAATCCAATCCATATAATTAATTTATTTATTTGCCAACAAAAGATACATACATATGTAGTACATTAATGTTTTTTTTTTGCTCACTAAGGCTACCTTTATTTGAGCATAAAATACATAAAAACATTAATATGTGTGAAATATTATTACAATTTATAATATTAACACAATAATATTTTTTTTTTACAAATGATAATAATAATACAAAGTATAATAATTTATTCCTGTCATGGCAAAGCTACATTTTCAGCAGCCATTACTTCAGTGTCGCATGATCTTTCAGAAATGATACTCCCAACCCCCCCCCCCAGGATTATTTTAGGGAAAGTATAAAAACTGAATTTATTTTTTGTTTGTAACAATGTAAAAGTCTTTTTTCATCCTTGCTGAACAAAAACAAAACAAAAAAAAATATTACTGTCCCCAAACGTTTTAACATTACTGTAGCAAGCCTCAAATAAAAAGTGGGGAAAAATAATAAAATAAATATACATTAGCATATACTTGATTGAATGATTGCTATAAGCTTTATTATATATATATTTTTTACAACAATCTGAATCTCTTTGATTGTTTGAATACATTTAAAAGAATTTAAGCAGCAAAATATGACAAGTTACGAGTCTATTAGAGCCAAAAAAAAACTTTTCAATAAATTGTGTCTTCGAAATTATGTAGCTTAGAAATAGTTCCCAACGACCTGTGTATCGTAATGAAGAGTATTAACAATTATCCTCGTTAAGCCCCACACAATCCTCCCTTGCCTGCTCATTTATAACAGCAGACATGACATTTAAGGGTGGATCTTTCACTGCTGGAGGCTAACTATGTCCGTTTTCTTGGTTTATTTCTTTAATAAAGTAAAATAATAGTTTAAACTCACAATCTTGGCTTCATTTTTCATTAAGCTGTCTTCCAGTGCTTGTGCAAACTAAGCAGTCTGTATAAATTGCTTTCAGAGTTTGCCATATTAATCATAGGACGCCTCCCGCTGACATTAATCATGTTTGTTTTCATCGTCAGTGTGCGTGAACATCGTATCCAGTCTAAAAGCAATGAAGATCCTTAAGAGATTGGGAAGCCCAAAAGGTGTCTGGACCAAAGATGCCAGATCAGCAAAAATCTACGTCTTCAACGGGACCGTCCGACAACACGCTGTACGAGTTCAACTCCGTGCGAGAGCTCTTGGCGTCTTCAGGCATATCTAAAGGCAGGCAGATCACCGTGCCCATCGCTTGGAGTGGGACCGGTCATGCAGTCTACGATGGCTTTCTCTATTACGTCAGTGAAAGTTCAGAGCTCCAAGTTATAAAGCATGACCTCAATAATGGTTCGCTTGCAGACAGTGCAGTTTTTCCCATGGATGACCGCAGCCCGGTGTACCAGCTCAATCCAGAGACGCTGGTGGACCTAGTGGCGGATGAGGATGGGCTATGGGCGCTGTATCCGGTTGGAGACACTATTAATCTTGCTAAGATGGATATAGATTCTCTCGATATAGAGCAGATGTGGGACACGGCGTGTCCAAGGAATAATGCTGAAGCTGCTTTTATTGTCTGCGGCACGGTTTATGTGGTTTATAACACCAAGCCACCAAGCCGTTCACGTGTGCAGTGTGTGTTTGATGTGAATGACATGGTAAGCAGCGGAGAGGCCCCTTTGATTTATTTCCCCAGGCGCTACGGGGCCCATTCCAGCCTCAAATACAATCCTGAGGAGCGGCAGCTCTATGCTTGGGATGATGGGTACCAGATTGTGTATAAACTAGCACTGAAGAAGAAGTTATGGGCAATTATGCCACCACCTGAGGAATAGCTCCTTTTTAGCTCTTAAAGGGCTGTATATTCCTGGGAACAAATTGTTTGTGATTTTCCTAAAGGGATAGTTACAGAAAAAAAATCATGCCATTATTTACTCACCTTCATATGATCAAATATGGATTCATTTCTTCTAAAGAAAACATTTTAACGAATATTTTCCTTTCAGTTATGGTGGATGAGGAATAATGCATTTGAGCTTCAAAAAGGACACCAATCCACAGTTAAAACTTAAATATTTATTTTTGGTGTTTTACCTTTATTAGCATAGGTCAGTATTTAGACAGCAAAGGGGGTGGGTTATGGGTATTGTGCTGTAATTTGAACCCTGCTCTTTTTCTGCAATACAGAAATAACTTGAAATTACTTAAATGTAGGTTTGTTTCTCACATAAAACTATTTTGTGTTTTCATAAGAATTATGAGACCACTTTTATTATGGTAGTTTTGTTTCCTTGCTCCCGTCTATTGTATTTTTTCACCTAAAAATGAAAATTAGCTCATGATTTACTCGCCTTCAAGGCATCCTTGGTGTATATGACTATCTTCTTTCAGATGAATCCAGATTGAGTTATATTGAATATGGCCCTTGCTCTTCCAAGGGCCTTCTGCAGCGAACTGATGCGTTTTTGTAAGAAAAAATATCCATGTTTAAAACATTAAAAACATTTTTCTCTCACTCCCGCTAACTGTCGTATGTGCAAGCCGTTCCAGGCAGATGGCGTAGGACGTATGTGCAGCGCTCGCGCCAGTGATAAGTGATGAGTGTGGAAGCGCAGAGAAGAGAGCAAAATGCGGTCACAAATTAGAAGTACAATATGAGGATTTGTAAAGAAAAATGTCAGATGATCTCAATATAAGCCAAGAGGCTGGTTTTCCTTTGCTAAAGAAAGGAAATTTTGCTTCCTTTGCTCCTGTAAACAATACGAGACTAGCATATCTCGCAGGTGTATACTCTATGCATACTTCCTACATCATCCGCCCGGAACGGCTTCCACATACGACAGTCAGCGGGATTACAGTGAGATAAAATTTTTATAATGTTTTACATATGAATATTCTTCTTACAAAATGCATCGATTTGCCACAGGATGCCTGTATTCATCCGCTGGAGCCATGTTTTATTATGGATGGATGTACTTTTGGTCTTCTATTTCTACTTCTATTTATTTGACTTCTTTTGAACTGTTAAAAAACAAAAACCTGCATACTGCCATTATAAAGCTTGGAAGAGCAAGGGCAAATTTTTATATAACTGATTGGATTCGTCTGAAAGAAGAAAGTCATATACACCTAGGATGCCTTGAGGTCACAGGCTAATTTTCATTTATAGGTGAACTAACTCTTTAAAACAGTGATACTCAAATCGGGCTCTCAAGATCCACTTTCCTGCAGAGTTTAGCTCAAACCCTGATCAAACTCACCTTCCTGTGATTTTCTAATGATCCTGAAGACATTGATCAGCACGCTCAGGTGTGTTTGATTAGGGTTCGAACTAAACTCTGCAGGAAAGTGGATCTCAGCCAGATTTGAGTATCACTGCTTTAAAGGGTCAACAGCATTCAACAAAATGATTAAATAAATGAAAAAATCTTTGGTTTTGGAACAACATAAGGGTGAGTAAAGTATGATTGACATAAAACAAATTGGCACAAAATTGACATTTTTGGGTGAACTAATCCTTTACCTTTAGGAATACAGAGGTATATTGTTTTTGTTGCACATATTATAAAAATATAAGACAATAAACAGTCTCAATATAAGTGACTGATCAATACTAACCCACCATTTGGGATTTGATGTTCACAAGACTGAGAAGAAGCAACTCTATCCTTGAAATGACTGAACCAACATTTTATTTTGGCATTTTTGAAATACAAGAACTTTTTCAAACATTACAAGTTATATTGCAAGTACAAATGATCAATACAAAATTAGAAAGTTGTTCAGATTCACAAGGGGCAAAAACAGGTTGTTAAAACACCAGCACACAAGAGTTAGTGATGAGGCAAAGAACCGAATCTGAACCGTATTAACTTTACATTCACCTACAGAAACACACTCTATGTTATCCAAGTATTACAACATTGGTGATATTGTAAACACAGGACCAAAAATTGTACTTTGTCACAACCATTTCTTCAACAAGTTGACTTGGAATTTTTAAAGATTCTGTTAAAATATGAAATCTAGTTTACTATGTAGAAATATTTAAAGCTTAACAGAGACCCTAGGAGATGATGGAGGACATTATTTAAAACTAGCCCCATGTGTCATGTATATTTTAAGATATTTCAGCAACACCAACTGGAGATCAGTGTAAAGTCTTTGCTCTGGTCTCTTGAGCTGTGCCCACCATCTGTGACAATGAACTTACTGCATAGTAGGTTGTTTCTATCAAGGGTCAGCTCTTGTGCATTTGTGCGTGCATTGAATTTTCTGTCTTTTATTATTTGAAACATACAGTCAAAATGCCCAGGACCTTGAATGGAAGTTCTGAACTAATGTCATTTCTGTGCATTTCTTTTGTTTGTTTCCAGCATATGCAGTGTTGTAATTTCTTTTCTTAAAAAAGAATGGCAGGAGAATCTTTAACTACAGTAATCATCATGTAGCATTTAGCAGGGGTTTGTCTAAGCATGTCTGTTAAATTAAAATTCCAAGTTAAACTGTTTTATGATCTAATTAACCATGTAAAACAAAATATTTGAAACCGGAGATAAAAAAATAAAATATTGCGGGCAATAAAAGTATTGAATTTGGTTAAATCATTTATAACAAAAAAAATTCCCAAAAGTAATGCTAATTATTACTTTGATTGCTCAGTTTTGCTTTGTTAAGCATTACATATTATAGAAATAGTTATTGGGCAGCATTGCATTAATTATTTTCTTTAATTTACAGAAACTGATCATTTGACAGTTATATATTAAATAGTTTGGTTCTACAGATAATTGATTCACTAGTTAATTCACATACACTCTAAAAACTGCTGGGTTAAATACAACCCAGTGCTGGGTAAATATCTGACAGAACACATGCTGGGTTGTTTTCAACCAACAGTTGGGTTAAATGTTTAACCCAACCTTCTGGGCAGTAACCCAACCGCTGGGTCTAAACAACCCAATCGCTGGGTTCATCCATATTTTACCCAGCGCTGGGTTGTATTTAACCCAGCATTTTTTAGTATAGTTTCAAATATCCCTTTTGTCTACATGAAAATCAATCAAACAAGCAAATAAAAATATCAATCTGAAGATGAACGTTAGTTAATTGCCTGGAATTTGACATGTTATAATGTTAACCCTGCTCTTTTATACAGTACAGAATAAGAATATATTTTATAAATTTGAGCATACATTGTTTACTCAAGACATTTTCCCAGACAATATGTCAAAACACGTAAAACTTTGACAGTCCAATTTAACAATGAAATGACATGTCAGAAGATGAACGAGATGTATTAGATTGAAACAGCAGGAGGATTCAAAGAGGAACTGAAACTACTACTAAAATACAGAACCGCTTCTGTAGCTTTTTAAATGCTATCATAACAAAGGGAATAAAAGCCACATCAATCAAATCAGATCTCTATGAATATTTCAGCACTTTTACCTTAAATGCCCACTTTTGTGTCTCGCCATTGAATATTAATGTAATCACATAAATTTATTCAGCTACATGTGAAGTTGTGCATGAACAGGAACTTCTTTACACGTAAACGTCTTTACTTTAGCAATAAATTAATGGATAGGAAAAAAAAATTGTGCTTTGATCAATTTAGTCTCTTTTTACACACAACATTTATACAACATCTATAAACTAAATATTGAAATATTCTTCATAAAACGTGTACCTTCACACAGTTTCCATACAAGCATTTGACAGAGAAAATGGTTTGTTCTTAGTATACAGCACATGACAAATCCATTCCCTTCTTTTTTTCACTCACACAAAACAATGTCCGTTTCCCTCAATATTTTATCCATCATTTCTGACCTCATTGTCAGTACTTCCAATAGTTAATTCTACTTTCAAAGTCTTTAGATCTGAGCAGAGCATTTACAAAGAGCCTTGCAGTGTTGTGCGGAAACTTCTGTTTGCATGTAGACCGCTTGCAGAACTCTGCATCGGATTTCAAATGCTTCAGGAAAATTCATATTGGAAAGAAACATCTCCGCTGACAATACCAAGCTATTCTAGGAGCACAACATTGGCTTTGAATAATATTCTAGGTACAGAGGTTTGTACAACACTCCCAAGAATTGACTGAGGATCGTACGGACTGGAACAGGAACATGAGGAACATCAGGGCAAAGACAGCAGGATCTTAGATCAGTGTTAGGGAACCATCTAAAACAATCCGTAGGAGAAAACGGAAACAGCAGGGCTCTCGCCGAGCCTGTAGTTTTACATATGGCTCTGATCAAGGGCTGGCGGGAGGTTTGGGGGAGGGACAAGACCCCTGACTGTCAAAACTGGCCGTTCTAGCTTTCCACTGTAAGAGAAGACATATGAAAAACCCATCAATGAGAGTATTATAGAGCAGTTTATTGTAGCAGAAGAACTACACCCTATAGATTGCAAATATTGCTTAGAAGAGTGGATTTCAATTTGTGGATGCATGAAATTGATGTATCTAAAGTTATATTACAAGTTGAACATATTCTTTATTGGCTAATTCTTTTCTGTAATAAAAAATATATGAAATCAATATATGAAAAAATAATATTATAAATATGCTGAGCAAAGCAAGCAAATCCAATCACATCTAATCCTTTTCTACTTAAGCAAACTGCACGTATGCAGGTACGAATGAACCAAATTAACTAATTAATCTCCAACCTGATTTTACTCATGTTTTATGCAATTGTTTGAATTCTGCAATATAACATAGTTGGAAAAGAGAATTAGCCTTTGTTGAATAGACAACTTTTTTTTCTTTACTAGCATAGAAATGGTCTGGTACACTATTAAGGGTTGCCAGGTCTATGTAACAAAACTACCCCAATGGCCAATTAAAAATAGACAAAACTAGCCCACACTCAAAAAAAAAAGTTGTTGAACGAACTTAAAAAAATTAGAGTAAACATTTCCACGAAATTTAATTACATTTTTCCACCAAAATCTAATTTGTTTGAAATGAGTTGTTGTAATCTTGTTGTATAAACTTACATTTCTTCAGTGAAGACTACAAAAAAAAATTGGGTCATTCCTACTAGATAAAGTTTTGCCATGCCTGTGCACAAAACAACAGCAGGGCACAGTAAAATATAAAATATGATAAGCAAATAAAGAAGCATACAACAGATAAATTAGGTATATACATACAAAATAGACAATGTAAATAGGCAAATTATATGTATGTAATAGTTGCAATCCAGCCTACATTGTGATTTTAACATCAGTAGCCTACACTCAAAAAATAATTCATTGGATGAATTGTAATTGAGTTGGGCCAACTCAATTTGATCAAATATAGTTTAAATTAAATTGATACATTGATGAAGTGATGTTTTTATGCTTGCTAAAACATTTAATTGGATTATAAATTGTTTCTACACTCAAAATAAATGATTTGTTGGATTTACTTAATTTTAGGCATTAGCCAATTTGTTAGGCATAGCATATGATGATATTGTTACATCCATGGCATGCCCATAATTGTTTCTTTGTTAATAAAACAACTTTGTGTCATGTTAGCTGGTCCTCAACCCAAGCACATGCTCTACACTTTACCACAATGGTAACCCTCCAAAACACTAACATACCAGAAACTCTTTTAAATACAAACATAAAAGAACATTAAACATTAACAAGTCTCCCAATTTTATCATCTAAATAAAAAATGCCTAAAATAACATTTTATTTCAAGATGTACTCTCCTTATCCAGCCCTGTGTACAAAGCATGATGGGAAGGAAATCCACTTCCTAGTTACACAAGAAATGGGAAATATTGTTGACTCAATTAAAAAAAGCATTGTAAACCTAATTGTTTTTAAATTACGTTGTTTATATTTAATAAAATTAAGTTGGGACCATTTTACCAAGAGTTATGTTGAATGAGCTCATTTTAATTAATGAAATTGAACAAAGAGCAAAAATCATTTTTGAGTGCAATGACCCAATATCAAAACTAAAAATATGCCACTCCCATACCTAAATTACATATTGTTGTATAGTCACTGTTATACAATTGTAACTTGAAAATCACTATATAGTAATAATATTAAATGGTCTGTTTTCATGAAGAAGCTCAAACGTCCTAGCACTAGTTTTATCACTGAAGTAATTTGAAAATGATAAAACTTTTCCGTACAAGCATTTCAGTCAATTACAATTTATTTGATTGTCAAACCTCTAACCCATGACAACAGTTTAAAAGTACACCAATTCTGCTGTAAAACTGCAGACTTGGCAAGCCTGAACTCATTTATTCAGTATAAAAATGGACAAAGTGGGCATTGTTCGGCTTAATTATAATGAACACTAATTTCAATAAAGGGGACTTCTAGTAAAATATAATAATTTAACTCAATGTACTAAAAACGCAAATATAACCCATTTAATGAAAAAACAAAACAATGATTTGCAGTCTGTGAAAGCCTTTGTTTATTGCTCACACACTTAGTTAACTATTCAGATTAAAGAGCAAGAGCTAAACCTTCATGTACAATACATAGATGCCCAGACATGACCTTAACTAAATCAATACTATTATTTTCTCAAATTAATTTTAAATTACTGAGTTTTGTTCAAAACAAAGACAAAATGTATTAAATCTGCATATAGTTATTTTTGACAGAACAAAAACATGATTAAAATAAACAAAGATACCAAAATGTGATAACCTGACATTTGCATACAAATACAATTACTGCCCCACAGCGCCCACCCCACCCCCCCTCATGATTAACTCTTGAGCACAGGTCAGAAATGGGACAGCATTTCAGTGTGTGAATTAAAATCAGCACTGACATATTCTTCTCATGAATTATTCAAAAAGCACAGTACAAGTGTGAAGATGTGACTAGAGATCTGAATGTTTACAAAGAACGATTGGAGACTGGCCAGAAATAAATTATGGAAATGCAATTTGCATATGAAAAACTTAGTTCTTAGTCCTATATTAACAGTAATTCAGAGAGTTATTATATCTACCCCTCATATGTGTGTTTACATTTGCTGGCGGGAGGTTACATACCTCTTTTTCTGATTTCTTAGGTTCCAGCAGCGGGTGCCAGTGTGCAATTGGCTTCCGGGGGTATGCAAGCATCTCATTCCAGTGGTCTCTTCCTAAACCTTCAGCACCACTGCCCAAACGGCACACACCAATTATCTCATTGTGCCCCACCCTGAAAAAAAGAGAATCATTTATAATTAATAATTTGTTACATTTTATATAGCGCTTTTCTAGGTACTCAAAGCGCTTTATATCCACAAACTGTGAGTTTGCAGTACATCCATCACTAAGACATTCATCCATAATATTGCTTTCTCCAGTGCAAATGTTGTCCTGAATCAGAAGAGAAATATGCACAGATCAAGTAGTGTTTAGAAGCAAAACAGTTCTAAACAAATATATTGGTGCAATTTGATGTGAAAAAACAATGACCACAGGAGGAAGCCTTATGGATTATGAACTCATATTTTGGCCAGAAGCAATGGTTTAATGATGGATTACTTATGAATTATTATGATGTTTTTTCAGCCATTTGGACTGACAGCATCCTTTCACTGCAGATGATTCTTTAGTGAACAAGTGATGTAGTGCTAAACTTCTGCAAATCTGTTTCAATGAAGAAACACACTCATCTACTCAACTCATCTTGCATAGCCTAAGTACATTTTTAAACAAATTTTCTAGCTAAAAACTATTCCTTTGATCCAAAATAAACAAATCCACACTGGCAATGAATAATATACCAAAGTTTACATGGCCTAAAAGCCTTTTGTTAAAAGACAATGATATGAGTTTGTATGCCAGCACAACTAACCTCTTTTGCAAAATGGTATCTGTGTAAAAATATGTGCATATTCAGAAATAGTAGATGATGTGCCACAGGATAAAAACCCTGCTTACATTTACCTCAGCGGTACTGAACTTTACGTGTGTCCTTTTGTGAACTCACGGAAGAGAATTGTGAAATAGTCGTTTCTGACATTTATTACAGTGTGTGTACCTTTCTCAGAAACTCTCGGTACCACAAACTGGCTGTTTGAGACTTGAGAATGTTGGGTAAAATATATGCACCTGGCTCTTTGCCCAGTCACCTGCGTGAGAGCTAAATGCTCTGACACCTGACCTTTTCTTCTTCCTACTAAAGCACATGAACCATGAGATCATTCTGATGTCTGGTGTTCCTGCTATTCTAATGTATCTTGTACATGTTGTTATTTGTACTGTAGTTCAGCTTAATAGGCATGAATAGTATTGGTAAAGCATTTTTAGTTTAATTATGTGTAAAATGTTTTAGAAAAGATGAAAAGAGAAATACATCCGTCTTGAATAAATCAGCTCCCTGAATTGCAAAAGTCAATTTTGTCATAATTTTCTCAAGTTATTGCAAACTGGTCAATTTTTTAAGAATAAATTAAGAATGAGTTATTTGATAAAAATAATAAAATATGTTAAATACATATGTTTTCCCCCATGCAATTACAAAAGAATAAGGTTGCAAAATCATCATAAAAGTATCTTAAATGTCAAATACGTCCACACGCCCTTTGAAGCCATACAATATACATATTTGCAACACTGGAGGAAGTAGATGACAGAATTTTCATTTTTGTTTTATGAAACTGTCCCTTTATATTTCAAGATAAAAATGAGAAATAACTGCTTGTGTTACGTACAGGTCATAGTCCATGACTGAGATGTGCAAGCTGACTTGGTCCATGCTCTCTGGAGGGATGTCAAAGATAATGGCCTCATTATAAGTGGGATTCAGGGTGTTTTTCTTTGTTGTGGTCTTCTTCTTTCTCAGGCGTCTTCCATCACAAATGAGGGATACTTTCACATAGGGATCTGCTCAGAGAGAAAACCGTTATCAGTTCAGCTCATATAACTGTTATTAATTTCACATTTGCAGCTTGAGCTTTTATAAATGATCTTTAAACATATTTTTGAAACTAGTTTCAATTAATTAATCCTCTAACAATAGCTTGAAGTTGATGAGAGTATTAGATGAGAAGATTAGAAATGATTTCTTCATTGAGCCATCTGAATATGCAGTGTGAATGGACAGCCATTGAGATTCAGCGCTTTAATGGAATAACTTGAGTGCTGATTCTGACATCAAAGCTGCATACTGATTTCCATCTCTCTCTATCATCGCACAATTTGTCTGATCTATTATGCTTGTACATTAGCAAGTCATAAACTACTTCCAGCTAGGGCAGAACAAATCAGATGAGAAGTACTTGTTCTGACATCAAATTTGCTTGGGGCACTTCTTAATAGATATTATCCAGTTCATGTGAATTCAATTTTACTGCAAATGAAAAACATTTACTCTTCAGCAGATAAAAGTAAAAATGTCTGGAGTGAGACATACTGTGTCATTATAAGGGAAAAGCAAGATAGTGTGAGTAATTAATGTTACTGGAGCTTAAAATTGTTCTCTGCATCATATTCGAAGTGGTTCTTTAGACTTTCGGGTTTAATTCGCTCAGTGATGCTGCTGATTTACCTTTGGGAAATTTTGTTTGCGATAGACAGAACAAAAGACAATTTGGAACATGAAACAATGATTGTAACATGTGGGAAACATGCATTAACAATATATGGGAAAACAAAAGAGGCTTCCAGAAACCATAAAACCAAATGGAGCAATTATCAGGAGAGTGGTGCCACTTTGTACTTCTGTTGTCCTCTTGGAGAGGAGAAATGAGACAGAGGTAAAAATAATATACATAATTATATTTCAGGATGTGTCAAGATGTTTGAATCATTGAGAAATTATTGATATTTCATATACAACCTATTATGACTCTTTTTTAATATGTAATATAAGTCTCAGGTGTCCCCAGGATATGTCTGTGAAGTTTCAGCTCAAAATGCCCCACAGATCATTTGTTATATCTTTTTGAAAATGCCTGTTCTGAGTGGAGGCAGAAACACACTGTTTTCATGCAAATGAGCTGCTGTTCCCCGCCCCCTTTTCCAGTATAGGGCTGTGGCTTTACAGCTCAATGTCAGACTTTGTCTTCCTCTGCCTTTGTTTCCTCACCCTTATATGGTCCTTCCTGTTCCCCATCATTAGTTTATTAGTCTCCGTCTGTGTCTTGATTATGTCAGAATAATCCACCCGAAACAAGATGGAGATCACCGGCGTCTGCAGCTCACCGAGCCCGGCGCTTGGAAGTCTGCCGCTGTCCGCGCCAGCACGAGCCCGTCACCGTTCGCGGAAAAGCGGAAGCCCGCTGGTGTCTCTGCTGGCTCCGCCCAGCTCATCTTCTTCGCCGCTGGTCCTGCCCAGCCGTGCCTTCGGCTCCACTGGTTCCGGCCAGTTCCGCGCTACCCGAGCGCCCCCAGGTACCCCTGGGTTTGTTAGTAGTTTTTGAGGGGATGGTTTGGAGCCCAGAGCCTGCTCCTCACCAGCACTCTCTAGCACCTGCTCCTCACCAGCGCCGTCCGGTGCCTACTCCTCGCCAGCGCCCTCCGGTGCCCGCTCCTCGCCAGCGCCCTCCGGTGCCCGCTCCTCGCCAGCGCCCTCCGGTGCCTGCTCCTCGCCAGCGCCCTCCGGTGCCCACTCCTCGCCAGCGCCCTCCGGTGCCTGCTCCTCGCCAGCGCCCTCCGGTGCCTGTTCCTCGCAAGTGCTTTCCACAGCAACCACGAGAGTCAGCGCTACCCGAGCGCCCACGAGTCAGAGCCACCCAGCCCACGAGTCAGCGCCACCCGAGCGCCCACGAGTCAGCGCCACCAGCGCCCACGTGAGTCAGCACTTCCAGAGCGCCCCCAAGAGTTGGTCCCGTCCAGCTCACCTTTGCCTCAGCTGGTCCCGTCCAGCTCACCTTTGCCTCCGCTGGTTCCGTCCATCTCCCTTGGCCTCCGCTGGTTCCGTCCAGCTCACCTTTGCCTCAGCTGGTCCCGTCCAGCTCACCTTTGCCTCCGCTGGTTCCGTCCAGCTCCCCTTGGCCTCCGCTGGTTCCGTCCAGCTCACCTTTGCCTCTGCTGGTCCCGTCCAGCTCACCTTGGCCACGCTGGTCCTGTCCAGCTCACCTGGGCCTCCGCTGGTTCCGTCCAGCTCACCTTTACCTCTGCTGGTCCCGTCCAGCTCCCCTTGGCCTCCGCTGGTCCCGTCCAGCTCACCTGGGCCTCCGCTGGTTCCGTCCAGCTCACCTTTACCTCTGCTGGTCCCGTCCAGCTCCCCTTGGCCTCCGCTGGTCCCGTCCAGCTCACCTTGGCCTCCGCTGGTCCCGTCCAGCGCCCCTTCTGCGCTCCCCGAGTGCCCCCGAGGCTCCGCGCAACCCGAATGCCCGCGAGAGTCAGCGCTACCCGAGCCCCCACGAAAGCCTGCGCTTCCAGAGCGCCCCCAGGAGTTGTTCATGTGCAGCTCACCTGGGACTCCGCTGGTCCCGTCCAGCTCACCTGGGCCTCCGCTGGTCCCGTCCAGCTCACCTTGGCCCACGCTGGTCCCGTCCAGCTCACCTTTGCCTCCGCTGGTCCCGTCCAGCTCACTTTTGCCTCCGCTGGTCCCGTCCAGCTCACCTTGGCCCACGCTGGTCCCGTCCAGCTCACCTGGGCCTCAGCTGGTCCCGTCCAGCTCACCTGGGCCTCAGCTGGTCCCGTCCAGCTCACCTTGGCCCACGCTGGTCCCGTCCAGCTCACCTGGGCCTCCGCTGGTCCCGTCCAGCTCACCTTTACCTCCGCTGGTCCCGTCCAGCTCCCCTTGGCCTCCGCTGGTCCCGTCCAGCGCCCCTTCTGCGTTTCCCGAGCGCCCCCCTGAGATGGGGAGCTTCCCCAAGAAAATTTTGGGGGGGGGCTACCCTCCATGACCTCCCAAGTTCCCTGCTCCGCCATGGCCGCCCGAGCACCCTGCTCCGCCGTGGCCGCCCGAGCACCCTGCTCCGCCGTGGCCGCCCGAGCACCCTGCTCCGCCGTGGCCGCCCCCGGATCCGCCGTGGCCGCCCGAGCACCCTGCTCCGCCGTGGCCGCCCGAGCACCCGGATCCGCCGTGGCCGCCCGAGTCCCCGGATCCGCCGTGGCCGCCCGAGTCCCCGGATCCGCCGTGGCCGCCCGAGTCCCGGATCCGTGGCCGCCTGAGTCCCGGATCCGCCATGGGTCCCGGGCGGGCACCGCCCTGGAGGCCACCTGTCCGGTCTCCAAGTCCTTGAGGCCTCCAGAGCGCCCACCCCTCCCTTTCGATGTCATACGGCGGACGCGCCTATTGAAGGGGTAATGTCAGACTTTGTCTTCCTCTGCCTTTGTTTCCTCACCCTTATATGGTCCTTCCTGTTCCCCATCATTAGTTTATTAGTCTCCGTCTGTGTCTTGATTATGTCCCAGGTGTCTCTAGTTATGTCTCCCTATTTATAGTCTGTTCTGCCCCATGTTACCTGTGGATTATTGTTAATGTCAATTGTGTTCATGTTTCCATGCTGTTTGGATGTCCTTCCCCGTGTTCCTGTATCTCCTCCGTTCGTCATCCATTAAATACCCTGTTTGTTATATCCTCGTCTCCTCGTTCCTGGATCCCCGTGTGAACCGTGACACTCATAGTATACCTCAGATACTCTGCGCAAAAAAATTTGCTTGGATTTCATTATTATGTCTATCGTACCGAAATCATGCATTTTAAACAATATTATTGAAACTTCTGATATACAGTTTCCTGAGAACACACATCCGAAGCACGTGCACAGAAAGTGGCTGTCATATGGTATGCGAGTACTAAATGATGTTCTCTTTCATGTCTTATTGTGTTTAAACTGTCACATACATACAATTTTATGTTAAAACACACACACGAGTCACAAAAACAGGTTATGTCTGTGAAGGTAAACAGCTGGGAAAGCTGGGAAATCGCATGTTTATATTAGATCTGTGTGGCAGCAGCATAATATCCAGTAAATAATTCAATAAATCCACAGCTCTCTTGTCTCCTCTGAGGCTGGGACTCTAATGGAGTTCTGTGCTCGTCAGTGCAGCCAAAGACAGAACAGTTTGCATGCTTTGATCCAACTTTCACCATTTGAGAAAACACAACGGTGGCACCGTGGGTGGAAACTTGCAGATTAAGGGGCTGTATGTAATATTATAATAATATCCCCTTCCTACATCACCGGGGGAGCAAAATCTGATGAGCTCATCTTTTCAGAAGCTTGCAGAGAAAGGCATTTCATGTTTTCTGGGTTGGAGATGCAAAAAGTCATGATGTGTCACCTTTAAATCAAAACATGAGCATAAATTAAACCATTTCTTTTCTTTCTCTAAACCTGACAAGAAAATGTTTAATATTTTGTATATCTAGACAAATCATTTACCTGGTTTTAAATGGCTGAAGATCACCAACATGTATGATATACTGTATCATTTTAAACATGAAGAATTTGTCTTTGACATAAATTTGCCATGTACAAAATGAACAATAAATAAATTAACAAAAATAAATAAATACATGTATTATAAAAATGCTTTTCTCATGTGTATGGGCCCATTCTAAATGTATGTTCACATGACAAAAATGATATTTGCTATATTAAAAGAGTGCTTATGACACATGTCCCCCACTCTCCCCTGTTTCTAATCTCACGTCTGTATTTTAATGGTCAAAGGCAGTGAAGCTGATGAAACACTACCTGAATATCCAGTGATGTCCATTGCCTTAAGGTTCCTACACTTGATGACAGTGAGTGTTAATCTGCCTGCCGTAGGTAGATAGCAGAGTGAGAACATGATCTCTCCAAGGTCCACGCTCTCCTGTCACACAGACACACACAAATCAATGCAGCATGATGTATTGGCACATTTTGTTATAAAGGTCACATTTTCAATTCCATCGCACCAGATAATAGTGATAAAAACAGTAATTGTGCAATAATGTACCAGAGAAACACTGTTCCCCAGCATCACTCGCGGTTCAGATCAGAGTATGGAAACCCATTTCCACCACACAAAGAGTCATGACTACGAGATAAAAGTGGTAGTTATGACATAAAACGTAGAAAATAATGTGAATAATTGTGAAAAAACAAAATTATGACAAGTCAAAATTGACCAATTTTAAATTAAGATTAAAAATCATTGACAAAAAGTTAATTATTTTACTTTGTTATACTTATGACTTTTATTGCAATAATTATGATTTTGTCTCATAAATTAGACTTTTTATCTCATAATTCTGACTTTTTACCTCATAATTACCATGTTTCATGTCCTAATTACCTGATTTACCAAACCATGATTTTTAATGTCTTGGAAATGGGCTTCTGTAATAACGTACCAATGCTATGGCTACCCGTCATTAGCGGTGTTTCATTCGTGATAAATCTACGTTTGTGAACAAATCTTTTAAATGGAGGAATCATTGCATCAGTATTGAGAGTGTACATTTATTATTTGCTTTTGTATCTGCACAATGCCTAAATAAAGCAAGATATTATATTAATAGAATGTCAGTGACTTTGTCATAGTTGTTTTTTATTTGTTTTGCTAAAAGCTAGTTAGCGCTGCAAGAAGATATTGATTGGTATTTGAGGATGTGGTTTGGCATTTTGACTATGAAGGTTGGGTTTAATAAGCCCATGACTCAATATCAAGGTCTAAAGTAGTCCTATTTGGTCCGATACAGCCACGGTGACCAATTAGTTGTTGCGATTCTCCAAGCCAGCTGCTCTCCTGGACACCACTCAAGCAAACCGTTAATTAAACGTCAACACTCCTAAACACACCAGACTTTCCACCAGGGCACAAGGTCCATCATTTTCCTCACAGCTGATCCAAGCGGGTTTCTTTTCGATATATCTAGATAAAATAAACAAATCCAGCAAAAATTTTAAGAGGTGAAACGCAATGCATTGGAAAAGTGGTATTTTTAGACTTCAAGACCACCCACTTTTCTGAAAGTTAAGCATGTGCAATGCAAAGGCGAAGTATGCTATCTGACGGTGCTGGAGTTAGTGTTAGCATCATCTGCTCAGCGGTATTAAGTCTTAGAGTAAATATTAATCACTTTAAATGAGCTCAGTAAGCCACTCTCTGACAGACATATCCCATGACTCCCCTACTTGTGGCTTAATGTCTCTCTAGCACTCTAAGGTGATTATTTGCAGGTTGTGCTTCAGTGTCATATAGGGACTTTTTAAAGTAGATTGATGGATGGGTATATGCAAGCTTGAGAGTACAAAAAGGTGCAAAACAATATTTATAAAGCAAGTAAACTTTAAGTAAATAAATCATCGGATATTACTGAACATTGCGGTCTCATTATGGCACAGGATAAAAAGTAATTTGATAAGTAAATAAGTCCATAAATAAATAAATATAACATCAAATAATGAATCTTGTAAAATTATGACTGATTTGCAAAAGACTAAGGATGTGAGACCACAGTGAATATTACAAATTTGACTCTGACCAGAACCAAATTCCTTCAAGCTTCACTCTACTTCAGTCCTTGAGTTTATTGAATGACAGAATGAGTTAGTAAATGTCCTTCTGTCCCAAGTCCATCTGGCAATGTCTTGTGGAATGCTGTTCGCTGTCCGTTGGCATCAACTTAAAGGGACAGTTAACCATTTACTCATAATTTCAAACCTGTGATATTCTTTCTTTTGTGAAATACAAAAGTATAACAGTATTTTTCTCTCTTATCCTTATAATGAAAATTAATAGTCACCTATTATCAAGTCTCTAAAATGCATAAAGTCGTCTGAAGCCGAAAAAAGAACAGAATTTAGATGATTAGTGATTTTTCACATTTAATCAACTCATCCGCTATAGGTCTGAATTTGATATATTATATTTATTTACATGTGGCCCATCAAGATGTTTCATATCATGTTTGACGTCACTATTTCAAATTCCATTGATTCTTGTGTGTCTTGAAATCAACCATGACACCAAATTTGAATAAAACAACATAATAAAACTGCATAATTGAAGAACAATTATAAATGTGCTTTTTATCATTTTTGAATTTGAGAGCACCTAACTTGAATTGTATTTGAATGTTGTATTTTAATAAAAATGCTAATTTGAATACACACATCCACATTGTATAATTAAATTACAAACTTAAATGTAGTGTTTTACACAAAGCTTTTGTATGGCTTCAGAGGACTTGAATTCAGCACGAGTCATATGGATCACTTTTATGATCGTTTTATAGTTCTGCATGTAATTTTTGGAACTTGAGAGTCACTTGTTGTTTCTAACTTGTGTTGTATGAAAAAGAGCAGCGTTTACATCCTGCTAAACATCTCCTTTTGTGTTCAAAGAAATAAAGAATATAATGCAGGTATGAAATGACTTCCGAGCGAGTAAACGATGAACGTATTGTCATTTTTGAGTGATTTTCTGATGGCTTTGAAAAAAGGATCTTTGTGTTCTAGATTCAAATCTCCTGCCAAGTGCAATCAAATGTGTGCTTTTGTTCAAGGGGCAGCCGGCCTCCTGCCATAAAAGCAATAACCACAGGTTTATTGAATTGCTCCTCTGAGAATAGCTGTAAATCTAGGGAACCGAGAGAAATAAGACTCATCGAGGAGCAGTTGAAGTTCATCTAACTTGTCCATTATGGAGTGATCAGCTAACCTCAAATGACCTCAGGACCTATTTTGGTGATTAACTTAAGAGTTTAATATTGTACTGTTATTGGCAGCACCTCTTATTAGTGGCCGTTATGAAAAGTAGGCAATTATTTTGTCCACACATACACAATCAGCATGTGTCAGTTATCTTAATTTGTCAATTACTACCGTATATGCGTTTTAATGAGGGTAGGGTAGAACTCTCATTCATTTGGCAGTCTTAGCATCAGTAGGTGTACAGCAGCAGACAACGTGTTGGATATTGTGATTGCATTTTATCAGACCATGTCAATAATGCAACAAGCTAATTCACATACCTTAGCTGGCATCTAATGGCCTTGTTATTTAGAGTCAATGGATTTTTTAATCTACACAAACTGCCTGAGCACTGCAATATCAAGAGTACTTGCTGAGGTTTAAGGATCATTCCTTCTCTTGCCAACCAAAATGGAACTATTTGTGCAGATTGATGCAGATGAACAATGTTTATCAGGCTTGACTAACCAGGTTTATATTATCTTGTGATACAGTGGGGTCCAAAAGTTTAAGACCATATAGAAAATCTTATCATTCTGAGGTTTGGGGTCAGTATGATTTGTATTGTTTTTGAAAGAAGTGTCCAATGCTCACAAGCAGAACAATTAAAACAAATAGTTCTGCTTAATATTTTGTGTAAACAGATTTTTTTGTTTCAGGATTAACATGTTATTATTTTGTAACAATATACTGTCATTTTTTTGCAATTTAATGTTGGTGTTTAAAGTATTAATATCTTTCCAAAAAATTACAATCAGACAGTCCCAAACCTTTTGAATAGTTCATTTGATATAAATGTAATATAAAGTTGTAGCATATTAAATAAAATAAATTATAAATTAAATGTATAAATTAAATGTAATAAATCTCCTTTTAACCTGGATCTGAACATTTGAAAATGTAATCAATCAATAAAAAAAATACAAAAATGAAATTGTTAATTTGAACTTCTTTCTACACCTGGTCAAACCGAATACGAAAATGTTATGAAATTGTATTCTACATTTTACAATTCAATTTTAAATTGGTATGCTTCCAATTTAATTAATTAATTATGAAACATTTGTATTAAAAATAGAAAACAGTGGTCTTGTACTTTTGCAACCCATTGTATATTGATTTGCATATCTAATAAGTATGTGATCAATACATATCTGTGCATGCTTACTGTGCATCTCTCCCCATAAAAATTGACTTAAAACCAACAGATTGTACTATCATGAGTTGGCAAACACATCAAGAGAAAAGAGAGGAGCAGGGTTCTCTTACAGAGGTAGCATACTGAATGTCTTTCCAGATGGAGGTCTCCCTTGAGAGATCAGTCTCTTCAAACAGATTGTCCAGTATGACCTCCCCGATCATATCGTGCCGTGAGAACCTGTCAAAGTCGAAAACACTGAGATGGAGCTTCCTGACGGGAAGCTCATCATAGGGTACCGGAAACTGGAAGGACTCATCAAACGTGGGGTTGAGAGTTTTACGATGGACTCGTGTCTGGAACTTCTGTTTTCGATCTGGCAGCAGGTAGATCTTGACATAAGGGTCGGAGCTGCCGCAGAGGTCCTTGGCTGGGAGATCAAATGCCTTGAGTATCTTGACAAGTAACATCTCGTTCTCATAGTCAAAGCGGAGGGAAAAGTTGATCTTGCCGCAGTTTTTGCCACCTTTACTATTGCCAGATTTGTCGTTTTCTGTGGTCATTTGCTTGTAGAGTTCAGGCTTGATACGGCCAATGCTGGTTGGCTGCTCATCCACATCATAGTCATCTCCCAGGTCCAGGCTCCTTGCCTGCATTTGACGGGGAAGGTGACGTTTGAAGGAACTATGCCTGGAGAAAGGAGATAGAGAAGAGAAAAAGCAGCATGAGGGATTTGATGAGTGTTCAGAAAAAGTCGGACTAAAACTGAACGATTGCTCAAGGCAAGTATTTTCTTCTTCTTCTTTTTACACAGGGGGCACAAAATGTGCATAAAAAACCTTACATTTCAATTGAAAAAGTTTCTCTTTAATGTTATAATTCTTATTATTAATAATTAGTGCTGTCATACGATTAATCACATCCAAAATAAAAGTATTTGTTTACATAATGTGTGTGTACTGTGTTTATTTGTTTTGTATATATAAATACGCACACATACAGTATATATATATATTTACAAATATTTACATGTATATATTTATATGAGTATATTTGCTATTATATATAAACATATTTAATAAACAAAAATTATTAAAATATATACACGCATGTGTTTATATTTATATATACATTATAAATAAACAAAGTACACACTCATATATTATGTAAACAAAAACTTTTATTTTGGATGCGATTAATGACGATTAATCGTTTGACAGCACTAAATATGATATTAATAAATATCATAAAAATCTAACCTTTCATTTGATAATAAGAATTTAAAATGGGGGAAATATCATTATGAAATAAATGTTTTTCTCTAATACACATTAGCCACAATTAACAGCACCTTTTTATTCAATACTTTTTGAAACCACCATTTGGCTGTTTATCAGCTCTAAATGTTCTCCTATAATGCCGGATGAGGTTAGAAAACCTGACAAGAGATCAGAGACCATTCCTTCATCCAGAATCTCTCCAGATCCTTCATATTCACAGCTCGATGATGGTGCTTCTCTTCAGTTCACCTCACTCATTTTCTACAGGGCTCAGGTCAGAGGACTGGAATGGCCAAAGCAGAAGCTTGGTTTTGTGCTCAGTGACCCATTTTTGTGTTGTTTTTGAGGTTTGTGTTTGGATTATTGTACAGATGAAGATCCAAACATGGCCCATTATACGATTTCTAACAAAGTCATTCACTTATATTGTTTTTTTATCTGTTGGTATTTGATAGAATTGTGGTATTTGATAGTTTGTTTTTGGATGAGCTTGGATAATTTCTCTTGAAACCCTCCCAAACAATATGTGGTAATGTAGGAGCAGTTTGATATTTTTTTTAAGGTTTTCTGACCCTTAGACTCAACTATGTTCTGCAATTCTGCAGCTGTGGTCCTTGGAGAGTCTTTAGCCACTCAAACTCTCCTTCTCATCATGCATTAGGATGATATAGACACACTTCCTCTTCCAGGAAGTTTCGTAACATTTTATGTTGATTGGAAATTCTTAATTATTGTCCTGATGGTGGAAATGTGAATTTTCACTGCTCGAGCTCTTTTCTTAAAGCCACTTCACTAATTTGTGAAGTTCAATTATCTTTTTCTGCACATCAGAAATATATTCTTTGTTTTTTCTCATTGTGATGGATGATTAAGGGAATTTGGCCTTTGTTTTCCCTCCTATTTATATTTCTGTGAAACAGGAAGCCATGACTGGATATTTTCATGTTCATAATTACCCCTGAGTGCTCAAAATTTTGAATATGAATGGAAATATACTTCAGATATATTTTACTCATAAGAATGTCTAGGGAGTACCAATAATTGTGTCCAATGTTTATTTGAGAAAAAAACATTTATTTCATAATGAGATTTCCCCCCATTTTAAATTCGTATTATCCAATGAAAGGTTAGATTTTTGGGATTTTTTTTAAATAAAAGATTAACAATGCAGATTAATTTGCACAGCCATATTTACCAAGGGTGCCGATATGTTTGGCCCTGACTGTATATTATATAAATATGTTATCATTTGCTATAATTTCTTCTGGCTTTAGTACAATTGCAATAAAAATGTAATTATTTAACTTATCAAACTAAATGAATGAATGAGTGAATGAATGAATGAATGAATGAGTGCATGAATGAATGAATGAATGAATGAGTGAGTGAATGAGTGAGTGAGTGAATGAATGAATGAATGAATGAATGAATTAATGAATGAATGAGTGAGTGAATGAGTGAGTGAATGAATGAATGAATGAATGAATGAATGAGTGAGTGAGTGAGTGAGTGAGTGAGTGAGTGAGTGAGTGAGTGAGTGAGTGAGTGAGTGAGTGAGTGAGTGAGTGAGTGAGTGAGTGAGTGAGTGAGTGAGTGAGTGAGTGAATGAATGAATGAATAAATGAATGAATGCATTAAAATATACAGAGCTGCCTATATTTTAAGAAGAAGGTCCTTCACATTTGACGGTCTTTGCCATCAAAAGGTTTGATAACCCCTGTCCAATAAAAACATGGTACATGGCCAATATTGTGTGGATACCCATTCAAACTAACCAATTTGGTCCTGTAATTCTAGTGATGACAAACCTTAATGCTATATACAGGACAAAAGCAAGCATGTATTTCATTCATCATGTAACAGTTGTTCTCAAAAGGAATGTTAAGTTGAATTCTGGTGTAATTAATTCAACTGCATATTATTTAATATGAATAAAACCACTGCTGTGCCAATGGTCTGACTCTGTATAACCAAAAGCAGTGGAAAAATCTTCAAGAGCAGCCAAATGCTGAAGCTCAATTAAATATTACTCCTTAATGAGCAAATGGTACATGACAAATATATAATTTCAAGTGGACAAGTACAGTGCTGTATTTAAGTGTGTCCTGGAGCTACCCCAAATGAATCAAGCATGCATGAGCAGAACTTGTCTTGCTTCCAGGGATCATGGAGCAGCTAAACATTAAACACTTACCCTGAAGTGACACTAAAATACATTATTGAAGGTATAAAATAACAAAGCCGTCTCAGATGAAAGACTAAACTCTCCTCTAAACATTTATGCATCATCAGCAATATTGTTTTCAAATATAAATATTTTTACACTTCTCTTGTCGGTGTCAGTGTTCATCTGCTCTGTGATGTCTTTGGGAGATTCTGTTATAAAGTATATGTGATTGATGATGTCTTTTGAGTCCTGCTGTGAGTGGTCTGACAGTGTGATTCGTAGTATGCATTTCGTTCAGGTTTATACAATGCTGCATATTTTAATGAAATGTGTAAGTGTGTATGCAGCACTGGGTGTGTAAATTACTGCAGGCACAGGCTGAAAATGTATAAAAGACGTGGTAAAAGGGAAGGATGGCATAGAGTTGAATTAAATTGTAACATTAAGAAATTAATGAAAAAGGGAATAAATGAAAACATTCAGTGATTTTGTTCTTGTGCAACACTGGGGCTAAGTCATGAAAGGGGCTAAATGGCCCCTACATTGTGCAAGAAGCTTCCTTTTTAAATTAATTTAATTCCTATCTGATTTTCACAGAATATCCTAATACTTAATGTTCAGTAACACTTAGTATTCATTATTACTTAGATTATTTGATGGTACTGACTCTATTGGATGAGAACAAATTTGAATCAGATAATGACACTATTTTCTTTTATAGAGCTGCTTTATAGCTGAATCAAAATTGTTCCATAAATTCATTTTGAAACATTAACTGAACTGAATTATATTAAACTGACACTATTGCCTGGTGTAGAGCTGCTTATGGCTGAATTGTACTTGTTTCATAATTGATTAACTTTACACAGTAATCGAACTGAACTGAATCAACTCTGAAATGATTTAGAATAAACAATGACACCAATGTCTTTATAGAGCTGCTTTCCAGCAGAATTTAATTTTGTCTCATATTTGTTATCTTCCTGCTTTGTATTGGTTAAACTGCTACATAATGTCTTGAACTGAAATAAATATATCTAAAATGCATCTGATGTCAATTTTTTTAAAGGTGTTAATCGTGTAAAATATGACAATTTGAATAAAAAATGTAATAAAACTAGTGGTGGGCCGTTATCGGCGTTAACGTGCTGCGTTAACGTGAGACTCTTATCGGCGATAAAAAAAATATCGCTGTTAATCTATTCTCAAAGTTGGATTGGGAGCTGGGTCTATACTACGCAAGCTATGATGACTTTCACCCTGATATTTTAGCGCGGATGTATACCTAGCCGAATTGAACTGTAGGGGCGAAACGAGTCTTGAACTAGAGGCTCGCAGTCCGTGATGGACAGATTGTTAACGGCTGGTCTGTGTGGTAATACAATCGGGCAGGACATCCAAACGCTCACCTATCATTCATCAACCTCAAATATGGCTTTTCATCTGAAAGATGTATGTAGTAACAACTTTACATGGCGCTCAATATGATGTTAACCTAGAGAAATGCGCTATTGAAGTGTTTGTGTGGAAGCGCGTTTGCTGCAAGACAGGCTCGGTCGCTCACTTGCTCTTAAAATCTCCGTCATTTTTGGTCATACAGATAAAAGTAGCCTAATACATCTTTCGAATCTGTAAAGACTCTACGTTTATTTGTGTGCACTCAGAATAACAACGAAGCGTTGCGCTTTTAAGCAAACAGGATGCGCTTTAGGTCTCATGTGAACTTGAGCGAGAAACTTGAAACTCCGTCTTTGAAAAATATATCTATAGAGTGAAATGTCAAAAAAAAAAATAGAAGACGTGTGTGTTAGCATGGATGATTTACATGAAATGTAATCTGTGCAACACTGTGCATAATAAGATGGCTTTCAGTTCAATATAATAACAAAAACGACATTTTGGGTTTGTATTCAACTAATAAGGTGGGCACGCTGTGATCTGTACTATATTTTTACTGTAATTGACAGTTATCAGCAAAAAACAAAAAACAACAACACGGGAGTGGGAGGGAATGGGAGTCATTCTTCCGGAGTGGAGCAGGATTTTCCTCCAGTTTTTTCGTGGGATTGGGACGGGAAGAGATTAAAGTTTGTGATGCATTTTGGAAACAAGAGATGAGCCCCTGGTCTAATGTGCCACCTGGCTTGAGAAACCCGTTCTCAAAGACTTACTTTTAGTCATTATTTGGGTAGCACACATATTCTGAATGCCTTCGGCAGAATTCAAATGAGCCATTTTAATCTAGATTAATCTAGATTAAAAAAAATAATCTATGCCCACCTCTAAATAAAACTAAAAAAAAATTAAAAATTATAATAATATATATATATATATATATGAAGAGTTTGGTTCCAAAATGCTATAAATCCATTTGGATTAATTTGAGTAAAAATGTGTTTTTCATATTGAAACTGTATGTCGCTCCATCTGAAAGCACGTGATGGAGATCACAGAACCGGCTTTACTGCTGAGATGTGCATGGCAATCACATGCGATTTATCCGCAGACCTAATTTTGTTTGTTTTTTAACACAAAGTACAAAGTAGATGAGGATTTCTTCAGATGAGAGTAGGATGCCAGGCTACAGTTCGTGGCATGGTGCACTGTGATTGGCTGAGCGGATTTATCGCATTCTGCAAAGAAGGGAGACTGGCGTTTGTCGCGGTTGAAAAAAATGGAGAAAACACGACAGAATAATCCAGCAGATATCGCATATTTTTCAGAAAATAAAGACCGTTTATGCAGTTCATCGCGTTTTGGAACCAAACTCTTCCTATATACATACACACACATCACACACACACACACACACATGTTGGTTTTTATGGTTTACGGGGACTTTCCATAGGCGTAATGGTTTTTATACTGTACAAACTGTATGTGCTATTGCCCTACACCTACCCTACACCTAAACTTAGCCCTCACAGGAGACGGTGCATTGCTACTTTCCCTCAAAAAAACGCACACTGTATGATTTATAAGCGTTTTGAATTATGGGGACACTGAAAATGTCCTCATAAATCACCTTCTCCTTGTAATACCTGTGTCATACACATGTCATTATACAAATTTGTGTCCTCATAAACCACATAACATGCACACACACACACACACACACACACACACACACACACATATGCATATACATATACATATACATGTGTGTGTGTGTGTGTGTGTGTGTGTGTGTGTGTGTGTGTGTGTGTGTGTGTGTGTGTGAGACCCTCTGTGAAAACCCAGCTAAAGTAATTTTTTTGTGATTTGCTTTTTTATTCAAAAACTCTTCCTTCATATGGTAAAGAACATTCTGTGAAAATGTAACCTTTATATCTTTAATATTGACTGAGTATAGTCATGTCAAATGGTCGTCACACAAGATACTGACTGGTTTTCGGACCGGACCCGGACATTAAAACTGCACATTTTAGAGTGGCCTTTTATTATGGCCAGCCTAAGGCACACCTGTGCAATAATCATGCTGTCTAATCAGCATCTTGATATGTGAGGTGGATGGATTATCTCGGCAAAGGAGAAGTGCTCACTAACACAGATTTAGACAGATTTGTGAACAAAATTTGATACAGTGTATATATTATTTTTTATTTTACTTCTGTAACACTTTCCTCGCCTGTTTATTTATTTATTTTTTAGGTTGCCAGACAATGCCAGCATATTTTTTTTTATAAAACTATTAGGCTACTAGAATATACAATACAATACTAAACATATATCAAAATAAAGAACAGAGCCTCTGAAGGGTAAGCATTATGTCATAAAAACAGAATCAGAATGATTTCTGAAGGATTATGTGAGACTGAAGACTTATAATGCTGAAAATTCTGCTTTGCCATCACAGGAATAAATTCCATTTTAAAATATATAAAAATTGAATATAGAATTTTTTTTAATAACATTTCATAATATTACTATTTTTGAATATTACATTCAAGAACATAAAAAAATATTTCTGACCCCACACATTTCAACAGTAGTGTATGTGTGTAATTTGGCACTGTTACCTGGTGGATGACGCTGGCTCTGTGGTCTGTCTTTGCATGCGCTGCGTACGGCGCAAGAAGTGCTCCCTCATGGAGAGCTGCACCTCGGCAGGGATGTCGGGAGAGGTGTGACTTATTTTAACAGCTGCCTCCAGGAAGCCCATCGATGCCATAGGATACTTTTCCTTCTCAGTCGCCATAGTGACCTCAGATGGCTGAGGACTGGGCAGAAGAGACGGCAAATGAAACGAGGGGCAGTCGTCAGGTGCGAGGGCCGCAGAACTCGACGAGAGGGCTTTGTTCCTCCAAGGGACCCAGCACAGCTTCCAGGAGACGAATGCAGTGAGCAACAGCAGCGCCAAGCCACACGCTATTATCACACCGATGGGGAGGCCGACAGCGAAGGCTACAGCCATGCGGAAGAAATGAGTCGCACAATATGGACAAACAGATGGTCAAAACAGTGAGACAGACAAGAAAAGTGCATTAGAAGGGTCAAATGACCAATGACTCTTATCTATGGAGTTGTTTACTGTAATCATCTGCAAATCAAATACTGAATTTGATACCAAGCACACACTCACAATCACACAGTGCAGAAATGATGAAATGTAATTAAAGTTATCACAGATACGGGCCTATAATCTATTTCCAAGGGAACAATGCAGCGGAAGAAGCTGCAGCAATATCAAGCACTCTTACAGCGAAGCTTTCCACCCATCAATGGCTCTTATGCATGTAGGCGGAAAGCAAGCTCAAACTCATTCTTCACGATTACAGAGAATTAGAGAAGCTCAAAAACTGCTGACAAGCAGCATGTAAACATTGATTTAAATGAAAAGGGAGATCTGTCTTTATGTGTGGGAGCTCTATAGGAATACAGGTTCTATAGGCTTTATAGCAATAATATTTTCCATCTGAGGTGTGTTTGCACAGTAAGAAATACTGCTTCGACCGGTTTGATTTATTTGAAATAATGCATGCTAGAATCTCCCTGGGTTTCCTGAGGAGTGTACAATGTGTCCTTGCTCAAATGGAATACAAATCTCTACTGAAAGTTCAAACGGCTCGGGCTACATCTAATTTACAGTCTTTTAGAACTTTTTTCTTCAATCAGTTCCTCATTCCTGCCATGCCATTATGTGACTACTGTAAGCACACAATACAAAGTAAAGAAGACTCAAGGTCAGAATGCAGAATTGGATAAATTAATAAAAACTTTGGGAGCCATTCAAATATAAAAAATATATTTTATAATATACACAGAAATAATATTTAGAGGGCATATATATTTGCACCAAGGCTGCATTTATTTGATCAAAATACATTAAAAACAGTAATATAGATAAATATTATTACAATTAACATACACCATAGTGCCATAAGTACTGGGTTACCCCGTTTTAATGAAAGGTTTGACTACTTTAGTAATTTCCATGAGTACAAATCTTTATGTTTAAGCATATAATGATATTCTAGGGAATTGTGTGCTTCTAATTTTATAGCAACAGATTGGACAAGACCCTTTTCTATTCTAACATGACCGTGTCTCTGTGTATGGATCAAAGAGAAATTATGATTCAGTCAGCGTGGAAGAACTTGACTGTTAATCCCAGCTGAACGCCTCTGGTGTGACTTTAAATGCAGACCTTGAGCCAAAAATGTATCACCAAATACCAATGACTTGTACAATCATTATATGGACAAAAGTACTGGGACAACAACTTCTTTAGAAGAGAAAAAGGCACTTCCAAACTGTGGCAACAAAGATAGAAACATAATTAATGTATTTAAAAATGTATTTCCACCTGTGTTGCAACAGAGTTGAAGTGTATGAAATGACTGTATCCCATATGTACCCATATGTCATTGGTGTTTGGCACTATAGTGTATTACTTTTGGCAATATAGTGTATTAAAAACAGTAATAATGTGAAATGATATTGAATTATTATTCTATTTAAAATAACAGTTTTCTATTTTAATACACTTTATATTGTAATTTATTCCTGTGATGACAAAGTGGAATTTTCAGCAGCCATTGCTCCAGGCTTCAATGCCGCATGATCCATCAAATACATGTAATGTCGATTTGGGGATTAAGAAATCAAGAAACATTCCCTACTATCCTTGGGATTCTCATTGTTTGTTATTGCTGCATAATATTTTTGTGGAATATATTCCACATAATATTTCATTACAGTGGCAAATCCAAGGAGTAATTTGGCCCTGCGTTAGAGGGGGCCCCAGAGGGGGGAATGTTGTTTCAAATGAGGGGGATCCCCAGACCGCAATTTTTTTAACAGCGAGGAATGTAGAATCTGATTTCAACCAAGGGGGTGCCGAGTAAATATGACGTTCAGGAGCCCACAAACCATAGCAGCGCCCTTTCTTCATAAATCCTGCTTTAAGGATGTTTAGATATTTGCTAGAAAATAAGAAAAATATTCTGGTTTAATTATTTATTTATTTATTTAGTTTGCAGTGCATCACACTGTAAGTGCTGATGTAGCTTCTCTAAAGTGTCTAATAGTTTTGATGTTAAAAGCCATATTTTTGCTGAAGTTCCCCGTTTCATATGAATAAGCTGGCAAGGGTTTTCTGTAAACTGCTTTTCTAAAGTGTCCATTTGAGGGGCTCAGGGTTTATCCCGAGTGGAAATGAAATTTCTAGGTCCAGGGATTTATGTGTTCAGAGGATTTCCACTTTCAAACGTTGCCATATAGCGTCTGTTTTGTCATTCGAAATGATCCAGACTCTGAAATGTGGCTCCCACTGGTTTGCCTCTGTTGTCTTTTGATTTCTAATAAGTTTGGCTTGCCTGCGCAGCTGGACAGCAGTGATAATGTCAAGCTGATGTGACAGTTTCGTGGTGTGGTTAAATAATAATTTTAATCAAGTATAAAATTTATGATAAAATGTATAAGAATATCAATTTAATACTTTTAGCATCCAAAATAAATTAAATAAGAAGGCTATAACCCAGTGTGGGCATTTATGGTATGCAATTTATGGTATGCTGGACATTAAGGATAAATTGGCTGTTAATCAACATGAAGACAGCAGTACAGAAGACATGCGGCAGTAAAGCAATGTGAGCACTGGGGTTTTCTTCCATCCATTGAGATATGGATAATGAATTCAAACAGTGTGACACTGTGACTCCCCATGAACCTGGTTATAATACTCAGCTAATGAGCTGTGCATATAATGGTTCATAAATGTAATCAGTCAGTCAAAGTATATTTTCCCAGGGCTGACCGGGACAGAGGTCATCATTTTGAGGCGTATTTTAAAATAAAATGTTAATGTATTTCTCTCTAGATCTCCATATATATATTTTTTTTAAGAAAGCACAGGTCAGTGGACTGGATTGGAGCTACATCTGCTAATTAGATACACAGCCATGCTTTTATTTATTCTCCATATAGCTAAATCCAGCATTTATGATTGTAAAACCTGTATCCCATCTCATAAGCCTCTCTTGGCACTCGGCAAAATTGTCCAGCCCAGTGCTCCAGGAGCAGAGAGGAGAACATGCTGTCTTATGAGATAGCACATGAAAGGAGGATGCTGTTAATTTCCCCCCTCCTCTTCAGGCACAGGGTTCACCGGGGTTGAGCCATGTCTGGAGCACATGAGTAATATCAGGAGACCCACAAATTCAATTAAGATTTGTTTTGAAACTGAGTCAGAGCACATACTGGGGCCCGAGGGTTTTCCCTTCAAATGTCTTCCAATGTAACCTGGTTTCCATAGAAACCCAGCTAAGATGCGATGCGTGCCCTGTCAGCTCTCATCATCGAATCCCGAGCAAAAACAAAAAAGCTTTGTTGTGCGCTCAAAGGATAGCATGAAATGAAAAATTAACGTGTGAGGACATAAAACGCCAGGCGACAAAAAACAACATTAAGAGGTCATCTGAACCTTGAAATACAGCCAATTAAATCGTGGTCCTTCTGTTAATTACAAGGTAAAATTGCAACAAAATGGAAAACTTTACTTACACTTCCTAATTTACCCACACACAAAGGGCAATCAGGAAGACAGGGGGATACTGTGTGTTAACCCAACTCAGCGGCCCTCAATTACACAGTCTCTCTTCCTCCCACGCATCTCTGGCAGATGATATTTTCAGGACAATGGGAGCACACTGATAGGAACTGGCATCACAATCAGTGGCCACCATTAACGAGAGCCCAGAGAGGTTGTCATAGCATGCCTTTGAACTAGATCTGCATTCCCATGTGAACACATATCCATTCAATATCGATGCTGGAATTGGTGGAAGAATGCACTGCAAAGTGTAAATCTGTCTCCTATAGGGTCTATTGCCAGAGGATGTATGCAAATATAACCACAGAAGGTCTAAAGCCTCCGAGTCCACGAAGCATTGCTACGTTTTTCAAGATCAATTACATCGGCTTGAATAAATCAACGTGACAGCTCAGTAAAGAGCACTCTGTGATTTTTAGTAACAGTACCATAATGCACTATTGTTCAAAAAGAGGACTTTTTATTACCACATTTTATTAGCACATTAATCAGCAAGGATGCATTTATAACATAGGCTATAAAAAAACAATAATGTATATAATAATAAGGCAGCTTTAATGTTACCATTATATATTTTTTAAATAAATGCTGTTTGTTTGAACTTTCTATTAATCAAAGAATCCTGAAAAACAAGTCTCAGCATTTCCTAAAAATATGAAAGCATATTAGAATGATTTCTGAAGGATCATGTGACACTGAAGACTGGAATAATTGTGGCAAAAAATCTGATAATATTCTAATATGATACAAAATTACTGTATTTCTAAATGTATCCTTATTGAGGGTAAGAGACCTACCTATCCCAAACTTTTGAATGGTTGTGTATCTTTATTTTTGTATTAATACAGAAAATGTAACAGAGCCAATTACGAACCATTATTTATAAATATTTATCACGTATTATTTAAACATTTTAATAAAGAAAATATTGTAATTTTATAATAATATATAAATCAATTTGATCAAGCATTTAAAATGCTGTGAAGGGAGAGAATACAGGACAAGTACTTCCTAGGACTTAAGTGAATGGGACAAGTGTAAAAATGAAGGTGCAGCCTTGAGGACATTCTTCAATTGGTTGCTTGTATAAATCACAGCACATGATGCTGCATGACATCCCAGGCTTTTTATGGAGATATTTTCTCATTGCTTCTTCACAGAGCAAAATATCGGCTCTGCAAGTAAATCTCCATGCCACATACAGGCCATTTTTAGATTGCTCTATTTCACAGCTCCTTCTCCACTGCAATCTCAAATCCCCTAATTCCCCGGATCTCCAAATGGCGGAGCGCCACAGCAAACAAAGCTGGGATTCTCAAACTGAAGGACTGCTGGGAGCAATGCAGAATTCATACGCTAAGACTTTGGGAGGTAAACAGCCTCTTGCAGAGCTTCAGGTACCTATTCATAAATTCATTGTAACACCGTCTGATGCATCTGGACCATGTTCTTAGCAATGACACACAGTCCCAGAGCTTGACAGACTCCAAGAAGACTTGGAGAAGAGATTTATTTTCCATGTAAGTGAAAGTGATCTGAGGAATATCCTGCTCATATGAGATTTTAAGCTAAACCCAAGGGTCTACGAAGAGAACCGCAAGCCTATCATTAAAACATTCGAAAGCTCAGAACTCCTCAGACACAGTTTCTTAAAGATAATGATAACCAAGAGACAAAGAAAATGCTATATTCACAAAATCATTTTCAAATACATCAGACAGACAGGCAGTGATTTTGGAATTTAGTCCTGAATAAAACATCTGGTGAAACATCAAGGAGATTTTTTTCCTTCAAGCACTTTAAATTATGGAAAAATTGAGAAAGGAAAAAACAGAAGGGGGAAAATGTAGGTATATAGCCTCTATATGCATTAAAAAATGTGTTAAAGGTACAGTCAAAAAGTGTTGGTGTGCATTGTAAAATAACAGTATTTATGTATTCATACCGACACATTGTGCTGTGAAGGCAAAATCACAATAAAGCAAGTTGTAAGTAACCAGTGTCACTGAAATGCTGCTGTGAGCATATAAGAAATAGAATACTGCTGCTGCACTTAACATATATATGAATAACCCCCATATGTAACATACATGAATCATCCCGTAGCAGATCTATACAGGTGGAGCTGGGGAAGGTGGAGGGTCTCTGAAGCGCACTGCAACTGCTACAGCAAGCACTAGCCAAGTATTTGAATGTTGAGCAGCAAGCTCATTGGCTGCTGATACAAAAATAACTAATCAGCTGTGCCATTGATGATGTAATTATGTTATATTTAATTAGACCTATCGGACTGCACCATCTAGAGTTTCATGACAAAACTTTGGATATACACAAAGAATATGCTCTCACATTACTTATAAATGGGAAAAGCAGAATAAGTTCACCTTTTAAATAAAGATCTAGTCACCAATTAAATATGTTATTTAAATGTGAGTGTGGCAAGCAGTTTCAGGATTTCCTTCATCCTCATTCAAGCAGATAGGATTTGGTCTCGGATGCCCAAAAAAAGCTTCCCAGAGGCATTGCAAATATGGTCACCAATTGAACAGACTTCCTAGAAAGGGTCTTTCTGACTATTTGACTTTGTATGTTGTCTCTGGTAAACCTCCAGACCGCAAGGGAAGCACACTTGTTTTCTTTGCACTGATTTCCTATTGTTAGCAGAGCTTGTCAATATAGCCATACAAATTTAGATCATGAGAAAGCATGTTTTCACTTATTCACTGAAAACTTTTGTGATAATATTTAGAAGTGGGGAAAATTGAGAAGAAAATGAAAGGAATTCTCGTGGGTACAGTGGAAAGATGTATGAAGTGAAGCATAATGTTAATAGCCAGTCCCATGACAACGCTAAGTAATCCGCTCACCTCCTACCTGAATGACTCACAGGACGGTTCCCATGGCTTAGCAACAGACTGCATGCACACACACGCTATTAAATTCCTGAACTCACATCCTTTATTCGACACAGCTTGATTGTCTGAAGTGTTTATCGATCTGAATCTAGCACACAGACCTCTGTGCGAAAGGTGCTACAAATCACAAAGAGCTGCTGTGCTTCCTCACATCCACGTTGCCCTATTAGCAATAACATGCCAGAGCAGATCATTTCAACAGTAGCCAGGTGTTTACATGACCACAAATGATAATCCAGTGATTATTCTGAATCTTAATAAAAGATGCTCCCATGTTTAGCTATTGCGTTGAGTATTTAATATGGCATGTGATTAGAAATCCTTTAATATCTTAGAATCTAGCAAAATATATGTCTAATGATATATGGTCAAATTAAACATGTTGTATGATTATTTATTTATTTACATTGAGATTATGCTAAAACAAAATAACAAAATAAAATAAATGATCTTCTTTTGAATTTTCTATTTATCAAGAAAAACAATGTATCACAGTTTCAACAAAAATATTAAGCAGCTCGAATGACTCTAAAGACATATATGAAAATAGTCACATGAAATTGTAATAATATTTCAAACTATTACTAAAATATTAAATATTTTACTATATTTCTGAACAAACAATTGTTGATAAAAAGGCTTTTTTTCCTAATTAATTTTTATTTTGAAATATTACTGACAGTGTACTTTAAAAGACATCTTATTGCAGGCCAGCACCAAATTAGGAACCATCGTGTTCCAGTGACACTATGTGCCTCCTTTGTGTGTTTCTGTCTCACTACCAAGACAATAAAGCTATATTAAACTGGCATATGCTACACTATATCACACTGAGCGCACTATAACACCAACACTTGCACATCCTTACTTCATATTTTGACAGGCTCAGCCTTTTTACTCCAGTATCTAATGGGGGGAGGCTGCAGTATTTATTTAGGTCTTTGCATACATCTACATTTAAAACAACCATTTCAGAAGAGAAAATTAATTCTGATGACTAATTTAAACCCTGGTTGATATGTAAAATAATAATCATCTTTATTTTTAGAGCTTCTATTATAATACACCCACTTGTGCTTTTATATCAACAGAAAACACACTAATTGGATTAATAGCCACTGTTCCTGTGGCTCGGTAGAGCATTGCGTTAGAAGTGCAAAGGTTGTGGGTTAATTTCCCAGGAACACACATACTGACAAAAAATGTATAACCTGAATGTACTGTAAGTCGCTTTGGATAAAAGCGTCTGCTAAATGCATAAATGTAAATGTAAATGTAATAGACGGCGGGGGGTGTTGGATAAGGAATAATATATCAATGAACCATTTTCATGTTCTGGATTGATATACCAGCCATATCCAGAACAGACTTATAAGAGAACTGTCATTGTGATGACTTTAATCCAGCAACCTCAGTTTTATCCTCAGAGTGAAGGATTCCTCGGCAGAGTTTGGATACTAGATGCAAAACATGGAAGTAAATTCAAGCACAATATATTTTTTATATTTCATTTAATTTAATTTAAAATAGAATTATACACTACTATATTATATATTATATGCTATTAAACAGATTTGTTTAAATATGAATAAACGACCTTTGTTGTATTTTCACTGTTTTGGTCATTTTTTGACAAAAAGAAAATCTATTTCTGTTGTATGGAAGACAGAAAAACACATGTGACCCTCTGTAAAAGCCAAGCTAAAGTAATTTTTTGTGTTTATTTCAAAAAAAAAAAAAAACAGAGAGGGTCACATATGAGTTTGGAGTTTCAATATGGCACAAAGTTACATTTTGATGGTGCAGTTTAAAATTTGAGTCACTTTTCCTTATAATAGTGTGTTGCAATACTGATAGAAGACATTTTCTTTGGCTGTACATTTCAGACAAACAAAACTGAGACGTAGGAGATGCAATATGGGCTCAATAAACAATTAGTAAAAAAAAAATATTTTACAAAAAAGTACAATCACATGACCGTGACATTTGACAGTTGACTGTTTGTTATGCTTATTCTTAGCGCAGTGGATTCAGGTGTGCCAATTAACCATGTGGGCTGGCAATAAAAGAGCTGCTGTCTGTCCTCACTGCCCACTGCAGCATTTACAATCTCCTTAATAACTGAACCCATCACACATATCTTCCTATTACACATATCCTGGACTTGAATTGGTTCTATCGGGAGTGATATATACCTAATCTATAGATCTTTCATGGAGATCAAAAACACATCCCAGAAATCATGGAGGCAGATGCCATCAGATGGACACCAGGAGCGTTATATGAGCGCGGGGAGATTTATGTGACATGGAAAACGTGATGAAGTTTTGTAGGATTTGGCCCACGCATCTTCTGCCAGTTTATGGCTGCTTTCATCTGAACATGTATCACAATAAATTCAGCAGGGTTTCATTTCTTAGCTGTAAAATTAGATTAGGCTTATTTAATGTTTCACTCCTTTTTACTACAGCTGGCATTAAAATGCCAATCCCTGTTTGTTCATGGGGGGAAAAAAGCCTATTATGTCTGATTTTCTCTTGACACGTTATTGCTAAAATGAGTCATGATTCTGTCAGTCTGATCTTAGGAAAGTTGCTGTTTTATAAAAATATGGAACGTGGGTGGATGCTTTAGTATTTGATTGAATCCCAGAAAAAAAGTGCGTGAACCAAATTGAAAAGCTAAGCTATTGTGTTTCGCCATTAATATCATGTGTCAGATGGGCCTCTTGCCAGAAATAAATATTTTATGTAAGCAAAAAATCACTAAAGAGAAACATTTAGCTTGTTGTAAGGAGAAAATAATAGTAGGAAAAATATCGAGTATGAAATGCATGATGATTAGTGCTGCTTGGAAGTTCAATTTGTTGCTTTTAATCAACATAAATAATCAATGAAAAAAAAGAATATTATACAAAATATGATTATATAAAATAAAATAATTTAAAGATTTTAGGATTTTAAATTACACACACACACACACACGCACGCACGCACGCACGCACACACACACACACACACGTACACTCTCTCACACACACACACACACACACACACACACACATTTTATATGGTTATAAAAGTTAAAGAAACTAGAGTGTCAGTAGAAGGTAATATCAGAGCTTTTCACATCCTTCTTGTCAAAACTGTCTATGTTCATTACTCACAACCAACCAACCTCAGGCCTGCACTGGATCAGGGCTTATTTGAAGGTCAGGCAGACAGTTGTTGAAGATAAACCTTTGTAAATAACAATAATGCTTTTAGTAAATTGCTGACTAATCAACTGCCTTGATGGCTCGTGGCCTTGGTTCCTTCTGGCCTTTGGCCTGTGACATGAAATAAGCATAATGTCAGCACTAGAGAGAGCAATGCATCATTCACTGATCCGTGACTTGACAGTGGCATGACAGCGGGAGTCATGCGGCTGTTGGGCAAAACATCACACCGCATTAGAACTGATGAGAAGTGCTTGGGGAGCTTATTTTGCACATATTCAATGTAGAATAGAACGGGTGGGAAAATATAAATATTTCAGCTAATGCATCAACACTGGGTCCAGGTTATAAGCATGCTTAGTTCCCCATTATTTCATCCATTGTTTGCTCACATGGATGCTCTTCTTGTTTCTGTGAAACACAAGAGTATTTAAGAATCCTTCACACTGTAGATCGTTTCAATATAACGACAGATTGGATTGATGTGGCATTGGATTACAAGACACTTGAGAATCAATGACATTGATATTATTGATGTGCTATTGATGTGCTATTTCAATGTAGCTATTTTCCAATAGTTTTCCAGTAACAATCTACTTTAGCCAATGAGCCGCGGTGTAACGCAACCAAATGCTATCACTGTTTGTAATGTCTGAGCTGAGGTAAAGGCACTCTTCTAAATATGAAAACAACTCTGCTTCATTTTAGTGAATCGGTACATTCAGACAATTAATTTAATTGGACAGTTTAACAAAAAAGATTCACCAATTCATCAGTGTATTATTGTGTATTAGTGTTATTGACCAGTGTTGTTATTGTTAACTAAACAAAAACGATTCATACTTTACAATAAGGTTAATTGATTAGTGTTAATTAATGCATTAACTAATAATGAGCAATAGATTTGTTACAGTGTCTTAATCTTTGTTAACATTAATTAATAAAAGTACAACTGTGCATTGTTAGTTCATGTTAGCTCAGGTCCATTAATTAATATAAACAGATAATTTTTATTTTAATAATGAATTAGTAAATGTTCATGATATCGAATGTTAACAAATGGAACCTTATTGTAAAGTGTTACCAAATTTTCTCATGCTATTGAGTAAAAGGCTGAAATAAATAAACGATTACATGAAAAACTGAAATGAATTATGTTTTAGTTCTTTAAGTACAACAATGATTAAAACTAAAACTTAACAAAATAGAGATAAATATAAATGTTAAAATAAAATATTAAAATGACAAAATTACATAAAGAAATTATTAAAACAAACTAAATGAAAGCTAAAAACATAGAAATAAACTCATTCAGAACATTAATAAATACTTGTATTGTAACTGTTGGCCTGGTTATTAAATTAATATTTTATTGTATTTAAACTTACCGCTTTTAATTGAAAAATATCACCCTAATTTATATTTTTAAAATATATATGTTATGGTTTTGCAACAATTCTTTGGGTGAACTATCCCTTTAAAAACAAGCACTGTTCTCACCACGTTCTGTGCAGCATACTTCATTTACCTCCTCAACACATTTAAAGATTGATTTGCTGATTCTGATCAACTGTGAAGAAACTTGTTTACTGGCCACAGGATGGTCTCCACATGGGAAGTAGTTTCACAGAGCCTGCTCAAGCTGAAGTATTTAGGTTTGACAAGTGTCCTTCGTGTTGCTTGAGGGAGAATTTCCAATTAAAATAACATGAGGAATTAATACTGCATGGGTAAATTATTGACGGAAACACTACAAACTACTGTAGCACACAAAGGGATGCATAGAGCTTTCTGTCACTGTGAGTGTATGTGACTATCATAAAAATTAGATCCATTCAAGTTAAACAGCCAACAGCTGCCCTCCTAATCTCACAGAAGCACAATATCTGCATCTCTTTTTACGTTTCACTAGCCTGAATGATTTTATTTTCAATAATTTTCCACTCAAAAGTGTAGACTTGGTCTGATCCAGAGTAACACCCCTGTGGAAGAGCGCTACTGTGTTTTACAATCATACACTCAAAAAGATTTTGCTCTTTGTTCAATTTCATTAATTAAAATGAGCTCATACAACATAACTCTTGGTAAAATGGTCCCAACTTAATTTTATTAAATATAAACAATGTAATTTAAAACAATTAGGTTTACACGTTTTTAATTGAGTCAACAAGAATATTTTTCGTTGGATTTTACTTGTGTAACTAGGAAGTGGATTTCCTTCCCATCATGCTTTTGCACAGGGCTGGATAAGGAGAGTAAATCTTGAAATAAAATGTTATTTTAGGCATTTTTATTTAGATGATAAAATTGGGAGACTTGTTAATGTTTAATGTTCTTTTATGTTTGTATTTAAAAGAGTTTCTGGTATGTTAGTGTTTTGGGGGGTTACCATTGTGGTAAAGTGTAGAGCATGTGCTTGGGTTGAGGACCAGCTAACATGACACAAAGTTGTTTTAATAACAAAGAAACAATTATGGGCATGCCATGGATGTAACAATATCATCATATGCTTTGCCTAACAAATTGATTAATGCCTAAAGTTAAGTAAATCCAACAAATAAATTATTTTGAATATAGAAACAATTTATTATCCAGTTAAATGTTTTAGCAAGCATAAAAACATCACTTCATAAATGTATCAATTTAATTTAAACTATATTTGATCAAACTGAGTTGGCCGAACTCAATTACAATTCATCCAATTAATAATTTTTTTGAGTGTAGGCTACTGATGTTAAAATCACAATGTAGCGGCTGGATTGCAACTATTACATATATAATTTGCCTATTTACATTGTCTATTTTGTATGTATTTATCTGTTGAATGCTTCTTTATTTGCTTATCATATTTTATATTTTACTGTGCCCTGCTGTTGTTTTGTGCACAGGCATGGCATGGCAAAACTTTATCTAGTAGGATTAACCCAAATTTTTTTTGTAGTCTTCACTGAAGAAATTTAAGTTTATACAACAAGATTTCAAACAAGAACAACTCATTTCAAACAAATTAGATTTTGGTGGAAAAATGTAATTAAATTTCGTGGAAAAGTTTACTCTAATTTTTTTAAGTTCGTTCAACAACTTTTTTTTTGAGTGACTGCTCCTTTACTGATTCTCTGGGGTTACACACACACACACACACACACACACATTCTGAGCACATCTCACACCTTGGCAATCACATTTGCCACCTGCCAGTACAGACTTTACAAGTTACAAAATCCATAGTGTCTCACTTGGTTCACACATCCAGCTGGTACATAGCAATTCTTTACAATTTTATCTGCCCGTGACATTTGTGAAGCCCTAAAGTGTTCTGCAGGGCCAAAACTATTGGGTAACCTCTCTCTTGACATCATCAGCTCATGTGTAAGGCTGTTAAGGTATGTTTACAACAAGTCAGATACAATGTCACTCAGCAACAGAAACCACATTCTTCAGCATACAAACAATTACAAATATTAAAGGGGTCAATGTTATGCGATTTCAAGTTTTCCTTTCTCTTTGGAGTGTTACAAGCTGACTGTCCATAGATACGATCCCTGAAGTTACAAAGACTAAAGTCTCAAAGCCAAAGAGATATTCTTTATGAAAGTTAAGACTCTGCCACGCCCCGCTAAAATGGCTCATTCAAACACCCCCACATGTCTACATCACCATGTGGAAATATTTGCGTAATGCCGCCAAAATATTCACACAAAGAAACAAGGCGTGGTTTCAGCTGTGTCAGGGAGAAGCTGTGTGTTTCTAGGCGAAAGCAAAAGCACTTCATTTGGCCTTCTGAAAGTAGATACATTTAGGGATCATTAAGATTACTTACAACAGAACAGCGCAACCCAAATGTTTTCACAACGCATTTTATGGACGACCGTTTCATGAACCTAGGAGAGGAGGTAATTCTGACTTTGCTTTGACAATCTGGTGCTTCTCAATCAGTGACTGTAAGTAGGCTATATTTTGTTATTAGTTTATGTATTTTCTATTGACTGTTCAAATGCGGAGTTATGCGGATCATGTGTGTGTGTGTGTGTGTGTGTGCACGCGTACGGTACGTGTAGGTGTATGTGAGAGAGAAAGAGAGAGAGAGAGAGAAAGCGAGAGAGAGAGAGAGAGAGACAGAAAGAGAGAGAGGGTCTTAATCGCGACTTGTGTGCAAACACATACGAGCTTCATCACTGTGTCTGTCACGTGACTCTGTTCCCCTCTCGGGCTTGAACTGATGGTAAATCTAAGGACAGTATTAACTGTCTTTACTTTTATTTTGAAAGCTGAAAATTCACGGTTATGGAAAGGGGTGTTACATTTCCGACACGCGCTTGAGGGGTTCGGCCAATCAGAATGCACTGTGCCAGTTGGCCAATCAGAGCAGACTGTGCTTGTCGGAAGGAGGGACTTTGTAGAAAACGAAGCGTTTGAGAGAGGTGGGGCATAGAGGACCCACAATAATATACAGTATTTGAAAAATAATGTGTTTTTTGAACATTAAAGCATGTCAACATATTCTGTTATACCAAATACACAAAATAAGAATCTTTAAAAAGCATCATATGACCTCTTTAACATAGCATCTACATGAAAAAATACAGATCACTGCAATATGCTAATCTGATCTATAACACCTGGAATAGGATATTAGCATTCCAATTCCTCTGAATTGGAATGCTATTCCAATATTAGCATACCATTCCTCTGAATGGTATGCACATTTATTTCTGGACAAATTTTTGTCCCATAAATGTCATGTGACTAATCACTCTCCAGAGCAGCAGGAAAAATTATGTCATTACACCACTAACGGTGAAATCACACACACACACACACACACACACACACACACACACACACATGTTGATTTTTATGGTTAACGGGACTCTCCATAGGCGTAATGTTTTTATACTGTACAAACTGTATTTTCTATGGCCCTACGACAACCCTACACCTAAACCTACCCCTTACAGGAAACTTTGTGCATTTTTACTTTCTCAAAAAAACGATTTCTGTATGATTTGAAATACCTATGTCATACCCATGTCATTATACACATTTGTGTCCTCATAAACCACATAAACATGCAAACACACACACACATCATATTCAGTGATTTCACTGATGTGTACAATAATTGCAATGTTTCTAAACTTTCCAATCAGAAAATATATTTTTACATTAAATGCATTAAACCTATTAATAGTGCTGGGCGGTTTGACCAAAAATTTGTATCACTTTTTATATGAATCAGAATGCATTAAACAGTTGCAGAACCACTGCATTTTAATCACAATCCAAACAAACATGTTACAGTGTTCCTGTGTGGCTCAGTGGTAGAACATTGCGTCAGCTGAGCGAAAGGTTGTGGGTTCGATTCCCAGGGAACACATGTACTAATAAAAATGTATAACCTGAATGCAATTGTAAGTCGCTTTGGATAAAAGTGTCTGGTAAATGTACATACAGCATGAACAGTTTTTGATATAAATTAGTTTAATATAATTTCAAAAATTCAAAGCAAAAATATAATGGTGTGACTTTAACTTTGCGAAATTATGCTACATAAAATACAGTGGGGCAAAAAAGTATTTAGTCAGCCACCAATTGTGCAAGTTCTCCCACTTAGAAAGATGAGAGAGGCCTGTAATTTTCATCATAGGTTTACCTCAACTATGAGAGACAAAATAAGAAAAAAAATTCCAGAAAATCACATTGTAGGATTTTTAAGATTTTATTAGCAAATTATGGTGGAAAATAAGTATTTGGTCACCTACAAACAAGCAAGATTGCTGGCTCTCACAGACCTGCAACTTCTTCTTTAAGAGGCTCCTCTGTCCTCCACTCGTTACCTGTATTAATGGCATCTGTTTGAAATCGTTATCAGTATAAAAGACACTTGTCCGCAACCTCAAACAGTCACACTCCAAACTCCACTATGGCCAAGACCAAAGAGCTGTCAAAGGACACCAGAAACAAAATTGTAGACCTGCACCAGGTTGGGAAGACTGAATTTGCAATAGGTAAGCAGCTTGGTGTGAAGAAATCAACTGTGGGAGCAATTATTAGAAAATGGAAGACATACAAGACCACTGATAATCTCCCTCGATCTGGGGCATGCAAGATCTCACCCGTGGTCAAAATGATCACAAGAACTGTGAGCAAAATCCCAGAACCACACGGGGGACCTAGTGAATGACCTGCAGAGAGCTGGGACCAAAGTAACAAAGGCTACCATCAGTAACACACTGCACCGCCAGGACTCAAATCCTGCAGTGCCAGACGTGTCCCCTGCTTAAGCCAGTACATGTCCAGGCACGCCTGAAGTTTGCTAGAGAGCATTTGGATGATCCAGAAGAGGATTGGGAGAATGTCATGAAACCAAAATATAACTTTTGGTAAAAACTCAACTTGTCGTGTTTGGAGGAGAAAGAATGCTGAGTTGCATCCAAAGAACACCATACCTACTGTGAAGCATGGGGGTGGAAACATCATGCTTTGGGGCTGTTTTTCTGCAAAGGGACCAGGACGACTGATCTGTGTAAAGGAAAGAATGAATGGGGCCATGTATCGTGAGATTTTGAGTGAAAACCTCCTAACATCAGCAAGGGCATTGAAGATGAAACGTGGCTGGGTCTTTCAGCATGACAATGATCCCAAACACACCGCCCGAACAACGAAGGAGTGGCTTCTAGAAGCATTTCAAGGTCCTGGAGTGGCCTAGCCAGTCTCCAGATCTCAACCCCATAGAAAATCTTTGGAGGGAGTTGAAAGTCCGTGTTGCCCAGCGACAGCCCCAAAACATCACTGCTCTAGAGGAGATCTGCATGGAGGAATGGGCCAAAATACCAGCAACAGTGTGTGAAAACCTTGAAGACTTACAGAAAACGTTTGACCTCTGTCATTGCCAACAAAGGGTATATAACAAAGTATTGAGATGAAATTTTGTTATTGACCAAATACTTATTTTCCACCATAATTTGCAAATAAATTCTTAAAAAATCCTACAATGTGATTTTCTGGATTTTTTTTTTCTTTTTGTCTCTCATAGTTGAGGTATACCTATGATGAAAATTACAGGCCTCTCTCATCTTTTTAAGTGGGAGAACTTGCACAATTGGTGGCTGACTAAATACTTTTTTGCCCCACTGTATATCTGTACTAATCAAAAACAACAAACGGGCTGAATTAGAATGCAAATTCACTCTCGGACAGCAGGTGGCGCTTATGGATCAGCAACGATCCAGCTCCTTTGTTACCGCTATAAACAAAGCAGAGCGGCGCTTTTTACCAGTACTTTAGTATGCATTATACAGAGGTAAGATAAAAAGAAAATACCATCTAAACTTTTCCGAAGACAGTCAGTTCCCCTCAGAGATACATTTATATAAACCCCCACCCCAATACAGTATTTAGGATTTTCCTCCAACATTTCACGCATCGAGAACAGTGATCTTGCTAATTTTGTTAATGGCTGTTTACAGTTGTTGTTTTTGCCAAGTTAAAAAATTAGTTGTGTGTTATTAATAGTTCTAAAAATTCTCAAACCGCTAGTCAGACGTGTATGCAGTTAACAAGGATCTCCTCTCAATTCACAACGCTGTCTGGTTTTTTAAAAGTTAATTTCATGTACGTAATTCAAACTGGTTTACTATTTGAACCGGTATATCACCCAGCACTATTTGTCATATTTTTTGTTACTTTATTATACTGAAATATTAGCTAAATTTAATTTAGTAACAAAAAGAGTGTTTACTTACAACAATATCAGTAGGGGCTAATGCGGACATGTTAACTAGCATTCTTCTAAGTAAAAAGACTGTTTATTTTTGGAGCTGCATATGTTCTGTATGAAAAATATTTCAGACATATTTTGAATAAGCCTTAGGAGAAAAACTGAAAGTGAAGACAGGGATAGAAAGTGAAAAAGACAGTAAAAGAGATGCAGAAACAGAAAAACCCCTGTAGTCAGGCTAATCAACCCCCATCATGTCAGTGAAGTGTGTTAATCTGCACATGATCTGCCCAGTGATCACTAAGCATCAGCACACACTGCAGCAATAAGATGGCCTTCAAATTGACGGCATGAAAAAAGTGGGTAAGTGACACCGCAGACATGCACAGCATTACAAAACACAGAATAGAGCCGTGAGGCACAGATCCACACTGTTCCACCATCAGCACCTAAAACACTTTCTTCTCCATGCATAATGCAACACTATTGATTTATGATAGTGCTGTATATTTGGGAGGTGACAGAGCCAAAGTTTGCTCACTCTGACTGCACTGCTGTACTGGCAGAGCAGGACTCTCTCTGTGGAACGAGGGTGTGCCAGGGCCGGCGCTGTGCTTCACAGATGGACTGACATATTTACGAGGAGTTTCCAGCAGGGTGAGACACTGAGACTTGCCCCCAGTAGATCAGGCTGAGATATACCGAACCTGACATCTACCCCATGCACTGTTCTTGAACTCAATGCACCGCTAGGATCCCTGTGCAGCAGGTAAGATAGTATCGCTGATGGGGGGGGGTGGGGGCTTGTGTACCCTGCAGCCATGATTGCTCACTTAACAAACAAACACACAAAGTGATACAGGATTACAGTCACTGTTATGCACCGCTGAGCACAATTCACCTGCCAGACTACAAGATCAGTATATACTCTGCCGGCAGATGGAAAGAACTCATAAAAGACAAAAAGAAAAAAAAGGTGATGTGGTGTGGGCAGACCCCTTTGATTAAATATTTACAAAGGCTTTTGAAAGGTCAAGGGATAAAAAACTCGAACCTACAGTGCCACTCAGTCATCGTCTGCTTTCAAAGTGTTCACGTTCAATCGGAGAGATTAAATAAAAGCGATAAAGAGCACACAAGCAACTGCATCCCCCCCTTTGATGTGATGGACACGCTACACGTGCACACACACATAGTAAATGCGCACATTGATACACCTGCTGGAAAAAACATTTTAAGTGTTTAAGCGAGTCTTTAGATAGTCTAAACAGGTTGACCAGTCAACATTCTTCAGCTTGACCACCTTGAGCTATTTTTTTGTTGTTGTTGTTAAGATCTTAAGAACCAGCTTAGACCAGGTAAAATCCACCTTAAAAGCCTTTAAAGGTAGATTTAGTTAGCATAATCAGAATTTTCCAGCAGGAACTATTTCAGACAGTTGTAAAATCAAAGCAGCACGTGTATATGGGAAGCCTCTTTGTTTCAGCATGCTCATGCAACCTGTTTCTCCCTTGATGCACAAACCCATTCACAAGCTGTTCAAATAAATGCAAACTACTCTAAAAAGGTTCAACATTTGTGTACTCACCAATACTTGTGTCTTCCTTCTCCCACTTTCCCTCTCTCTCTCCTCCTGTGATGCTTATGCTCGGCAGCGCCCAGGCAGAATGAGCCTCCACCGCGCTTAAGAACCCCGTTTCTATGGCAGTCAGAGCAAGCCAGTCAGCAAGATATGGCGAAAGGCTGGGGGCAGATCCCTCACTGAGCTCTACGCACACTTACAAACAGTCAACACACCCATAATCCCAGTGGTGTTGTACCGCATGACACAATACACAACACGCAGGGCACAGACCTCTCTGTCATGGGGGCAGAGATGTAAAACATCAGAGAAACAGCTGTGATCCAAGTAGAATAACAAAGCAGCGGTGCTGCATAAGTTTGGTGCATGCATATTAATGAGGCAAGCTCATGAATATCAAACATATTTAGTGAATGCAGGAGATCGATTGAGTTTAGGATGCGTCAATGGTGAATGATTATGCAGTTTGGACTGATTAAAGAGAGCCGTGACAGCTGCAAAGACGGATGGACGGAGAACATGTGTGAGACACGCCACCTTTTAATATTCCAATGGCTGTATTTCACCCCAGCGTCAGGCTGCTGCATCCACGGTGGGTTTTGAACCACACTGCAGCACTATCTTCACTTGAGCTGGAGAGATAGCAGTTCCCCCCTGCCTCGCTCCGTCTAGATTACCATCACCCTATCAGCTGCATTCAGCTGAGCACAGTCAATGAGGAGAGCAGTCAAACCCTGGGACCACTTTCCTCCTGCTGCTATCTTCAGCACCAGGGCGCACCTTGTGTTTCTCAAACTGGAACCATAACAGCAGCCCTAAAGATCGAGAGCTATTTTGATTCACATAATGTATGCAACGCTACACAAGAAGCCCTTAGTGATTTCAGCAGCACTGTGGTGTAAAATTGCCTTTTCTTTTAGCTTTTTTGCAATTACCAAATTGATTTTCCTTAATTTGTAGCTCAATTTGGAGAGGATGAAAGGTGTCTGCTTAGCCTAAAAGAATTGTTATTGTAAAATCAGGGCATGTCCTCAGTTTTATCTAAAAGGGGAGTTCAGCCAAACATGGAAATTACTCTCATTATTTTCTTACCCTTGTGTCATTGAAAACCCACGTATTCTCCTTTCTTCTGTGGCTCATAGAAAACGACATTTTGAATGTCTAACAGACCACTTTTATGGAGCATTTGTAATTTTTGGAACTCAAAAGCTTTATTGAATTGAAAGAGGTAGTTCAGCCAAACATGGAAAATACTCATTTACTTGATTTACTATCTTCTGTGGAACACAGAAAATACATTTTAAAAGACACTTTTATGGTGCTTTTATTACTTTTTTTTGCAGCTTGGAGGCCCTTTGTGTTCCACTGAAGAAAGGAAACCAAATCTGTTTGGGATGACATGAATGGGAGTAAATGATGACAGATTGTACTTTTTTACACCAAATTAATTTCCCTTAATTTGTGGCTCCTTTTAAAAAGGAAAAAAGTATCTTCTTATTTAAAAATATTGTTATTGTGAAATCAGGTATGTCCTCAATGGTACCTAAAAGGGGAGTTCAGCCAAACATAAAAAATAATTGTCATTCATTTCTCCCGCTGTGTCATTTCAAACCCACTTGATTTACTTCCGTAGAACATAGAGAAAATGTCTAATGGGCCACTTTTACGGTGCCTTTTTGAAACCTGAAAGGTTTGCACGGAGAACACTTTGTAGCATCACTACATTTCACCTTTTGTGCTGCACTGAAGAAAGAAAATGATGACAGAATTTTAATTTTTGGTAGGTGAAAATTAAATGGATGCTGCATTACTAATTCGTCTTCCCACTACCACTTTTCAAATGCAGTATAAGGAAGGAAATCACTGTGAAAGACCATGTGGAAAATTCTACAACAGTAGAATGCTTGTGACTATAGATTGTCACGAATCTGGTTGCCTCTCACCCATGGACTACAACTCCCATCATTCACTGCACTACGACACACACATATCCACCATTGCACTAATTACACAGCTGTCACCAATCACTAATCTACCCTGATTGTCTTGCCACACCTGCACCTCATTTACTCACCCACATATAAGCAGCACACTTCCCTACACACGGTGCGAAGTCTTGTTTTGCCCCGGCTGACATTCTGAGCGGTTCCCCTGTTTTCACCTGGACTGCCTATTTACTCTGACCGTTTGCTGCCTGCCTTTTGACCCTGCCTGCCTTTAGATATCCTCTCTGTCTGCCACCTGCCCCGACCTTTGCATTGCCCCTGTTGTTGATTCTGCCTTGCCTTCAGTACTCCTGTTACTACCTTTGACCATTGCCTGTCTGACCACCTCTTGTCTATCAATAAAGCTGCAATTGGATCTAACTACACTGCCTCTTCATTACATAGATAAAGTCACAACAGTGCATATCTCATAGACAGTGATTTGTTGCAACAATTAATCTTCTTTTGTGAAATTATACATATACGCAAAGGCTGACACTGTGGGCAATTTCACTGAAACATTAGAGCTTTTTGCACAAGAAAGCCTCATTTATTTATACATGCCAGAAAGTTAGTATTTTCAAGACAAATGAGATGGTTTCTGTGTCAATAAAGAACGCATCAGAATTTTTCATTTTTGACACAATAAAGTTCCCTCATGAGAGGTTATGCTTTTAAAGCACCTCCAGGGGAAATACGTCGCCTGCATCCGCAATGTGAGGAAGTTGCGTTCTGAATGCTCACAAGCCATGGCTTCAGGGTCAGGCACCACCGGACATGCCATTCATCTTTCTAATGAGCGATATATCTATTCCTCAGGTCATCATTGGCAGCAAGCATAACACAGATCTAACCGCACCTGGAAGCGTCAAAATCCGCCAATCCTTTAACAAAGCACATCTGGACTGGCACTCACGCTTAAAAGGAGGAGAAAAGGTTAAGGACGGACTTGTGAAAATGATCTCTAAAGGGCACTGTTGGAAAAAAAGTGGGGGAAAGGTGATTTATATATGACAACCTACATTATATGAGCTGATCAAAGCTATTATGTCCCTGGGAATTTGCGTCATTAGGTTTCAGACGTGTTTGTCTGCAAGCGCATTCATGAGCCAATGACTTTCAGTGGCAGTTCAATTATTTTCACAGCAAATAAACAACCAAATTAAAGCTCTAATGTGAAAGCACAATCATTTCAGAGAGCTCAATTTCATTGTTTTCCTGATCAAACAAAGCCAGGCAGTTTGGCTGTTACAAAGAAAGCGAGGACGAATGAGGAGCAGAGAGGCATTGAAACGCAGCTGACTGAAAAAATGACACGGTGCACAATGCCTAATCCACTGAATCTTAGCTACTGAATAAAAACCTCAAATCCTGCTGATTCTAAATGGCACAGGGACTAAAGTGATGCTAGCCTTTGACAGTAATCTTACTTTTCTTTTCACATTTTCTTTATATTTGGCAACTTAAGACATCACAGTCATGATATTACTCCGCCAGTATCTGCTAGTGTAGCAGGTTCCCAGCTAGAAGTGTTTTGTGTTCTTGAATTCTTGAGAGAGTACAATAGTCAGCAGAAATCTTCCTTATTGTTCAGCTAATCTACACTAGCTTCTCTGGATTGATCTCCTATCATTCAATGTCTTTGGAGTTGCTGGCCTCAGGCAGTCAACATCCTATTTTCCTATCACTAATTACAACAGTTTCTCAGGACAAAAAACTGGGACATGCCAATCAAAATTTCTGTCATAGTCTCCAAATATTTCACTATGGAGTAATAATATTTACCTGCCAATACTGGTATAATGTCAGCACAACCTGGAGAAAATTTGGCTTAATACACAAAAAGTTGCAGTTACAATAAATTAAGTAGGAATAATAATAATAAAGTTGTAATGGTGAGATATTTGCATTTAGAAGAAATAAGGTCACAATTGTGAGATATGAAGTTGGAGTCGTAGATATGAAGTTGCAATTATGAAAATTAATGTTGCAAATTTTAAGATATAAAGATACAATTACGTAAAGACGTAATTACTAAAAATGAAAGTCACAACTGTGAGACAAAATTGCAATTATAAGATATGAAGTCAGAACTACGACAAATAAAGTAGCAAGTGTGAAATAGCAAGACAAAATCATGACAAAAAAAGACACAATTCAGAGAAATAAAGACACAATTACTAAACAAATAAGGTTGCAATGGCGAGACAAACTCACAATTTTCAGATATGAAGTCTCAATTACAAAAATCAAAGTCACAATTAAGATATAAAGTCTTCCTCAGGTGACAGACAAAGCAGAGATCTAATCTTGTTTTAAAGACACCATTCATTTTAAACATTCAAATCAGACCATTGGAACAAAATGTTCCCTTTCTCAAGTCACCTATGACTCCTCGTGGCTGTTTAACATGCAGCGGTGGTCTCAAATCCTGACCCTTTACTCGCCCCCTCCAGCACCTGTTTTAATGGTTACTGCAATCATTTCACATTTTTTCCATGTACATCACACAATTTCTAATTACTTTACATCTGACTCGACCCGCAACTCACGAATGCATTTTTTACGAGGCGGGCCTGTGGTTTGGTCACGAGTGCACTCCAAACTCAATTCAATCCACAATGTCATTACGAGAGTGCTTGTGTGGAGAGATAACGGTTTTCTTTTGGACCGCTGTCTATTGTTCGGCTGCACAATATAACTGTTTTGAAGTTTAATGAACTGAAATGGCTCAGTGCGTAAACAGATGAGTGGAGTAGGCTTCAGACATTGTGCTGTCGCTGAACGAGAGGCTTGTTTTCACACACGGTTTAGAACATTAAAGCAGCTGAAGGCCAATGAAGAACATGTCACTGACATCACAGGAAAACATACACTCTTATGTTGTTCGTAAATTACACGCCTCGCTGGATTAGGTCACAGTGAAACACAGTCATGTGAGAGAAAATGAATTATAATGTGGATTCTAGATTTACATGTTGGAATTTAAAGAAGAGACCTAAAGGTCACCAACTTTCATGCATGATTAAAAACAGTCACGAGTGTCTTAAAAAGGCCAGAGAGCATGAAATCATAATATACGGTACAAAAAGGTGAAGATTATGCTGCTATAATATATTATTATTTATTATTATTATAACAAATCAACCCCTTCAGATGTATCATCTACTGGAGTTTATGTCAACAAGCTCCCTTGTAAATGCAGCTCTAAAATACACAATTGACTTTGCATTAATCAAATCAAATAGGCCTGTCTTGGCAAATTTCTACTCGCATGCCTTTTGATCCTTTCATAAATTTTCAATTACTGTCTGATTGCCTCAGTTAGTAAAAGATTGTTTATGTAGCCTCAAGCGATTTTTTCGGATTTGAAATTTAAAGATAGTTACTTGATGTGTGCAGTTTTCTCTATACTGAAACAGTAAGTCTAGGTGAGACATACTGAAGTGCTTGTCTTTAAAAACAAATTACTAGCCAGTATGTTTTAGTTATGTCATTTACATTTACATTTACATTTAGTCAGTTTGCAGATGCTTTTATCCAAAGCGACTTACAATTGGAGAATACATAAAGCGATTAATCTTGAAGAGGCAAACAAACACAGGAAGTGCTCTTAACACAAAGTCTTAGGCGTTGTTCAAATAAATACAAGCTAGCAAGGGAAGGAGAGAAAGAGAAAGAGAAAGATGAAGATATAGAAAAAGGGAAGGAATGTTTTTTTTATTTATTTTTTTATGATGAAGTCAAGTAGTGTTGAAAGAGATGAGTTTTCAGTTGTTGCTTGAAGATTGACAGGGATCCAGCATTCCGGATGGGGGTGGGAAGATCATTCCACTGGCCAGGAATAGTGAAAGAAAATGTTCTGGAGAGGGATTTTGAGCCTCTCTGTGATGGTACCACGAGGCGTCGCTCACTAGCAGATCTCAGACTTCTGGAGGGGATGTAAATTCGTAATAGTGAGTGAAAGTAGGTGGGTGCTGATCCTGTGGTTGTTCTATATGCAATCATCAGTGTCTTGAACTTGATATGAGCTGCAACTGGTAGCCAGTGCAAGGAGATAAAGAGAGGTGTAACATGGGCTCTTTTGGGCTCGTTGAAGACCAATTGTGCCGCTGCATTCTGAATCATTTGTAGAGGTTTGATTGTATTTGATGGAAGTCCAGCCAGAAGAGCATTGCAGTAGTCCAGCCTAGAAATGACAAGGGCCTGGACAAGAAGTTGTGCAGCATGCTCTGTCAGAAAGGGCCTGATCTTTCTGATGTTGTGAAGTGCAAACCTGCAAGATCGAGCAGTCTTTGCAATGTGCTCTTTGAAGGTCAGCTGATCATCAAAGATTACACCAAGATTTCTGACCGAAGCTGATGGGGTAATTGTTGATGAACCTAACTGAATTGTGAAGTCATGCTGTAGAGTTGGAGTTGCAGAGATGACAAGAAGCTCAGTCTTTGCCAGATTGATCTGTAGATGATGTTCTTTCATCCATGCCGAGATGTCTGCCGAGCAGCCTGAGATCCGTGCAGCTACCGTTGGATCATCTGGTCGAAATGAGAGATAGAGCTGTGTGTCATCAGCATAGAAATGGTAGGAGAAGCCATGTGCCTGTATGATGGGACCCAGTGATGTAGTGTATGTGGAGAAGAGGAGTGGTCCAAGAACCGAGCCCAGGGGAACCCCGGTGACCAATTGATGTCATAGCCATAAATCATGATTTGCTACTTGCTGGTCAGTTGCAGATGGAATTGGAGGCGGGACATTCTTATTAAAGTATTGGATTGAACAAAAATATGTGCAGTTCAAGATAAGTCATCAATAAAGTTTTTTCATTTTCCTAGGAGTAAGACTGTCAATTTTAAATATGTATATCTACTACAATGTATTATTATTATTATTATTAAATACTGTAATGTACTATTACATAAGTGTTTATTCATACTTTAATATTTAACATTTTAATTTGAACTTTTGTGTAAATATATTTATACATATTTATATTTCATATATTATTATTAATTAATTATTTACATTATTATAATTATTATTACTTATGTTGGTTAGTTGCCAACTATAATTTTCATTTAGGTAAGGTAAAATTAAGTTTAATGTAAAAATGTTGCAGATTTAGTCAGGGTGGCTAATATTTCTCTGTAGTCCCAGGGCAAAAGTCCTCTGTAGCCACCCCCCCCCCCAAAAAAAAAAACTATATATATTGGAATTTGATTTTAACATTAAACACCGCTTTGTTCATAATTTTTATTGGATAGCAACCATAATTTTACATTTTATTGTGTTTAAAGCTGCAGTCCGTACCTTTTTTTGTTAAAATGATCCGAAATCATTATTTAAGCAAGTACATATCCAGCCAGTGTTCGAAACTATCACCTTACTTTAGCCCGATTCACAACGGTTAGCTTATAATAATGTTTTCTAATTTGAGTGGTACGGGTAGGTTTTCGCGAAATTCGAGCATGGCACGGCGTCATTACGTCTCATCTGTAAACATGAAGAAGTTGTCCCGGCTAGTTGGCTCATGTGAGGATGCTGCAGGTGGCGGGTTGTTTATAGCTTTTTCTCACAGCAGCTAGAATAATTAAATGAATCATTTTGATGGCGGATTGTGATCCAGAAATTATTATGTGTTTATGAAACACACGAAATTCAAGTTTTAAATGTGCTTCTTATTACAGACAGCCTTATTACACAAGATTGATATTTGAAAGAAAACCAGTTCGAGGGTTAGCATAATTTGCTTTTTGGGTTAAAATAATTTATTAATATGAAATTCGAATGGCATTACAATTAGATTAGACTGTATAGAAATTGAAATCTACGCACAGGCCAGAATCTGTGATTGAGAAGAATGTAAACATCCACACCGGTGCGGTGACTGGCTGCCACACATACTCCTCAAAACATTAGATTCATCCGCGCTGGAGCCGAGTCAGAGCACATCCCACGCAAGAAAGATAATTCCGCAAGCAGAACAAGTCCACGTTTTCAAACAGAGATGGCGACAAAGAGGCTAAACTTACAACTTTAAGCAGCTTACAACTTACAATTTACAGCAGCTTTAAGTTTTTCATCTAATATTTACATTTTATTTTAACCAAAACCAATTTTTAGTAGTTTTAGTTTAGCTGTAGTTACCAGTAACACTGATCTGCTGAAAGTTTTAAAAGTAAAAACACAAGCATCTAGAAGTCCTTAAAGCAAAGGGGTATGGATTAAAAGCCATCTCACGAGGTTAGACAAAAACAAACCATGCATGCAAAGTAAAAAAAACTAAACAAACAAATCCATTCTTGTGCAAGATAATTCACATTTTGATCTTTTTCTTTTTGTCCCTGATGTACCGTTATAGTAAAAATGTCGGCCCATACTGTGATGGGCATAACTGCAGGGGGTTCAAGATAACGCTTTACAAGAAAACACAGCTTCTTCAACTGAGCGGTTTGCAGGAAACAGGGAAGATAATGTCTGTAAAGCTTTGTCATTGTTGGAGCAGATGCTCTTGCAGCACCGTAACACCCAGACTGTCTGTTAACACAGCATGACACAGAACGAGAGGAAGAGCTTGCTGCCAAACATGCTTCCTCATTTGCATTACACTGACAAGGAAGATATTACATGCCATATAATGTATTTGCAATGATTGATTGGCTCTATGCAACACAATGAATAATAAGTACACAACACTAAAATAATTTATAATGAATTAGTGTCAAAGCTACTAGAAACGTTCACCTTATATGGTTTAAAGTTCCCATGAAATTCAAATTTCTGGCTTTTGGTTAAAGTTTGTTAGCTTCAAGGTTATCTATTAGCTGGTGTACTCCAAAGCACGGACCAAATTTACTTTAAGGAAATATTCCAATAAACTGATGAGGACTCATGTCGCACACCACAAATTTTGAGCAGAAATCAGCTCACCTGAGACAAATCTTAATACCATGTGCAAACAGGGTCATAGAGTGAAACTGCTAATGACTCTTTTTTTTTCTTCAAAAATGTATACTCTTTATAAAAGCAGAGGAATTTGCTAGCAATTTGGTCTGTGAAGCAGTGTTCTCATCCAGTTAGCAATGAGGGTGCTGCAACCTCTCCCCTTCCTTCATGAATCTGTCTAGCAATTACCCTGCAGCTTTGGTCATGCAGTTGATGTAAGTTGACTCCATTATGCTGCTGTTCTGATGAGATCAAGAATAGGATTAAAAGATCTTATTACAAGGTATTGTTAAAATAATCAATATTTATTATATAATATAAAATTATAAAAATAAAATTATATTGTATTATATATTAATTTTTAGAGATTATTTCTAGGTTAATTAATTATGCACTCAAAACAACCCAGTTGCTGAGATTGTCCATATATCACCCAGCACTTGTATTTATTAGAGTGTGCCAGTGACAAGTGATGGCCTTTATGAATCATTCACCGAAATTCACTGATTCATTCAAGAACAAAAGTGTCCCTGTCCCAAATCTCACTCTCAAAAGGGGCACTTGTGAGCACACTTCTGAAAGCTCAAATGACACATGGGTCACACTACGGTCTCGTGGACTTAATGGACACATGCATATATAGCTGTCATTGTATGCCCACAAGACCGAAAGTGCACATGAAGTGTGGCATTTGGGACAGGGCCAGCGATTGGCAGCTTCTGAATATATTTACCTACAAAATAGTAGATGAAAAACAGTAGGCGAAATGTACTCAGATGACCTACTACTTCCAGCGAGGTTCATAAGTGTGCATACAGTAGACACTACTATCCCATGAGGCCAAGGGGGAGGATTTGTGAATGACAGAGAAGAGACACAACTCATGCTGGTAAGTCACGCGACAATAGCAGCATTTTTAACAGTCACAAAGTAATTCGTTCTTTTGAATAAGCACCAACACTGAGTGTATACGCTATTAGATGCAGAAACTGTCTTTATAACAAAATAATTTAATAATTCACTAAATCGACTATTCAAACACCCTTTTGTTTAGGAACAAAATAAGTGACTGTCATTATGAGTCAATTAATCATTCAACCAACACATTCATTAAAAATCACTGATTTAAATAAGAACAAAAAATGCAATTAGTTGTGTCAGAAACTGCATACTGTCTAGTAGGTACATTTGGTTTGAAACAAAGTTTGTGACATTCGCGAAAAAACAAAAGTGAATATTGTATGTATATGGGTAGTATACATCCAACTTGTTGCCACTGTCACATGACAACCAGCGTCAATTGCGCCATTCACTGCCATTTACAAATCTCTTCCCGTTGCCTCATGGAATAGTAAAGCGTCCATTGAATGTGCACTCCAGAATCTCGTTTTATGAATACTATGAATTCAGACAAAGTAAATTCTGGCATATTGTTTTTCCATACTATAAAGTATGAAAGTAGGTGTATTTGGACACAGCAAATGTCTTTATGAGTGAGTTCATGGAACATTTACTGAACCAATTTGTTCAAAATCACTGAGTGATTAGTTATTACTAGTTCACACTAGTGCGTTTTCATTTGAAACGGACCAAAGCAGAGACTTTTGAAAATGATGGCGTGGCTGCCCACATTCCCTATTCGTATCCTTGACGACCGTGTTAACAATAACATCATGCACATTGTTGTACCCATAGATATGTATGGTAGATTCCCCATTTGACTGCTCCAAGCACGTAAACGCATCTGCTATCTAAATAATAGGGAATCTACTTATACATATGGTTGTACCTGCATGAATGGTCATGTGACATGCGTTTTTGGTTGTGTAGTATAGACGGAGATCGTTTCTGAAACGCAGCGGAAACGCTAGTGTAGATGAGGATTGTTTTCATTCTAAAACGCCATTTTTAAACGAAAACGCACTAGTGTAAACGGGGCCTGATTCATTCAGAAAATACCACTATTTATATTCCTTGGAGATGATTTCAGTATAAATTTTTTCAGAATATCAAACATAAACGAATTAACTGGCAACAGTGTATCTATAGGCTAATGTAAAGAAGTCAGTTTGAACTTCTTGTTTTTTAACCATTGAATAAAAGCAATATTATATCCATACTGTATACCAGCCCAGCTGTGAACCACATCACTCTTGCTCATGTAATATTTCCTTATTAGATTAAATTATACAGAAGCACTTGTTTGGTTTATATATAGCATTTTCTATTCCACTGACATTTATCTAATAATGTGACTGAAGCGAAGCTTGATATTGTTGAAGATGCTTAACTAAGGATTATATACCGAAAAGGGCGAGCGCTGTTTTAATGATTTGTGTAGACATGGTTTATTTGTATCCATCAGCTGCAGCTTGTACGTATATCAGACAGACTGGTTTTCACACCTCTCCCTTTTCAGACCCCAGTTCCCTCAAGCTTGGGCTCCAACAACACACACACTCATCTACCACAGCAACAATTACCCCTGTGTCAGAAAGACACATAATAATCATGTAAATTAGCCAGTGCTGTTGGACTTGTCGTAGCATCTATTTGCCTCCATTAACACCAGTGCAGCAAAAGTCTATTATCTTCTCGAGCCAAAATGGCTGCCGGCCAATTTGCGGGGTAACGACTGTTTTTCTATATGATGAGACACATATGAATTATTGAAACCGCATTTGCATATAGAGCAAAACTCTAAAGTACAACCAAGAAAGGGGCTTATTTTGCACTACTGCTTTTTTTCAACACCTGCAATGAAAACTTTCTCCATCCTTTTAAAAGATGCAGCAGAGTTTAATGAATAATCATCTGCTACTAATATCCTCTGCAGGGAGTCTGGCTTAATAAAGCCATGATGGGATTCTGAAAACAAGATACAATCTAATTAGAGCTGATGTGGAAATCTGACATCACCTGTGATCCGGCATCCATTATTTCAATAGGTTTGGATGCGGACAAGGACAACTGTGAAGGCGTCAGTCTGTTTTCAGTTAAATAGCACTCCAAACTCATAGAGGTAAGTATTGTTTTTTTCCTCTATGTGTGTCTCATCTTTAGACATCTGTTGACTGTTAATAGGATTGTGCAGGGCTTTCTATCCATCATCCACAGCCACATTGCGTCCTGCCATGCCTGAACAGCATCTGTGCTTCAGTACCCAATCCCATGAAGGTTTTCTGGAATACTGTCAAACTAACCTGAAGCTAGTATTTACCTCAGTGTGCTTGGAACAGACACGCTTGGATTTGAAACACAGCAACATGTTATTGTTTTTTTTATTTCTGTCAGAATGTTTCAAATTTTGCATCCGCCAGAGTTTGCCAGAGATTATAAATCACAGACGCACATGTTGAATGCCTCAGTCGTAGACAAGGCTTCTGACATTTGAACACACACCGAAAATTGGCTTGTTTACAGAATCACAATTATTTGGCAGCCAGCAAAAAGGCAGGAGGAAATGCTGCAAAATGATAAACAAATATAGTACAAAAACAACATTTTGTCATTGAGACGTGCATGATTATCACCTTCTCGCACAATTATCTCACAATGTGAGATTTTCCATGCAAATTGCTCCTGAGGAACGTTTCCTCCCACTTTTCAAACACAGAAAGCTGCTTGACATTTCCTCTGAGGGAACACTTGGTTTTAATGTGCTCAACAATATAAGAAAAGAGCCTCTATTCAGCTTTTATATGGCAGTAGTGATTCACAGCGATGGTCCAATAACATGCCGTGGCATTTTTAGTGCTCCCACGGCTCAGCCATGGATGCCAATGTTGGCCTGGAGGGCCTTCGATTTGCCTAGTGAGGTTAATACAAAGTGACAAGATTTTTGTCTACATTCACTTGACACATTTCTTCCAAGCAGGGGTCTGTCAACACATCGACATGGCAGAATGACAACAACAAAACCTGCCAAAAATACCTCCAGTCTGGTTGCAAGCAAATTGATTGAACAGAGCAAAATAATATAAGGGACCTTCAAATCCCTCATCAAGCTTATGAATTTAAATAAATACATTAGTTATAGAATACATTTAGAATACATTTAATTATACAATATGCATAACTTCAAAACATTTTAGATTAGAATAAAAAATATTCATTATTTTTATTTTATTTTTGATATATATTATAGTGATGTATTTTTTCATTTTTATGTAATTATTAATTATTGCCTTCTTGGTTTTAATGCAAAATGTTACTTTTACAACCTTGTGTATGTTTAACGTTTATAAATATAATAAACATTAAAAACAGCCATTTTAAATTAGCTTTAAAAGTATATGAATAAAAACAATTAATTCTAATTTAAAGTTTGATTTGATTCAACATAAAATGATTGGTTTTAATGCAATGCTTTTTAAATATATATAAAAACATATTAATAATAAATGACTAATAATATGATTTTTTAAATAATTGTTTTAAATAATTTCACAGATGTGCACATTACAACTTTCCAAGCCCCGTTGTGTCATTGAAAAAATCACATAATTTAATTTAATTTAATTTAATTTAATTTAATTTAATTTAATTTAATTTAATTTAATTTAATTTAATTTAATTTAATTTAATTTAATTTAATTTAATTTAATTTATAAAAAAATCATTTTGTTCATGTTCAACATATCTATGGGAGCCTAACTCAAGAAAAAAGTTGAATTTATGCCTGCTACCAAAAAAAAAAAAGGTTTCAGATAAGGCTACCACACATTCATGATCAAACATTTTAGTCCACATCTAATAATAATACAACATAATTCTGATAAAAGAACGAGCACACAGTAATTTTTCTGTCACGGTTCATAAGCACTGTGGCAAATCCAAACTATTTTTATCTCTCGGGGACACTGAAACCGTTATTGCCAAAGTAATTTTCTTAAGAGTATCATCTGATAGGAATCTTTGTCTGGCAGTGCTGGCAGTTCTGGACTTAAATAATTATTCCCACTACAACCCACACAGGAATGCAGTCAAACCGTGAGTAATGCTATTCTGAGAGTAGGTAATTTTTAACTTGATATCAGCTTGGCTCTGTTTAACAGTTGTTCCTGAGCCAAAATAAAACCATTTCTGGTTTAAATGAGATTTTCATTCAGAAAAACACCATCCATAACAACCTAATCCACTCCACAAGCAGAACCATAAATCTAAAGGAAAAGTCTGGTCATTACCTGAATCCTTGTGGTTGTACTCTTGATTGGAGATGAGAAAGAGGAACTCCTCACAGGTGTTGTGGTCCAGCCGTGGGCTGTCCTGTGTACAGAGGTCAACTATGAGAGACACTGCCTTCTGACAGATCATGTCATGCCCCTTTCCGGCAGCAGTCATGCTCCCTGACGCATCCTCAGCGTTACTGGCTCCTCCAGCGGGATCCGAACACACCCCCTCTCACCCACAGCGCCGCTGAAGCAGCCACATGAACGCAAGTTTCTCCTGCTGCTGATTCTTATTGTTTCTCAAGTGCGTGTGCAGGAATGTGTGTGACAGTTTTGTTTGTGCATGTATGTGGGTGGATCATACACACGTGTGTGTGTGCAGTGCTTAATGATTCACTAATGCCCCCAGGTATTCCAGAGTTGGCATTAGTGCATCACATTTAATCTCAAGATCCACAAATGAAATGCAACAAATGAGCCCAGCGGTGCATAAGGGAGGCTGTGTTTATACAGCACTGAGCATCTGCCTCCTTTAGCCCCTCTTTGCTCTCCGTACCCCCGCCCCACACCAATCCCTGCGCCCTGTAATGAAAAGCCTCTCATTATGACCATTGGGCTTGTTTTTCTCAGGTCGACGTGTCCCTCCGTGCCGCCTCCTCCTCGGAGCCTGTCCTCAGAGATCAGAGCCCTGTGTGCATACATGTGAACAGAGGGAATAGTGTATGCTTGTGTAAGTAACATTTGTGTTTTTAAGGACACTTCTGTAGAGCAACTATGTGGATGACTCATTACTCTAACTTCTGTTTTATGATACTGTAACTATATGTGGCTGTTAGTTAACTGTGTTTACATATTCACTGCCGATGTGATATATATGGAGATTTTAATATGTTCAGAGCACTCAGTCAACAGCTGTATTAACTTATTAACTGCCAAGAGGAATCAGCATTATGGGGTATTTTGTATCTGTAAAGAAAAATAGATTAAAAAGACATAAGTACACACATGTACATATAAAACATATGCATATATACAGTACACACACACAAACATACATACAGTGGAGATCAAAATTAGAGAACAACAATTTCCTAAATTTTGAGTTTACTGCTTAGTCCTATTATAAGTTATCCTAACAGGAGTAAAAACACACGTTTTTAAGAATATTTCAAAATTAAAATTGGTGTTAATTTGGCACCTCGTGCTAATTTCTTTAATTATCTGACAAACTCTATTTAACTGGAAGCCTAAATTTCCAGTTTTCACTGACTTTGCAAGATGGCGAGCCATTCTAAAATGACTGAAGCCCTCCGAAAGTAAGTTATCCAGATTGTTGAAAACTCTGTTCTTCTAAAGTAGAAAACTCAGAAGAGAAAACCAGGAGACTTCGGATTCGATCGTCAGCAGAATTTCTTTATTCTATGACATGTGTTGTTATCTGCAGTCATCGAAGATCTCATTTAAGTCATTTTACAGGGTATCTTATAGGTATTTTGGAGGAGGGATTCTTAGAGGTGGAGACAAACATCAAACAAAGCAAACATCTGAGGGAGGCGTTAGTTAATTACAGGAACCTTCCGTGGTCCAATAAACCTAACAAAGGTTGAATCTGACTCCTTGATCTTACCATTAACATAAGAGACAAAAGGCACCGTTGTCTCGAGCTCAAATGGTCAGGAAACGCCTCAAACATCTGTATTTCCTGACACTTTCTTTAGTCAGGAAGTGTATCTAAATTAAACATTTAAAATAAAATTTGTAATTCTTCAATCCCTCTTTGAGAGTTCTAATAACTCTCACAAAATACAAATTTAGACACTTAAAAGTTAATTCTTGTAACTTGTAATCGTTACAGGCACAGTGTACATGTTCTGTGTTGCTTATATGTAATTGCATGCTGACACAGAAACAAAACATGCAATTAGTTTTGCTGAAAGATCGTATGTGAGTCTCTGCGTTGTGTATTTTTTTTCTTCTTTCTTCTTTCTTTCTTGTGTGATAGTTGGCAATGGGTCTGGTTGTTTTCTAGAGGTTGTGGCTTCATCCGCAGGTGAGAAGGGTGGTGCATATGGATCTCAGGACAGCCATCAAATGGTATCTGCACAGAGGAGAAAGAAACACAAACAAGAGACCAACGGCACAGAGCAGTATTTGTTGTAGAGTCTGCAACATTAGGGTTGTATCCTCTGTTCAAAATATAGTCTGCTATTGTTGTTCCTTCTTTCCCTATTTCTCAATTCCTGCGACACCTAAAGAACAGTGAGGAAAGGATGGACTAATGGAGGAAAGGCCTATGAGGAAATCTTCACCTCAGGGTTGGCCCCGAGCCTGTTGCTTCGGTTCTTCCCTGGGCTCCTCACTGGTTCTTGTGTCTGCCCTATCCTATCCCTGCAGGGGAGGAACAACCTTAATATGTGACACATGAGTCCAAGTTTTCCTTCCTGACACAATACTGCAGCTGCTGTAATCAACATCACTTGATGTGGTCCGTACCACTTAGGCTCTAATGGCTTGTTTTTGAATGTCTTTATCATGACCCATTGACCTGGGACGATTGTGTGTCCACCTTCTGGTGGAGTCTGCCAACACGACTCAACTCTCTCTTTGGCACTCTGCACTGCCTTTGTGAGGTTTTCACAGTAAGCGATCAGGGCATCTGAAGCAATGTGCACATCAGCATTTCTAAGATCAATCACACCTGGCATCTGCATTGGGCGTCCAGTAATAATCTCATGAGGGCTCAGTCCTACTGATCTGTTAGGTGATGCTCTCATACTACACAGTACTGCGGGCAGTGCTTCAACCCATGGTACTCCTTCCTGATGCATTTTGCTTAGCCTGGTTTTGATTGTTCTGTTTGATCGTTCAACCTGTCCTGATGCTTGTGGCCTATAGGGGCAGTGAAGGTTCCACTTAATCTTCAACATTCTAGACACTTCCTTGACTACCTGTCCTGTGAAGTGGGTACCTTGATCTGAGTCAATGCAATCTGGTAATCCCCATCTGGGAATGAAATCAGTGACAAGACATTTAGCAGTATGTGCAGCTGTAGCGCGCCCTGTTGGATAAGCTTCTACCCATCTTGAGAACTTGTCTATTACTACCAAAACGTCAGTTTTTCCTTTACAAGGGGCAACGATATAATCAACTTGCAGGTGACGAAATGGCCCTGGTGGAGCTGGGGTATGTGCTGCTGGTGTAATGGTTGCTGGTACATCATTATTTTTCTGACATGTAACACATCTCTTGACTGTTTCAGTGGCTGCGTTTCTGAATTTTGGATTCCACCATTGATTTGAGAACCTGTGATTCATCGTTGCTGGACCACTATGACCCAAACTGTGTATTTGTTGAGCCAAATATGGCAACAGTGATTCGGGAGCAACATACTTTCCCCTTTGGTCCAGCAGCCGGATGAATCCACAGTGGCTCCTTTGTCTAACCATGTCCATGCTTCATATAGAGGAACGTCTTTATACAGATCAACGATTGATTCAGGAGGTAGAATTATCTTCTGTGCTGTACTACCTGAACACACTTGTACAGTTGCATAGAAACAAGCCTGTTTAGCCGCTACATCAGCAAGAGCATTACCTTTAGCTTCCGTAGTATTAGTTGTGAGATGTGCTTTCACTTTGATCACTGCTAATTTCTTTGGGAGTTTCATGGCAAACATTAAATCTTTCACTAATCCAGCATGCTTAATGGGGATCCAGCAGAAGTTAGAAATTTTCTGGTTTGCCAAATGACACCAAAATCATGAATTACCCCAAAAGCATACCTGGAATCTGTGTAGATATTTGCAACCGATCCTGAAGCTAGCGTGCATGCTCTAGTTAAGGCTACTAGTTCTGCAGCTTGAGCTGAAAAATGATCTGAAAGGCGACCTGAAGCAACTACTTCAGTGGTGGAAGTTACTGCATATCCTGCTCGTCTGTTACCTTCAATAACTTGAGCTGAACCATCAACAAACAACTCCAATTCTGCGTTCTCTATGGGAGTTTCTGCTATTTCACTTGTCGCTGCATATGTAAGCGTAACACAATCATGAGTCATTTCGCCTTCATCCTCTAACACAAATTCAGTCATTGCAGACATCATACATGAGGATGGGTTCGTGACTGGTGCACGCTGTATAACAATATTCGGGCTGTGAGTTGCTAACCAATTTCCCCAACGGGAGGAGGTGACAGAAGTGACTTTTGCTTGATTCATTAGTGCGGACACTGCGTGTGGGCATTTTACGTTTACAGTCTGACCTAACACCATTCCTGATGAAGCCTGAAGCGCTAGATGAACTGCCTGTACTGCTCTGAGGCATGGGCCCATACCTTGAGCGACTATGTCAAGTTTACCGAATAGTAATGAATTGGGCGTAAGCTGCCCCCATGATCTTGCATTAGACATGCAGTCATAAAGCCTAAGTGTTCATGGACATAAAGCACAAAGGGTCTATCAGATTGGGCAATTCCTAATGCTGGTGCTTGACATAGTGCTCTCTTCAAATCATTAAAAGCTTTGAGATGAAGTTCTTCCATACAAACAGTATCTGAATCTTTACCATGGCCTTTCAACAAATCATAGAGAGGCTGAGCCATCGAGGCATAGTCTTCAATCCAAGGTCTACAATAACCTGTTGTTCCTAAAAATGAGCGGAGTGTTTTAATGGTATTAGGCGGAGGTATGGCTTTGACTGAAGCCGCTCGATCCTGTGTAATGGATCTATTTCCTGCACCAATTGTTTGACCCAGAAATGTGACTTGCTTTTTAGCAACTTGAGCTTTGTGAAAGCTGCATTTGTGTCCTTTTATGCAAATAGTCCAACAATGATGCCAATTCAGTTTGATGTACCTCATGATCTGTTGAGGCAATCAAAATATCATCAACATATTGGATCATAGTGGACTGTTTTACCGGACATTCTGGGTCACACAAATCACGTCTGACAGCCTGATGATATATGGTTGGGGAGTTTTGAAATCCCTGTGGCAATCGTGTCCACTGGTATTGTTCATAGTCAACTGTGAAAGCTAACCATGGCTGGCTGTCAGAGTGCAACGGTACAGAAAAGAATCCATTAGACATATCAATTACTGAAAAATCTTACAATCTAATGGTAAGCCATTACAAATTGTAGATGGATCTGCCACTAGGGGGGTGATTTTTTCAATATGTTTATTGGCTACTCTGTAGTCTATTGTAAGTCTCCATGTCCCATTAGATTTCTTGATGGGCCATATGGGTGAATTACATGGACTGTTGGTTTTAACTAGCACTCCTTGCATCAGCAAATTTTCTACAATAAGTTTGATTCCTGTATAGCTTCCTTATTAATCGGATATTGTTTGGTGACCGGAGGTGGAGTTCCTGTCAATTTAACTGGTTCTACACCTGTCAACAACCCACAATCATCCTTGTCTTTAGCCCAAATTGGATGATTCTGTAAGAAAACATACTCGGGAGGGTTGCATTATTGGTAGAAATCTGTGCTGAGGAAATTTTTATGCTAGTAGATTCTGAGGACATGTCTAAAGTTAGATTTATTTGTCTCAGAAGATCCATGCCTAAAATGGCACCTGTATTTAATGGAGCGCATAGCAATTTTGTAGTCAGAGTTTTTGGGCCAAATTGTACCTCTATGGGCGGAGTTTCATACAAAACAGAATCTTCACCTATTACACCAGTTAAACAAAGTTTGGTTTTCTTGTATGGGATGTTTAAACCTTGTGCCAATTTTGTAGGAATTACTGTAATTTCTGCACCTGTATCAAGCAAAAAATCAATCTCTTTCTCTTTTATGCTACCTTTCACAAAAATTCTTTGGTCATTGTGTTGGATTACAGGAAAGGTAGCTACTCACAGCCCCAATAATTAGTTTTTTTCCTGGTCTTGTTGTGCTCTTAGAAGAGCCTGAACTAGCTGACCTAGAGTTTCAGTGGTCACTGGCGGAACTACTTCAGGGTTGTGTGCAGGCTGAGAAGGAGCAGAATTATGCATAGCATTTCTTTTCCCATCTTGCAACTTCTTCCTACACTCTTTCTCCCAATGTCCTAATTTTGCACAGTATTTGCATTTGCTTTCTCTTTTAGACCATCTATTGTCTTGTTTCGTTGTGTTAAACGTAGCTGCTGCTACTCTTACTTTTGCCTTGACATCAGCATCTCTTTCCCATGTAGCTAACCTGTCTAGGTTACTTCTGAGAGTTCTGTTAGACCAAGTTAGATCTAAGAATGGTAAAGCTTTTCTGTATTCGGCTACAAGGCCATCTGACCATATCTGAACCAGGGTCCCTTGTCATCCAGCACACTTTCAGGGTCATCAACAATTCCACTGTAAATTACAGCTGACTGACAAAATCTCTCAGTATATTCACTCACAGTTTCTTCTTTCCTTTGCACACAGGTAGTAATTCTAGACCAATCTATTTTGGGTCCTAAGATATTCTTTAGGATTTTCAAAATACCTTCTCTTAAATCACCCTTACTGGCATTTCGTAGTTCAGAAGTGACAGCAGATTCAAAACTGTTGAATTCAGATTCAGTTAGTATTTGTGACATCAGCTGCGTGACTTCTGTCAACGACATGTCATAAAGACGCATTTTACTGATCAATGTTCTTCTAAATTCAGAAAAATGTGTGCGTGCTGCTGGTAAACTTTGAGATAGTCTCTATATCTTTAGGACCTAAAGCTTTGGCAACAGTTTGTATTTGCACCACAGAAGAATTGAGAGGAACACTATCAGTTTCCTCAATCCCAGATCTCCTCCTCGCACCACACACATTGAAGGAATTTACAGGCACATCAGTTACTGATTGGAGAGCTACATCTGTTTCAAAAAACGCTTGTAAATCAGGGTAAATGTTATCAGGCTGACTTACTTCCACATCAGTTTTTGCCTCTTTCTTGAGGTTCAATTTCTTGGTCAAAGTGTATATTCTAGCACGGAGTTCATTGTTCTGTTTCTCTAGCTCTGCGTTACGCTGAGACTGTTGTGTCGCTAGCGTTACACTGAATTCCCTGTGACAACAGATAATGCCTTTCACATTGTTCTTGCGAATACATGCTCCCAGTACCTTTTTACACTCATCTACAGACCAAGTCTTGTCTGGATGGATCTCATATTTCTGAGTTAGTTCTTGTCTAACTTTCTCAGTGACTATTATGTTCATTTGCACTCCTAAAAGTGATTTGAATTCGCTATCTGACCACAAAGGAGTCGCTAGACCACCTTTTTCAGTTGTGGGGATCAGTCTAGCATTCTTTCTAAACATTTTGTGAGTTTCTTTGTTATCACACAATCAAAACACTAAAACTTCTCTGATCAACAGAGGGTACACTTGTTAACACAGATCAACTATTGTTAACCTTCCTGGCAAAGCAGAGGATAACACAATTCACTAGCACTTTACGCTAATCTTCCCTGCATGAACAGAGGATAACCGATTCTTCCCTGCCAAAACAGAGGATAACAAATATTAGCACGTAATGCTAAATCTTCCCTGCCTGAACAGAACAGAGGATAAACCAAAAATTAGCACGTAATGCTAACCTTCCCTGCCTGAAAGAACAGAGGATAAACCAAAAATTAGCACGTAATGCCAACCTTCCTGCCTGAAAACAGAGGATAACCTTCCCTGCCTACAAGAACAGAGGATAAACTCTTCCCTGTCTGAAAACAGAGGATAACCTTTAGTTAAACAAAACCCTACAGATGTATGTTAACTCTTCTCTGACGGCACAGAGGATACAAAAATTTGTACTGGTCTTAGGTTCTTTCGGATTAGAGACAGCACTCACCAGAGAGAAAATTTCAGTCTGGGAATCCTTGTTCAGTTTGAAGTTTCGCTGGATTCCAAAAGATGCAGATCTTTCAGGTGAGAAAGCTGGAACTCTATCCGGGACACGGCAGCATCTGTTGAAAACTCTGTTCTTCTAAAGTAGAAAACTCAGAAGAGAAGACCAGGAGACTTCGGATTCGATCGTCAGCAGAATTTCTTTATTCTATGACATGTGTTGTTATCTGCAGTCATCGAAGATCTCATTTAAGTCATTTTTACAGGGTATCTTATAGGTATTTTTGGAGGAGGGATTCTTAGAGGTGGAGACAAACATCAAACAAAGCAAACATCTGAGGGAGGCGTTAGTTAATTACAGGAACCTTCCCGTGGTCCAATAAACCTAACAAAGGTTGAATCTGACTCCTTGATCTTACCATTAACATAAGAGACAAAAGGCACCGTTGTCTCGAGCTCAAATGGTCAGGAAACGCTCTCAAACATCTGTATTTCCTGACACTTTCTTTAGTCAGGAAGTGTATCTAAATTAAACATTTAAAATAAAATTTGTAATTCTTCAAGATGAAGGCCAATAGCAGCCATTGCATGAAATGTGTGATTTCTAGAATATTGCATCTTTACAATGTGACTAACTCATTCAAGTCCCCCAAAAATACTGGTCATCCATGATAGACATAGGCATGAGAGGACAGGATAATATGGAGAATCTCAATGGGCAATCGGTTCAACGCTGCAGCTGGAATTGCTCACCAGTTCAGAGCTGAACGGTGTTAGGATCTGTCTCAGCAGCATACAGTGTCTCGACATTTGGAGAATTGGAAGAGAACCTTTGCTGAGTTCACTTCAATGATGAAAGCAAGTTTCATTTATTTGGGGCCGGTGGGAAACAAAACATTTCTGACTGCTGTAACTTCAGATATTTTAAATTTGATCACTGTGTTTTCCACAAAATAAAGGGTTTTTGTTGAAGTGCCTTGGTTATTTGGTAAGACACTGATCTACTAGCATGATATAACTACAAATAAAATGTATTTACATTTTGAACAACGAAGATTTAATAATTTCTGAAAAAAATCAAGTGTTCATAAATTGTTCTCTAATTTTGATCTCCACTGTATATACCATTATTTTATATAATACAAAACAATCAATTAAAAATCTAATACAGTATTGAAACTACAAATACTATATATTCAGTCCAACAAAGCCTCCACTGCACCATTACACTGTTAAACAATGTCAACCCACTAAAACTGACTTATGCACCATTATACACCAATAATTTGAAGTCTAAGAAAAACATGATGACAGCAGTGATGAGTTTACTGCTTTTTTACACTCTGAAATTAATTGCTAATGACAATGGAGTTAAAACCCATAAAATTAAGTAGAAATGAAATGATTTTGACAGTCTGTGGTTAAATGGACTAAAATAAATGTGAGATTAACAAAATCTTACATAAGTACTATGTCCATGCTGTAAGCCCGGGCCCGGTGCCAAAATGTCTGGGCCCCCCTAGAGAGGAAATGTGGGCCTGGTGTCAGTAATCAACGGGAGCTATCTCTTGCATATAGCAGCAACATCCAGGACGCAGCACACTGGGGGGTTTCACACCCTGTGCTGACGGTCCGCACGAGGGACCGGCTGCAGTCGCCATTCTCCCTCCCTCATCACCTAAAACCCATGCAATGTAATATGTACAAAAAAGTAACTATACATGTTTGATATCTTTTGAAATGTCTCAGTGTGCCTGGTAAAATGGTCTCATTCTCCCAATCATAACGAAAAGCTAAAAGAAGTTCTAAAGTATGAGGAAATATAGTGCACAACTTAAAGGTGTGCCCTCCCCCTGATTTCCTACTCAAAACACCTCCTGTATGTAAATAAGTAATCCCGGCCACAGGATCTCCAGAAGCCTTTTGGTTGGCGATTCTGAAGACTAATTATAATGACAAGATACCACCATGTGGTAGGTTTATTAGATTATCTGGGTATATAAGGAGAAGGGACAGAAAGATCTGGGCGTCTGTAGGAGGATTGCCCGCACAACCACTGTGTGTAGATTTCAGTTCCAGCTATGGTTAGGAGTCAGTAAACTGATTGCCCGCACATGTCACTTGTGTGTAGTTTTTCATTGCCAGGTAGTAATTTCTACAAGTTCTTCAATTCCTGAATTATTGTTATGTTATGGTTAACCATTGATTCTATTCTTGTAACATTGGAGCTTTGAATTATTGTTTTGATTACCTGGTCAATAAATTGTAACGTTTGATTCTATTCTAACTGCCTCTGAAGAGTGCTTTCTCTTTACTAGATTAGTGGATTCGATATTTCCGCAAGCCTGCGCCAGTTTTAGCGACGGCCTAATATCCGCATCTTTTAAGTGTGCTTGGGTGTAGGGACGGGCTAATTCCGTTCAGTGACGGTGAACGCCGTCTGACTGAATTCGGCACGTCCACACCTCTGACTTTGATTTAATGTTACTTTAAACAAAGATTTGGCCAATCCAAAGCTATTACGAGTGTAGTATATTGATCTGCTAACATATCTGATAGTGGCCAAAACCCTTTACTGAAGTAAACGATTGAGTTCGAGTTCTGAGGGTGCCCCATGAGGGTTATTGATATCTCTGATTGTGTACGTGTGAATTTTACGGCAAATCTCAGATACGTAACCATAATTTACCTCTGACTGATGACCGGGCCTGACGAGATTGTGTCCGTGAGATCTGTGGAAAACAGGACCTCTGAGCGATATAGCTTCCCTATGTCTGGACGGGTAAAGTATTGAAAAGAGCTGATAAGAATAATCAATCATTTGTTCCTGTTTTAATGATGCACAGACATCATTAAAACCCTTTTCATTTTATGGAGTCAGATGAAATAACGAGATAAAATATATAAGAAGAAGTGTTCCATTTTAATGTTCTTGTTGTGTCGTGAAAAGGAAAGATCGTAACACGCAAAGCCCTTCACCCGCGGAACGACTGCCGTCATTGGATCGTTCCAGCCGGGTCCTTTCTTACAATGCACACACACACACACACACACACACACACACACACACACACACACACACACACACACACACACGCATGTTGGTTTTTATGGTTTACGGGGACTCTCCATAGGCGTAATGGTTTATATACTGTACAAACTGTATGTGCTATTGCCCTACACCTACCCTACACCTAAACTTAGCCCTCACAGGAGACGGTGCATTTCTATTTTCCCTCAAAAAAACTCACTCTGTATGATTTATAAGCGTTTTAAATTATGGGGACACTGAAAATGTCCTCATAAATCACCTTCTCCTTGTAATACCTATGTCATACCCATGTCATTATACAAATTTGTGTCCTCATAAACCACATAAACATGCACACACACACACACACACACACACACCACACACACACACACACACACACAGTATAACTGTATAATATGAATATACAATAACCATTTATAGTCTCTACAGCTGTTTTAATATACCACTTTAAATAAAATAAATTCTGAAAGGGCCAGGTAAATTACAGTCAGGTCAGGTAAACTGCAAGCAAATTAAATTATTCTGATATATTTCACCCCGTTTTGTGACACACACCAAAGAGCATGCAGTGTGAAATCGATCACTGACATTACTTTGATATACACACACTTCACAGCTGAATGCCTGAATCTAAATTCAAGCAAATACACATTAATTATTAAATAAACACACCCATGCAGGGCTTCTAAAATGAACCAGATTCATAAAAGGCATGGTACAGTTCACTAAATATTGTGCAGCTCAAAGCAATGAGTTTTATTGAATTAAAGATGTGACATAGAAGTAGTAAATGCTTGCTAATTGACATCTTAATTTACTGCTTATCCTCATCCAGACTCCCCTGATAGTCCCCTGTTTAATAAGAACAGAGTCAGTCAGTAGTCTAAGGCTCAACAAAGCCGTTCATTTAGACTCATGCATTCTTCTTTCTTTATAAAGAATACATAGATGTATCTGCACTGTGGACCCCGAAGGGTCAGATGATACCTGTTTGTCTATAATAAAGGGTTCTTTCATCACAGAGAGAAATTATTAGATAAATGCCTCTGGCAGGCAATGGTTACAGAGTGCTATAGGGCAAAACATAATTGTATTACTGTGCTGTGCTTTCCAGTGATATCACAGTGTCATGATTAGACTAGCAGACCTATAATTCTCATTTTTATGTGGCACAGTACTTGATCTTTTTATAGAAGGGCATCAATAAAAATAATATTTGGTCAGAAAGAATGAGTCTTTTCGGGATTCTGAAATGGGTAGCAAAGGCATTTTTGGTCCTGTAGACTTAAAAAATAAAGTCTCTTAAACCACACTATAATCACTAGCTTGTTTAATTTGTCTACAAAAAGTATCCAATAGTGTACTTAAAGACCTTTTTGTTTTCCTTAAAGTTCCACATATGATGTATTGTGTTTATTGGCAAAACGATTATAAACAAAAGCAATGAAAGCAGTTGTATTGTTACCTTCATATAGCAAAAGCAACATTTTTTAGATTGAATGATACTGAACACATATAGGACAGTAGGATATAAAAGTTGAATAAAAAACACCCAAATATATTATAATATTCCGTGACTGGATCAGAATCACCACTCCAGTACCATCTTCAGCATCAAAACCTGTTTTTGACAATGTGTTTTTACTGAACACACAGGGTTAAGCAGGTGCTCACGTAAACTGTTTTTTTTCTGCATCATTAGATTGTTATTTCTTCTGGCTGCACTGATCTGATTGAGAAAAGCGAGGGATGACAGGCGTTAGAGACTCTGCCACAGAGGAATGGCTGAGGTGACACTTCGGTTATTCATGCTCCTTCATGTTCACTAATTTCCTCCAGCAACTCAAATCACTCCATTGACGCAATCTCAGCCTCTTGCCTACAGCCTAAACAGAAGTGAACTGCACCTTTTCATTAGGGCATTTTAGCTTAATAACCAGAGGCTAATCAAAAAACTGAGTGGGTCTGATTACAATCAACATTGGATTTTTGATGAAATGTTTATGCTGTGATATTTCAGCTTTCAGAATTGCAGGACTTTGCCATAACTTGATTACATTTAGGGGCATTTATATATACAGTATATATACATATATTTCCCATTTAGGATGTTGTTTGTAGCCTTGATGCAAATGAACCTGGGGTTTATTGTAGCTGCTAGTGCTTGCTTTAAAACTTAGATGCTAATCATAATCTCAATATTGATTCAGCATCTCAGGACTTTATTGATTCATCATTTTATCTAGAAGGATACATCGTTGTGATTATTTTCACTTTTTGCACCAATATTGTAGTGTAAAAAGACTCTTTGTCTTGTCATTATTACATCATCATATTTCCCATCAACTTTTTATATTCTTGAAGGTTTAATTCACAGAAAAATGTATTTGCCATTATTTACACACCCTCATTTAATTTTCAAACACGGAAATGGAACATCAATAGCATTAAACGTATTTTTTCTAAAATGACTCATAAAGAAATGTCATGATATACTGGGAAAAAACAGTGTAGAAACAATATTCACTCAGAAATTGCTAGTAAATTTGACAAGCAATGGCATGTAACTGCTACGATCCAGATGGGGATCAAACTCGGGTCTGTGGTGTGTATACCCTTGGTACTTACTGCTGCTCCACTGGAGCAGGTCAAACCCAATTGCAGAAGAAATAACCAAGAGGCTCAGATTCTGACTCTTAAAGTTCTTTACTCGATGTGAAAAAAATCCAAAGAGCCAGAACAAAGTCTTACAGGCGTTTAACAGACAATTGCCTCAGAGGAACTCAAAAAATACTCCTTGGTAGAAAATACAAAAAGGTCATCCAAACAGAAAAGCCGTCCTTAAATGTCCTTAAAAAAACACAACAGAAGACAGGAAAATCTCTAACCACAAATCATTGGCAGCATCATACTCAAGCTGACATCAGGACTGAACAAGAACAATAAGCAGTGAGGCATTTAAATAAGGTAGACCATTAGGAGTGATTCAAAACAGGTGTGCTACAAGTCTCTAACAAAAAGGTGATCTGGGGCTGAAATTGTGCCATCTAGTGGTTAACACAGGGAATCTCAGGCAGAACATTACAGAACCTCTTCTTTTAGGAACGGCTCCTGACGTTCCCAAAAGCTTTAGTCGAGTGGAGATGATTAAAGTCCCTAATAAGACTCTTGTCCAGGATGTGGCGATCAGGGACCCAAGTCCGCTCCTCCGGTCCAAATCCCTCCCAGTCCACCAGGAATTGTCGTTTTCCCCGAACCAGTCGAGTCTCCAGTAGCCGCCGGACTGTGTATGCCGGCTGACCATCAATTATTCGTGGTGCTGGGGGTGGCCTGGTGGCAGGAGACAGAGGGCTGTATTTGACAGGCTTTAAACGTGAGACATGAAAGGTGGGGTGAATACGCAAAGACTTCGGTAGCAGAAGACGATAGGAAACAGGATTTACTTTCCTTAAAACCTTGAATGGTCCTATGAACCTGGGAGCCAATTTGTGTGACTCAACTTTGAGGGGAATGTCCTTGCTTGAAAGCCAGACTTTCTGCCCTGGACGTAGAGTTGGTGCTGGTCTGCGCCGACGGTTGGCCCGTTGCTGTTGTACCTGTGAAGACTTGAGAAGCGCAGCCCGGGCCTTCCTCCATACCCTGCGGCACCGTTGAACCAGATGTTGGGCAGCTGGGACTCCCACCTCATACTCCTGCTCAGAAAACAAAGGAGGTTGAAACCCATATTGACACTCAAAAGGTGACATACCAATTGAGGAATGGCGAAGAGTATTGTGCGCAAACTCTGCCCAAATTAGGTGTTTGCTCCAGTGTGTTGGGTTGGATGAGACCAGGCATCTCAAGGTTGTCTCAATCTCTTGGTTAGTTCGTTCCGTCTGTCCATTAGACTGGGGATGAAACCCAGATGATAGACTGGCTGAAGCCCCAATCAGCTGGCAGAAGGCCTTCCAGAACCTAGATGCAAACTGAGGGCCACGGTCGGACACAACATCTTGGGGAAAACCATGCAACCTAAAGACATGCTGCAGTAAAATCTCAGCGGTTTGTGGAGCTGAAGGAAGTTTTGGCAAAGGTATAAGATGGCAAGCCTTTGAAAATCGATCCACCACTACCAAAATTACTTTGTTACCTTGGGAAGTTGGTAGGCCAGTTACAAAGTCCATAGAAATATGTGACCACGGCCGAGCAGGAACAGGGAGGGGTAGCAGTAGACCTTGTGGGCGGGATCTGGAATCCTTATGCTGAGCACAAATGGAGCAGGCAGCAACATAGGCTCTGATGTCTTCAGCCATCTTAGGCCACCAGAAACGTCTGCCAATGAACTCTAGGGTCCTACTAGCTCCTGGGTGGCATACGATTGATGAGGAATGTCCCCACTGCAAAACATCAGAACGCACTGCTTTAGGTACAAAGAGACGACCAGGAGGCCCATTACCTGGGTCAGCCTCCTGCTGCTGTGCCTTTCTAACCATGGTCTCTATTCCCCATCTGACTGGTGCATAATGATCCTCACCGGGGTTGAAATCATGTTGGGTGGATCAAACTGCCTGGAGAGAGCATCAGGCTTTTGATTCTTTGAACCTGGTCGATAGGAGAGAACAAAATTAAAGCGGTTAAAGAATAAAGCCCATCGGGCCTGGCCAGAGTTCAGTCTCTTGGCCTCTTGGATATAGGCTGGATTCTTGTGATCTGTCCATACAACAAAGGAGTGTTTGGCTCCCTCCAACCAGTGCCTCATTCTTCCAACGCTAGTTTGACAGCTAATAACTCCCTGTTACCAATGTCGTAGTTTCTTTCCGCAGGTGAGAGCGTATGTGAAAAGAAAGCACATGGATGCACTTTGTTGTCTTTTATGACACGCTGGGAAAGTATAGCTCCCACTCCTACCTCAGAAGCATCCACCTCCACTATGAAGGGCAACTCAGGATCTGGGATAGTAAGTACTGGTGCAGAGGTGAATCTGTCTTTCAGTCTGCAGAGAGCCTTTTCAGCCTCTTCTGTCCACTGGAATCCCTTAACATTCTTCCTAGTGAGAGCCGTGAGTGGAGCAGCAATTGCACTGAAATTTCGAATGAACCTTCGATAGAAATTGGAAAAGCCAAGAAAACGTTGTACCTGCTTGGCGGAGGTGGGCCGAGGCAGTCTCTAACTGCTTGGGTCTTTGCAGGGTCCATCTGGATATGACCTTTTGATACAATGAAACCCAAAAAGGAAACCTCCTGAACATGAAACTCACTCTTCTCCAGTTTTGACGAAGAGATAGTTTCCTAGGAGCTGCTTGAGGACTAGGCGAACATGCTGCACGTGTTCCTGGAGGTTCTTGGAAAAGATAAGAATATCATCCAAGTATACAAATACAAATCTGTTCAGCATGTCTCTTAGCACATCATTAATCAAAGCCTGAAATACTGCAGGAGCATTTACCAAACCAAAAGGCATGACTTGATACTAATAATGGCCAGTGGGTGTATTAAAGGCGGTCTTCCATTCATCACCAGCACGGATGCGGACCAGATGATATGCATTGCGAAGGTCCAGTTTAGTAAATATAGCAGCCCCCTGAAGCAACTCGAAGGCAGTAGACATCAATGGAAGAGGATAACGATTCTTTATGGTGATCTTATTGAGAGCCCTGTAATCTATACAAGGTCGGAGCCCACCGTCTTTCTTATCAACAAAGAAGAAACCAGCTCCAGCTGGTGATGTTGAGGGGCGTATAAAGCCAGATGCCTGGGATTCCTGTATATAATCCTCCATAGCCTTTCTCTCTGGTGCTGAAAGGGAAAACAATCTCCTTCTTGGAGGACACATTTCAGGCAACAAGTCGATGGCACAATCGTAAGGTCTGTGCGGTGGCAAGGATGCGGCATTCTTTTTACTGAACACCTCTAACAGGTCTGCATAGTCTAGGGGAACACGAGAAAACTCTGGATAAGTCCTGGGTAGCTGTAGAGTAGTCATTAACAGCCCTGGGGTAACCTGAAGTAGCTCGGGAGAAACAGAAATTCCAAGAGGTGAAGCAGAGAGACACTTATCACAGTCAGGCCCCCATTTGAGAATGTTACTAGAGGGCCAGTCTATCTGGGGATTATGAAGGACTAGCCAAGGGAAACCCAGGATTAAAGGGAATTCTGGTGACTTGATTACATAAAATTGTATAGTTTCTAGGTGATTCCCAACCCGGAGATATAAAGGAATAGTGCGCAGACTCACCTCTCCAGACCCCAGAGGCCTCCCATCTAGTGCGGTAATAGTCAGGGGGTCATCAAGGTTGGTGAGTGGCACCCTGAGATGTCTGGCGACTTCCAAATCCATAAAGTTACCAGCTGCCCCAGAATCTATGAAGGCCTTTAGGGGATGTGACTGATAATTCCATAAAATATAAGTATTCAAGAGAGCCCCAGAAGAGGCCAAGTGGGAAGAGGTTGCTTCTCTCGTCACAGTCCTCCCTTCCCTGGACGAGAGTTGGCTTTTCCCGAAAGAATTGGGCAGGAGGCTCGAAAGTGGCCAGATTCACCACAATACAGGCAACATCTCTCTTTCATCCTGCGGTCTCGCTCAGATTGGGAGAGCCGTGACCGACCCAGCTGCATGGGTTCCTCAGTGCATGTTACATATGGGGCAGGGAGATCAGGAGACAGGGGGAGTGCCAAGGAATGTCGAATGAGAGCCTTTCTTGAAGTCTCTGTGCGCTCTCTATGTCTCTCTCGAAGGCGATTATCTAGTCGAATGGCCATATCAATCAGGGATTCTAGGTCTGTCGCAGGGTCCTGGGCTGCCAATTCATCCTTGATTTTATCAGACAGTGCCCGATTAAAAGCAACAGTCAGTGCCTCCTGATTCCAGCCACTCTCCATAGCTAAGGTTCGAAATTCCACAGCTAATTCTGCTACACTTAGAGAACCCTGAGTCAACTGAAGTATATGGCTAGTTGCCTCACGTCCGCTCACTGGATGATCAAATACTCGCCTCATCTCTGAAATAAAGCAACTGTAATCCGAACAAATTGCTGGTTGTGGAGACTGCTCCCACAAGGCAGTTGCCCAGGCAAGGGCTTTTCCAGATAAGAGAGTAATAACATAGGCCACTTTGCTACGAGCTGTTGGGAATTTATTCGGCTGCAATTCAAAGTTCAATGAGCACTGGGTGAGGAAGCCCTTACATCTACCAGGGCTTCCATCATACCTTTCAGGATGAGGCAGGTGGATATCAGAGCTTTGCACTGCAGGGATGGGATGTACTGGTGGAGCATGGGGTTGAGACTCAGCTTCCCACTGTGGATTTGAAAGAGACTGAAGATGTTGTAGGATCTCGGTAATTGCCTTACTCAGTTTTGATACCGCCACCTCTTGTTGTGCAAGGACTTGTTCATGTCGTTCCATAGTGGCTGCTTGGCTTGAAACAGCAACTAGAATGCGCTCTGCATTTGATAAAGGTCGAGTTTCCTCTGCTGGGCTTGTATCCATGGTTCAGTCCTACTGTTACGATCCAGATGGGGATCAAACTCGGGTCTGTGGTGTGTATACCCTTGGTACTTACTGCTGCTCCACTGGAGCAGGTCAAACCCAATTGCAGAAGAAATAACCAAGAGGCTCAGAGTCTGACTCTTAAAGTACTTTACTCGATGTGAAACAAATCCAAAGAACTAGAACAAAGTCTTACAGGCGTTTAACAGACAATTGCCTCAGAGGAACTCAAAAAATACTCCTTGGTAGAAAATACAAAAAGGTCATCCAAACAGAAAAGCTGTCCTTAAATGTCCTTAAAAAAACACAACAGAAGACAGGAAAATCTCTAACCACAAATCATTGGCAGCATCATACTCAAGCTGACATCAGGACTGAACAAGAACAATAAGCAGTGAGGCATTTAAATAAGGTAGACCATTAGGAGTGATTCAAAAGAGGTGTGCTACAAGTCTCTAACAAGAAGGTGATCTGGGGCTGAAATTGTGCCATCTAGTGGTTAACATAGGGAATCTCAGGCAGAACATTACAGTAACACACTGAATTGCATGTGACATTTTAAAGTAGAAAACATTTAAATAGTTTTTATTTGTATTTATTTTATTTGTATTCTTTTAAATCATACCGCAATAATCGTTGTGTTATTTACAAATTCGAAAAATATTTTTTTAATTATATTACATTTTTTTATATTTTTTATTTTCTTTATTTATTTGTATGTATTATTTTATTTATTTTATTTGTATTCTTTTAAATCATACCCCAATAATCTTTGTGTTATTTACAAATTTCGAAAAAGAAATCAGTAAATACTAGTGATGATTTCGCATGAACCATGGAACCACAAATTTTGTCATATTATTGTCCTATTTTTTTTTTACCCAGAATCTACCCCAAATAGATATTTAGTTCAGAAAACAAAATTAATTCCAAAAGTTTGGAGTTTGTCCAAGAGCAGTGATGAGTCTCTGAAGTGACAAGGCCGTCCTGCAGGTGCAAAACTTCTCTGTCTGCCTGTCGCATGGCATAAGAGCCTGCTTATTCAAATCATGATAATCAAGGACTGTCTAAAGTACAGATAGAAGCGCTGTATGTATTTATAAACAAACAGAATGCATTTTGTTCAAATCGAAGAATATGATGTCTGGTCAATTTGTGACCCTATGAATCCAAGGGACAAATAGGAAATATGACATCCATAAAACATAGCCATGACCATCAGCAAATATAACCCAACCCCAGAGGAAGTGCATCCAATATTAAACAAACCTTCAGAGAACCATGCAGTAACCTATTGGAATTGCATTTTCTCCATCAGCTTCATAAACCTCAGATGAAGCAAAATATTCAAGGGCAGCGTTTTATTTATCTTCTGCGATCATAGCATCCTCTACATTCATGAAAGCATCACATTTCCAATACTATACCTTCGGTGTTGTACAAGGACATTTCTTAGAGGCTGCATTTGATAGCATAAAACATGAGCCTTCATCTTGACAACAAGTTGAACCCTGTAATCAAACATCTCTGCTTGCATGCTAATTAATCTCCCTTAATATGCACCTCTTGGAGGATAAAACATATTTCTGATATAGTCTGTCATTTCCAGCTGTGTCTAATAGAAATAGGTTCAATTAAGCTTTATTTTAATTAAACATTACACTTAAGTGAATGATTTATTGTGCAGGTGATTTTAAAAAGTACAATATTAAGTACACAAGTTCAAATCAAGACCATGTTAGCATAAAAATTGTTTCACACAACTGTTGCAATGACCTACTCGGCCTTGATCAGTGATTCTGAACTGGTTTTGCTTCAGAGGTCCTAGATTTTACATCGAGTAATGATCCAACACACTAACAGACTTATTTGTCATCAACCTTATTTGCCACACCATCAACTGTTGGATTATCAACAGTCTTCAAAACAGCATCTTAAAAGAAACAAGAAACTCAAACACATTTAGAATACTTGGAGGGTGATTAAACTACTACAGAACTTACATTTTTGGGAAAATCCTCTCTGGGTTAAAGTACTGAAACACAACTTAATGGTTGAATAGACTGAGCATGAACCTGGCAACTACATAAAGCCATAAACAAGCCATATTATCCCTATAAGTGATGCTAAAATACACAATAGAATTACCGCATTGAAGATATTGAATTGGCTACACAGCTTTATCAGTGACAATAAAAGATGTATGAAGATACATGATGATTCAGGAAACTAACTAGTATGCAAAATTCAAATTTGGGTGCAATAATAAAGCAGCGTGAAATATTAAAAATCATATCTGCATGGTGAGTAATGGATACAGCTGGTTATTTCCTTATTATTTCCTCTCCTGCACAGTGCTTTCATTTCAGTCCCAAATGAAACAGGTTGTACACAATCAACCTTTTTGATAAGAGCAAAATGAAAGAGAAGAGCATAAATCCATGACTGACTTTGATTTAATCCAAAAGGAGATCACAGAGACGGGTGGAATGCAAATGATGTGCTGCTCTTTAAGGGAGGCGGGCACTGAATATTACCCTCAAAGACAGACGCTGATATTGAGGACACACTGGTCACCGGTTGCCTCCATTTTTCAATCAGCCGATCGCTTTGAAGTTTACATTTAATTCATTTCACAGATTAAGTTGAGTTTGTTAAAAAATGTTTTTAATTAAATCAGTTCAAATCAATCCTTATAATACAATCACAATCTGAGTAAAATGTAATTATAATAACAGCTAAACATTATTCACAAGTTGTCCATCGAGTCATGAGAACACAATGCGGTAATTGTAATTGTTGAATAATTGGCCTCATTTATTCACATTTCAATGTAAAAATCTACTAGCAGCCTCTCTTTCCCTCCATATTTACTTTGTTATTAATGTTCCTGTGGCATCGTTGCTCCACCTGAGGCATTGTAAGATCATGTCAAACCTCCTTCACCTGTCTGACTCAAACATGGCATGGCATCTCCTACGAGCCGAGCCGAGGATGTGGAATTAATTCAAGGCTGTGTGTCATTGTCATCTCAGATGTGGTAGTTTATACTTTACACTGCCACTGTTTGTTCAGGCGACTCGTGCAACTAATATTTATTTTATTTATTAGAGACAAATAGCCACACCAATGTTTTTCAATTATTTTATACAAGTGCCATATAGTTTGAAAAATCAGCTGGACTTGGCTTGATTAATGATTTAACCTGATTTTTAATTTTATGTTTATGTTAAAATAATCATTTATTTAAATTATTTTATTTATTGAAAATCAATCAATCATAACCTGAAAGTACGGCTTTGTTGGTCATGCATTTGCCCTCTTCCCAGCATGTACTGCGTTATGAATAATTAATATGCTTGCATTGTTTGATAATTTCTATCATATCAAACTTATTTTCTCATTAAAAACATGATATGAAGTAGTGCTGGGCGGTATACCGGTTCATACCGAATACCGGTGTTTATTTTTCTTATGATATGAATTTTTAAAATACCGCAATACCGGTGTCATTTAAATAACGTTCTGAACGCAACACTGTTAGAGGGGGTCTCTTTTCACTATTGCATTTTGACGAGGATACAGCTGTATGTGTTACTAAGCGTGAAAGTTCCGAAACTGAAGCACTAGTAGAATGTGAAGAGAAGAAGTCATCCACAATATCCACATCGACCGCCACAAATATCCACCATCCGCTGCATCAGCTCCCGCGTCTCCCACACACAACAGTTCTCCGGCGAACGACGGATTCCCGTCAATTGCAGGGTTCCCGCCTTCTTAAATTCACTTTTCATAACTTTAAGACCGTAAATACGCTTACATTTCTCAAATAGTGTTATAAAGGTCTTAATTTTAGCTTGAATAGGTGTTAAATGAAGGAAAGACGAGGTGTATTCAGTCTGCTGAGGGGGATGTGATCAAAGCCTGGAGTGGATTAAAGCACGTTCCTCTCTCCGCTCTAAGCGTTCTGTAATCACTCCGCTCTGGATCCACTCCGGGTTTTACATTCCCGCTCACGGAAAAACTACTCCGTGTTCACTCCAATTAAACGTTATCAGGGATTACTGAGGGAAAAGAAACATGTAGCGCACTGTTGTTGTTCTGCTGGCACACCAAAAATCATCCCCGCCTCGGCTGCAGTTTCTCTCTGACAACATAGTAACGCCACTCGCATCATTCACAGTCGGGTTCTTAGCAGAGAACACAAAGCAGAACTTGAATTTCGGGATTGCGGCTATTAATAATAATTATACTCATTCCCGCAGGTTCCGACAGAATGCATCACATTTTCACGTGCTTTTGAGTCTTGAGAGCTCACTCACGCGCTCTCAATGTCTGCGCCCACAGATCACGATAAGGAGAGTGACAGCTTTTAATAATTATAAGGGAAGTTTGCAAATGTGATATATTGATTTAATACAACAGATCAATAAACAAGTACTGCATGATTTTGCTCTATATCATCAACGAAAATAGTTCCAAATAAAGTTACAGCTGAGCCGTTGTGCATCTCTAAAAGCTAATTTATATTTAAAACATTAATGTCCACATGAATCTATTAATTGAATTGAACTCATGCCACCTCTGAGACTCATTAAACGTCTGAAAATGTACGTTCAAGCCACTTTTGTGTTCTTCCTGCCACCTCTGTACAGTACAAATACATTTTTTTATTAATACTAATTTCATGATTGGTAACTTATTTGTCGTATTGTACTTATTATATTGTTTTCAATATACATTTTAAAAAGCTTATAAACATATATTTTTTAATTTGACGTAGATGAAAATTATGCCATTGCAAAGGTAAAAAGAAAATACCCCTGTAAGTCACTTTAAGGAGTCAAATGTCACCTCGTGTTCGGAAGACAAATTTTTTATCAGAATTTTTTTATTATTGATCAGAAGGGGCTCCTAAATATTTTAAATTAGGAGGACAAGCACTCCTGATTACAAGAAGAAAAACACAGCTCTTAAACTGTGTGTGTGACTGTAGCCGTATGGCTGTGGAATGGGGTTTGGCCGAGGAAATATTTACTTTCACTTACTTACTTTACTTTCAGTCATTTAGCAGATGCTTACAAAGCGACTTACAAATAAGAAAAAGTAACTAAAATGAAAAGTTAAAACTATAAATATTATATACACACATTTAAGAACACGCGAGCACACACACACACACACACACACACACACGATGCTGCGCTGTGACCCTCCTTCTCTCTCTCTCTCACAAACACAATGGCAAAACTCTGCATTTGAATACTCAAACTAATAACAAAACATACAGTCGCTGATTCAGACGTGCCAGATTGTCAAAGCAAAGTCAGAATTACCTCCTCTCCTAGGTTCATGAAACGGTCGTCCATAAAATGTATTGCTGTTCTGTTGCAAGTAATCTTAATGATTCCTAAATGCATCTACTTTCAGAAGGTCATATAAAGTGCGTTCGATTTCACACAGAAACACACAGCGTCACCCTGACACGCCTGCTTCAACACTACTGCAGTTACTGAAACAAGCTTTCTTTCTTTACAGTCAAAATATTTTTTTTTGCTTTAACCCCTGTATTTAGTGTGGAATGTTTTACAATATTCACTCACCATGACACTAAAATATGGCATTCTAAGTCAATCTACTGCAGTTTTTCCTCAGTCAGTAGAAAATGTGGTTAACACCCGGTCATCCATGGGAAAAAAATACCGCCATATACCATGAAACCGGTATAATTTAGAAAAATACCGTGATATAAATTTTTGGTCATACCGCCCAGCTCTAATATGAATCACATAATATTGAACTTTATTGTTAAACAAAGGAAACAATTTGTAAATTAATCTTAATCTACAAGTAATTGCTGCAATGATAGATTTGAAGTCATATCAACTTGACATGTAAATTAAATTTCTTACTTATTGTATTCAAATGTCTTTACTGAACTTAAAATGTCAAGCCCTTTTTTTAATTCTTAAACAACTAATTTTTACAGAGTAAGAGAATATTTGAAAATTATTCATCTGTTTTTTGTTGTTGACATGTTTTCATGTCCAGATTATGAGGCAAGTACAAGTTCTAAAACTTGTATTGCAGGAAAACTTTTGTTCTAAGTCTCCTGCCTAATTTGGCCCATGACTGTAATTGCACCAATTCACTCTGGTAACTAAAAGCCTAAGATGGACAGGGAAATTACGGGTGCTGTGCGGTCAGCCAGCGAGTCAACAGTGAGAGCCGTCTGAGTCTGTCTGCACTGAAGCAGACAAGAGAGTGTAAAGTTGTTAGCAAGAGTAACAGAGACTTTACAGTGACCTAGGAGCAGCTGCCCCTTTCTCAAAAACCACACGTAGTAATTGAAAGAAAGTCTGTGCAGCTGGTCTCAGATCAGTGCACTAATAAAGCTTTTTCTGGGCTCCAGTTTGCTGCTTTCTCTCCAGCTGTGCTGTGTCTAATAGCAGTCGCTCAATGTTTGAAATCAAGCAGGTGGAATGATGTGAAGTTTGGCTGTGATACATGGGGTGGGAGATTTATTTTTGTGTGGATAAATACAGCTTTCACCAGTATCTCCTGACCCTTGATTTAATCTTAAAATGGTTGTGAGGAAAACACTATCACCAAGTTGCTGCCAACTTTTTCTTGGAATAACTTTCAACATATGATTATATTATATAAAATTAGTTGAATATACAATTCTTCCACTTTTAAGAAATGCTGTCTATACATAGACAAGAGCCACATATCATTTAATTTACTTTGGATCAATAAAACTGGCTGATGAACAAAAACAACTTGGAATGCAATCTTGGAGATTAATGCACGGAAGGTAAAGAAAAGTTCTGGATGCTGCCATTTACCGCAACTGCACAAACACTCTGATGACATCTAGCAAAAGGTCACGCAACTAACTGCCGTCACATACAAAAATAGACTGAGAAGCCGAGGGATAACCCCCAGATACAGTTTCCCAGCAGTCAGAACAAAGAAAGAGCAGAAACAGAGAGAAATGTCAGAGGAAAGAGGTCATGCAGAAAACTCCAACCTACCTATGCCAATTAAATTCACTTGCAGCTTTCTTAAAACTTAAATCATGTTCAAACTGCTGCACAAATACTATGTAAAATAAATATTTATATGTTTCTTCAGCTGTGTCCCTTGGGTATATTTTTAATCAGACTTTTTAATGGTTCATTTTCTGTTAACTTTTTTTCTCATGGTTATATGAAGGTCACATTAAAAACTGTCCTAGAAACGTTTACCGTGCATTTATCACTTATTCATCACTTTTGCTACTTTTTGCCTTGAATATATATATATTTTTTGTTCTACCCTTGTCCATCATAAACTGTGGAAATCCATTATAAAAAATATGAATTACTACATGGTTAAAACATGACCATCTTATCATATAATCAGAGTAAAATAATCAAAGAGGTGTTATTATAAATATATAAACAAATAATAAATACATTTTAATTACTTTCCCACAATTGTGCTATTGTCCAACAAAACACTTTTGCTTACAATATTGTTTTTTTGATCAATTATAAATAACCACACACACACACACACACACACACACACACACACACACACACACACACACACACACACACACACACACACACACACACACACACACACACACACACACACACACAGGGGGAGGATTATTTTATCCCCTGCTGATTTTGTACGTTTGCCCACTGACAATGAAATGATCAGTCTATAATTTTAATGATAGGTTTATTTTAACAGTGAGAGAGAGAATAACAACAACAAATCCAGTAAAATGCATTTCAAAAAGGTTATAAATTGATTTGCATTTTAAAGAGGCCTTCACGCGACCGCTACCACGGTAATCTAAGCTTTTTTATACCCGTCTAACAAAATACTAACTGAATTCAACTGGACACACTTTCCTTATTTTCAAAAAAATTACTCCTATTAAAACACATTCTCTAGAATGTCACCATATGGCATCAAATTAAGTTTTGTCCTCATATAAATCATTGTAATGGCCAAACATTTTAAGTATAATGGATAATTAGGCATTTCAGTAGCTCGCCACAGTAAAGAGCACCAGTGTGATTTTTACCTTCAGTACATGTGAAGACGTGATAACGTGCACCTTGACTTTGAGCCAGGCTGCTCCTTTCTTCTTTCCCCGTCATGTTCTAGAGCGCTGCAGGCAAAGAGGTGATTTGAGGGTGAGCGGCAATATAATAAACCCCGAAAGCAGAGTCAGAGTTCAAATGGAGTGTGAAGTTTTGGGGGTTGAGATAGAGAGAAACCTCATCATGAAAGTGAATTATGTGGGAACAGATGGGGAGATTGCTATGAGTTGAGCTGTAATTGAATGTCTTCACTTGAGCTGCACTGACAGGAAAGACAGCGTAGTGTTACCACTACCATATAACAAACAGGCCATAATTGAGATACCATATAATTAAGACACTGTAATAATCAAAACATTGAGAAAAACGGATCCATTTAGCAACGCATACTTGGTCGGAAATACATATTGATTAATAAAAGCACAGCGGTCGAATCTGAACAGTCAGAACGTGAATAAAGCTGTGTCTGAAGAGCCCTGACTGAATCTTTTATCTGCAATTGTTCCAAAGTCAGAAGCCTCTTCAAAGTGGCTCAGTCAATGTGAAGCCCCACTTTATTCCTGTTAATGACCAGTTGACTTCATTCTCTGCCCACTGAGGCTCCATTTTAATGACACCGCTGTTTAGCCGCCCTGTGATGGGCCAGCTAATTGAAGGGTCCTCCAGAGAGTGAGGCAAAGCTGTACTTCAGACTGTGAGGGACATGTGGTTCTCAAAGTCTCCTGGCCTGGGGTGTAATGTCTTGTTATTTTGCCATGACAGAACCAGATTAAGCGCAGTCAAGCATCGTTGGTCGTCTCGAGGAGTTGTTCAGCCATGTTCTGATATGGCTCACCTTGCTGTCTTAGCCACTTTTGTGCTTCATACGTTTTTAGGTTTGATTTGAGAGGTTTTGGATTGAGTTGTACTGAATTTTGAGAGTTTTATCCTTGGGTGCACAGACACATGCTGAGAAACATCAAAAAGTGATGGGAAATAGAGACTGACCAGCCTGGTCTCTAAAAAATAAAGACAGATGTACTTTTACTTTTTTAACAAAATATATTCTACAGAAAGTATCCATATTTTCATACACTACCATTCACATTTTGGGGTCAGTAAGATTTATTTGAATACTTTTATTTAGCAAGGACTCATGCGACAGTGCATGAAGATGTTTACATTTTTACGAACAAATTCAATCCAAATAAATGCCATTTGAACTTTGTATTCATCAAATACTTCTTTAAAATGTATAACAGTTTCTACAAGCAGCACTTTTTAACATTGATAATCTTATGAAATGATGCTTGAGCAGCAAATCTGCAAATTAAAATGATTGCTGGAGCATCATGTGACACTGAACTGGTGTAATGGCTGCTGAAAATTAAAAATATATTGAAATAGAAAATAGTTATTTTACATTGTAATGATATTTCACAATGCTACTATTTTTACAGTAATGTTTGTTCCAATAAATGCATAAATATATACAATATACACATATAAGTAGCATATGGTAGTAGTTCAACCACAGTAGTTGTATTATATTCATTACAGCACTTTCTGTTTGACCCATAGCTCCACACTCTGTTCTGGTAGCTTTAATGGGTCACAGTTCATGCTAAATTGAAGGTCTGAGAATAGCTGGGAGACAGAACCACTCTAGGATAATAGGCGCTTTCACACATGCAGCCTTTCCTATACATTTAATGGTATATTTCTTTGTTTAGAGGTCATGTGTGAATAGGACCTGTTGTTGAAATGCCAGCAAACTTCCGTAATGATGCAATGTGTGAACAAAGCCATACTAACAGTTTTTGCATGTCAGGATGCTCAAGGATGCCTTAAGACGTCTGCTATCAATGACAAAGTTCTGAAAGAGCAATTATATCATTCTGTTGAGATCTAAGCCCATGATGAGAGTCTAAAATTGTTATACGTTGCTGGAAATGTTGCTAAAATATCAGGGCTTCACTCAATTCAAGGATGAAAAATCATTCTACTCTTTCAATTTGTTTCTTCTTCTAATTTTATGTCATGTGACAGTTCTCTGGATTTTAGAGCAAATATTGCTTCTTTTTACTGAATGAAGAAGAAATTTTTAAAATGTAAATGTTTTCACTGTCCCTTTTGGTCAACTTAATGAATCCTCACTGTGTAAAAAAAGTGTGCATATTCTGCAAACATTTAAATTTTCAATTGCACATATTTACAATATTCGTTTAGAATTTAATTTATATTCACTACTGTTCTTTTTTAGTTGCATCTACATCTATTGCATAAAAAGTTAGCATTAAATAATGATTTAAAAAAAGTTTAAAAGTAAATTCAGGTTACTTTTGAACCTTGTGCCGAAGTAGCGCTTTGAGACACATACTACAGTAATGAGTAATCCTGTGCAAGCCTTTCTTTCAATTGCCGACAGAATTATTGATTGCATCGGATAAAGTGTAAATGGATGGATGAATGTCGGTCGAGTCTGGACACACTGTGGAGGCCATTATTCCCTTTCTCAAGTGTGTCAATACAAGAACAGATTCTGATAAATGTGTCCGAAGAACAAGAGTAAACACTAATGCATCCTAATGCGTTTTTTGACTAAATGAAGATGTGTGCAATAAATACATTTCTTGTGCAATGAAGGAAGTGCTAGTCTTCCTAATGTGACTGAAACACAAGATAAATTATTTCAATCCCATTTTACATATGATGGGACACACCAGGGGAATTCAGTCGAAAAAGCAAAGGCCAGTAGACAGTAGAGCCTTGCAAATGATGTTTATTTCTTATTCTGCCATGACTACAGAGGAGCTGACAGAGAGAGCCAAAGGAAGCCCACATCAGCTGATGGAGATTGATCGAATCAAGAACATGTGTCCCATAGGACAAGGGTTTCAGGCATCTAATGAATGTACATATTGACTCAATTCAGTCACTGAACAGAATGAAGAACACCCGCAAGATATAGACTACAACGAGTTCACAAATCAGAAGTTACCGTGCCAAATGTCTAGAAAGGGTTTCAGTTATCTCTCTACTGGCACTTAAAGGGACATTTCACCCAATAATGAAAATTCACATCACTTTGTTTTTCTTCATGTGGAACACCAAAGCAGATATTCAGAAGTATTGTTTTTGTTCATATAAAAAAGTCAGTGGTTCCAAAACAACACTGGAAACCTTTTATTGCATGAAAAGAAGAAAACTTCTTTTGAATTCGACAGAAAAAAATCTAAGTCACATTTTTGGAATGACATGAGGGTGAGTAAAGGAATTCATATAATCACATGAGGGATGATACAACATCAGGTTTTAACAGGTGCAGAAAATAGAAGGTTAACTGAGTTCGGGTGATGAATAGTACCCACAGTGAGAATCCATTGTGCTATTTAAAGACTCACAGGGGTTGATGACAATAACAACCAAATGAGCTAAAGAGGCAATGCCAATTGGCCTAATGATAAAAGACGAATACAGGTTGGTATTGTTGGAGGTTTGTATTCATCTCAGATACAAGAACCCATTTTTATACAGAATTCTGTAAAATGACTCAAACAAGCCTTATGCCTCATTACTTTCCTCTGGCTGCACTGATGGAAGCTCATTCTCAGTCTAATTGACCTGAAAAGCTCTCCGAACCCACAGAGTCGCTTACAAATCAGTTGTATAAATGTGATATACAGTAGTTTGTCGAAAATACTTCTGTCAGGTGCTATTGTTACATAGGAATAACACCCAGTCAACAAAACTTATTTTGAACTATAACTGTAAGATACTGCAATTGAAAATATCATAACAATTATATGGAACTAAAGTAGTCCTACAATTTAATCTAAATCCCTCCATTATATTTATTTGTAGTATGATGTGTGAAATTTCTGTTATTGTTAAAGGAAAGAAAATTGATACCTGTCAAGTACAGTATTTCAACCTCTAATTTAAGAGAGAACAGAACTGAAAACTGGAACAACAGCACAACACAGTCAAGAACAAGAAGCAAAGAACTGATTTAAAAAGAAGAAACTGCATTTTGCCACAAGGCAAAGGAGCAGAGATTATTTTAATCCTAAATAATTGTAACTATTCAAACCTTTACCACCATCCTAAAACAATTATAGCTTGACCGATATTTTGAACATTCAGTTCATCAAAGAAAGAATTTAAAAGGAGAATTTTTTTTAACATTGTAACATAATAAGAAATGTTTCTGCACCAAATCAGTATATTAGAATGATTTCTGAAGAATCATGTGACACAGCTTTGCCATCACAGAAATAAATATATTTGATAGAAATCAGTTAATTTATTAAATGTAATACTATTTTCACAATATTACTGTTTTTACTGTTTAGGATCAAATAAATGCACCCTTGGTGAGCATAAGAGACTTTTTCCAGAAAAAAACTATGATAATCTTTCCTACCTCAAACGTTTGAAAAAAAATTTGCATTATCTTATGCTGTACAGTAATGTTGTTTGTGTTATGTTCAGCTTTGTATTGGGTTCTTGAGACAAACGCCTACTGAATAAATGAGCAAAAGCTCAACTGCTAAAACTGTTTCTGCTCTCCTCTACCTGTGATGACAGCAAAGATAATGGCAAGCCAGAGACTAGACGAGAAAGATTTCTAACCTGATATTGTGGGCACAAACCGTTTCAAATCAGAGTTAAAACAATGCCGAAACAGCAGCCTAAACATGCACATTGACATTCAGCTTCAAGGTAAAGAGCAGCTGTGAACTGAATTTTTGCTGTCAACTGAAGATGAAAGCAGCTGGACCTTCTTTTAACTGACACACAGCCTTTAAGATGAAGGATAACAGCTAACTCCATGTTCCCAAGCCTACACATCCACATGGAAATGATCAGTCCAGCCCCCATCGAGTCACCAGTCTCCAAATTAAAAAGCCACCGGTACTTTTGCCATTTGAAGGGCATATATACCTCGGGTCTGAATAGCTAATCAAGTGCAAATAAAAGAATAAAACACTGATAAATGAAGGTATAATAGCAAAAGTGGAAAACTTGAAATATTCTCTGAGAACAAATTAGCCAGTTGTCTGAATAATGAGCAGTTTAGCCACTAATGGTTTGTGCCAGGAAAATAAATAAGCTTCAGCAACCAACAACTATACTGCTGTTTGATTTTCCATGATCTCAGGATGATAATTACTCAGGTATTTATTGCTGAATTTGGAGCTGTACCTTTCCTTCATGATTAACACTCTGAACATAAATATTTGGACTATATGAGGTACTGTAAATGCAAGGACAAAAAGGATGAGAAAAAGCACACTGCTTTTCTTAGAAGACAACTTGAATTCTAAGCAACACCCTTGAGCATCATCTGATGATAAACGTTTCCCTGGAGATTTACGAGTTCAGGTTAGAATGCATTAACCCCTTCACCCAGGATCTTCAGCGTGTTTCACCATCAGACATGGGCTGGCACATGCATCCATACATTAGTGCACATCCATACATTAGCAAGTGAACATTAAAGTGCTAAAGCAGAGTCCTTTAGCATAGCTGATGAAACAAAGATGTCATGGACAATGAACAGCCTTCATTTCATTATCACAAAATATACCAAAACGCAGTATTCAAAACTGAAGTGAATGGAAAAATCCATAAGAAAACAAACTCAGCAACAAAACCAACAATGCAGCAATTATCTTCCAATATAAATATATGGACATTAAATATTGATGTAAAGTGATTTAATAATAGCCTATTATCTGTATACAATCTTAAAACTTCAAAGAAAACCAGTCCATTATAATGTACAAAACAATTAACAGCAAGACAAACAGTAATATTAAAACCTAAGTCCTCTGAGGTCCTTTTCACCACAGTTGAAAAACAGATACACAAACTGTGCACACTGCGTTTGTATTAAACAATAGAGAGCAAGTCTGTGGGACTTAAAAGTAGCGCCGCTTTGCCATGGACAACAGTGAATATTAGGAAATATCAAACTACTGAATTCCACAATTATCCAACGACCCGTGTAAGAATAGACGTTAGTTTCTACTTACTGAACCTGATTTGGCAAGTGTGTATTTATACGCAGCACTTTGAATGCAGTGTTATGATTGTTTCTGTGTGCCGAGAACGGTGCAAAATCATGCTCTAAGCCATTTCCTTTCTCTCTTCTTTCCCTGCCAGCTGAAGTGTTTATTGGCATTTCCATCCACACTCTGATTTAACAGTTGTATCAATAATTTATGCTCTGACTGTCTGACAGTGGTGTTTTTCCCATTGCTCTGCTCAGCAGAATAATAATAGACCAAAACAGTCCACCGATGTATTGTTGATCAGTAACATTATATGCTTCAGTGCCTAAACCTATAGCTTTACATTTACGTCATCAAGAAATACAAATGACTAACAGCAAACCTTATGTTGTGGACATTTGTATTAATTCTTATGATTAATGCACAAACCTGACGAAAAGCTGTAAATCCATGCTTAACATTGCCAAGAGGTGTGGATAATTATAATATAATGCACACTGGATTTATGCAAGCAGTTATGCTTGGCATGCAGTGATAGTCAATGGATTTTTGCTGCATGTAGCCCAGTAAATTGATCATTACTTGTTTTTACATAATAAAAACAAGAATAATATAAATACATATGATAAATAATACCATATACAGTAATATAAATATTCGCATTGCGTATAATGTTTTCAATAATGAATTTACCAATAGAACAAATTAAATACAGCTTAACTAAAAAAACAATACATGCAATATGTGACACAGCTCCATCTAGTGGGTAAAATGTTCCTGTACAGTCATTTCAGCTGGATAAACACTGCAATCTAACCCACTCTAATCTCTTACACTAGACTGAGAAGGGTGCATTTCAGCCCATTCCTCTCTAGCCATGGAATTACTGCATTTAAAGACTTGCTTAAAGGCAAAATATCTTCTTAAGGATGAATACATCAAAGTTATGTGGCAGTTTCTTCACCACATCAATTGTGAGCGTGTTAAAATGCACTCAATGTCAGGCTAATCAATGAGGAGCAGCGTTTTCTCTCTATAGGGGAGTGTCAGCATTTTCTGGGCCAATAATAGCTGATGATTCCCCTCATACTTCATGGGAGTGTGAGACTACTTGTTTTAAAATAATTGTGAAGATAGAAGTAATTTGAAGGCATTCTAATGAATACATAATGTTGTCATTTGCATTTCTGGCACAAAACTGCTTTAGGATTAGCTAGATTTATTTACTGGATCCAATAATTTAATTTATGTCTCACAAATAATCTTTTATTTCGTATTTAAAAACCACTAAGCAAACATACTAAATCCAGATTTAGAAATGAACATGATTAAAAATCTGACAGTTTTTATTAATCATGATGTTTAAAATCTGATCTGAAATGTTCTTTTCAAACAGTCTATATTTCTGCGTTTCATGTAACCATTCATTCACGCAAACAATTATCTCTGATTATGCAAAGTCTCAATCTTGGCAGAACGATTATTTTACAGCAACAGGGGGTAAGCATTTTAAATCTAAATCTAGCAAAGCACGAAATAATCCCTTTGCTCCGAAGCCAAAACAAGAATGAGCTAACATTAAAATGAAAACATTTGCAAATTGATTAAAGATTTGAAATAGGCTCGTTTTTTGTGTATAGCTATGGAATGCTGGGCTTAATCGCACTATTTATATTCCAGCGAATATTTTCAGAGTGGTGTTTTTTAATAATATCCAGAAGTCTACGGAATAGTTCTACTATTAGGCTATTTCAAAATCAATAAATAAAATGTAGAGTTTATTGAATTAGTAGAGGGACATGCTGTCACTGACATAAGAAAAATAGCATCTGATAAACAACTAATTCGTTAAACCAGCTTCGTAGTTTAGCGCTTTATTGCAAAACTTGATTATCTATTATTTTTAAAGCGATTCGACAGCTTTAGTGAGTCTGTACAAACATACCGGCTTCACGCAGAAAGGGAACAGAGAATCTCAATGTAACGAAGTAACGTTAACGTTAACGTAATTAATGAGCGTCCATGAGCGGCGTAAATTCAACGTTTTTTTAATTATTAATGCCAAGGTACCAAAGATAAAAGTACAGAAAATAACAACATTATGTACAAACAGGTGACATTACCTGCAAAGCACCATTTCTAGATGCATGTAACAATAAATAATCAACAAAATAAATTCAACAGTTTGGACGGTCAAACTTGAGAGAGATCACGTCATCATGTAACTGCTGCACAAGTGTCCAATGAGAGTCTCTTATGATGCGGAGTCATGGCGCTGACATGAGCGGAGAGAAAACAGACACGCTAGCAAAGTTAAACGCTAAATAGGGGTATAGGACAATTAATACAAATCTGTTAAACTATCTGAGGCGGATAGCAACCGAAATCGTTAACAGCTGGATTCGGTAAGTAGAACAGCGTCAGGAACAGCCTGTGTATGTGACGCTTCACGTGTTGTTTTTCTCAACCGAAGCAGACAAATAAGCTGACGGTTATTGTGTCGGAAACGATTTCACGTGTTTCGTTTCTGTAGTGATAATGACGCTGAAGTCTTTGTGATTCTTCGTGGGTATATTAGAAACCGTTGTTACGTGAAGCCTCGTTGGTGTGTACGTTAACGTTAGTTGGCAGGAGGTGAAAATGAGCAATGCGTGACATTTACCATCAGGTCACATCTTAAAATAGACTGGATTTTGAAGGTCTCTTTGCTATATGCTTTAGCAAAAAGATCTGATGAAAGGGTAAAACTAGCTTTAATCCCAACATTCAATGTCTAAACATTGTTAATAATACAATTTTGTAATCCATACATTTGTAAGCAAATTCATTTGAATAAATGCTATATAACACGCTATACTGTATTATATAAATATATAACATTATATAAAATATAACACAATGTGTGTGTGTGACACTGATTCCCACAAAAGAAATAAATCCTAGTATGAATTGAATTGATGAATTGAGGACTGGGTTAACTGGCTATATAGAGTGAAGCAATGCATTATTGTGGTTGTCCCGAGGCCCGAACTTGCTCCGTTCCTTTGGGTTTGTGCTGATGGAATGCAGAGCCGTGGCAGCTGTGTTATGATGGGCATCTCAGTCAGGTACAACATTAGACTGTAGGCCACTGGTGGGTTAAAGAAACACACAGGGTGTACAATGGCTCTACAGATGGAAGAAGAGCCCTGAGGAGTTCATAAAGGGGTTTGTTATTTTAAAGTTGTACAGAGAAAGTCCACTGGTTGCAAGGGTCCAGTAAACCCGACACATTTGAAGTTCAGTCTAACTATAAATAAATATTCAATAATAGTTGTATGCTTATTGAGAAATATTTTGTCTTACAGATCAAGATTTTGAGTAATCTAATGTTTTAGAAAGCCCTAAGGTAGACATGGCAGCCCATACTACATCACAGAGGTGCGTTTCCTGTGTATGGGTCATGAATCATATCTCCTAACTATAGATCATGACACCTTATTGACAAGTCAGGAGAAGTCTTGTTTTGGTCACTTCCAGCCATGCTATTCTTGGACCCAGGGGCGCCTGCCGATTGCTTCCAAGGGTACGCACAGGAGGGGGGTGTTTGGTGATGGGTGCCAGCGGCAGACACACTGAAAAAAAGATAATACATTTATAAGGTAATTGGTTGCAAACACTTTATTTTAGCTACATTTAGCCTAAATAAATAAATAAAAATGTTGAAAGTCAACCTAATTTCTTTGTTCAAATGAACTGAGGTGAATGTAGTTAACTCACTACAAATAAAAAAAATGCAAAACACATTTATTGTTTGTATTTGATCCAAATTTACAGAAAGATGGGACTTTGTGTTATAATAAAAAAATCACACAAAGCTTATTGCGATTATTGGGTGGCTTGCGTGCAATGAATGGACTTGAAAACGTTAAATATAATTTCCAAGCATTTACACCGTAATTAAAACAGCTTGTGAATAGTCACGTAACGGCATTTACTTAATAAAAATCAACAAGTTAAGCCTATAGCTGCTTATATTTTCAGATTGTATTAATCTGTTCTGAATAGGGGTGTAACGATATGCTGGCGGGCGCGGGCACATGCATCAGACAGACGGAACACAGAGAGAGATAATTAAAAGGCTATTCAGCGCAAAAATATCCATAGTGCTGAAATATCTGTTGTTGAAAGATAAATTAAGGTTTAAAAGGTTTAACATGCCGTGTGAGTATTTTCTGAGAGTAGGAACTTTAAAGGGATAACAGATATAAATATCAGATGCTTCATAGCCGCCTTATAACAGGATAAATAAATGACACATGACTGTGATCAAAGTCAACGCTTGTTCCCGCAGAACATTACTCTTACCTGTTGGTTAACACTGAGTTTGTGTTTTTATTCGTCTTTATTATCTTTATTATTATTTACATTTTTAATAGATATTTAAACTATATTCACTATTACAGTGCTTAACAAATTTATTAAAACACATTTATGTAAGGTTTTTAACAAATTATGTAAGGTTTGTGCCACTGCTGCTTTAAACTAACAGCATTGGTGATTACCCAAGTCGTTTTTTAGCTTTCTGTATTGGTTAGTCCTCCAATATGCGTAAGCTAATTAAGAACAATAGTAGGCTATTTCTAATGCTATAATATAACTATTGCTGTTATCTTTTAAAGTAAGGCAGAGCACTTAATGGTGTTTTTATTTTCAGATACCCAATTACAGTCAAAAAGTACATAATGGCATCCAGAATGCAAGCTGTTGCAAGGTATAGGAGGTCATTTTTATTATAGTGGGAATTAATACTATTTGGTTGTTTCAGTTTGTTATTTGCACAATAAATGACACTAACATTTTTAGATTTAAACAATTTTTCAACAGATTCCTAAAATATTTGTTTTTTTTTTTATTATGATAGGTGGTCTAATAAATAGTTTAGTACTGTATGTGTATCATTCAGTTGGCACGTTTGTTTAAAAGAAATTGGACAGAATGTGGAGTAGTGTTTTTTTTCCAATAAAAAAAAGTTTTTTAATCGATTAATGGAAAGAATAACCGGCCAACTAATCGATTATCAAAATAATCATTAGTTGCAGCCCTAGACTAACCAATTGCCCCACCCCTGTATCGAAAACCTACCGAACCGTGACACCACTGTGTCGTATCGAACCGAACCGAACCGTAAATTTTGTGAATGTTACACCCTTAGTTCTGAATACATAAAAATTTAAACGATTTGCTGCAATGCAATTTTGTCTGATGTGAATTTTTTTATCCACGCAGCAAATGCTTTAAAAACAGCTTTAAAAATTACTTTATTGCATTCCAGATGCTTTTAAAGAACTTTTCACGATAAATTTTACGGGTAGCCTAGCTTGAATGTAAAACATTGTCGTGACTCCTGAATTCGCTGTATTCCCATTTGTAAAATAGCTAGCCTAATTAATTATTGTAGGCTAACCCAATCTTATATGATAAAGATGAGTATAGTATGAATTTCTGTTTTTATTTGGTGTTATATTCGTATGTAGAAATTGACTTTGGCGTGCAAAAGACTGATCAATTCATAATAAATGGCATGGCTGTTCATTCGACAGAGATACAGGACACATAGAGCTACTAAATCAGCGGTTCTCAATTGCAGTCCTTGCGCCCCCCCCCACTCTGCATATTTTGCATGTCTCTCTTAGTTAACACGCCTGATTCAGATAATCAGCTTGTTAGAAGTAAGCTCTGTGCATGAACTGTGTTCCGATTGACATGCTCCCTACACAGTATCCATTGCTCCCTACTCCCTTAGCAGGGGATATCGTTGAATTTTACTTCACTTCGGAACATTCATTCATGGATTTGCACCATGCAAGGTCTTCACGCATGGACGAGTGTGATATCATATACCTCTGTAAATATATACAATTTAAATTCACATCTCGCACACTTCAATGCACTTTGAATGGAATATATACGTTCGCTTCGAACTGGAATCATGGACGGAATATCCTGTGATGTCCACATCCCAGGGCACTTACTTAAATGTTTGCGAGGCAAATCTCGGGTCTGAGCGCTCATGGTACGCAGCACTACACCTCATGGTACAGCCTACTCCTGCAGGTGCCACTGCTCAGACCGACTGGTAAACAGACTACTAGTAAGTAACTTGGTATGGAAGTTCCATAATATGCAACACTGAGATGCTGCATTATGGAGAATATATATTGGCATCTAATGCATTCCAAAAATATTCAGCCTCGGGAGACCCAGTACATGCACAAGTGAATGCATTATTCCTCAAGCCTGCTAATGCTATGCATAATGTAGGTCTCTCATTGAATTTGGTAGAGCTTTGCTGTTCAGAGCAGGTCTATTTCTCTGCAGTTTGTTGACCCTTTGGGGCCCCTCTCTCTCTCTCTCTCTCCTCTCTCTCATCCTTTTTGATGAGCCAACCTTCATAAAACTTCACTGAGCTGCCTGATGTCACATGGCTCTTCAGTATAAGATATGCTTGTGTTATGCCTTCAAGGACTCGTGTGTTTGCCAGCCTGTTTTGATACCTGACCCTGGCCTGTAGATGGAAATGCCATTTTATTTTAAACTCACACTGCCATTGAAAAATACCTTACTTTAGCTACCTGCCATGTGACTCTTGTTGAGAATAGAAATAGAATATAGAGGAGAAACAGTGTAGGGTATATTTATGCAGACTGCTAAATGCTCTTTCATTTTATGAAATAACTTGTGAGCAGAATATTGTATCATTTAGAATTTGTTTATCTTATTTTAAAAGGACAGTTTACCCAAAATACACATTTTGTCAATTTTTTCACTCATATCATATGTATTCATTTCTTCTTCTATGAACCACTACAATAGATGTTAAGCAGAATGTCTGAGCTGCTCTTTTTCACGCAATGTAAGTGAATGGTAATTTATAATGCCAAGTTAAAAAAAACATAACTATATTATTTTGTGTCTTTTGATGTCATACAATAGCTTTTTTATGAAAACAGACCAAAATATGAGTTGTTATGACCACAACTATAATGCTAACTATAACTGTGAAGTTTTAATAATCATTCTAATTCCAATAACACAGTTCTGAAAGTGATTCCAATTATATTGTTCCTCTTTTTTTCAACTGATGAACGATGAAAATTGACAGCCAAATGGTTTAGCATTTAAAGTGACATACAACATAACTGTATGGTATGCTTATAATAAACAGAAAATTATCATAAGTCGATGTGAATGCTTATGTAGTTACTGTTCTTGGTGTAAACAGGCCTTTCGTGTAGGCAAATGAGTTTGAGAGCAACAAGAGGGAGAAAAAGCTTTGTTTCTCACACAACGCTCTCATACTGCCTCCAAAACTTATATATAGCACACAACTTGTATACTATTGATTACTACTTTGATACTTTTTTTCCTTTTGTCCTTTTCACAAGTCATGTTTTTTTTTTATGTGGGAAAGATCATTATTTCCTTTTGCTTCAATGAAATTTAAGTAAATGATCACAGTTTTATTTCTGGCTGAACTACCCTTTAAACCTTTAGATTTGTTGCTGTATGAGGAGTTACTCCGAGTGGAGAAGTTTCTGTAATATCCAGTAAGTGATGCTAAAGGGTGTGCGTAGACCCCCCTCACCCAGCCTGTGAAAATGGACACTGCTGGTGTATTTATAGACCAGACATGACGAGTACACTTTCATAAGAGACCAACGGTTGCACACATTCGTCATAACCACATGATATTTGGTTCTAGAAGCTACTGTGTTTCACAAATGTAAATGCTTTGAGAAGATACACAGGTAGGCTGACACTTCAATTTGGGGTTTTCTGTTTTTTTAGTTGTTTTAGTTCAAATGAGAAACTACTTCAAACTACTAATAAAACTCATGTTCTCTCTTTAAAGATTATTCCAGAATTCTGACCAGACATACGCCAAGAGAAATACCGTAAGCAATGGAGAAACCAGTTTTACAAACGCAGCCCTCTATGCTGCCCTTCTTCGATGCAGCCCACGCTGTCAACTTGCTCCGCGGCATCCACGAGCTCCGCGCCGAGCGCAAGTTCTTCGATGTCACGTTGTGTGCTGAAGGCAAAGAGTTCCACTGCCATCGAACTGTGCTAGCAGCTGCCAGCACCTACTTCCGTGCCATGTTTGCCGGTACACTGCGAGAGAGCATCATGGACCGTGTGGTGCTACACGAAGTATCGGCTGAACTGTTGGGCCTCCTGGTGGACTTTTGCTACACGGGTTGCGTGACCGTCACACACGACAACGTGGACCTCCTGCTCAAGACGGCGGACCTCTTCCAGTTCCCATCTGTCAAAGAAGCGTGCTGTGCATTCCTGGAGCAGAGACTTGATGTTTCCAACTGCTTGGAAATCCAGGACTTCGCAGAGGCTTACGCCTGTCATGAACTAGCAACTAGTTCTCGCCGTTTCGTGCTGAAGAACATTGTGGAGCTGGCGAAGAGCATTGACTTTGAACGTTTGTCGTGGAAGCGGCTGCTGGAGTTTGTGTCTGATGATGAACTGTGTGTGGATAAGGAAGAAACGGCATACCAGATTGCCGTGCGTTGGGTTAAAGCTGACTTGCAGCACCGGTTGCATTACTGGCCTGAGTTGTTCCAGCAATACGCCTGCCATTTGTTCGCCGTTTCTATCTTCTGGCCCATGTGGAAAGTGATCCACTGGTCTACTTGTCGCCAGCCTGTTTACGGTTAGTCAGTGAGGCACGCAGCTTTCAGTCTTACGAATATGACCGCCATGACCGACCCAGCCATCGAATGCGCCCACGTCCATCCACCGGCCTGGCTGAAATTCTGGTGGTGGTAGGAGGATGTGATCAAGACTGTGATGAGCTTGTTACTGTGGATTGTTACAACCCACACACCGGACAGTGGAGATATTTAGCAGAATTCCCAGACCACCTTGGAGGTGGCTACAGCATAGCCGCCCTGGGCAATGACATTTATGTGACAGGTTAGTACAATGATGACATTTCCTTGTTGGACAAACTCATATCCAACAAGCAGGTTCAACTTGTGCCATAATTATTTCATGCTAAGGTTACAGAAGAATGCACAAATCCCCAGGCAGGCTCAGAGTGTCCTTCTTTCCAAACTGTTTACAACATGGCAGCCAATGTATAAATAAACCCCTGTATATTCAGCTATGTAAGAGTGTGGTGACATGTTCTGCCAGATCAGCAGTGGCTAACGTGATTTCCGGTGACATAAGCGTTACCTTCAGGAATGGACAATGTTTCAAATCAAGAAACCATCTCATGCGGTTAAATGCTGCTTTTTCTAAGTGTCCTTTGCTGTTATGTAAGCTGTTATGTTAAAAAGGTGACTCAGCACTGACTATGGAATTCAACAGTTTCAATTCCACTCTACTATTCTGGTTCTTTAATTATTCTTTTACTACTTTCAAGTAATATTTGGTCAAAAGTAAATACAATTCTATAATAATACATTTGAAAAGATGAAAACTACATTGATTTAAGTCAGTTAAAGGAATAGTTCACCCAAAAATGAAAATTGTCATTTACTCACCCCCATGTCATTCCAAACTTGTATAAGTTTCTTCTTATGTTGAACAAAAAATATATTTTGAAGACCCAAACATTCGTTGGTCCTCATTTACTTCCATAGTAGGGAAAGAAGGACAATGGGCCATCAGCTGTTTGGTTACCAGTGTTCTTCAAAATATCTTCTTTTGTGTTCAGCATAAGAAAGAAACTCATACAGGTTCGGAATGACATGAGGGTGAGTAAATTATGACACATTTTTAAATTTCAGGTCCCTTTAGGTTGCAATTACATTAACCATTGTAATTTTCATGGGCAAACTCAGTAGGAATCCACATAATCTAAAATTTAGCATGAGGGCGAAAGATTCCCTAGTCTACTCAGATTTCGAAATAGGTTCAAGAAAGCTGCTTGGTTTGAATGCTACTCTCCGGGAGCTGTGCTTCATTGGTCACCACACTAGAAAACAACAAAACTATCTTTTTTTTTCTTTTTTTTTTTCTGAAATTTCACTGTTCACACATTTAGTTGTAATCTGTATGTTTGATTCACTTAAAAGATTTATTCACATAAGTAATTAATTCTGTAATCAGGCTACACAAGAACCGTTATATTTTGTCCTGGTACTTTTTTCAACTATCATTAATAATCCAAAATTATCCCCCAATGTTATAGACACAGATGGATCACGTCTGTATGATTGCGTTTGGCGATACAACTCCAGTGTGAATGAGTGGACGGAGGTCTCCCCCATGCTGAAAGCCAGAGAGTACCACAGCTCCTGTGTCCTGAAGGGTCAACTCTATGTTGTAGCGTCTGACAGTACAGAGCGCTACGATCATACTCTAGACTGCTGGGAGGCCCTTCCGCCCATGCCACATCCCATGGATAACTGTTCTACTACGGTGTGTAGGGGACGACTCTATGCCATTGGCTCCTTAACCGGAGAGGACACAATGGCAATTCAATGCTACAATGCTGAAAGCAACCGCTGGTCACTAGTGAACAATGGAGAACTGCCTCCGTGGTCCTTTGCCCCCAAGACAGTGACCCTAAATGGGTTGATCTACTTTGTAAGGTAAGGTGCTCAGTTTTTTCCCACAATTTTAAATATCCAGTTTCTAATGATACGCAGAAAAAAGAAAAAATAAAGGAATTGAGGTTTCCATGTTTCTCATGACAACTGTTGTGTTTCAGGGATGATTCGGCAGAAGTAGATGTCTACAACCCACAGAAAAATGAATGGGATAAGATTAGTCCCATGACACAAGTATGTCAATTGTACCTTGTTTCACTCCTTAAAGCTGCAATCACATTTACCATTGTTTAGCTAATTTTCACAGGTCAAATTGAGTAATTTTAATAGTAATCCACATGATCTGGAATTTCACTTGAGGGCGAAACATTTTTCCATACAGATTTTGCATCCGGTTTAAGTTGGTCATCACATCACTATTGACAGTGGACCCTTTTGCTTCAGAAATTTTGCTTTTTTGGTCATAAAAAGGTCAATGATCTGATATTTCATCACAATCTCACAAGAAAACGTGACTATATAACAAAGTGTTGATTTATTTATTTACATTTTTTAAGAAAAAAAGTAAGTACTTCTAAACATAGCCGTCACATTGAATAAAAACTATTTATATAAATTAGCAACCAACTGAAAAAACAAATTAGCATGAAATGTTGTTGTATATTTTAGGAGACTCGTTGACCTAAACCAGTCATGAGGGTCTGCGGGGTCCTATGATATAATGCGATTCTTATGGGCATCTCGTCAGTAAAGCCGGTTCTGTGATTAGCTAAATCTCCATCACCTGTTTTCAAATGGAGCGGCAGTTAATACACAGAGCCTTTGTTTACTGACAAGCTAGGACATATCGCGTTCATTATCGCAGATGAATCGCATTTGATTATGAATGCGATATTGCCTAGCTTGTCAGTGAACTACGGCTCTGTGTACTAAGTGACGCTCCATCTGAAAGCAGCTGATGGAGATTTACCGCCAATCACGGAACCGGCTTTACTGACGAGATGCGCATGAGAATCGCATGCGATTAATTGCACAGCCCTAGTGCACATTTCTGCATGTTGGTTGGACGATGTTTTTCCTGTTAACACCCCATATCCTGGATTTGCTAGACAAGTTTTCAAAAATTAAAAAGCGGTTACATTTATTTTATTTTAAATAATTATTTATTTATTCAAATTTATATAATTATTTTATTTAATTAGTTTTCTTTTTTTTCTAACAAATAATTATATAAGATAATATTAATAATAAAAATTCAAAATTACACAAGAATTTTCTTTTCTTTTAATTTGATTTAAAAAAAAGTTTAAAAAAGTTGATACCAGGACAGTTGTTACACTCCTAAAATATCAAAATGTTAATAAAAAAATTTAAAACATGATAATTAAACATGAGTATTTAAATCACTATATGTATGCATTGCGTTTTTTTTTTTACAATTTAATGGGACAATAAATGAGCATCACATCATTGACCCACATTAGGCATTCACACAGATAACTAAAATGTCTCACTTTCCACAGGTTCATGTTGGAGGCAGTGTAGCAGCTCTGGGCGGTCGACTCTATGTGTCCGGTGGCTATGACAACACTTTTGAGCTATCTGACGTGGTGGAGGTCTACGACCCCTCTACTCGATCTTGGACCCCAGCTGGCCGGCTCCCCCAGCCCACCTTCTGGCATGGAAGTGTCAGCATATTCCGACAGTTCATGCCTCTTGTTCCAAGCACCTTTGAACCCATCGACATACCTGAGGCCAACGCCATCCACCTCCACAGACATCACCGCAATCAGGCACTTCACAACCACAACAACAATGTCCATCAGAACCGCAAACCAAGATGTCAATGAAGTGCATTGAGAACTTTTGGAAACATGAGACTAAAGGTCATTCATGTGACGTTGCTATTCTGTGTTTTGCACTTTATGACATGTTCACCTCAACTGGGCAGCAAAGGTAGCTGGTGAATGGACAATCAATGTTTGCATTATTTCTCCCAGTAACCCAGTGTTACTAACAGCTTTAATTGTTGCATGCATTTCTAATGCTGAATGTGTTTACTTTGAACAGAGACTTGAGTGAAGCGATTCATGAAATCATGTTTGCCGAATTTCAATGGAAATTGCATGAAGGTTATGCTAATTGTTCTTTTTTATTTATTCTACAATTCAGCATGAACCTCTTAACATGATCAGCAACATTGCAACTTCGTCAACATCCACCAAAAATATAATATAATATAAATGCCGTAACATAATGTGAAGTAAATTTGCTTTAAAAAAACTAATTTGGGACCCAATCATTCCAAAAGGTGAAATTAGCGTGTTTCAACAGTATTCTGCAATGTGGATAACAAATTGTATTTTATATACATAGGTAAAATTCTGAAATTAAATATTTGGGAGAATCCAAGATTTCCCAAAAACAACCATTTTGTTTGACCGATAAACATAACTGTGTTCCAGCATAACCCATTGTTTAATATTCATCTTGCTAGAATTACATATTTCAGACAATCTAGCGTGCATGCAGTGATCACATTTTTTGTGAATTTGTATCCGACTTGCTTTTCAACTCATATTTTAATATTAAATTACGTTTATTATCTAGTCAGTTTATTTTAGAGGAAGGTGTGTTACAGTTTATGAGAAACTGTGTTTATTAAGATTTCCGTGATCCGGAAGAAAACATGAGGAATGGATGAAGGTATTGTATTTTTTATGTCAAATTGTAATCCGATGCTGTATGCTCTAATAACTGGAAGTAGTAATTCAGTATCTCGTTATTCTTGAGTAAATGTACGTGTTTGACAATACCACTACTTTATTTACGGCACGCTTAAGTGGTACTTGACGTCTATTTTATTTTCCTTACAGAATGTTTAGTTTGTGGCCAAAATCATTCCTACAATACAGAGGTGATGATTTGTGTAATGTTTGTTTGGTCAGTCAATAAATGTACATTTCTGTGCTTTTGTGTATATTTAATAAGATCACAATCGCAAGAGAGCTGTCTGACAAAGTTTTAAGATTCAAATGTTCTGTGCAGCCCTTCACAGGTTTGTGTTAGATATTTTCCATCAAGTTAGAATTATGACAATATTAGAATGGTTTATTCCATTAAAACAGAGAATAAATGAAGCACATGACTGTTTTCTTGTTTTACAATAGTCTTTAATGTATAGTATTCCTTCCAGATGCTGAATAAATCCTAGGCATTCTCTTACAAGAACTTTGGTCATATGTTATTGTATCCAATTTTGTCAAACATCCTGAAACTTTTAAGTGCAAGTACAAAAAAGAGAGGCATAATTAATTAGTTTTTCTTTATAGAATAAAAAGCTTTTAAGTTTTTGTCCGTTCATCCAAACAGCGAAGGAACATTTTCAATTAATAATTGTACACGCGGTTGTAGACACGGACATGCTAAACATTTGTGCAGAAGCTAGGTTCAAATGACTTTTACTGACTGCAGTAGGCAATCTCCTATTGATCACAAAAATGTAGTTATGGAAATCTCAAGATGATTTTGCATCATCATGTTTGATACAACCAGGTCCACTGTAATTTCCAACTTTGAAGATAAATTAATATAAAAAAGATTTCATCATGCAAAAAAAGTTATTAATGTCTCTTAAAGGGATATTTCACCTAAAACTGACAATTCTGTCATTAATTACTCACCCTCATGTCCGCAAGACCTTTGTTCATCTTTTGTGCATTAAAGAAAACAATAACGACTTTATTCAATGATTTCTTCTCTTCTGGGACAGTCCTCCACCATTAGTGACACATTCGTGCTGCTTTCCTCTTCTTGTAAACAAGGTGAATCGCATGCGTTGATAATGGCGGAGGACTGTCCCAGAAGCTAAGAAATCGTTGAATAAAGTCGTTATTTTTGTTTTCTTTACAAACAAAAAGTATTCTCGTTGCTTTGTAAAATTATGGTTGAACCACTGAAGTCACATGGATTTTTTTAACGATGTCCTTACTACCTTTCTGTGCCTTGATCGTGGTAGGACCCTTGCTGTCTATGGAGGGTTAGAGAGCTCTTGGATTTTATCAAAAATATCTTAATTTGTTTTACAAAAATGAACAAAGGTCTAACGGGTTTGGGTTGACATGAGGGTGAGTATTTAATGACAGAATGGGACAGAATTTGGGTGAACTAACCCTTTAAACTGCAAACTTTATTGTCAAGTAGCTTTGTTGCTCTGGAGTCAATAAGTCCCTTCATTTAGACTTTCTCATCAGCTGCTGAGCTGGGCAGTTCCCCCACCACACTGGACTGATGGATGGGGTATGCATCGGTCACCAGCAGGGTCTGCTCCATCACATCTGCTACAGTGAACGGAGTCTGCTCCACTCCACCATCAGTCCTTCCAGTCAGAGCAATCCCAGTCTGGTCAGCACTCACTACTGCTCCATCAGTCATTGAATCTGTGGCCTGCTCTCCTTCTGTTCCTCCAGCAGAGGCTGAGATGACCTGTTCCACCACAACCGCCTCTGGCTGGATAACTGGTCCAGCCTGAGCCTCTGCCTGGCTGGGAGGACTAGAGGAGGCAGCTGCGCTCTCGTCCTCCACTACCTGGTTACGCAAGCGTCTCTGTCTGGGGTTGTAGTTCTCCACACGGTTGTGGATGTGTGAGTGTCGTCGTAAATGTGCCTGCCAAAAGCAGGATAGTGATGCTGAGATCTTAGACATCAACTAGGAAATGTAAGAGTTATTTTTCTGATATATGTTAATCCATAAATACATCTAATTCATACCTGTCTGGTGAACTTGTAACCACATTCAGAACACTCAAATTTTCTCATGCCCTTGTGACGTCGTACATGAACACGGAGCTGTTCAATGGCTGATGGGGTATTATGGGATATTTAATTATTATTATTTTATTTTAATAAATACATGGTTTTTATGTAGTATACATTTTAGAAAGTGTGTGTGTGTGTCAATTTAGATATATGAAAAAATATTAAACTATAAGCAATAAAAATATAAACTATATATAAGCAATCTTTATATATTATACAGAATATAAATGTTTTATTTTTTATATATATATATATATATATATATATGTAAACATTATCAATTAATCTTTTTATAATATGAAAATATATAATGAAATATATAATGAAAATTATATTTGTTGCCAAATAAAGTAAATTGTATGTAAACACAATTTAAACTATATGAAAGAATAAATATATAAATGTTGTCAGTTAAAATAAATATACAATTTACATAAAATGTTTAATTTAATTTAATAAATAAATGTTAAAGAATGCAGTATAAATTATGTGTATACATATATATATATTTTTTTTTTTAATTATAATTATATATGAATAATATATAATTATATATTACTGTCTTTGACAGTAATGAAGATAATATTTGTTGTCAAATCAAACAAATTTTAAGTAAATTGTAACAAATGTAATAATAATGTTTTTATTAAATTAATTAACTTTTACATAATTATATATATATATATATATATATATATATATATATATATATATATATATATTACTTTTACACTGACTGCAATAGGCAATCTATTGATCACAAAAATGTAGTTATGGAAATCTCAAGATGATTTTGCATCATCATGTTTGATACAACCAGGTCCACTGTAATTTCCAACTTTGAAGATAAATTAATATAAAAAAGATTTCATCATGCAAAAAAAAAGTTATTAATGTCTCTTAAAGGGATATTTCACCTAAAACTGACAATTCTGTCATTAATTACTCACCCTCATGTCAATCCAAGCCCGCAAGACCTTTGTTCATCTTTTTGTGCACAAAGAAAACAAAAATAACGACTTTATTCAATGATTTCTTCTCTTCTGGGACAGTCCTCCACCATTAGTGACACATTCGTGCTGCTTTCCTCTTCTTGTAAACAAGGTGAATCGCATGCGTTGATAATGGCGGAGGACTGTCCCAGAAGATAAGAAATCGTTGAATAAAGTCGTTATTTTTGTTTTCTTTACAAACAAATAGTATTCTCGTTGCTTTGTAAAATTATGGTTGAACCACTGAAGTCACATGGATTTTTTTAACGATGTCCTTACTACCTTTCTGTGCCTTGATCGTGGTAGGACCCTTGCTGTCTATGGAGGGTTAGAGAGCTCTTGGATTTTATCAAAAATATCTTTGTTTTACAAAAATGAACAAAGGTCTAACGGGTTTGGATTGACATGAGGGTGAGTATTTAATAAGAGAATGGGACAGAATTTGGGTGAACTAACCCTTTAAACTGCATACTTTGTTGTCAAGTAGCTTTGTTGCTCTGGAGTCAATAAGTCCCTTCATTTAGACTTTCTCATCAGCTGCTGAGCTGGGCAGTTCCCCCACCGCACTGGACTGATGGATGGGGTATGCATCGGTCACCAGCAGGGTCTGCTCCATCACATCTGCTACAGTGAACGGAGTCTGCTCCACTCCACCATCAGTCCTTCCAGTCAGAGCAATCCCAGTCTGGTCAGCACTCACTGCTCCATCAGTCATTGAATCTGTGGCCTGCTCTCCTTCTGTTCCTCCAGCAGAGGCTGAGATGACCTGTTCCACCACAACCGCCTCTGGCTGGATAACTGGTCCAGCCTGAGCCTCTGCCTGGCTGGGAGGACTAGAGGAGGCAGCTGCGCTCTCGTCCTCCACTACCTGGTTACGCAAGCGTCTCTGTCTGGGGTTGTAGTTCTCCACACGGTTGTGGATGTGTGAGTGTCGTCGTAAATGTGCCTGCCAAAAGCAGGATAGAGATACTGAGATCTTAGACATCAACTAGGAAATGTAAGAGTTATTTTTCTGATATATGTTAATCCATAAATACATCTAATTCATACCTGTCTGGTGAACTTGTAACCACATTCAGAACACTCAAATTTTCTCATGCCCTTGTGACGTCGTACATGAACACGGAGCTGTTCAATGGCTGATGGGGTATTATGGGATATTTAATTATTATTATTTTAATTTAATAAATACATGGTTTTTATGTAGTATACATTTTACAAAGTGTGTGTGTCAATTTAGATATATGAAAAAATATTAAACTATAACCAATAAAAATATAAAATATATATATAAGCAATCTTTATATATTATACAGAATATAAATGTTTTATTATATATATATATATATGTAAACATTATCAATTAATCTTTTTATAATATGCAATAATATATTATTGTTTTTAACATTAATGAAAATTATATTTGTTGCCAAATAAAGTAAATTGTATGTAAACACAATTTAAACTATATGAAAGAATAAATATATAAATGTTGTCAGTTAAAATAAATATACAATTTACATAAAATGTTTATTTTAATTTAATAAATAAATGTTAAAGAATGCAGTATAAATTATGTGTATATATATATATTTTATTATTATTATATATTAATAATATATAATTATATATTACTGTCTTTGACAGTAATGAAGATAATATTTGTTGTCAAATCAAACAAATTTTAAGTAAATTGTAACAAATGTAATAATAACGTTTTTATTAAATTAATTAACTTTTATATAATTAATATATATATATATGCACAATGTAAATTATTAATTTATTTTAAATCAAACATTTGTATAATTTTTTATAACATGTAACATGTTTTCCTTTTGTTATCGATATAATTTTTCTCTAAACTGCCTCAAAAGTGTCATTGTCCAGATATCTTACCTTTAAAGGTTTTGTTGCAGATGTGGCAAAAGTGTGGTCGACCTTCTTGGTGTTTGCTGGCTATGTGGCGTAAGAGAGGGCCTTTCTCAGTAAAGCGCTGCTCACAAAACTCACAACTATATGGCCGTTCTCCTGTATGCGTGCGGTGGTGTTTGTCCAGACTCGCTGTTCACACATTCAGCAAACATTTGGTTAACAATACAACACGAATACAGAAACTGCAGGGATTTGATTTTAAAATGAACTAGAAATCAAAATCACTGTGAAATGACCTTGTGTGCGAAATGTCTTGCCGCAGAGGTGGCACTGGAATGGTTTCTCTCCAGTATGTGTTCGAAGGTGCATGTTGAGATTGGCTTTCTGGGTAAAAGCATGATTGCAGAACTCACACACAAAAGGACGCTCATTTCTGGAAAGAAGCACAACAGATACAGCTCAGCGAGAATCCAACCAGTAAACACAAACATGCAAAATAGATGTTTCTTTCTTGTCCAGCTTTCTTTCATTTACATTATTTATTGTCTTTTCACCACATGCATGCATAATTCTAGCATTTACTAACAACCTCGACTTTGAATAGCAGACAGAATTATCAATCAGTTAAAACAATAAATGAAGCATGTTTCAGTTGTTTGTTGTTCATCTCATGTGTTTACCTGTGAATGGATTTGATGTGCATCTGCAGGCCGTTGCGACTGGAAGCCCGATGGCCGCACTCCTCACACACAAACAGTTTCTCACCACGATGTTTAGCTGCCTCGTGTAGACGTAGCTCAGTGCGGGATAGGAAACACTTGGGACACAATGGACACTAGACGAGACATAACAGACAATACAACAATAATCAGAAAAAAACTCATATTTTGTTTAGTTTTCAATAGCAGGGCATTATGATATTGCAGACCAAGTTATAAGCATTAGAGTCACTTACAGCGTGTGGTTTGGGAGCTCCGTGAACTTTGATCATGTGGATCCTGAGCTCTTTCTTCTGCATGAACTGCTCGGGGCATGACGTGCACTAATATGACAAGTAAAATGACATGGGCACAATGTCTGTAGATAAAAGGTTGTATCTGACCTCTACAATGGATGACGTACCTTATTGGGCATCTCTCCGGTGTGTGTGACCACGTGAAGACGCAGCTCATGTCGCTTTTTAAAGGTCATGGTACATTTTGAACATGAAAACACCTGGAACAAACCAAAAGTTGCATTAAGTAAGTATTAGCAATATAAACGCTGCATTTGTGCATCAGTAACTACCACAAATCATGCATTATTGTTATTGTGTGTATGCATTTTGTTAACTGTCCTCCACTTTCAAACTCACCACTTCTGCTCTGATAAGACAATTCCTGGCTTCATGCTCCAGCAGGTTTTCCTTCCTATAGTAGCACTTCCCACATTTAGCACATTCAAAGGGCTTCTCTCCTGTATGTCTCCTTGCAGACAGCAAGACGGAAGGAAAGACAGAACTTCACATTCAGGCACGATGAGTCATATTAATTACTTAAAAAATTATTAAATAGCTATTAAAAAGTAATAATGTTTCATGCAGTATGTATACAATATTAATTATATATAAACATTAAAACTTTTTAATAAATTAATAATTGTATTCAGCAAAAAGGACACATTAAAATTGATCAAATGTGTAATTTTATAATGAGACATTTATATAATGTAACAAAGCATTCTATACAAATAAATGCTGTTCTTCTGAACATTCTACTCACAAATGAATCACCATTTCCAAGTTATTAAAAAGCACAACTGTTTTCATCACTGATAAATATAATAATAAATGTTTCTTGGGCAGCAAATCAGCACATTAGAATGAAGACTGGAGTAATGGCTGCTGAAAATTCAGCATTGCATTACAGGAATAAATTACATTTTAAAATGTATTAAAACGCAAAACAGTTATTTTAAATTGCAATATTATTTCACTTTTTTGTATTTATCATCAAACAAGTACAGCCTTGGTGAGCATAAGAAACTTTCAAAAATATTATAAAATCTAACTAACCTCAAACTTTTGAATGGTGGTGTGTACATATATGTATTGTTATTAGATACTAAAACATACATATGTTTTTAAAGAATAACAATACCAACAGAACTTGGCAAACAGTTGACTGGTCACCTTTGAAAAAGTCATATTAACATACACATACAGAGGTCAATTTACAGAACATAAAGGCATAAACACAATCCATTTTCCCCAGTATTGACAATATGTGTCAATCCATAATTTTATGAGAAAATCTTAAACATACATATGTATATTAACAAAGAGGAACGTACCTGTTGTGTACTTTCAGGTAGTACTTGCTGAGGAATGTTTTATGACATGTTGGACATTGGACAGAGCTTTTCTTTCTGGTCGTCAGATGTTCCTTCCCCGTTCTCTTTATTGGTACTTTTTTCACGTCGTTTGCGCTTTCCCCGTGGAGTCTTTGAGGTCGAGCAAGGTGAATCATGAGGTACATACTCTTCATCGGTTTCCTCAATAAGAATATCCAGACTGTCACCTCTGTCACTATCATCATCATCGTCGTTGTCGACATCATTGTCATTTTGGTTATCAACAGATCCATCCACCTGCAACAGAGAATTAACAGTAAACGTAGAACACATTACAAGTACAATTTGGTTTTTAATTTGGTATTAAGTGAAATTGGGTCAAAAATTGCACACAATACATTATTACAGCATCTTTTATAATCAATGCATTCGATTGTCAGATCAATGCATAGATGATCAAGTTTAAATGATTTGAATTGAATACATGTCTTTTGGTTTAATATGGATGTACTGAGTACCTCACTCGTGTCTTGATGTTTGAGGTGATCTCCTTTCTCAGTGGCAGAAGTCTCCTGCTCTTTGTCTTCTAGAGATGGCTGTTTTCTTCTTCCCGCTTCCTGCCTCATCACAGTAGACATGGGACTTTCCCCGACTAGTCTATTGGGTCCTTTTACAAGCCTTCCAGAACGTGTGGTGGTAGTAGACGTCGAGGCAGAAGGGTCATTATCGCTAGCTGTGACCTCTGAACCTACCATGCATGCATCAGGCTTATTTTTCATCCTCTGCCCAGATCTAGTCTTTCCTTTCGGGGTGTGATCGGGCTGAGCGTCTGCAGATGTGAGAGGGAACAGTGGTTTGTTTTTATCATCTTCATTCGAGACAGGGGACTGTAAGATCTCAACACCTGGCAAACTCTTGCAAGGTATGAGAGAATCCGGCACTGATAGTCCGCTAGCTGCATTCTGAATCTTCTCTAAATTGCTGTCGTTAACTGGAGTTTACCAGTGTAAAAAAAGTTAAGCAGTAGCTCTAGTCCATCATCAGGGCACTCTAATGGCAGGTCGATCTTCATGCATGGCGCGTTTGAACTGGGGTCTTGGAACAAGTGGCTGAAGCAGGCAAGAACATTGCGATGGGCCAGATGCACCTGTCCACTCGCTGTGCTCAACATGGCATCACAGAATTGGCCAAGACCCCTCTGTTGGTTGAGCAAGGACAGCACCCTCTGAGCGTGAGAGGTCCATTCAGCAAGCGTCTCCATCTAGACAAGCAGGAGACATCGGTTTAATATTAATAGTCATTTAAAGACAACATAACATACAACATAAATTTATAAATCAATAAATGTATACATTTAAATTAAAAATAATTGTTTCAAATAATATCAATATAAATGTTTAATGGATATGGATATTTCATGGATATGTATAATAAAACAAACCTCAAGCTACTTATTAATAAATGTAACATGTTTTGAAAATCGTGAAAACTGCCATTATTGTACTACAAGCACAGTGTTTGTTGCAATAGCTCACTTATTTTTGGTTTAGTTTGTTTTGTGAACAGTTCACAGTTTTTTAAATTAAAAATATTGTAATTATAACTCATTTACATTTTAAATATTTTTTACAAATATTGTTAATGGGCATTTAGTGTAAAATAAAAAAAATTGGTATGTGGACTGGTTTTATTATTATACTCTCATTACAAAGAAATGTTTTATGCAACTTTAAATAATTTTAGAGAATCATGAAATATTGCCATTATTGCACAAGCATAGGTGTTTAAAGCAATAGCTTGCTTACTTTGGCGTAGTTCCGTTTATTAAAAATTACACAATTCAGCACGTTTTCATTTCAATTAAATATTACAATTATAAACAAACATACTTAAGTTTAAATTTTAAACTACTTTAACAAATGTTATTAATGGATATGTATGATGGGAAAACATGTTTAAGAATTATAATTAGAGTAAAATACAGAAATAAAGTGTGTATGTTGTGGTTTTATTATTATACGGTCATTATTTATACAATGTTTGTAGCGGTTGCACAACTTTGAGCAATTCTTGAAAATCATAAAATACCGCAATTATTGTATTACTCGCATAACAGTTAACGTTAGTTGGTCATCGCAAGCTCTTGCTTATCTTGGCGAAGTTCATTTTATAAAACAGTAACGTATAATTCTGCACGTTCTCATTCATCCATGCTCAAGGATGTTTTCCAATACTATGCGGATAACTTTGACTAGTTAACGACTATTTGATTAATTAGTATTACCTTAACGTTAACCACGATGTCCGCATTTTAATGACGCTCCCTAAACTACTCGCCGCACAATCAACCGTTTATGACTCACCTTTAGCGTAAACTAGATCACAGCTCTCATCTTTTTTCATACACTGAAAGCCCACATATATGCGTTATGTAACTTACTAAGTAAATTATATAACGTATAGCATCAAATGCTTAATTTGAGCTAAACATCAAGAAGCCATGTTGAAACAGAAACCGGAAATGGCGTTAAAATATTTCCGATAGTTGGCCATTCAACTTATTACGCTGGGAGTGAATTTCTTCAAATATGAACTGGTTGAATAGTTTAACCCAAACAAACAAACTGCACACCAAATTCTTCAATTTTATAACATTTCTGAAAGTTATTGTAAAGTATTTTACAGCGCAGTATTTAAACAGGTTTGTAGTATAGACTCAAAACACTTTCGAACTCCGTGACATTTGTTATTGTCCATCACATGGCACAAACGCTAGCTAGCGCTGCACACAAATGCTTCTGTTAACCAGAAAGTGCTATATTTAATGTTTTACGCTTCATTTTGTCTCTATTATATTTATCATTTCAAACGCATTCATCAAATAGTGACAGTGCGGTCCTAAAGCAGATCAAAAGAGGGAAATTAGCAGCTTCGTCTTGATTAGTAGAGTGGAACCGCAACAGCATGGTGCAGCGTGATTTGATGCCCGCATGAAGCCACTGCCAGTTACATAGAAACAACAGCATATTCTCAGAAACTCTATTTATACGTGTTCCGCGTTGCTGATTTGATTCAAATTTGGTTTGTTACCGGTTACAGCGGCCTCTCACTTTAAACAGGTAACTTAACGTTACGTGAACTAACGGAATCGCTGCAGTTATGTGAAAGTATCATATCACAACAAATTATACTCTTACTAGAGATTAGTAACGTTAATAATGTATGGTACAGTAATATTGCATCATATTTTATGAATAACTGAATAAAGTAAGCCAACATGTAGTACTAGTAATAACCGGTAGGGATTAATCTATCGTTAACTTGACAAAGCCAACAACTTAATGATATTCTGTTAAATCTTCGGTTTTCTATCTATCAACTTTTAAAATCCTTTGAGTGACTCCAGCTGTGCTTATGTTGTCATTACTCTGTCTTCATTCACAGGTGTCTTCCTGCCCTGGATTTATGACGTGTTTAGTCTTGTTTGAGTTTATTGGATGACAATGAAAGTCCACAAGGTTTCTTCTCGGTCGCAAAACTCTACTAAACGCCATGGCAAGAATAAATGGCGCAAAAAGATACACGGACTAGACTCATCGCTCCTAAATACAAGTCATGGGACTGCAAAGTTGGAGCAACAGATAACCACAAGGGAGAAACCCACATTAAAACGGTTAAAAAATTTGTATACGAAGCCTATCCCTGAAAACAGCTGTGCTGAAGAGAGAAAGGAGAAGGCCGCTTCTGTGACCTTTCCTCATGTCCACACAAATGGAGGCACAGAACTGGATGAGAGCAGCAGTTCAGTGGACTCTCAAGAATGGACTGAATATGCCAATAGTGTTCTTAAGAATGGCATGGAGAGTTCAACCTCACCTAAAACAGACCAGATGGAGGAGGAGGGTCTTCAGTTCCATGCCCACTTTGACCATACCCACAACCGTGCTGTTTTAGTCATGAAACAAGGCCAGGTAGACTGATAATCTCAGCTATATGCTTTTAAACACTTATGATATACTATATACGTATATACTAGTCAAAATTTGAAGAGGATAAAATCCTTTCATCAAAGTTGTCCTAAAACCAAAATGCGTTCTTGTCTTAGGACAACTTTGATTTACTTTTTTGATCCACTTCAAATGTTGACTACTATAATTTAATTCATAATATTGTGAATATTAGCAGTACAAACTTTAAAACAGTCTCATCTTGGTCAGTTAATCATATGGGTCCCCGTCACTAGTTTCTGCAAGAAGACTGACTTTTGTGTCTGATGTTTGTGCAGGTCTTGTGTTTCCGTGGGAAGTGCCTGCTCACTTGTCTCTATGGTCACGTAGAGGTGCTGGGCTTCACCATCGAGGAGGGCCAACAGCCTTACCCCCTGTTCTCACCACCGTCTCACTGCCCTCTCACCATCACGGCCTTAGGAAACAACCCCCCCTCCGGCAAGGACAAGAAAGAGGGGCTGCTGGAAGCAAAAGCCATTGTTCGCAAATATTTCTCTTCAGGTATAGCATCAGGAGTGTACTGCCTCCTTATTACATTTATATTTTTTTATGTCGTTTTCTCACCCTCATATCTTCTATTAAGGAAAGGCATTGCAGGTGAATAGGGTAAAAGTAGTAGTAGATATCACCATACCTTGTTTATTGATTACATTAATAATTACAATACAAAACAAATTTGTATTGGAAATGTTTATATATACATATGCATTTATGCACTTAAAATATAGATAGAAATAAAACTGGAAAGTGTAGTGTTTGTAATTGCTACTGAAGTGTCTGTCTCGATGCATGAGAGAGAACTCATTTTGGGATAATGGCTTTTAAAGGAATGGTTTACCCAAAATGAAAATTTGCTGAAAATTTGCTCACTTTCAGGCAGTCCAAAATGTAGAGAAGTTTGTTTCTTCATCAGGACATATTTGGAGAAATTTGGCAAAACATCTCTGCATTGAATGGGTGCCATGAGATTTTAAACAGCTGATGAAAACAACACAGTAATCCACTAGTAATCTATATGACCAGTCCATCAGTTAACATCTTGTGAAGTTGTGAAGTGAAAATCTGCATGTTTGCAATAAACCCTTCAGTAAGATGGGTTTTAACTTCAAACAATTGCTTCTAACTAAAAAAGTCCTCTACTCAAATTATTGCTTTCTCTTGTAAGAATTTTTCTATAATTTTTATTTTACTTGTGGATTATTGTGATGTTGTTATTAGCTGTTTGAACTCTCATTCTGACGGCACCCATTCACTGCAGAGGATCTATTGGTGAGATAGTAATGTAATGTTAAATGTCTCCAAATCTGTTGTGAGCAAGAAACAAACTCATCTACATAATAGATGGCCTGAGGCTAAAGTGCCATAAAATAAACACACAAACATTTATTTTCGATACACGGAAACCCAAATAGCTCAAAATTGACCAGATTTTGTCTTTAGTATCTTGCCCTAAATTAATTTCTACCTGCACTAAAGTACGTTTTTGCACTTGCTTGCTAATGTTCTGTTGTAATTTGTGTTTTTATGTCTAGAACCAAGTAAAAAGCTCATGAGTGAGGTGGACTCTGACTCCTGCGTGATACTTCTGGAGCCTCTGGACACGCCGCTCACCCGCTTCCTCACCAGCTTCTCAGAGCTCTCAGAGATCTTTGGCCTCAACTCCGTAAGTTGGTGACTTTTCAGATATTGTACATTCTTGTTTGAAATACATAAGTAAACTATAAGTAAACCATATTTAGGAAGAATGTAAACACTGTGCTTGTGACATTGTTTGTTTGAGCATGCTGGCATATAATTGTGTCTGTGTTTATGCATCTTGCAGAAGGAGCTGAAGTCTCAGGCTGCCATCTATAGCCCTGTTCTGTCAGCTGTGGGTGTAACAGCTCTGCGTGGACCCTGTGCACAGGGTCTGGTGATGTCACGTAGCTACAGAGAAGCTATAAGCAGTTTGGTCAGTGCCTGGGCAGGTAACTAGTTGGACTGATTCTATAATTAAAAAGTTGATATAAAATGTATAAATGATTGTATAATATATATATATAATTGTGTAATTAAAAATATATATATTTTGCCCACAGGGGAGTTTGACCGCTGTCCCATAATTCTTGCATATGGGGGGAGGTCCTCTGGCAAATCCACCTTCAATCGACACCTTATTAACAGCCTGCTCAATCAGTGAGTTCACCCGGATCATTTTATCAGTGTAGTAATAAGAGGATAAATTAAGAGTCATCTTGAGTAATCTCTACCTTGTTGTGTGTGTGTGTGTGTGTGTAGCACTGCAAGCGTAGAGTATTTGGAGTGTGATCTAGGCCAGACTGAGTTCACCCCTCCCGGATGTCTTTCCTTGAACACAGTTACGGAACCAATGTTGGGTATGTATTATACTCTCATCTCCAAATAGCCACAGGAAGTACATTTTTCTTCACCAGTATCATTTAAAAAGATTCTGTCAATTCAAAAGTTTTGTTACAAAAATTCAAAAGTGTCTTACATTTAACATGTTCTTTATGTACCCCCAAAATGGACGTTTGTGATTGTGTTGTTCTTTCTTAGGGCCTCCTTTCACACACCTGCGTGACGCAGGGCACATGGTGTATTATGGTCAGGCAGATTGTCAGACTAACATCGATCGGTATCTGGAGTCTCTCAAATCCCTCTGGCGCCATGTCAGTGGAGAAAGTCCTGTCATCATCAATACTATGGGCTGGATCAGAGGTCAGCTATAAAAATATTGCACATGAAATAGGAATATTGATTTGAATGGTATATTGACTCATTAATGGATCTCGATTATTTATCCAAATATTAAGACTATCAGTCAATTTAATAGCTTTATATACCGATTAAGCTGGGTGAGAAGGTTTTTTCTTTCTAAAATTGGTATCCCTATTAAGAATATTTCGTTTTTAATAGATATAATCACAGTTTCCATTAGGGTTTATGGTACTGATTATCAAGTCTTTCTCTCTTTCACAGGCCATGGCTTTCAGATACTGATCGACCTCATTCGCCTGTTTTCGGTTACGCATGTGGTACAGCTGAGTTTTGGAAATGCACCACAGTGTCAACTTCTTACCCCAGACTTCCTCAGAACTGCCCACGGCTGGCAGACACACCCTCCAACGCCACCCACCTTGACAAAGGAGCCAGCCAGCCACCCCTCCATTCAATCTCATGTATTTCTTAGTGTCCAATCAGAATTTGAAGGTGCTGGGACATCTGGAGAAATGTAAGCTGGCCAGCTGTGCCCTTTGGATTTTAACTGTACCTTTGATCAGTTGGCAGTTGTTTTGGTGAACATGTAACTAGTTCAGATTGGTCATACATATTTGAATATTACTATTATTACAAATTCGCATCCTGCATTCCTCATAGGCAACATCAGCGCAGCAATGAGCTACGAGACCTGGCTCTGCTCAGCTACTTCAGTAAGCTGCAGTCCCCAGAACCTGACCCCATCCGCCCGCTCCACTGCTTCATACCCTACCAGGTTTGGATTTTATTTTTTAAGTCTTATATTTCGACCAGGTTTTTATTTAATAAATAATAATTTAATTCTTATATTTAGAGTTATGTAATTGTATTTCATGTTTATTTTCATCTACGACTGTTATTTTATTTTTTCATTATTTATTTTTATAAAATAAAAGTTTCATCTTATTTTAGATTTTGTTTTACTTTTCTGATTATGTATGATTTAACTTTTCTGACATGTATGTAAATTTAGTTGTTTATTTTTTTATATATATCTTTTTTTTATTCTATATTATATTGTTTTTTATATTTGAATAATTTTTATTTTATGTTGTTATATTATATATTTTGTTTAATTTGTATTTTATTTATATTTTAGCAATGCATGCATGATTCTAAGTAAATGCTATATTATTGCAGGTCCCACACTCAGCAGTGGCTATTGGTGTAACACACTGTGAGGTTGCACCCAACAACATCTTCTATGCGGCCAATGCCAGTATAGTGGGATTATGCTGTCTCAGTGAAAAAGTTATAGGCGGAGGAGGCCCTGTTGTACTCTCCAAAACTCCAATTTGTCAATGCATAGGCCTAGGTGTGTATTCAGGGCTTTTAATATGTGAATCTGAGAATGAATTGATCTGTCAAATTGCATAGCACATATTTTTCCATTACAAATATTAATTATACATCAATGCAAGATCATACGATCTTCCTTTAAATGTAATGTATCTGCTGTTGTGTTTTTAAGGTGTTCTGAGAGGGGTAGACATGGCACGTGGTTTGTACTTTCTGGTTACTCCAGTGTCCCCCTCTGTCCTGAGGCATGTGAACTGTCTACTGCTGGGAGAGATCACTCTGCCTAAAGTATTGCTCACCAAGCAGGTACGTGAATCAACATTATACACTACTGTTAAAAGGTGCGGGGTTTGTCATTTTTTTATGTTTTTGAAAGAAGTCCAAACTTTTCTTTGGTAGTGTAGATCATGGAATGGGTTCCTGTTATACAAAACAAGGGATGCATTTTACAATTACATCACTCAATACAAATCTTGATGGGTCTTCTTTGTTTTCTCTTGTTCCAGCATGGAGTTGCAGGAGATTTACCTTACGTTACCACAGACTACAATTTTGAAGTCCAAGGGGCAGGAAAGCTTCACATCTACAAGGGATTGGCAAGGCCTGGTTTTATAAAGTCAAATAACTAAGCTCGTCTGTATGGACTCTGCTTTCTGTGAATGACATTTGTATCCTTGTATTTGTTTTATACCCTAAATATTGAGGTAAAATTTGCCATTGAATGTACAAATCCCCACAAATATTTTGGCTTTTGATCTGTATATTGTGGAGAGATGGAGTGTATGAGTGCAGATGCTGTTTCTTTATCTCTTGTTGAATGGCTCCATGTTTAAGATCCATGTGGGAAATTCTTCCTCGTGTTTTGATTTGCTGTACTGTTACAGTTTGTCAACATGTCACTGAGAAAAGGTCATTAATAGTCTTTGATTTCTTTTACCAAGTCACATTCCCAAACCAAGATAATGCAGACTGTAAAATATTAAAGTGGATTTCATTTTTGTCAAGAAATTAGTCTCTTTCATTGACCATCTGTTTATTTTTTTATTTACATTTTGAGAAGTGAATACAGGTAAATCTCAAAAAATTTGAATTTGGTGAAAATTTTCATTTTTTCTTGTAACTTCAAAAAGTTAAACTTTCATATATTTAGATTCATTTACATGTAAAGTAAAACACTTCAAACGTGTTTTGTTTTAATTTTGATGATTAGAGCTTACAGCTAATGAAAGTCAAAAATCAGTATCTAAAAATATTAGAATATTTACATTTGAGTTTCAAAAATGACCAACCATACAGTATACATTCTGGGTATCTCTTGTTCTTTGAAACCACAATAATGGGGAACACTGCTGACTTGGCATTAGTCCAGAAGACGATCATTGACACCCTCCACAAAGAGGGTAAGTCACAGGGTCATTACTGAAAGGTGTGGCTGTTCAAGGAGTGCTGTATCAAAGCATATTAAATGCAAAGTTGACTGGAAGAAATTGGGTAGGAAAATGTGCACAAGCGACAGGGATGACCGCAAGCTTGAGAATGCTGTCAAGCAAAGCTGATTCAAACACTTGGGAGAGCTTCACAAGGAGTGAACTTAAGCATATGACCTGGGCTAAGGAAAAAAAAGAACTGTTGCTCAGTGGTCCAAAGTCCTCTTTTCAGAAGAAAGTAAATTTTGCATTTCATTTGGAAATCAAGGTCCCAGAGTCTGGAGGAAGAGTGGAGAGGCACAGAATCCAAGTCCAGTGTGAAGTTTCCACAGTCAGTGATGATTTGGGTGACCATGTCATCTGCTGGTGTTGGTCCACTGTGTTTTCTGAAGTCCACAGTTAACTACCAGGACATTTTAGAGCACTTCATGCTTCCTTCTGCTGACAAGCTTTATGGAGATGCTGATTTCATTTTCCAGCAGGACTTTGCACCCGCCCACACTGCCAATGCTACCAAAAGCTGGTTCAATGACCATGGTGTTACTGTGCTTGACTGGCCAGAAAACTCGCCTGACCTGAACCCCATAGAGAATCTGTGGAAGATGAGAGACACCAGACCCAACAATGCAGATGACCTGAAGGCCGCTATCAAAGCAACCTGGGCTTCCATTACACCTGAGCAGTGCCACAGGCTGATTGCCTTCATGCCACGCCGCATTGATTAAGTAATTCATGCAAAAGGAGGCCCAACCAAGTATTGAGTGCATAGAAATTAACATACTTTTCAGGAGCCTGACATTTCTGTTTGTGTGTGTAAAATTAAGATGAAACTCCCTTTGCAATCATTAAATTTTCATAAGTAACTGTAATTTAATTACACTTCTTTTTCTCAGTAACTGTAACGGATTACATTTACATTTATTTAAATTAATGTCACACTGTTACATGTAACTAGTTACTACCCAACATATTATTTTATGTACAATAATGTCAAAACAGTCCATGCACACACAGTAATAGAAAGCTGAAATTATAAAATAAAAGTTTGTTTTTGTACCTTTATTTAAAAAAAATGTAATGTTATAGGATATATAGGGCTACATTTGGTTTAATTTTTGAATCATCTGATGATAAATCATGTAACTATGCGAATAAGAAAATGTGATACGAGAATAATAAAGAAGGTTACTATTTTATATTAGTGTAATATTATTACAATGTGTAATAAATGACTTCTATTTATTAAGTTTTATGAATATGGAACGTTATCACTAATATTAGCTGTTTTTTATATTTCACTTCCATACAGTTAAAAACTACGTTTATGTATCTGTAACCCCCCCCGCGGGGCCAGCCGTGGATAGTTGGAACTCAGTGACAGCCAATTAGATTGAAGCATTTCAAACAGCTGACCAAAGAGCGGAAATGATGTCACAGCCAATCCGATTTTTTCATGTATTTCTTTGGATCGTGAGTTCGAATCCAGCTCACACAGGACTGAAACTTTTATAAAACGAAATTGTAAAATATAACAATACATTACAGCTGCAAAGTATTTGAAATGTGTGCCTTGCCTTTTTGGATTTCAAAAAGGCAAAGTATTATGAATAAATGAATATTATGTATTGTATTATATATTATGTATCTAGTATTATATATTATGTATATAGTATTATGATTAGTATTATTACAAGGCAAAGTATTATGAATAAATTATTAGTATTCAATTAAATAAAGTAAAATAATAATATACATGACATGGTTATATGAAAACATGAATATTATAATAATGGTCTCTACTAAATGGCTGTGGAAATGAAAAAAAGGCATTTCAATTGAAGTTAAACTAAGTAATATTAAAGTACTACATGAACATTGATTGAGTTATGGGATAATTTAAGTCACACTTAAGTTAAATGTTCAATTAAGTGTTTCCAAAACCATAGAAATGATCAAGTATTTGTCCTATGAAAAATATCATATAACACCAATAATAATTCATTAATAAATTTGTCATTTTCTGTTGTTTTATTAAATGCTATAAGCACTTTTAAGATCCAAATTAAAACAATAGAATAAAAATAATTGTGACTATATATAGTACAATATCACACTGAAAATAAATCAATCAAAATGTACAGTATATACACATGACTTATACTCCAAAGTATTATGAATATATTATTAATAATAAAAGAAACAGTAAAATAATATTAATATAACATGCCATGGTTATATTAAAAGCATGAATGGTTATATTACATGTCTTTTGAAATGTAAATGAGAGGCATTTAAACTGAACTCAACTTAGTAATAAATAACAATTATATATAAACAATTGATAGAGTGATGGAATAATAGAAGTCACACTTAAGTTATATGACCAATTAAGTAGTGCTTCCGTAACCATAGAAACTGTCAAATATAAGTCCTATAAAGTAGAACACGGCACTCATGAAGCAATTTGTACATTTCAGTTGCTTTTATTAAATGCTCTTTTAGTAAATAAAAATGTTGATATTTACAAACAAGATTAGTAAATATTGATCCAAAATAATAAAGTAGAAGGAAAAATACATTTCTGACAATATATACATATTACAATCTCACACTGAAAAATAAACAAATCAAACTATACAGTATATACATCAGTTAAATATTTCTAAGGGGTAAAATATTACAAATATATATATTTTTTTTCTGCCAGCCATTTCTGTCTTTCCATCTTGTAAAATGCAGACTCTTTAAACTCTCTCCAGGTCATCTTTCTGCATGTTCTGAGGTTGGTAAACGAAAAAGACTTTATCAGGGCAATGAACATATTTCCCTGCTATGCCAGGAAAGCCTGTGTGAGGTCTACACATGTGTATGTATGTGTATGACACCCACACATGTGTATGTGAGGACTGTTTGAGCCCCGCTTCAGTTGCTTTTTACAAAATCTGCACAAGCGACTAACGTGTCCAGTTTCAGGCCGTTTGCGTTTTTGATGTCCTTTCTCCTCCACACGTTTCTTTGTGTCCTCAAGTTCTCTCTTAAAGAACACTAAAGTTTGTTAGTCCTTCATCACTGTAGGCATTAAAACCCTTTGTGGAACAGTAGAAGAACCTGACAGGGCCTCGCTGATTAAGAAAAGGGGATAGAGGAACCATCTTTGGCTGTCCATAAGCAAGACAAGTCTGGTTTTCTTCTCTGGAGTTGTTTAACATAAACTGGTGTAGAACAGTTTGGCCAGGTGCATGACATACTGTGAAATGTGCAGGTTTGTGGCTGAATGGAGCATGCTGTTTGGATCAGTCGAGGACTTGTGGACCATTGCTGCACACTCCCGAGGATGTCCTTCTTCCCATGGTGTTTATTAAGCAAGTTGTCAATAGGCTCTGTGTTTGTGGTCCAGTACCATCAGTCTTCACAGGTCCAGCACAGGCAGAGGTGTATGTATGTAGTTCCTACACAGAGGGGAAACAATGAATTAATTTCTGCATTCTGAAAATCCTGATTGAGGCTCAACGTGGGAACCATGATATGAAAACTGTGAGGGCACAGGCAGTGTAGCAGTGATGTCTAAAACAAGTTGAATATTTAGTTTAATGAAGAAAATACCTTTTCAGATCAAGTAAATCAAATTTGAGGAACAAATGAGGAAAACACAAATATGTTCTTTATAATGTAAATGTCTGGAGAGAAACACGATGAGTTGTATTAACTTCTGAGTTTGAAAATACAATTTCAACAGGCATTCATAATTTTAATTCATTTTACAAAAGCTCCCTGAAAACTCCTGACACTATAATATGGAAACATCTTTTACTGTAGCTTCAGATCATGCTGCAAAAAATGCTTCTTCCTCAGTATTTTGTCTTGTTTTCCAGTGAAAATGCCTAAAGATTCTTAAATACAGATACATTTACTGGAGATACAAAATGACATCAAATACAAAGTCTTGTTTGAAGTGATTAAAACAAGAACTAATTTCTGCCATAATTGGCAAAATAGTAACCTTAATTTAAAGGGACGTTTCGATTACTCATTGACAGATAGTTGTTATTGTTTTAAGAATAAACTCATTTAATTTATTACATTTTTCAAGACTTTGTTTATATTTGCATCTGAATTAAACATATCTTGATTGAAAGATGTTTGATATTTGTACTAGAAAACAAGATAAAACACAGAGGAAGAGATTCAATCACTTTTTGCTTTGTATCCATCATTTTTTGAATTTAAGACTTTCTGCTCTGATTTAAAACTTTAAGGCATTGATTTGTGTAACGGTAAATAAAGACATTTTAAGCCTTAAAAACCCTTTTGTGTATGATGTTAATGTGTCCAATATTTACCTGGATCTGGACGTACCAGGAAAGATGACAGCAAGGACACGAGTACGAGTAGTGGTCTCTACAAGAAAACACAATAGAAATATTAAAAATTATCATTATATTACAGACACAAACACACTATAATACTGCAGTAACCCTGCTGTTTTGGCAGACTGATATTCATTTACAGTTTCATGCAAATATAAAGCCCAATACAGTCAGGAAAATGGTACATTTATTGTTGTGACTCTACAACTAAAATACTATGGCTAAATTATGGTTACTACAGTAAAACCATGGTCAGAAAACCTTTTGAACAGCTGAATACATGTAATATCATTACAACAATGAAAATAATGGTTATGTTCATTCATAATTTAGCTTGTAATCAACATATGATGTATTAATGATGACAAACAATACACAGAAAGGTACAGCTATGTGCATTCATAATGTAGCTTGTAATCAACATATGATGTATTAATGATGACAAACAATACACAGAAAGGTAAACTACAGCTATGTGCATTCATAATGTAGCTTGTAATCAACATATGATGACAAATAATACACAGAGAGGTAAACTACAGCTATGTGCATTCATAATTTAGCTTGTAATCAACATATGATGTATTAATGATGACAAACAATACACAGAGAGGTAAACTACAGCTATGTGCATTCATAATGTAGCTTGTAATCAACAAATGAGTGTTAATGATGACAAACAATACAAAGAAAGGTAAACTACAGCCATGTTCATTCATAATTAGGCATGCAAACAAACAACCCCACGATGATCAACAGTAAACAAAGCCCAACGGGGTAAAGTTTGGTAACAAAACATAAACTGATGTCGCATAAAGCATCTTACCTCTGATAAATAAGACGAGAATGCGTTGAATTAAACAACACTAGCGATCGCTGCAGTGTTTTCTTCTTCTGCGAATTCAAACTTCCCGCGACGCCGAAACCCGGAAGTGCGCCACGGGAGCGCTAGCGGCCGAAAGAATATTACATCCGTAGTGGTTTAGCACTACCATTGAGAATGAATGGGAAACGGTTTAGGGCCGTTTAGCTAAACAATCCACGGTCGCCGCGCGGGGTCGCACCAACTCACCGAGCGGGTCGCGAACCCGGGACTCCGGTGCGGGAGGCGGGCGCTCTACCAAGGAGGCTAAAGGCTACTAGCGTCAGTCACTAGAGCGCTAGAGTCACTAAATTTGTATTTCATTTTGACAGAAATCACATGACTAACATGTTGAACTTAAAACGTTTCAGTTTCACTGTGTACTTTGTTAAACACCTGCCAAGCCCAGAGCGCGTGACGTCATCGTCAGCAAGATGTAAACAAGGAAGAGAATCAAGGCGTCTAGCGAGCAGAGCTCCGGTTTGTGTTGATCAAAAGCCAATTCAGCTCAGTTCAAGCTTTACTGTTTTTACGCGTTTACTGTATATTACTTCCACACATTAATTAACACATATTTCGTCATATTGAAACCTCTTACAAACAGTTTAATACCGAATTATTGCCAGGATGGACCCCAAACACAGACAGATACTTCAGCGGAACAGGCGTAATCTAGTCACAGCATTAAATCCTGCAGATATCTGCGATGGACTTTTGTCAAAGGGGGTCTTCACCCAGGACATGATCGATGAAATACAGGTAAAATATTTGTTCACATAAATGGGAAACTGGGAACGGGGTTATGAAAGTTCACATGTGGTCATTGTGAAAGTTCACAAAGGAACAGTACAATTTGTTATTTATTCACTCACCCTTATCTAACCAGTATGACTTAATTTCATTTTGTGAAACACAAATGAAGATTTCTAAGCATAATAACTGTCAAAGTCACCATTCACTATAATCGTGTGGTAACATCATGCACTGAAAGTGAAAGGAAACTCAGACTGTCGGTTTCTAACAATCTGCTTAACTTTACTTGTCATGCTTCATACAGGATGTTCACTCTTCAATTGTTAATAATGTGCATTGTTTAGTTTACAATTATGAAGGTAAGATGATATGACCATTCATATGTGAGTGCTTCCCTTATTGCAAACCTGCAAATGTGAATCATTGTTGTTCTCCTAACAGAGCAAGATAACAAGACGTGACAAAGCCAGGCAACTGGTGATAGACTTAGAGACGAGAGGGAGTCAGGCTTTCCCAGCTTTCCTGGAGTGTCTGCGAGAAACTGACCAACATGACCTCGCAGAGCTCCTTCAGTGTGGAGGCAGTGCTCGTCTGCCTCCTCCTGTCCCCATACAGCCTTCGCTGATCCCTCTGCCAGTCCGTAAGTGTGTTCTTTCCATTAAAAACACAGGATTTACTTGAATATATTACTTAAGATGTTCCCATAATACAGTGGAACATTAAACGACCTCACCTACCCATGATCTTCTTGAGCCTTACCTGTGACTGGCATTATGCTATGATTTTTCCCTAAAGTATATTAAAAGATGCATAGAGATATCTTATTTGATCTTATGATTCAATGCAGAAAATCCAAAATATACAGAAAAACCAGACAGGCCTGATTTTACTCCATCACGGTTAGAACCACTGAGACCAGAACGACTACCTGTGCCCAATCCTCTTAGCCCATGTGAGTCAGTCCTGTTTTCATTCTCAATAAAGTATGTTAGTTCTCATCTGTTATTAAAAAAGTAAGGGCAGTTTGGTTCGAAAGCATGAATAACCTTTAGATTTATGCTTTTAAACAGCTTCTGAAACTCAAGTGGTGAGACCAATCAGACTGAGAAGAGACAGTATACAGGTAACTGATCGTTCTCCGCGAACAATCATGAATGTTTTAAAAGTCATTCATTCTTAATTATTCACTGATAGTTGTGTGCAAGTGATTCTCAAAATATAGAAGTGTATGTTTCAAAAATAACAAATGTAAGCAGCACAACTGTTTTCCACATTGATTATAAGAAATGTTTATTTTAACACCAATACTACTATATTTGAATACTATTTTTAATAGATATTCAAATAAGAAAATTAAAATAAAAGAATGCAAATGTGCATATTTAAGCATATAACACTCATGTTCAGTGATCAGTGAGATTTCATATGGCTTCTAAAAATGCAGCTTTGCCATCACCGGAAGTAATTACATTTCAAAATATAGTAAATTAGATAACAGTATGTAAGACTTCCTGTTGCTGCACATATAACATGCATGAAATTACCCGTAGTAGATCTATACAGGTGGAGCTGGGGAAGGTGGAGGGTTACTGAAGCAAACACTGGCCAAGTATGTGAAGGTTGAGCAGCGAGCTCATTGGCTGCTGCTGCAACACAAATCAATCCGCTGTGCCATGTGAATAATGATGTGGTTATATCAGACTGAATTAGGACTTAGCCTTTGCCATCTAAAGTTTCATGACAGAACTGTATTTGTTTTAAATTGTAATAAAATGTGATATCGTTGTATTTTGCTGTATTTTTGATCAAATAAATACCACTTTGGTGAGCAACAACAACAAAAATCCTAATTGCACCATTGTACCTAACCACCCACTTAATATTTTTTGTGCAGTGCTATAAGATGGATGCCAGTCCATGTGGGATCTGCCTGATTATAAACAATGTGGATTTTGACCCAGACTGTGATCTAAAAGATAGAAAGGGGTCCGACATCGACTGCGACAAGATGGAGAAAAGATTTAAAGCTCTCAACTTTGAGGTTATTGCAAAAAGGAACTTGAAGTATAAAGTAAGCACAGTGCTTCCTCTTCTTCTCACTGTAAACAAAGCAGTAAGATAAAAGTCTGTCTGTTTTTAATACATTAAAATAATTATCCTTCTCTAGCGCATAAAACACGAGATGGCATCTTTAGGAAAGAGGGATCATTCTGCGTATGACTGCTGTGTGGTGATCATCCTTTCACATGGTACTGAGGTAAAACCAGTCACATATTTTTTCTTAAAAAAAAAAAGAGGATCTATGTTATATTTGTTTTCACATTTATGAAGACTATTAGTTTTCAACAAAGAAGTACATCATGCAAATACATTTTATTTGCTTCCTCCTTTTTTGTAGAACACCATTAAGCTATCCAATGACAAAAACATTAGTGCAATTTTCTCATTCTGCTTTGGTGTTCGACATTTCTGTAATGTTTAGGCAAACCACAATCGTTTTCCCGGAGCAGTTCATGGTGTTGACGGACCAGCTGTCCCAGTTCAGTTAATCACAAACTACCTCAATGGCCAGAACTGTCCTTCTCTGCAGGGCAAGCCCAAACTGTTCTTCATCCAGGCCTGTGGAGGAGGTGGGCATCTCAGAAGTCTTGTAGCTAAAAGATGTGGTCACATTTACTATCACATTTACTTTTCATGTTCGAAATCCAGTCATTTCAATCTGATTGTTAAGAAATACTGTTTCCAGGTCCAAACATACTATATACGTGTTTCATTTGAGAATACTATCCCAACAGCCGTTTATGAGCACTGTTTATTCAAATCAAACTTTTAAAGCATTGATATACTCAGAGAAGGTTTTTTGTTCTTCATTTAGAGGTAAAAACAAGTGTGAATGCCGGTATCCACACTACTGAAAATGACGTTTTGATGAATATATAAATGCATGCTTTCTTCTCAGTAACAAAAAAACTCAACTAAAATGACCGCGGATATTTGCATGAGCGAACTTCATTTTGGCCTTATTTAGTTGTTAGCTATTTAGAAAGGATATCACACTAGTTCATTCTTTGTTTTTGCTTGCAGTATACTGGGGCCTTTAAGCTAAGCTTTTAAAAACACTGTACACTACAGTCTTCATGCTCACAGCGTCCTGGATAACTATATTTTAATGATTGATAAAAGATGAATCACTGTCTGGCTTAAGCTAAGGATGATGATTTTTCATTAGTATTACAGCTCACCATGAAGAATTTTCCCCACGCAGGTTTCGCAACTAGTTTAAGTTGAATTCACAGTGTTGACCTACAGAAAGCCGCTTGGTTTGTAGGAAATTTCTGTGTAAGCTATGCTTCATCTCTACATAATTTATGACAACATTTTGCTAATGTGACCACACCTAAAAATAATCAGAAGTTTTTAAATATAGCTTTTCCTAGTGTGCTGTAGTTTTTCAGATTATGCTAAATTTTTTCTCCTCCCTGCAGGTGAGAAGGACACAGGTTTTGAGGTTTCTCCAGATGAGGTGGAGCCCTCTATGGGTGGGATAGATGACCAGATGGACGCTATTCCCATATCCTCCAGCAGCGACTCTCTCAGCACGTCTGATGAACTTGATGCTCGGGCCACTTTGCCCACACCCAGCGATATCCTGGTGTCCTACTCAACCTTTCCAGGTCATTACAGAATTACATGTTGTGCCTTAAATAGTTTTTTGGTTGATTGACAATTCCCTTTTAACTGGCAAACACAAGTAAATGACACATGCTAATGCATTTGCAGGCTATGTCTCCTGGAGGGACACGCAGGCCGGATCCTGGTATGTGGAGAATCTTGATTATGTGCTTGAGGAGAATGCTGCCATGGATGATCTGGTGACCATGCTAATGATGGTACTTCTTTTGTCCTGTAAAACTTCTTAAAACTACTGATAGATACAATAAATATATCTTCAAAAATGAAAAACACACAAAACCAAATTATGCAATAATAATGCTACCAATTGGAGTTCATCAGTATTATGGTATGTACCATATCAAGCAGTAGATATTCTGCTATTTTATGTATTGTGCTAGTTTATAAATAATTTTCAAAAGATTTGACACCAAGCAAAAAGTATAGACTACTCCTCAAACTGCATCACATACAAACTCTTCCTGTCGAAGTGCTGTATGTTCACTGGTGCAAGACATACAAATTCATTCATACTTTTATGTTGCATTTACACTGAAACAAAAAAATCAGATTTGTAAATCACATGTGATGCAGATTGGATATTGTTGCACACGTCAAAACATAAAAATCAGCAAGATGATAATTTTGCTGTTTTTAAGTAATTAAACTAGCAGCTTCATTATAGAAGATAAATGTACAGTAAATATATATGGGTATATGTAATTTTTTTTTTATTAAGATAAATTTAATATATGAAATATCTATTTTCTTTAGGTAAATAATGCAGTCTCCCAGATATCTGCCAAAGGCCTGTATAAACAAATGCCCGGATCTTTCAACTTCCTCCGAAAACTTCTCTACTTTCAGTCTTCACAGTCATGATCACTGTTTTTTATTTTTGCTGCAGTGGGAACACTACCATGTACTTGATATAATGTGATAAAAAACATATTTGTAATTTTTTTTACATCATAAACTTACCCATGTGAACAGAACATTTGACTGGAATTTTAGTTTTTAGCATGATTCTCCATTTGCAAGCAGAAGGTAAACTTCACAAATATAAACCACTAAAAACATGTATCTTGTTAATTGTAAAAGTGCAGATGTATTTTTTCAAACGTTCTATTGGGCACACTGCACAGCAGTAGAGGACAATAGACTTTTAATGCAGTTGTGGTTCAGTTGTGGTATTTGGTGGTGGCAAACTGTCACACTATGTTCTTGATAAATATCCAGTTGCATACTGTGCATCTTTTCTACTGAAAAATACATTTTAGATAAATACAAATCTATGATCTAAATTAACCTTATAGTTCCATGAATGAGACTAATACAGTCACGAACAGACTTGGATTTAGATTTAGCATTGGAAACAGTCAGATAAGACACTCAAGAGAGGAAGGAAATGAATAAGTCCTCACACTAACACCAATAAAACGCATATAAGAGCAAAAGAACTGTGTGAGAATATGAAAGCAAAGCTAGGTCTCACTTAACATGTTTAATAATAAAGTAAATTTTTATTATTAATTTATTTGGTACAAAGTATCTGCCATCTGTTGCAAAAACAGAACATATCTGTTTTTATTTCCTTCTTTTGTGCTTCATAACTTTGGATGGATTAAATAAATAGGAACAGTGCAGCACAAGTGGACACAAATGACCTGTGATGCAATGTGATCCACACAAGACACTTCTCCTTCCGTTAAAGGAAAACTGAAAGGTCATAATGCTTATCTTGTGGTCAAAGCAGCTTTAAATTTAGATGCATCAGAATCAAAGCGTTTTCCACTACCTGTGTTTGTTTGGACCTTATTATTGTCGGCCTGTGTGGGAAGATTTTCAACGGAAACTGCCACTTTCAGAATGACATCGGACCTTTTAGAGGTCTAAACAGGCATACATAAACAGCCGCTACTTAGGCATATAACCTCAAATAAAGCATGTCCGGTAAATAGCTGCTTGAATCCAAATTGAAAAGATAGTGTTTGTGAAAGTGAGAAAGCACGGTGAGGGAGGAGGGGCCAGTAATGTGAGGTTTTACTCAGCATTCAGTACACTTACTGTCAGCACAGTGACCGTGTGAGCAAGGAAGAGAACGGTCTCGTCTTTCTCTGTATCACAGTGCTTGTGAGTTTCTCAGGACTTTGGTTTGGACAAGAGATACTAAGGGAGTGTGGAATCTTTTTAAGAGTATAAATTGAGAATCCAATGTGAACATTTGCAGAAACTACCAAGGTAAGTGTTGTGGGTTTACTTACAAATACAAAAATAGCATGATTTTGTTGTCTTATTATGTAATTTGTTTTGTAGTTGTCAGTTTGCATGTGTTATTTGGTCAGATTTCATACATTACTTTTGACTAATACAAAAATATAATTCATAATGCATATTAAACATATTTTTTCACACTTATTGCTAAAGTAACTTCCTCAGAAAATAATATTTTGAAAAACAGAGTTTCATCCTAAGCCAGCAAGAGTAGATAGAGATAAAACTTATGGCAAGAAAACTGATTAAAATGTGCTTGTGGTTGGGAAATATGCATGTTTAGGGTCTGAATATGTCTGTTAATATTTGCAATCTGAAATCAGTTATTTCGGTGAACGTTTAGTTACTTTCATGAGATGTAAATGAGGAAGTTTCTGTGAAGAATGATAGAAGAAGAGAGTCTGAGGGGGTGGTGAGAGTGCTGCTGCAGTCTGGTTTGCTCTTAACACAGGAAGTCTGCTACCTTCCCCTTTTTTGACTCCCTAGATGTGCAATTTGTTCACTACAATTGAACAGTGCACTGTACATCCACTGTACTTTTGGTCACCAGAACGACTGCCGTGACACTCCTGCTGGAGATTACAATCAGCACATGAATAAGTGTCTTTATATAGAATGTGTGTGTGTGTACGCGCGTGTGTGTGTTTATGTGTGTGCTTATTCTCAATTTGGCTATGTTTTGAATCTGAATATATTATACAAGACATTTTATATGATGTTAAATGATGAGTGTTTATAGTCTTCTAGACAGCAAATTAATTATTGGACACAATGGTTGATTGCCTCAGGACTTGTGGTATTGTAGGTGTACAAATCAGCTTGAGCTATTGTTATAGTCCAAATGAACTTAAAGCCAAAGAAATCTGAGTATGAGTTTGACCTTGATTGATCTTGCTGCTAAAATGGATGAAATGATAATATGAACGTGAAGTCTGCATTAAAAGTCAATGTACATGTTTCTAATTTCTGTGGTCAAAATTGGTAAAAAATATTATTTGGTCAAATTATAAAATTAAAAGTATGACATGCTAAAGAAATTCTTTAAACTTCTACATGGCTTCTGTTCATTCACCTAGCTGGAGCTACAATGTCGTCCCATGTCAAACTGTGGAGGGACAGAGTGGGGACGGACTATGATACACAGATTAAAGGTAACAGACGTCCTAACATTGTATACACTTTAAGATTTCGGAGCAATGGAAACCCAAACTATTTCCTTTCCAGTTAGATTCAATTTGCTGATACGTTTCTGTTGCAAGTTTTGCATGTGCTTCCAAAATCACTGATTTATTTAATTTTGTTAAAGTTAGTTAATAAAAATAGAACTGTTCATACTTTGTTAATATTATATAATGTACCCGAGCTAACATGAACTGATACAGATCCCATCCAATCCATCCCATTCCATCCCATTCCATTCCATTCCATTCCATTCCATTCCATCCAATCCAATCCAATCCAATCCAATCCAATCCATTCATCCAATCCATCTTCATCCAATCCATCTCCTCCATCCCATCTCCTCCATCCAAGCCATCCCATCCAATCCAATCCAATCCAATCCAATCCAAGCCAAGCCAAGCCAAGCCAAGCCAAGCCATCCCATCTGTGTGAAGTCAACATGTTCCAGTTAACTGCTTTTGACACCTGTCAAATGAAAATGGTTAACAGAGGAACTATAGAAATGTAATTGCTCTCTCTCTTTCTCTTCACTAGAGGTGCGTTTGCAGCTGGCAGAGCAGTTGAGAGTAGTTGACGGTCAGGTGGAGCAGAAGACTCAAGTGTTTCAAGATCTGATCGATTATTTGCGCAGACGAGGCGAGATTGAGGGGGAGTACGCCCGCTCACTGGACAAACTGTATGACCGGTTCTCCTCCAGAACCAGGAAGTGAGAATATGAAAAGAAAAAAAAATCACCATTAATGCTTGAAAAACTGTTCTTAACCTGTGAAGAATCTGTATATACAGTAAAAAAAAAAGTAGGCACTTATGCCACCCTTAAAGAGCTATTTATTTTAAAGAGAGATACCCCAAACATAGCAAGCAAAAATGGCACAATAACATATTATAGATACTACCTATCAAAAGTATGGGGTCTGTTAGAAAGTTTGGTAACACTTTACAATAAGGTTAAATTTGTTAACTTGGCTTGCATAAGTTAACAATTAAAAATACTTTTAAAGCATTTGTTAATTTAGTTCATGTTTATTTCAACATCTAGTACATTATTAAAATCAAAAGCTGTATCTGCCAATATTATTGAATGTAACTGAACTAAGAATAAATGGTTGCATAACTAACATTAAAAAAATTAAGAACGCTGTAAGAATTGAATTGCTTATTGTTAGATAATGCATTAGCAAATATTAACAAATTATTGTAAAGTGTTACTAAATGTTTTTGACAGAAGTCTTATATGTTCACCAAAGCTGCATTTACTTGTTTAAAACTTTTTTCTATTAAATTTATTTTAAAATGCACTTACTTCCCGCCATTACTCCAGCATTTATTTGAATTGCATACCTTTTGTAACATTATAAATTATTTTTCTGTCACTTTGATCAATTTAACGCATCCTTTCTCAATAAAATAATTAATTTCTTTAAAAAATAAAAATAAAACACTTTAACCCCAAATTTTAACCAGTAGTGTATATATTTTGTTTCAGGCAAAACCTGCTGTGCATATATAGCTGTGTATCTGTTGCTTACCTGGAACTATCTAACTCAGTTCTCTGTTTCTATGCCCCTCAGGAAGGAGCCCAGCCATCAGTCAGTGGTTAACTGCTGGCAGGTGTTGTTGATGCAAACACGTCAGGAGAGCAGAGATCACAGTTTCTTGAGTGACAGCTACAGCAACACTCTGCCTCAGCAGCTTTCACACTGTGTTGAACATGCCCAACGCCTGGCCAAACGGGTACACAACATCCCACATACACAACATCTCGCTCACACACACACACATGAAGGAGCAAACATGCCCAACGCCTGGCCAAACGGGTACACAACATCCCACATACACAACATCTCGCTCACACACACACACATGAAGGAGCAAACATGCCCAACGCCTGGCCAAACAGGTACACAACATCCCACATACACAACATCTCCACACACACACACAAGGAGCAAACATGCCCAACGCCTGGCCAAACGGGTACACAACATCCCACATACACAACATCTCGCTCACACACACACACATGAAGGAGCAAACATGCCCAACGCCTGGCCAAACGGGTACACAACATCCCACATACACAACATCTCACTCACACACACAAACATGAAGGAGCAAACATGCCCAACGCCTGGCCAAACGGGTACACAACATCACACATACACAACATCTCCCTCACACACACACACATGAAGGAGCAAACATGCCCAACGCCTGGCCAAATGGGTACACAACATCACACATACACAACATCTCCCTCACACACACACACATGAAGGAGCAAACATGCCCAACGCCTGGCCAAATGGGTACACAACATCACACATACACAACATCTCACTCACACACACACACTCACACACACACATTTTCATATCCTTCCACAGTTGCAAAAACAAACACCCACACACTTGAAGGAGCAAACATGCCCACGTCTAAACATGTGGCTTTGCACTGACACTTTGCAGACAGTGCACAGAAACACCTTGGACATAGCCGCCTGACATTGTAATACAAATATATTGTAATACATTTACATTTATACAATTGCATTCAGGTTATACATTTTCATTAGTACATGTGTTCCCTGGGAATTGAACCCACAACCTTCTGTGCTGCTAACGCAGTGCTCTACCACTGAGCCACAGGAGCACTGTTGTAATATCATCTATCTTTCTTTTTTATTGTTTATATTTTTCAGAGCAGAGACATTTGCACCCAGTTACAGGATGGACTTCTGAAGGTCACCACCGAACTTCATATAGTGAGCTTAACCACTCATTCCTCTCCTCGAGCCACATTTTTCTTTCAGAAACTATGTTTATTGCATTTAATGGATGGTAAAATATCACTGCAAACCTCCAAAATTCCTATTTTTGTTGAAAACCAGGCCTTGAAGACATATTACCAATACTACACTGAGTTCCTGTCTGCAGAAAGCAAACTAAAGGAGGCTGTCAGACTGGAGGAAAAGCAGAAGCAAAGTGCTTCTAAAAAGATAGAAAGACAAATAGAGAAAGTATATCTCCCTTTTTAATAACTAAATATGAAATTGTTGTGAATGAATTGGTTATACTTTAGATGTATTTAAGGTTTAGTATAAGTTAAGCTCAATCAACTTGCGGCATAATGTTGATTAACAAAAACCTTATAACCTAACCAAGCTTTTGAATGATAATATATACAAAATTTAAAATAGAGAGAGAATAATATAATATGTGGGAAATCCCCCCACCACCACTACAACCTCTCTCTCTCTCTCTCTCTCTCTTAATTTTGTATATATTATTATTCAAATGCTTGGTTAGTTTATAAGGTTTTTGAAAGAAGCCACAATTTATCAAACTCACTTGTGTATTTAATTAAAAATATAGAAAAACGGAATGTTGTGAAATATTATTATACTATTTAAAATAATTATTTCTATTTCACTGTATTTTAAAGTGTAATTTATTCCTGTGATGGCAAAGCCACATTTTTGGAGCCATTACTCCAGTCTTCAGTGTCACATGATTCTCCAGAAATCATTATAATATTCTGATTTGGTGCTCAGTATTTCACATTTCTTGTTATTATCATTGTTAAAAAAAAGATTTGAAAAGTTGTTCTGGTCAATATTTTGTGGAAACTGTGAAATAGAAAACAAGAAAAACTAAAATTGTGGCCACAAATTTAGAATTCATATTGACTCATGCCTATGTTATTCTTTTATAATTTTGTTGATGTTGGTTTTAAAGAACCTTAGGAATGTGTCAAAATTGTGTTAGTCAACATTATGCCACAAAAAAATTGACTGGTTACAAAATCAAAGTAAGCAAGAGACATTGTTACAGTGTTTTGCCTGCATGAACATGAGCTGCATCCTCCATTGTGCAGAGTGATGTAGGGCAAGTGTTCACTGCATATGATTGGCAGACTATAGGTCATAGTTGGTTATTGTGGTCACCATGTGTGATTTGACATGTGACACACTGAATATGTGTGTATAAGTGATTGTTCCAGTAACATCTGAGGTTAAATCTCACCGCTTTATATGTGCACAGAGGCAAAGTAAGGTTCAGGAGATTCAGCTAAAGTGCACAAAAGCACGCAATGACTACCTCCTCAACTTGGCTGCAGCAAATGCATGCATGAACAAATACTACCTTCAGAATCTCTCCACTCTCATAGATGTGAGTTCATTACCTTCAGTCTATATAATCAGGCTTCAGTACTGAGCAGGGTTAACTCAACCTCTCATTGCATGTCCTCTCAGTGCTGTGATCTGGGTTACCACCAGTCCATATCCAAGGTGTTTCATTTTTACATGGCCAGCCGCCAATGGGCCCAGCAGAACTTGAACACTGGGATGCAGCAGCTGGACACAGCTGTGTCAGAACTGAACCAGAACCAGGACAGAGACACTCTCATGCAGACCAACATCTCTGCCTTTTGCCTGCCCCTCCGCTTTCAGTACCTACCCTACGAAGGCGACCAGGTACTTCTTAATAAAATGTGTCTGTATAAGTGGAGAAATGTGTGGTTGCTTATGTATGTATCCTTTTCCAGGCGGTTGAGGTGTCGGCAAAGTGTGAGGTGATGGGTGAGCTGGTGACTCGCTTCCAGCAGCTGAAGTCCAGGCTGTGTTCAGTCACTACAGATGTTGAGGAGGTACACAAACCCCAAAGCACCACATACTGCACTACTACTAAAATATAGGATAGATGTAAGGATATTTGGAGGAATGAATGCTGTATCTTTGTGTACTCAATATAAATCGAATGAGTCTGTTTGTCTAAACATGAATATGCATACAATTTATTGCAGTCTGGCAAATTACTTCAGTCAGCTCAGTCCTCCATGTTGGATGGTATTGTAGAGGACACATTTGGATCTACCCCAGACTTTCCTAGTAGCTCATCTTCACCAGATGGGAACAGTGATGTATCAGTCAGTAAGACCTTTCAGATGAAACGTAGAGCCAGCCTTCCGGACACTGAGACGTTGTACTTCTCGGTAATACATTTTTATTTATATATATATATATTATTAAATATTTAAGATATGAAATGACATTTTTAAATACTGTTGTTTAAAACTTTCTGTTCAACAAAGAATCCTGAAAAAATGCATCATGGTTTCCAACAAAAATATTTTACAATATGCTTTTCAACATTGATAATATATATAGATATAGAGTATCCATATACAGTGGAGATCAAAACTAAAGAACCTACAATATCCCAAATTCCAAGGTCACTGCTTAGTCCTGTTTGAAGTTTTCCTAACACGAGTAGAAAGATAGTTTTTAAAGCATATTTCATAAATTAATTGTAATCTGAAGCACAGTACGGACAACTTAAATGAGATATCCGAAAAAGAACTCTGATCAAAATTAGAGAACACTTACAGATACCTACCTACAAGATATTGCTGTTAATCTGGCACCTTGCGTTTTCCTTAACTACATGACAAACCCTATTTAACTGGCAGCATTCCTACAATTGTAAGATGGTGGGCAGCTCTAAGGTGACTGAAACCTTGTGACAGGAGGTTGTCCAGACAAAGGTCAAAGGGATGACCTTTTCAGCCATTGCAAGAGAAGTTGGTCATTCCAAATCTGTGATTTCTCGAATATTGCAGGCTTACAATGACACTAATTCATTCAATTAGTCTGCAATTTCCATGAAAGACAATACTCCTGTCACACTGCAAAACGTGTAACACAGTTCCTTGACGCTAAAAGCACTGAAATTATGAAATGGCCGGCCCAGAGTCCTGATCTAAACCTGACTCAAAACCTCTGGAAAATCCTTCAAAATTATGGCTAAGAAACCCACTACTGTCACCGAACTATAGAAGAGACTAAAAGAAGAGCGGAGCAAAATCACACCAGAGCAGTGTGAGAAACAACAGATGTTGTGTGGCCGCAGATGTGCTGAAGTCATTCAAAGCAAAGGCCTACACATGTTCCTAATTTCTGAGAGTTGTATCTTTTAGTTGTAATCTTCTTTCATGCTACAGTGGTTAATGTTCTCTAATTTTGATCACTGTGTTTTTCACATGTTAGTGGTACAGTGGTATGCCTACAGCTAATATTCATTCAAATTTTGAGCTATGAAGATTAACAATATTTCAGAAAAATCAAGTATTTATTGATTATTCTCTAATTTTGATCTCCACTGAGAATATATATATTATTAAAATAAAAAAATAATAATGATATGTTAACTATTATATTTGTATAATGTTTATATATTTATATAGTTAGTAGTAGTTGTAGTATCTCCATTGCATAAAGATTTTCTATTTCATGTAACTTTATATTGCAGAAAGTCAGGGACCATCTATTTAACAGCTCTTTAATATCAAAACTGGAGGCCAAACATGACCTGCTAAAGGTTGCCATTCAGAAAGGTGGAATCATTTCTCATATTTTCATAGAAATTGTTGTAATGAAAAAATGTCTTCAATTTTGTTCTTCTGTTTTTTTTGTTATCAGCTGAAAGTGTTGACAGTAACCATTCCAGGTAAGAAAACTAAGGCTTAAAATAGATATATATATATTCTATGTCAGAACATTTGGCAATATTCCTATATTTTATTGGGGTAACAAGAGCAGTGATGACTATAATTAAACACTTCTGTTTATTTAGAACTCGCTCCAAAAGATCTGTGCGTCACAAAAAGAGTTACCCTGGTACCCAGATCAACCAGAAGCTTTTCAATGGGGATCTACTATCATACATCCAAGTAAATTTCTCTGATTCAGGAAGTGTTCTGGATTCACTTAAAACAGTTCAAGGCAACAGACTCACTCTGTGTTTCCTCCCTATTAGGCATCGGGACAGCTCATTCCTGCAGTGGTGGAGAGCTGCATTCGGTTCATCAACCTCAATGGTAAATCTAAGTCAGTAGATAATGCCTCTTTCTACCATTCTTTCCATCTTAATCATTGGTTTTCTAACCTATTCACTGTTTTTTATCTGGTAAGGTCTACACCATGAGGGATTGTTCAGAGTGCCGGGATCTCAGATGGTGGTGAATCAGCTGAAGGATGTGTTTGAGAAAGGTATGTGCATTGGGTGATGATGATATTCTCCTCCCTTTCTCTGAACATTAGTAATAGGCTGTGATTTGTGTATTAATTTGTAGGCGATGACCCACTCGCTGATGGGGGTCTGACATGGACTCTGTGGCTGGAGTGCTGAAACTTTATTTTAGAGGACTAGAGAAACCCCTGTTTCCGGAGGACAGTTATGAGCAGCTGATGGAATGTGGGCGTAAGAGCATTTTACCACACTATTACATGCTTGTATGTTGACTGTGTGTAACTGTGTATGGTAGCTTTCCTGTGATAAGATTCTCTATTTAAACAGGAAGTTTGGGCTGGACATATTGCAAGGCTGTTTTTTTTAGTTAGCCAGTAGGCTTTTACATCTATCCAGTGCCTGGTTAAAAAGTTTTGTTTATGGCATACTTTACCTTTAGATTTTATGTGACTAAGACTTATTTTGAACAAATGCATGTTTATTTGGCAAGGATGCATTAAATTGATCAAAAGTGACACTAAAGACATTCTATAATGTTACAAAAGATTTATATTTCAACTGAATTACTGTATTTTGGAACTTTCATTTTAAAGTGGCCTTTTATTTTGGCCAGCCTAAGGCACAGCTGTGCAATAATCATGCTGTCTAATCAGCATCTTGATATACCACACCTGTGAGGTGGATGGATTATCTCTGCAAAGGAGAAGTGCTCACTAACACAGATTTAGACAGATTTGTGAACAATATTTGAGAGAAATAGGCCTTTTTGTATATAGAAAAAGTCTTAGATCTTTGAGTTCAGCTCATGAGAAATGGGGGCAAAAACAAAAGTGTTGCGTTTATAATTTTTGTTCAGTGTGTATATATATATATATATATATATATATATATATTGCTAGTTATATTTGATATTTATTTTAATTTTAAGTACTACTCCTTAAATTTTTCTTAATATTGCCATTACTGATTTTGCTATTGCTTATTGGTAGTTGATTCTTACTTTAGAGAGCATTTTATTGGGCAAAAGTCAATATTTTGGTCAAAGAAAAAGCCTGACCATGAACTAATTTTATGGAGTATTTAACTTTACCTCCCTTACAGAAATAGATGATGAGACAAAAAAGGTATCACAGCTGAAGTGCGTCATCTCCTCATATCCTACCTCACTCATCATTGTAATGAGATATGTTTTTGCATTTCTTCACCAGTAAGTATTATAAGGTATCATTGGGTTTTCCCTTTATCAATCACAAAAACACACATCTGAATGTCTGTATGTGTGTCTAAAGTGTCTCCCAGTACAGTGACGAGAATATGATGCAGCCCTATAACCTGGCAGTGTGTTTTGGTCCCAGTCTGGTGAGGGGGCCAAACAATGGCGATGCAACAGAGCTTCAGCGCATCAACTCACTGGTCAAGAGCATCATTATCCAACACGAGAGCATCTTCCCTTGCCAAAATGAATTGCCTGGGCCAGTGTACGAAAAGTGCATGACATTAGAAGACAACTGGTAAGAATTAAGCTCCGTCTTTGTAGTGTACTGTACATGCATACTAAGAATATGTGCTAAAATAAACATGATTATTGGTAAAGCTGCTTTGAAATTGTGTTTTGTGAAAAGCGTTAACATTATTTTATATTTCTCATGTGTGCAGTGAGGCTGTAGCAGAGGAAGGAGATGGAGAATCTGAGCAATTGCAAATGAAAGAATCAAAAGACGGTACAGTTGACATGGTTTACTTATCAATATTTGGACTAGCAGAAGTTAGCTAATTCCTTTTGGTCTGTTTTGATGTACAGAGCTGCTGGGAGTAGCCTTGTTCGACTACACAGGTCGTTCTTCAAATGAGCTGTCCTTTAAACAAGGAGACCGTCTCAACCTACAGAGCAAAGCCTCCTTCTGATTGGTGGAGAGGGGAGGTGAATGGGTCAAAGGGTCTCATCCCAAATAAATATATCAGTGTGCCATGGTAGGTTTTCATCTCTTGGATATTCACATTCGTCAAAGAAAAATGGCAGATAAAATGCTTTGCAGTGCACTTATAAGTAAAACATACAATAAATATATGAGCAAATTTTAATAAAATTCATATGGGACATTCTGTAAAGCTTGTCTGAATGAACAACAGTAACCAAGGGGCAGATCTTTGCAAATGGTCAGCTGAAAATTGATTTCACTTCTTTTTTTTTTTTTGCTTGATTTTCCATAAACAATGCATTTATACACCCATTTATGTCATTGTCTTTTGGAGTTTCATAATTGTATTGGGTGTTATAGAAATTAAAGGCATTTAGAGGACTTATCACTATTGAGTCGATGCCACAATCAGTTACTACCAACCGCAGTCTGGACTGGAGTGTCCTAACACTTCTCAATCCTCTCCCTCTGTGCTGGTTAGCATGGATGGAGGTCAAGATCAGAAGGGGAAGGAAACTTTGAAATCCAACAGTGGCAGACAGCAGTCAGAAGAAGAGCAGAAAGCAGAACAAAAACACGGTAAAGCACTCAGATTGTTTCGTGTGAACTGCTGAATGTAAAGACATGAACTATAGAATCAAGTGGAGTTTTTTGTACTAGTACATCCATAGGGTAGTTATTCTTAAAAAAGCTTTATTATTATATAGAGTGCCAAAGTGCCATCAACTTTTTCAGTGGCCTTGATACCTTGATACATTTTTCTATTCCTTTTACCTTAGGTATTTTTAAAGTCTTTGTTAAAGCAATATAAGCAGTGAACCAAACCAGCCAGCTGTGAGGTGAATTACAACATTACAAACTTTTAACAAAAAGTATTTGTAAAATCAAACAAAAAGATAAAGGTACAAGAATGTGAGCTTAATGGCTTTAATGAGGGAAAGAACTACAATATCATAAAGCATTGTGAATGACAATCCAATTACAAATATATTGATTATGTACATATGAACAATACATATGTTTATTGCAAAATATGCAAATACATATTTGATAAACATTTAAGTAGTTTGAGAGTGTAGGGAGTTTGATTTATTGATTTGGCGCATTTATTTGATTGTTTCGACATTTTTGCAGAATCAGGGGTAATGTAGTTTTTCACCAGGGAATCAGCTGTTGAATACAATTGTTTAAGAAGCTGAAATAATGTAGACTGACTTAAACAAGAGCATATGCAATGATTAACAACAATGTAGCTCATAGTAGGTCGGTCTTTAAAGATTTTTAATTTATTGTTAACAATTATAGAGAAATATGGAGAAAATTAATGTCATTATTACTTCTTGAACCTAATTGTTGTATGTTGTTCTGTTTACCATGTGACTTGTACACTGTCCATGTAAAACAGGAAAGAAACAAGCATGTAATCTAAGCGAACTTTATGTGAACACCATTCTTACTAAATCATAATGATCAAAGAATAGAACTTCAGTCTAGCATAATGATGACCAATGACTCAGTAACTAGCTACTTAATAATTCTGTCTGTATTCTTTTTCCAGCCTCAAGGTCACAAGTGACAAAGGGAGTCAGGGCAAGTGATGTCACTTCTGGAAAGGTTTCGTTACAAATCCCCACAGGACAATATACACAGTCAGGAAATTCTCCAGGAGCTCTGCGGAAAACATTAGAGTGTGTAATCAGACCGTTTACTTGTTTTTTATAGAGATTTTAATATCACAGATTCCAAATCAGTAAATGTATAACTTTCACAGCCCTCAAATGAGACGATCCACTGCCGACGGAGGAAGAGGAGAGGAATGCTCAACAGAAGTGGATAAGGTCAGGAAATTTAAATCTCATTTATAATCCTAATGAGTTCTCTGCCCTCCCTCTATTAAATTGTATTTTTGTCAACTATCTTGCAGGATGTGCATCACATGATGCACTCAGTGTTTAAAGAACTCCTCATTCGCCAATCTTCCACCGATCAGAACACATCTAAATCATCAGAGATCACCACCTCTGTGCAAACGCCTCCAAAGAAAGGACCAGGATGGAAAGGAAAGGGTTTATTTAGATCAGCTGACCCTATAAACTGAAACAAGAGAACAAGGGGAAAACTGTGAAAACAAAGTCAGAAACACAAAATCTAGGTGGAACTTAAGTTTGAGTGAGAGCTCAATCTCTGTTTATGGTATATTTTGTACAGTTTAAATAGGTGGTTTTAAGAGGCGCTTTTAATTCCATATTAGATTTTTAAGATTTAAATGTGTTGTGACAGTAATAGTACATTAAGTTGCCATTTTCATTTTCTTAACACACTTTGTTGTAACAAGCAACTGTTTTTTGTATATATATATACTGTGAAAACTTTGTATGAAATTTTAAAAGCCACACAGCACCACACCTCCAACCTAAAATACATAACTAACAGTCCTGTGATATCGTGCCAATCTCTTTAAACCATAAAACAAAAAAGTGTCCAGAAGTGTATAAAACACATGAACAATCCATGATCACGTTTTCTCATTCCTTGTAGCAACAAACTTTAAGCTGCTACCCACAACCAGAGCAAGGCTACTTTTCTTTGTGTACGGATATAGCTTGATCCAAACATGCGAATGTGGTATGTACACATTTCCCGCGAAATCCGTCCCGACAACTCTAAAATAGAAATGATTATAATAGATTTCTGAAAGTGTATTTGGGTGATGAAAATTCAAGGTTTTCAATTTAAAAATGTTTCACTCTCCCATTGATAACATTGTTATTTTTATAAAAATGTACATTGTATTACAGCCTGTTAAGTCTTTGTTGATGCTCTTATATGTGATTAATTTTGCGCTAACACAGTGTTAATATTAAAACATGCTAGATACATTTGAAGCTATTTGTGAGCATTTTGCTAATAGCTCAACTAAAGTTTACTTACACAGCCACGTGGATTGGAAAAACTACAAACCCAACCTGACATGAACAAAAAGAACTTCAGAACCGCCAGTCGTTAAAACCATATACCTATATATGTCTATGGTTAAAACATCGTCTGCAGCGCCTCTGTGGTAGATACAACAGACCACTGTGGTCATAAGCTAGATATTCTGTCGTCCCATAAGTTCCTGTATATTTGATAGCAAGTTATAGATGTTCTATTTTTGTCAATTTCCTTTTTATATTTATATTTATTTTCACTGGTGTTAATGGGCTGAGCTCTTGCCTGTGTCCTGACAACCTGTTCAGATATTTCCATAAACAGCCAGACATTATCCTGGTCACCCTATAATGACCATGAAAATGTGGAAAAGCGGTTTTTCTTGAGGCAGCAAGTTATTGAATCACTACATTTAGGCCTAATGATTGCCATACTGTATAGTGCCATTACTGTTGTTCATTCGGTTTTTGAACTGATGTAAATACTTGCCATTTTAGTATAGTGCAAGTTAGTAAATAATATGATTTTTACAAAGTGAATTTGTTACTTTTCATGTTAAAGCTAAAAGCTAATTGTAGTGCAGACTAATGAACACCTGAGGGCAGTAAGACTTCACATATGAGCAAAGTCAGTAGTCATAGTCATCAAAGTTGCCTTTTCGTCAAGATTTAGTAACATTAATAACTTTAGTATAATGATACTTTTTTCCAAAGTATAATTACACAAACCTGAACATTTTATTTCCATAAAAATGACAGAATAATTGCCTACAAAAGGTACAAGTTACAAAACACTGGGCCAGTTCATTCCACAGTACTTTCCAAACTCTATATTCTTTCTTCATTTGACAGTTTTACATTTCCATGAACTTATAGGCCATTCATAACTTTTCTATAATACTACAACACTTACAGTTATTTGCAATTAACTTTAAGTGCAAACAAGACAGGCTATTAAACAGAACGCAATGTCTGGCATTCACAAATGTGTTTCTTGTATGTTCAGTATCCAGCAGCGTGCCAGTAACATGGCCAGCTGCCAGGGCGGCCTAAGGTGAACTGATCCGCAAGGTGTAAGTAATTTCATCCTTATTAGAGAGTAGTGCTCGAAGCTTGTGCAATACTGTACAATGAACAAGCAAAACGTCTGGAAAACATTCTTGCAAAGGCTCCTAGATAATATTTTGGAGATGAAATTAGGTAGAAACTAATCTTATTTTGAGCAGCTTTTTATTATGTATAGGCTGATTCTATATTGTATCCTTGTGCATTATCTGATTTGGTGTGCAAATGATTTTTAGCAGCAGCAGATTTAAACATCCTTACTTTGTTTATTATCATTTCAGCCCTCTGTCTGCAATTATATACACGTGCTTGTAGACCAGCTGTTTGTAATAATGTTGTAAACATCCATGCATCGGTGAATGTGACAATAGTCTTCACTCAGGTTTTATATTACATGAAGTTCACATTGTTATTTCCTGTTCATCATACTGTGGTTTTCTCAGCTGTGTTTTGAGATCTGTTTTAAACAGTTACACAGAACAGAACTAGAATAATATACTTCATAATGAAACTGTAAACTCAGTTTTGAAAGACTCACATTCAGAAAGATAATTATTTATATATGAGATTCCCCAGATGCTTTTGCACCGAAATGGAAAAAAGAAAGTAAAACAATTTTGTGGACAACACTTACTATGTGGATCGAAAATGTCAGAATCCATCACTCCGACATGAAAATTACAGCATGGAGTTCAACTATTTTGAAACCTTATTCTTTGTTGTCACTCCATGCTGTTTATTTAGTGATAGATTTTACTATAAAAGAAACCTTTATTGAATTTATTTGTAAGTTTCATTTTATATTTGATCCTAATTACTTCTTCACTGAAGGGTCGGCCACTGCATGTCAAACTCTCAACATATATAGTCCTTATTTATATCTCTAAAACTGCCAGAAACGGCTATGAACTAGCGAATGACCTTGGAACGTCATTCAGCACTGGCAGGATCTCTGTGGTCCTCCTGAACCACAGCCATTAATAAGCCCTGCGCAGCTGTCTTGCAAACCCTACGGGATGAGAAGAAATTAGGGCTTCATTCATAGGAATGTTTCAGAGATCCAAATGTGTCCCGCATGACCCTGGCTTTCAGGTTTGCACTTCAAAATGGATGTACTTTTTTTTGCCACGTTAACAGTGTTTAATAAAGCTCACTTGCCCGGCAGTTCAAATTAGTTTAATACTAGTCTTCATTGTATTTCCTGTTCTCAGAGGAAACTGACTTAAAAGGATTCTATGTATAATCTGGGATCCAAAGAGACGTGTGTATGGTGATGTCAGAGGGATGGATACCCTTTTAAGGGCATAGTTTTGGTTTTGCAAGTGAGCACAGAATGTTCCAATTACCATCCCTCCATGAAGTAAACACTTTGTTTTAGTATGAATTGTCTGTTGGTGTTGTAAAAAGTTGTATGTTTTTGTGAACAATTTTCACAGCACTTTTTTGTCATTATGCAACAGCTGGCAATGCAAGAAGAAAAAAATAATCTAATTATTGATATGTGAGGGGCTGTATTGCAATAATTACTGCATGTAACTAGGCAAATATATAAGTATCCGCTTACAAAACAATTTGCCCTAGCAGTATTTAAAAGCATTAATTCACCCAAGAATTTGCTGAAAATGTACTCTGCATCTGTAAGATGCAGATGAGTGTACTTCTTCATCCAAACAGATTGAATAAATTTAAATCGCAATAGCAATTAAATCACTTGCTCACCAGTGCATCCGCTGGAGTGAATGGGTGCCGTCAGAATGAGGGTCAAAAGAGCTGATAAAAATATCACTGTAATCCAAAAGTGATCAAAGTTTCCATTATTTAAAGTCTTATGAAGCAAAAAAGCTGCACGTTTGTAATGAACAAATACATCATGATGTTTTAACTTAAAATTTAAGTCCTCTATTCATAATCTTGATTTCTCCACTGGAGAAAATTGTACATTTGTGAGTTTTGATACAAAGGAAATATTATTATGGATTATGGGCTCATCCTTTGTCCAGAAGCAACGCTCAAGTTCCTAATGATGGATTTTGTTACACACAGCTTTTCATTTCACTGGAACCATGTGCATTATTTGTGGATTATTTGTGCCATTTTTATCAGCTGCTTGGACTCTCATTCTGACGGCACCCATTCACTGCAGAGGACACACTGGTGAGCAAATGATGAATGCTATATTTCTCCAAATCTGTTCTGATAAAGAAACAAATCATCTACATTGTGGATGGCCCGAGGGTGAGTAGATTTTCAGCAAATGTTTATTTTGGGGTAAACTTTTCCTTCAATATTGACGTCTTCTGAGCAATCTTTCGTACAGATCAGTTTGTAAAGAACTTTAGCTCATTTGTTCATACAGTCCAGATCCCAGATGATAACCTCATCACCATATGTTATGGCTAGAATGAGATACTCCTGTATGTGTTTTGCCTTCATCAAACTTTTAATCCTAATTTATGCCTTAAATCAAACTTTCATCTTAACTGTCTGCGGTGTATTCGTCAAATAGCTGCCTGGACCAGTAGTCATGGTGGTAGACCTGGGGTTATTTCTGACCTTTGATGGATTTGCTGTATGGCTTCTTCTTTTACTAATTTCAACTCCAGTGAAGACTAACAACAGTAAGTTGCACCTCAACAAAAATGTAGAGATGTGAAGTAATTGTGTAAACCTTTAAATGATATTAACCCCTAAAGGTGATGTTTAAAAGTGTTGTTTGACAAAGAGTTCAGTTTGGGTCTGTCGTCTCTGTTTTCTGATTTCATGAATCTTATCTTCTTTGACTATCAATTACTATAAAACGAAGATCAGCTCACATTTGGAGTCAAGTGATACAGGTCTACAGATAACAGAAATGATTTCAGAGTGTATTTATGCTCAATTACTCTTAAAGAGACCCCACTTTCAACCTTGAATTTGTTTATGTGATTCTTTATTTTTTGTTTCTGGAATATATCACAAGGATTCAACAAAGGCAGTTTCTCTTTAAAATGCAAAATAAATATATTTTAAAAACATCTGTATGGATAGATTTTGTAACTTATTTACAGTATATCTTGTGTGTTTTCAATTAATCTAAGCCTTTATATATGTACAGTGAGTCAAATCAGCTACTACTACAAAAATATTTTCTTAATCAGTTGATTTGCAGGAAATGCCTTTTTAGTGGTTTGTTTCGGGCCAACCAGAAAATTATTTCTTCTTATTTTAAGTAAAAATACTGATTAAGAATATGTTTTTTACGGAGTATCCGATGACAGGATCGGTAAATACTTATACTGTACATCAGTTAAATTCAAGGCACTGTATAACCTGATATAATTGTAAAAACTTTAAATAAGCTTTTAAGTGCTTTATATGAGGAACTGAAAGTGTTGCTGCTCTGCACGCTGCTGGTGTTCCACTAAATAAAACCATTATTATTTATCTTCCTTTACCATCTTCTCATATTCATTATTATTGTTTTTATTCTCACACAACTTTAAATAAGCTTTTAAGTGCTTTATATGAGGAACTGAAAGTGTTGCTGCTCTGCACACTGCTGGTGTTCCACTAAATAAAACCATTATTATTTATCTTCCTTTACCATCATCTCATTTTCATATTCATTATTATTGTTTTTATTCTCACACAACTTTGAATAAGCTTTTAAGTGCTTTATATGAGGAACTGAAAGTGTTGCTGCTTTGCACGCTGCTGGTGTTCCACTAAATAAAACCATTATTATTTACTCAACCTTAATCAATATGCCTCATTAAATATACAAATTTGTCAAAATATGTTCAGTTTTATACCTGTACAAACGGCATTTATGAGATACTTGTCCAATCACGGACTGTATATCACTTTTAGTCCTGGATGTTTCGGCTTGGCATGGATTTGAACTGTCCCCTGGATGCATTTTCCATGCATGAATCTCATAATTCATGTTCTTCCTCAGTCCTTGCCATGAAAGCTCTGACTCTGGAGAGGACATACGGCAGAAAGACTGATAAATGGGATGAAATAACTGGCTGTGGGGTTGAGGCCTTGATCTCTTCTTCCTCTGCAGTTAAAACACTTACAATTCTTCGATGAAATAAGTGTTTAATAAATTATTTAAGTTTAATTAAAGTTATTATGACAGTCAGTGAACTGTTCTGTATCTTGTTTAATGACACCGCAAAGATCAATTTCATTCTCAAGAGGTCCATTTTTGCATAAAATCCTCAAATGTATGTCATAAATTGGTCCTGTTTGGTCATTAATAAGCCACTCTTCACAGTTCACTTGGTAAGATGTGGCAATATCTCATGACAACATGTCTTCCGCATGCGTAGGACAGATACACCTGCATAAATCGCCGTCTCTGCTGACACTCAATTTTGGTTTATTCTGTAGGGGTCAGTACTGGTTGTCCTTGGTAGTGGAGGTGTTTATGTCACTGGAGTGGTCATGCATGGAGCTCCTGCGGGCAGCTTTGGCCGACAGCGCAGCAGAGCGAGAAGTTCGCGGGACACGCTGCTGGAAAAGGCTGTGTAGATCCATGGGTTCGCACAGGAGTTCAGACTGGCTAACAGCATCAGGATAGTGAAAGCCACTCCTGAGAATGAGGGAGGAAGAGAATACCAAATCAATTTCAAGTCAGTTATTGTCCTTATTTAAGGGTTACTACTAATATAAACCAGAGTCAGTGGCTCCTTGAAATGTGCTGATCTAAAAAAAAGGTCAAAACTTGATGGAAACCTCGTAGGCTATATACTTTGCTCGTCTATAAGCTAGTAGGGAACGTTTTTCTGATTTTGGCTAATGTTCTGGCAGGGTTCTTTTAAAGTAATGTTCCAGTAATGTAATATGTTCGTTCAGAGTTATCGGATCTTTAATAACGTTATCAAAATGCAAGGACAAACATGTTATTTATACAGTGTTGAGAAGGTTACTTTGGAAATGTAATAGGTAACAGATACAAGTTAACCTATTTTAAATATAATAAGTAGTGTAACTATTTCAATTACTTTAAAAAAATTATGTAACTGATTACATTTGTTTACTTTCCATAGTTCCAAAATGTTTTCTACATTTTTCTAAACTGTTAACCATTTTGAAACATTAAAAGCATGCTGTTAACCTTACAGTACTCAACACTGATAACTGTCAGACTTTCAAAATCCTTCATCATTTGAATTAAGATTAGAATCATTTAATTTTAAAGCACAGCCACCACAAAATCATAATTTAGCACCTCTTTTACTTTGAGATCATTCTGAGGTTAAATACAGATTTAAAATCACAAGATATAGTTTAATAGCTATGATACTGTTTTTGAGATCAAATCTTTTCATAGCTATGTCAGGAAACACTGGCATCTAACAGTTGCCAAACAGTTAATCTTGAAAAATAAAGCATATACATAAACTCAAATAGGAAATAAAACAGTTTTTAAATAAACACGTGTCCTCTTCCGTGTCCTAAACTCCTGAAACATATAGTCTCATCTTTTAGAGTCAATTCAATTTTGGAAAGAAATCAATCAAATCTGTATGTGTGTGTGAAAATATTAATAACACATCCTTTGTAATCTTTAACATTTTCATAAGTAACTGTAATATTTTCATAAGTAACTGTAATTTAATTATACATGTGTTACTATAACAAATTACAGTTACATTTATTTTGTATTTAAATGATGATTCTGTTGCATGTAACTATACTCCCCAACATTGTTTCTACATCATTCACGGGGCGTTTTTCTGAACATTTTAGTTGGATGTTCATCAATTTTTCATGTTTCAAATGGTTTGGAGAAAATTCAAAAGTAACATTCCTGTAATGTTTGCAAAAAATACAATTGAACATTCTCTTAATGTTTTTCTACGGTTCACAGAAAAACAACATTATGAACTGGACGGTTTGAAGATTCTGAGAATATTCAGAAATAAACTTTTCAACATCAATGGAAGCATTAGCAAATAATTCTTAGAACATATTTTATTACCTAGGACCACTCTCAATGACTAAACATTTATACGTGCACTATTCTCTGAATTATCGACTTAACCAACAATACGAAATGCTGTATAATATTCTTAAGCACATCTATAATGTCACTTTTAGTATTATTTACAGTAGTGACACACTGCCTCAAAGTAAATAAAATAAAATGACAGCTTTGCTGTCACTAGAGTAAGTGATACTAACATCTGGTTCGTGGTAGAAGAGCAGCAGGGGATGGAAATATGTTATTTATTGGTGTGAAGAAATGGCCTTTAATATACATGTGTCTAAGAGAAGAAAGAGAGAGAGGAAGAGAGAGAGGAAAGAGATCGAGCAAGGAGAGAGATGGAGGGCATTTGCAGGACGTTTCTTGTAGTAAACACCAACCTGACTCATTGCATTAATAGACTACACATTTTGCAGTGAATTTGCAACCATTCCAAAGCACTTCCATAATTCAATGAGTCAGACCTCTTGTAAAGGAATTAATAATACCCTTATTGAACAGCCAAATGTCGTCATTGAATTGTACCTCGTGCTTTTACCTCCAAAAATGGCTATGCTATATCGTTCTTGTGAGGACTGCTTTAGTTTCTCACCTTGGTCAGGGGTTAGGGTCCCAGGCAACCCACAGCTGTACAATGAAGAAGGGTGACCAGCACAATGTGTAGACAAGCACAATGACCAGAGTCATCCTCACTGTTTTAGACATAGCTTTCGACACACCTGTAAGAGGTGGATGGAGGGGGTGTGGTGGGAAAGAAGCATTGGAGTACTCAGTAGTGGTGTTGTTAGAGTTCCCATGTGGTGTCAGGACAGCAGCAGAGTTGCTCCTGATAGAGTGAGGTGAGGCTGAATATGAGGCAGCACATCAGGGGATGAACTGTGAGTCTGTGAGGCCAGGTCTTTAGGACTGTAGCCATCCTGACAAGATTGGTTAAAACAATCCGGCTCTGGTGCGTCCTCGGAGCTGCAGGTGTGAGAATGGGAAGAGTCACTGTTGGTGTTCTTTTGAAGTTCCCTTGCTTCTCTCGTCTTCCGTGAGCGTCTAGCTCTCTCTTGGACTGTGCTGGCCCGTTTTCTGAAGACGGGAAAGTGAAAAATGACCAGGTTCTTCTTCATGTCAGCAGAAACCACACATTCGGATTTCAGGTAGATGTTGTCATGGATTTCTTTGAATATTTGTACCTAGAGACAAAAATATATATATAAATAAATAAATAATAGGGCTGTCATAGAGTGAGCACAGTGATACAGGCTATATGTGTTAAATAGGCCTATGTTAACCCATTTCATTCCATTCAACACTATAAAAGCCTCCTACTGTTCTGGGTTAGTAAATATGTAGCCTATGTCACTGTTTAGTAGTAGCCTTAATAAACACATTAGTGGTGGGGATCTCATCGGTGACTTAAATCTTTTCAATTGGTTCACTAAAAAGATTCACTTCTTTCTGCTGGTTGTTTGTGTTTGTATTGAGAGATTCACAGAATCATTCATGCAAGGTATTTGTTTAAAACCATTGATTATTTATCTTTATGTCAACCTCTGGACATGCAGCCTTAATAAACAGCTCGTAGAGTCGGTCAGAAGGTCCTTATTCGTTCATTAATTCGCAAAATAGATGACTTATTCAAAATCGAGTCTTGTTCAGATTTAAACACAGACACGTTCGTTTAGTAGGTCCAACCAACTAAATTATTCTTCACAACCCGTGCTCGACAGGACTGGCATGTAAGCAAAGACGAACAAGCTAGCGCATGGAAACGAACAATTAATTCGCTTTCATTATTTGTTTGAAAAACTGACTGGTTCTTGAACGATACAGCGCTACTTTATGCATGCACAATGGCGGTTCTCAATTCGGTTTCTCCAAATTTAGAACATTGAGCATCTATCAAATTATGTGAATCAGGTAGGTTACACAAGGAAGATATCCAGCATGTGCAGTGAGAATCACTGCTTTCTAATCTCTAGCACTCATTTATCAAGAAAAAGCCTCTCTTAATGGAAATCTTGTTTATAAACCAAACCCATATGGGGCGTTTAACAGAAAGCGTTGTATGCACCGAATCACCAGAGATACTCAAGTATGAAATATTAAGTGGAAGTAGAACACCATTAATTTGTTCAAACATACACAAGATGTCAAAAGCCATCTGCAGGTCAGCGGCAAGAAGCAACTTGCATGTGTAAGATGATAATGTTCATCATTCCAGCTTTTGTGGAGCTTTGTGGGAATTGTTTGACTGCAGAACCTTTTTCATGTCAGTAAGATGTTAGCTTGGAAAGATTATTATGCAGGTGCTCAATGGGCAGCCTTGAGAATATTCTTGCAAAAGGTTTTTAAAAGGTTTTTATTGCCAAAGACACATTGTCCTGACTCAGTGGGAAGCAATTTTAGGTTTCACAGTGTACTCTTTCTTAAGTAAGATTGACTTCCTGGGAACTGTATCAGATGATGGAAGGAAAGATCTGCACATTAGAGAATTCCTCTCCTGAAATAGAGCTTTCACTGACCTAAACCCCTTGGCCAGGTCAAAGAGCATAATCTCACCAAACAAGCATTGTGATACATGTCAGGGATCCGCCTCCTCTCAAACGATTGTCACCCCAGAATATCATGTTTCATCTCAAGATAACAAAAGTCCTTTTTCCAGATCATTGCTGAGACATTTCAATAGTCCTGCAGGAATGAGTCCTCATACCTGAAAACGAGTTAGCATTTTCACACTTCCGTTTCCATCGTCCTGAAGTCAGTGTTTTTTTTTTAAGTGGGTTAAATGCCTGAAATAAGTTTGGTGGTTAACACAAGCTCAAGATGTTTCTATGTTTTATTTATATGACACAAAATACATCAGAAGTTTCCCACTTGTGATTTTTAAAAGCTTTTATGTGTATTCAAAAAGGCATTTGCTAACAGTTGGCTAAATGGGACATCGGCGGTTTTCGGGGAATTTTAACATCACACCAAACTGTATCTACTCACTAGTCCACTTTCACAGCCTCGTTGTGTTATACTCAACTCGAACTTTCCAACTTGTAGATTTTTAATAAAGATTGAAAGAGTCACAAGCTTAATGTTGAAGTTATACGACTGTAGACCATATAGCTTAACTTTTACTTCTGGTGATTGTATTTAGGCTTTAAAATTAATAAAAGTTGTTTATTTGTGAAGATTATCTTGATGAAAGAGTGTATGTTGATCTAATATTAAAAACTATAGTAAATCACATAAATTAAAAAAATTTAAACTGCAAGCTTATATTCTTAACTGATGTACTAACATTTATGTATTTTTATAAGGTGAAAGAGAAAACTGGGATTACAAACACAAATGGAATGCACAGACTCCAGGAGTACCTGACAAACGGTGATAATAAAGGTAGGAAGCAAAAACACAGCTATAGTCATCCAGGTGACATACGCTTTCAACCCCCAAGGCTCAGCAAAATTCCCCCAGCACTCAAACACCCCTGGAGAGACCTCTGTCCTGGAGAAAATAAACACCTGTAGGGAACATGTCATATATTTCAGAATATTTCCTTTTGTGTTTCATGGCATAAATAGCAGCATATAGGTTCAAAACGACGTTGATGGGGAACAATTAATAGAAAATTCCTTTTCAGAAATGTTGCATTACATTACTTCTAGTAGATCCTCTGTAGTGAATGGGTGCCATCAGAATGAGATTCCAAACAGCTGATTTAAAAACACGACACAACGCCAGTCTATCAGTTATTGTCTTGTGAAGAGAAAGCAAACAAGCAATAGTATGGATTATAGTTTCAAGTTAAAATGTGTTAATGATGGATTTATTTATTACAAACACGCAGCTTTTCACTGTAAGACATTAAATAATGGACTGGAGTCTTATTGATTACTTGTGTTTTTATCAGCTGTTTTCACTCTCATTCTGACGGCACCTATTCACTTTCAGCAAATTGTCATTTTTGGGTGATCTGTTCCTTTAAAAATGTATATTCACTGACTCATACTTCCTAACATTCTAAGTGTAGTAAACTTCACATTGTATTTACAACTAGTACCTGTGGCACACTGAGAACAAGGGCTAGACCCCAGGCTACCATGATGGGTGTATTCCAGCATGAAACTGCCCCTCCTTTGTAAGCCTGCAGGGGGTAGCAGATGGCATTATGGCGGTCCACTGTCATAGCAACAATCATGTAAGAGGATGCAAACATTCCCACAATCTGCAGATATTTGACTGAACGGCACAGCACATCAGGACCTTGAAATCTCTCTGTGATATCCCATACTAGCTGCGGGAGCACCTGCAAAACATTAGTATACTGCTGTTGACATGTCCCTTAAAAGACAAAATGTTACAATAAGCATTAGACAGAAGTTCAGCTTACCTGAAAAAATGCCACCACAAGATCTGCAACACACAGATTGACCATAAATAGGTGCATGGGTGCATTGTATTTGCGCCGCCTCGACAGAATCCACAGTACAAAACCGTTCCCTAGTGTTGTGAGAGCGAGAACCAGACCCAGAACTCCAATCTCAGCTTTAGCCAGAGATATGTCCCGCACCCTGACCGGACCGGGTATCTGAGTAGGGTTTATTGAGTTGTTTTGAGACACCAACCAAAAGTATGAGCTTCCTTTGAAAGTACTGTTGAGTCCAGTATGCTCAGAGAATGAGGAGGAGAAGTTAGGCCATGAAACGGTTGCATGGAGGAATCCGTCCCAACCTGCCTCCTCTGAGAAGGCCTCCATAACTGCAAGAAAAAAGCACAATTGTCACAAAAAGCAGAGAAATTATGAGAATCAGCATATTAAAATAATGTCTGAAGGAACCTTTAGACAAAAAATGACTTTGCCATTACAGAATAAATTAGTTTTTAATGTATATTAGTAAATTTTATTTTAATTGTTATAATATTTTGCAATATTACAGTTTTTACTGTGTTTTGATCAAATAAATGCAACCGTTGTGACTTTCAAAAACATAAAAAATCTAAATTATAACTTTTGACCTTTAGTGTAACACGGCCATCGCACATCGCATTGAAACTCTCATTATAGTTCTTGATTATGATTTGAACTTTTGCCACTTTTAGTTTAGTTTAGCAATTTCACAGACACAAAAAGCAAACAAATCTGCTCCCTCTTCCACTCTTTAATTCCCCATGGCTGCAGTTTTTCCCCAAAATGCATCAGTCAAGTCATTTCTTTTTTGTTTTCTTTCTAAATTTTCCCTGGCTTGTTATGACTCCTACTATTCTACCCAGCTTAGTCCATCACATTTGCTTCCCTTTAGTATCTCTCTCATCCACAATTGACTCAGTCCTCCTCCTTCCTCCTCCCTCTGTTTTTCCGTTGCCCATTCCTTTACCCCATTTTCTACCGCTTCCTCTCTGTGTCTGTTATCAACTGCTCCTTGATCCCAATAAAATGTGGTTTATTTTCTTAACTATGCAAATATATAGTACAAATTAAAATGTAAGTTGCAAAAATGAGACTGACAGCTTGAGAAAGAATTGTAGCATGGGATGTTGGGTTAAATAAACAGAAAGGAGGTGGTGTATAGGGCATGAGTGGAGACAAGGCTGTGTTAAATGGAAATTGGCTTATTATAAGCATTATGTTGTTTTTTGAAGCTGATGTCATCTTCCTTATCCAATAATGCTAGACCCAACACATTAAAAAATAGTATCTAATTAAATATTTTACTGACAAATTTATCCAAAGCAATTTTTCCAGTGATTCTCTTCCAGTGCAGCAGCAGCTCTCCGTTCTAAAAATGCTTGTAATTTTAATGAGAGAATAATCAAAAATATTAATGTGAAAACCTGTTAACTGTTTAACTCAGTTTATCTAACCAAAACAAAATTGTTTTTTAAATTAAATTAGATTTGTATTACATTGTACAATTAATTAGATGATGCAATACAATTTTAATATTAAATTGTATATGAATATTAAGAAATGTATTTTTTGTAGGTGAAAGAGCCCTCTGTTCATTGAAAATTGAAACAGTAAAAGTAGTAGTAGTAGACACTCACACTCACACTCACACACACACACACACACACACACACACACACACACACACACACACACACACACACACACACTCACACACACATGTACACTCTCACACACACACATACATACACACACATATCTGTCAGGAACAAAGTGTGGAACAAAGACACAATGTTGATTAATTTAATTATGGCCTGGTTGAACCTCGATACTTAATATCCAGTTCATTTTAATTAATTTAATTATACTATGAAATGAATCATATATCATAGATCTATCTCAAAACAGAGCTTATTATATTATACAATTTCTATTATACACTTTCAGCTTGTCCATCTCTTTTTCATGTCTTTGACCACATTTCCAGTTGTTTCTGCATATTCTCTCCTTTCCTTTATGTTTCTCATTCAGTCTCTCACTTTCTGAAAGACCTTTGTTTCCACCAATCACCTCATCTCACATCGATGAGGTTTCTTTGCACTGTGTAAAGAGTGTGAGCAATTATCTGGGCTTTGGTGTTAATATATACAATAGCCTACTTCTTAACCTGTCTTCCACCTTCCCACACACTTTTAAAACTTTCTGACAGAAAATCAATTACAGGATAGATGGATGGATGGATAGATGGATGGATGGATGGATGGATGGATGGATGGATGGATTGTGAAACTCTTGCTTTTTACAGAATGAGTTTTTGTAAACTGCCTTTTGCTGTGGCTTTCCAGGTCCAGTCATTAATAAAAGCGAGTGTCCCTGTCACAGCAGTGTTTGAGGTCATTCTCTGAAGTAGCTGATGCATGAGCTGTTTAGTTTACCCTTGCTTTGTCATTTTCTACCTTTCCCTGAATCCTCTCCCTCTGAGGAATCCACTAATATGGTGCAGCAGAAATGTTGGCCATAGACTAAATATAGCTGATGATACAGAAAAAGCACTTTGCTCTTGCAAGCTGCTTTTTATTCATAATATTTGAAAGTGTTTTAAACATGGATAGACAACAAAGGACAAATCACCTCAGGTTGCTTCAGTGTGATTGGCCATGAAATATTTCTGCAGGTAGTTGTGTTTTATTAAATATATTAAAGTCTGGTTTATGCAATTGGAAAGGTTTTTTTAAAATGGTCATTGAAAGGAAGTGTGGAGGTCAAACTAACTATTATTTGAGCATAGAATTAATATGAGGTTTGCAATGTTTATAAAAAATATATATATATAATTTTGTACTTTGATCAGTGCTATGATCATTGTAATGGTATATAATAATTCCCACTTAATCCATTAAGTGGGACATAACATTTTACCATATTTGTTTAAAAAATAGAAAAATATAAATATTTGGGAGGCAATCAATATAATTTTGCATTTCAAAGAGGCTGGAATTAATCATATTTCCCATTATATATTAATGTATTTTAAGACACTTTTGTTTTTCATTTACACACATGTATGTGTGTCTAAGCTTTGCATGATTAATGAAATCAGCTCTTCCGTTTCCCTTTTGTTCTCAGCTATTGTTTTCCCTTTATATACTGACAAAGAAAATAAAGACGTTAGACAATAAACATACTTAAATGAAAAGTAATTGAAAGAGGAATTGAATTGGACTTGGTTGAATGCCCAGAATGTAGATCGCAATAATTGCTCGAGATGGTGAGCGTCCAGAAAACTGGTCAGGTTGCATAACAGTTGAATGCGTCATTAAAAATGTAATTTATTTCCAAAATACTTTTCATTATTTTTTCTTCCAATGGCTTATGCAATTTCACATTAATTTTCCAGGTAATGGATGCCTGCCCTGTTTCATAGTATAGTATTCAACACTTTATTAATTTAATCAATTGCACAATAAAATATTGCATCAGCATGTGTCCAAAACCTCCCTTTTGGATTTCAACAGCTTCTTATGCCTGATAAGAACATTAACTTCCAAATTCAAAGACCATCACGAGGAAGCTCCTGCAGGATGAACGTTGACAGAAACCATAAGAACTAGATTAATATGACATGATAAAATAAAAATATTACATGACCTTTGTCTTCTCTATTGCACTGTTTCATCTTTCATTCTTCAATACTAAATCTCACCTTCACTAACACAAGAGAAATGTACCAAAAAGGTTAGGACAGGATAAATTATATGATGTCTGTATTTATTTACTCAAACAGTGTTTAAAGCTACTGTACCACCGGAAGCCTTTGGTTTCCATCAGTAAGACAGCTTCAAATGGAATCATCCTCATGGCCTCTTACAGTAACAAAACTAAGAGAATCTTGCTTTTTGCAGAAGTCAAAACTAGAAATAGCCATGCAGTGTTTATGCAATTTAACAATATTATGAAAAATTAAACAGTTAGTGAGGAGGCATTGTTCTCTTACAGTGAACAATGCATGAGCAAAATACATTTAGCATGAAATGTAAATAAAGTATTTGATTTGTTTTCACATTCGGTCGTTGACTTTTTTTTTAGGTTTATATGATTGTGTAAGGCAAAGTCTTTTCACCCCCTTTAAAAACTGTTTTGAATTACTTAAACGTGTTGTGTTTTATGAGGACTATAATCATCTGACTTTTATACTATACAACATTTGGACTCTGTACCCTATTCCTAACTCTACATTAAACAAAATACGTTGTATGATTTATAAATGGTCTTCCAATTTTCGTCCACACAATATCAACAATTTCAGCTTTTACTGTCATTGTGGGCACAATGTAGGTATAAACAAACATGCATTCCATGTAACATCTCAAATAATGTGAGTTAATGTGTCATGAAAATAGCAAATATTTATAAAATATGTCAAATAAGTACTGAAATATATTTTTAGTATAACGTTATATTGAAATTCATCAAATTCCCACAGGTATTTCATGACAACAACCCGTATTTTTGACAAAATGGACAATTATTCAGTTCATCTTTCACGCTCAACTTAGCTCCATCAGTACATGCGTATCACTATAATAGTAGCTCATCATTTATTCTGTTACACTAAAACACATGAATCAAATAGAACAAAACTTGTCTTTATTATAACACAAGTTATTAAATATTCAATAGAGTTCAGTGCACCTTTCATTGTTCCCCTTTAGTTCTGGAGAAATAAAAATAATCAAAAAACAGCCCACCACAGGAAAACTACAAACCTGTCAGTGTGGCATCCCATTCTAATGGATCTGCATTTTAAATAAATGCCAGTGGGGTACAGATATTTAATGTAAATTACAGATTTACATTAAATGCACAGTAGATTCTATAAATTCTTGCAATGAATTGTTTGCTTTTTAAAAAAAAAAACTTACTCAGTTTTCTTGAATCAGCAGCGATGATTCATGCGTTTTGTGAGGAGCCACATTCAATTCTTCATAGCTGCAGTTGTGCTCTGTGATGGTTAGTTGACATAAGAGCTGCTGTGCTGATGAAGAGCGTTGAGATATTTCACCACCCCGTGTGAACTTATAAAGCTGTATTTTTGCAAGTTCATGTTCACAGAATTCAGAGCTTCTTTTCTTCATGCATCCACTGGATAGAGGCATGCGATGTATTCCAAGAAATGTCCCACCGTTCCTGAGACTCTGCGTGTCTGAGCTTTAATTTCCCACATTATGTGAGCACCGGTGCACTGATGGCGTTAAATTTGAGCCGGGCTCAGTATAAACAACATATCTCTTACATTCACCCACCCTCTCTCTTCCCTCGCTCCCTCCCTTCTCTATTTTTCTCAGGTCTCATGTGTTGTTAGACGAGGGGAGGAGTCAGTAATGCGAGGTGTTCTTATACATCTCCACTGTGACAGAGAACAGATAGATAGAAACTGAAAGCTCCTTGTCATAGATTGTGCTATTAGTGACACTGCTCAGACCGAGTGATCTGTGTCAATATTTGCTTCCATATTTACCTTAACCTGCCCTGGGTGTGACTGCATGTCTCGCCCGTTGTTTTAGTTTGTTGGACTAATAAGATGCCAGCTTGATATTCACACAATACACATTGTGTTTCCTTGTTGTGTGTAAATTGTGAAATGCCTTTGCCTTCAGGTTTTATTTTTGCTAAATAGTTTCTGATTTGTATTCCACTGATTCCTGAGTTGGACAAAACAAATCACAGCAAATACATTTCCATTTTGGTATAGATAAGAAATAAGAGAATAATGATCTTTGATTTTTTTATCAAATTATAAAATAACATTAAAGGTTTATTTCACCCAAAATGAAAATGCTGTCTTTAATTACTCACCCTCACGTCATTCCAAACCCGTAAGACCTTCGTTCATCTTCTGAACACAAACTAAGATATGTTTTGATGAAATCTGACAGTTTTCTGATCTTGCATAGACAGCAAAGTAACTGAAACGTACAAGGCCCAGAAATGTAGTAAGGACGTCGTTAAAATAGTCCATCTGTCATCAGTGGTTCAACATTCATTTTATGCAGCTACGAGAATACTTTTAGTGCGCAAAGAAAACAAAAATAATGACTTTATTCAACAATTTCTTCTCTTCCGTGTTGTTTTACATAAAATGTAAATTCTATATTTATTTATATAATTTAATTTGGTAATATCTGCCTTCATGTTGAAGATTCTCTTTCATATGGGCACTGGCAAGTCTTATGGTTTCATAAGTTATTTTGTTTACATTTATCTCAAAACAGTTTGTGGTTTTAGATAATTTCTCCATTTTCTAGTAGGTCCACTTACTAGAAAAACAAATGGCTCTTGGAAAATAAAAGTAGTACGAAGTGGTACCACAATAATTATAAAATGTAATTTATTACCCCAATAAATACATGCATGACGTTTAAAATATTAAAATGGTTTTCACTGGTGTAATAGGATATTAAAAACAGCAGTCTTTGTGATTGACACTATAATTTACAAATAACTTATGTTTTGGTGCAAAATGTAGATTTCTAAACTGCCTTAATTTGTAACAGAAAAATATGTGAATATTATATTATGACACATACATGTCATATTATAAGGAAAAAAATCTCATGTGCAGATATTGAAACAATAAGTGCTATAACTTTCCTGGTCTCTCCAGTTCAATAACAAATATTTGCAATCTTATTAGGCTTCCATTTTGAATGGCTGGAGAAATAGAACGATAGATCATATGAAGTATTACATATAGTATAGTATTTTTGATTTTTGGTATGTGCATGATGGCTTAGAAATATTCCCAAAGTGGTCAAGCTATTGCACAGTACTTCTTTTGAACACACCGTACTCAAATACATTCTGTCTCTTGAGCCTCTCCTATTGTTGTGGATTTGGACAAATATCTCGGAGGCAGAATGCATTTGCAGCACAAATCAAACAGACATGGAGCAGGCCGCAGTCATTTCCCATCATCAGCGGATTTATTGAAGGGAACATTTCCAGCGCCCCGTCGGACATGAATGAGGGCCAGATCTGAGCATTTCCACATCTCAATGACCTCATATGGCTTTCTATAGATTCAGACCTTCTTCTGTGGCCAGCAATTAAAAAGACAGCTGTTTTTCCTCTAACAGAGCATTTGTCTGGCAATGAACCAGTGGTGGACAAAGTACACAGATCAAGTACTTGAGTAAAAGTACAGATACGTATAATAAAATATTACTCCAGTAAAAGTAAAAGTACTGCTTTTTCAATTTTACTCGAGTGAAAGTACAAAAGTACTCAATTTTTTATGTACTTAAGTAAAAAAGTACTGATAGACAGATTTATTTTGCAATTTTATATAGACTACTTTATTTAATTTTATATTAGCACATATTTTTATAATCCTACTGCCCAAAATACCTGGGTTTTTCCCAAAATAACCACTATATAGAGTCAAGATATATATTTTGTTGATATGGACTACGTTGATGAGAGTGATGTAGTAATGTTCACTGTGAAGCTTACACTGCCATGTACCTGAGAGAAAACAGATTTCACCATCTAATGTTCACCAGGAAGAAAAAAGTGTTTTAGAACTTGTTGTTTTGCAGAACGTCAGTTATATATGACATGAGAATTAGGCCTGAAATTAGGAAGAACATTTTAAGGAAAATCTAATTATATTTTCATAATGATTTTTCTTCTCAAACCTTGTCTGTGGTGTAAAAACACCCCTGGCCAAATGCCCCCGGAGGGCATCACTTCCCACTCTGATAATTACTGTAGTTACTATGTTCTGAACATCACATCCTTTCTTTTTCCCTCAGATGGAATCTATCTAGGTGGCTGAATAAAGATATTTGGACTTTATATCTAAAAATTTCCTCAACTTAGCACCAGCAAGCTTGTTAGCTAGACAGTTAGCATCAGCTAACAATATTTACTTATTTTCAGTATGGTTATGAATAAACATTCATATCTGTCTACTCGGCTAGTTGATCTTAACAATATACAAATGTATGCTGTTGATAAACAATATAAAAACAGACGTCACATAGGTCTAAATGCATAGCATTTTAATAAAACTGCTAACGTTACAGCAGCGGGGAATATGAACGTGCATGAGTTATTTTATTTAATCGGTGTTATTTTAATGTTTTGTTTTTTGACCTAAAACATAACGTTAGAGACACTGATGTTGATCTGTCTGCATTCAAGCATTTCAGTGGGCTTAAATAGATCACCCTTTACAGCAGATTTAGTTCACAAACAACTGACAGTTTTGACCTAAATATTATTTTCAGTTACAATAATGAATCCTAGAATTCGACATTAGTAACGTACTTTTCACAGCATCAGTAGCGCGCGCTCACGAGATCTCCCGGTTCTTTACTTGTGAGTTCACTTCACTGAAGAAGACTCGCTCTAAACGGATCATTTGAATCCGTGAGTTTTCGACTCGAGAACAGCTGCAATCAGATCATTGCAATTCGTCAATGAATCGTTTGTTACGATTTGCGAACCGATTGAACAGGTTCATTGAAAAGAATCAGTTTGTTCATGAATCAGACACCGCTTCTGCGTCTCGGAGCACGTGATGTATCACGTGAGTAACGATATGTTTTATGAAATGTAGTGAAGTAAAAAGTACGATCTTATGCTTTGGAATGTAGTGAAGTAAAAGTAAAAGTTACTCAAAATAAAACTACTCCAGTAAAGTACAGATACTTGAAAAATGTACTTAAGTACAGTAACGAAGTAGTTGTACTTCGTTACTGACCACCACTGCAATGAACGCATATGTGTATCATCGGCAGGCTTCTTCATAAAAGAACTGAAAGACCCAAAACTTCACAAACAGTCCCTCACAAGATCAGGCGTGTGCTTTTCACATGTTTCTGCCAGCTCCCCAGCTTACAAAAATAGATGTTTTGCTAACATTCTCAAGAAGTTATGAAAACGTTATTTATATATGTCCTCTGAACGTTCAAAACATCCAGTTTTTTAAATATATATATATATTTTTTTTATTATTTTTTTTTTTTAACTGGATGTTTTGAACTTACTTTCATAAATCAGTAAGTAGTAAAATTAAAACGTTAGATGAACATCTAACTAAAACGTTTCATAAAAATGTTCCATAAAAGATGTTTCTGTGTTACGGTTTTGATGTTTTTATTACAGAATTGATAACTCTGAACAAACATTCTATTAACGTAACTAGAAGTTATGTCTGTTTATAATTTTGAGAGAATCTTTCCAGGATGCTATCCCAGAATGGTTTCTTAATAATTACTCATTTTTGCCTTGATGATATTCGGCTTGACAACAGATGTGCAGGATTTGTATGGTTGTTGGCGTGTGACTGTTGACCGTGATGACTCGGGGTCAACACCTGGTCTCAGATCTCTTTGGAAGCTCCTGCTCCATAATCCAATGATTTTCAGACCTCTCTCAAAGAAGCGGGAGAGGTAAAGTATGTGCAGCTTTTGTGTGGAGGCTCTGGAGGCTTTACAAGGGGAATGCAAGGAAACAACGCTGAACTGACAAGCAGTAAAATCAATGTGAGGTCTCGTGTGAAAAGACACGAAATACTAGTTCATTTAAGTCATTTCTCCTGGGCTTTCTGGTGAGATGAAAGGAGCACCGAATCAACAAGTTTAGACAAAATACCCGCTCTGAGTCTGAGCTTCTACCGTTTAACCTTCTAACTTTTTTTTTAACCTTTTAACCTGGTAACTTGTCCATGTTACAAGTTTCATCATAAATAGGTTAAATAAACAGTAGTTTATTTTATAGTTTATAAACTTAATATTTACATTTTCTTTTTTCCAGTATACATAAACACTAAAAATAAAAAATAAACATTAAGATTTAGGAATCTGTCTTGTGAATGGTAAAGTTAAACAGATGGAAAATTAATCCAGTCCAAGGTTAAGTCAAAGTCAAAAAGTTCAATTTATTAACATTTAGATTTCCTTTCATAATGCATAGAATATAAAAACATAAAAATATAGCAAATATATGAATACCATGTGAAACATGCTTTTACAACTCTTGGTAATCAGGAAATGCATGCTCATGCAATATTTGCTGCATAAATAAATCATATTTTAGCACTTGAAAAATGTGATAATTTCATCTGGTAACAAACCACTGTATCTGTTTGCAAACACTGTGTGAATTGTGAGAGTGTTTGGATGGGTTGCTTCCGTTTGTTCATTTAGTTGTTATTATTTAGCTTTATGTGATTATGCTTTCAGCTAAATCGTGTATTTTAGTCAGGGTTGCCAGGTCTGCTGAACAAACCCAATTGCTCTTCACAACTAGCCCAATTATGTTTTAGTTCCCCACAGTTTTCCTTTCCATCGAGAGTCCACTTTAACCTGTGGACTAAAAACAACCTGTGGGAACAATGTAAAAGCATCCCAATTCCGCAGTAAAACCGCAGACCTGGCAACCCTTATTTTAGTTCTATTTTAAACGTTTTACCATATTTAAATCCTTTATGTGAAAAATAGAAAACTCTAAAAACTATACAAAATTAAAACTTATAAAAAAAAATAAAAAATGTGGTTATAAAAACAAACCTGAGCTAACAACAGCCTTTAAAATGACTTAAAATGCTTTGTACAAAAACAATGAGGCAACCCTTCTGAAAAAAAACTAAAGAAAAGTCCAATACAAAGAGACAAAGGTCTGGTTCTTTGCTGCTGTTACTCTTACAGGACAATCATATCCTTGTTTAACAAGCCATTGACCAAACTTTGAATTCAAATATCCACTCAATCTTTTATTTTGCCCACCTTTTTGCTATAGATGCACAGACTCTTTCGTCAACAAAAAACATCACAACCCTTTTCATAGTAAAACTGCTTAATTTTCTTTTGTGTGATTTCTGATATTATAAAATCAATCAAGCAGCTGTATTAATAAAATAATAGCCATAACTGTATAGATCTACAATTGCAATTTTTAAATGATACAATTTAAATACAATTTATTTATTTATTTACTCTTATATTTTATTAAAGTTCTATTTTGACCCCTATAGTAAATTTTTTTACTTCCATAATATTTAAGGGATTAAATATTAATATTAAACCCATTTGGCCCTGTATATGTGTAAAAGCGTTCTCCTGCTCAGCGAAGGGTCGTCCCGATTGCGCTCATTAAACGGTGGGGGGCAGAAGAAAATAACACAGATCAAGGACGGAAATACAGCTTTATCTGCTTTAAAACCTCTCTTTGAACTAAGCTTTCTCATTTCTGCCTAGCCTCCCTTGATAGACAGATAGAGAAAAGCAACAAAATCCTTGAAGGATCAGAAAGGGATAATAGATAAATATGTAGGAAAACTTAAATTGACAGATAACTGCAGATCATGTACCGCACCACTCATGCAAGCACAAAGAAACAGAAAAGTAGCTCTCGAATCAAAGGATGCATCTCAAACAGCGTGTAATGTTACAAGGCAAACAGCCCAGCAGCTGAGGAAATGAAATCGCTGCGGTGCTGAGTAACTGTCTCATTCATTTTATATAGACTACTGGGCTTTTCACCGACTCAGGCTAATGATTTTAACAAGCCCATTTCATTTGTGCGTTTTTATTTACACTTATTTGGATGTCCGAGAGTGTGTTGACGTCATTCAGTAATTGATGGCAGCGATCATGATGATGATGATTGTATTTATTTGTGAGAGAAGGTGGAAAAAGGACTGAAAGGGAGCTCTGTTGCAGAGGAAGGTAGATGCTGAAACGAGGTGCAGAGAAAAGAATGAATGGTGCACTTGTGTCTGTTTTACTGTTAATCATGAGGCTGAATGAGAACGTCAGTGAAACCTTAAATGTTTTTCATTTCTTGACTGAATAAGCATTTCAACAGATCTAAATAGATATATTCCAAATCCCACAACAATACTGAACAATAATAACAATTAAAAACAATTATTATGGAAATAATAATTGTATGAGGAAAAGTGTCACATGCCCTATTTTATTTGCTTACATTTTAAATGGTCCTAAACATATTCATAAAATGTAAAATGATAAGCAAAACAGTAATTATAAATTTCATATTAAATTAACATCAATATTTTAAGTTAATATTTGCACTATTTTATAATAATCTCTCTATTATGAAGCTCCTAAATGCATAGTATTTAGAAAACTTAAAATAGTTTCATAAGAAGTATAACATGTCATAGTCACAAGTATTTGATGTCAGCTATCCTATTATTAGCATTGAGATTACAGATCAAAGTCTGGCTTTACGGTTGTTCCTGGTTGTATAATGAGGGCTGTGGCCGAATGCACTACTGATGGACAAATGCAGGAAATAGGACTATTTCAGATTCCTCTTGATAATAGTGTTTAATTTGGACTAAAGTAAACACAGATTGATTGTCAAATGTGACACACGGACAATGGATGGTGTGAGAGGAGATGAAAGAGAGAGAAACTTGTGCAGATGGGAGTACTCGGTGAAAACAATAGTGGTTTCTTTTCTTAAAATTATAGTTGACATGAATCAGACAGAGAACAAAGCTGTACAGAAACAATAGACACATTATATATAAATGAACCCCATAACTTTTTTCAAAGTTCACATTGAGTTAAATGTGAAATCTTGTCATTGTGACTTTTTCTCTGAATTCCGAGTTTACAATAATAAAGATATTTTGTCTCAAAATTCTGACTTTTCTTCTCAGAATTACTCGCAATTGTCTTTTTTCATAAGTCAGAATTACAAAAAAATATATAGCCTGATATAATAAGTGTCTATTGTGACAATGGCTCGGGACTATCCATGACCAAAGTGAGATGAGGGAGTGATGGGGCAAAACTGTTTGAAGGAGACAAAATAATGTAATCATTTAAAGAAATTACCAGGGACGTCATTCACCAGGCCCTTTTTTATTTTTTCATGCTGCAAAAATGAATAGTGGTGCAAAATGTATTCAGCGTGCAAACATATTTATCATATCAGGAAATAATCATATATAATGTTAACGTTTATGAAATAATCATTTGTAATTTATTATGTCTAATTGCCTATTTTTAAATTCAGAATTTTTCCAACATTGGAGCTTGCTTTTCTAAAGAAACGAGCAAAAGATTGATTTGTTTTGTAATTACCCATGTAATAAGTGAATAAAGTATGGTTTTATCTGGTCATTATCACAAAATAATCCCTTCAGGTTTTATACAAGACCCTGTTGGGGTTTATTCAGCGATAACGTCGTCTGATTGTACATTATAACACAGCTTTAAAAACAAATAACTAAATGGACATGAAATGATGGTTTGAGTTAAAAGTATTTGATTAAGGCATGGAGTTCTGTGACCTAACGTTTGCACAGTGTTGCCAGGGACAAAAGTCAGTATACAGTTTAGTGGTCATCATTCAAAAATATTTGACAAGATAATATAGCGAGTGACCAAACAGACTTGTGTATTCCAACCCAATGATGGAAAAACTGTGCGCAGCTCCTGGAATCCCTCTCACAGCCTTCAGTTCGGAGGATAAACATTGGGAAATGGTAAACATTAGCTGAACAATATAATGGAAACAAGTGCTCAATAAAGAAATGCTTTGTATCATATAAAACATTAATGTTTGTCATTCAGCTTGTATGCACACTGGAGGTGTTGTGTTGAAAGGTCTGTGTGATGTAAATGTGTGTGTGTTAAAGCTTTTCAGATCTTGTTGTCAGTCTGGGTGGGGTCCGAAAAACTATGGAGCAGCAGACACTGGCTAATAAGGTCTATTGTTATCATTTATTTACATTGCAAAGACGACACACATTTGGTGAAATGGAAATATTCTCTAAGCTTCAGTGAGAAAATGTTTGTTCTTCTTATTCTCTCAAAGCAAATTGTGTTTAATGTTTACGTGCAACAATATCTGAATGATGTATTGCAAACCTAATGAGTTCAGCTTTCATAAGAAAACACTAGTCTTATACTTCACCCTCTCATAAAATGAAGGATTAATAATTTTATGAAACGTTGTTGTATTTTATGGATGGCTCACGTAATTTAAAGAGAAAACTGACATCTGCACTACATCTTTACTTTTCTCTCCTAAATTGCTGGTAAATTTCACAAATAATAAAAAAAAAATGGCAAGTAACACATTAAATGAACCGTTAAATGCATACCTTGGGTCTTCAGTGACCAGGGACGTCATTCACCTGGCCCTTCTTCTTTTTTCATGAATAATGCAAGAATAATGAAATATCTGATGACTCAATAAATGCAATTCACCTTTATTCCTCGAGGTGGCACTGTTTGATACATAATGGTGATGTCATCACCGGATGTGGTGAATAAGATGCCAGCGATCAAAATATTGATTTTAAAGTCATTGAAAATGATAGTTTTGCAGGTGTTTGAGATTGGAATATGAGCGAGATGCTGAATATACTGTTGAAGCGCGCTCTGACAGCAGTGACAGCAATGATAAAATCCTCTGCTCAAATTAAACCCTGCTGAGTTTCAAAAGGTAATGAAATATGCTTTATTTGATTCTTTTCTTAGTTGTAACACATCCATCCGTGTTGGATGTATAGGCCCGGGTGGCTAAAGACCAGAATATGTAATAATGATTGGAAAAACATTGATGAATTAGAAGTAGAAGTAGAAAGACTGAATGGTATTTTCTTGTAAAATGTTCTCCAATATACTTTTGTTTTATTTAAAAATCATTTTAACTGTGTTTTTTTCCAGAGGCATTTTGCAAACATTTCACAAAAAATTAGATGAAAATATTAACAGTATGAAATGGAAATCAAACAAATATGAAAAACGACATCAAACAGTGTAAATCACATATTTTCTAAAAGTGACCGCACTAAATGTGACCGAGAAACTAAATGAACTGGATAAGACTTGAAACATGAAATGATCTGTGAGTGAGCGTGTTTTTAGCAAGCACTCAGCTTGGGTAGATTAAAGCTGCACCTTCGTGCCTGCATGTGGCCTTAATTATGCCTGCAGTGTTTACAGAGGATGTGATGACTAATGGTCCGAAAAGAAGGTGACTAATAATAATAATAGCTGAACAACAGCTGGTGGTGACAAATATACTTTTTATTGTATTGAAGCATGTAAAAATCCTAAAAACGAAATAAGTAGCATGCTAATATAAACTTACAAAAATATATAATGACACAAATTTACATTGTCCCAGAAAAAACAAAGACATTTTGACACGCAACTGCTGTTTCTTTACATTCAAGTCACAACACACAAGACCAGAACACGGTCACGCAGAGGATCATTTTACATAACTGCTTTTAGCAAATTACAAGGCCATGAACTATAGATTTTTTCAAGAACGCAATGTCAAATGTTGTGTATTTTGGTCATGTGCTGTTTTTGGATTATAAACCACTAAGGAGATGGATGGCAGGTCATTAGTGTTTAATGATACTGACTCCAGAGTATTAAATGCACTTCAGTAAGGTGAGAGAGACCTCACAAAGCTTTGCTGCTTTTGTGTCAGGGCTTCATTATGCTACTAGGATTAAGGGGCTTTTCCTATCATATTCTTTTTCAATTGAGATAGGATGAAGATCAGATTATCCTAAATTATATCATCATGGGACATTCCTGCCAAAGTCCCATCAACTCTTTCACGGTGAAACAAAGATCTTGCAGTTTAAAGGGATTGTTAACCCAAAAATTATAATTTGATGAAAATGTACTTCCCCTCATATCATCCAAGATGTAGATGAGTTTGTTTAGTCATCGGAAGATATTCGAAGAAACTTAGTGGATCACTTGCTCGCCGGTGGATCCTCAGTAGTGAATGTGTGCTGACAGAATGAGAACTCAAACAGCCAATGAAAATAATTTAATAATTAATAAATGAATGTCTTGTGAACTGAACATCTGCTTGTTTGTAAGAAATAAATAAGATGTTTCTGGCCAAAATATGAATCCATAATAACACTTTCTCTTGTGAAAAAGTCCATCCTCTGTTATCTTCTTGCATCAAAATGCACCAACATATTTGTTTAGAACCCCTTTGGACTGTTTTTGCTTATAAATGGCGTTTGATTTTGTGCATAAATTCTCTTTTGATTCAGACGAGATGACTTTTTTTTTACTGGAGAAAGCACTATTATGAATAGGGGACTTAAATGATCTGATGAATTTGTTTCTTACAAAAACACAGATTTTCACTTCACAAGACACTAATTGATGTGGATTACTTGTAGATTATTGTGATGTTTTATTAGCTGTTTGACTCTGACGGCACCCATTCACTGCAGTGGATCCATTGATGAGCAAGTGATGTAATGCAACATTTCTCCAAATCTGTGATTAAAGAATCAAATCATCTGCTCTCTTATAGGTTCTTTCAAATGTATGCAAAAGGAATCCAACATATATAATACTTAAGGATATAAGTAATCTCCAAGATCACACTGTGCATAATAGCAAATCAAAGTCTATTTCATTTTGGAGTACATGCAATCCGTACCTAACAGCTTACTCTTGAATGTGCCATTCCACTCCTGACATGAAGGCATATCCAATAAACATTGAACAAAAACTAAACATTTGGCTCAAGCAGTAATGCAAATTGTCAATCTGTTTTGGAAAAGGCCTGCTGAAGATATGTGTGTAGGAACACATGTTTTAAGCTGACACGAGAAAATTAGCTGACTGAAAACAGCACCACTTTGAGTAGCATCAGGAACATGGAAAAGCAATACTCATGTATTGGTCTAGTGCCATTATTCATTTGAGAAAGCAAGCCTTAATGGTAATGGCTTGAGGTGTATGAAGAACCCAGTCACACTGGAGTCAAAGTAAAGATACCTTTATGGAAAATAAAAGTGCCTTGCATAAACAGCTGATTATAGCCATAGCAACTAGTTGAGTGGTAGCGATGGCGATGAGGTGCTAGAATCTAGTATATGTGATCGACTACATTAATCCAAATGTGCAACATGCAAAAATGAAGCTGAGCGAACAGAATAATGATACATATATGTACTGACACTACCAATCAATGTTTTTTAAAAGTCTTTTATGTAAACCAAGGCTGCATTTATGTGCAAAAATATAGTAAAACAGCAGCACTGTGAGATATTATTACAATTAAATAGAACTGTAAAAAATGTCAACTGTAATTTATTCATGTGGTGGTAAAGCTGAAATTTCTGCATCATTACTCCAGTCTTCAGTGTCACATGATCCTTCAGAAATCATTCTAATATGCTGATTTGGTGCTCAATCAATTATTCACATATGTTAGATGTAAATGGTGTTAAATAAATATAACATGATTACCATGATTTTGGCCACTTTTAACTTCTGAAGCCTATCTGTGAAATCTGAAGTCTATCTGTTTAATATGACAAATATCAACAGTTCTCCGTCATAACAGGAGACAGCTATCATATTCAGTACAAATCCAATGGGCAACAACTTCAACGTCTGCATTTCACAGTGCTCATAATATTTAATTAAAATGATTTTAACCACGGTTGTGAAGTGTGTGCTTGAAAATGAACTTAGTAAATATGTGTGACTATATGTGTTCAGATCTCCTCAGTATGCAGCGCAGTCTTTGCCAAAGAAGCCTTTCAGTCTGTGGAAATGATTTATCAACCAGATAAAGAAAATCCATTTTGATGGCGCTAAACTCCCACAAATTCCTACACATGGCCTGAACGATACCATTATGAGACTAAAAGGCACTTCAAATAATGTGTGTGGGGGTCTTTTTCTATCTTTTTACTACTATTTTACACATTTAAATATATTAAAATAAGTTTCACATCACCAGAGAAGTGTGAACTGCATGTTTTCAGTAATGATAATAGAATTTGGTTATCTGGTCTTAATATTATTATTGTTTTCAAAATGTTGGCACAAAAACGTCCCAGGTTACGTATGTAACCCTGGTTCCCGAGGAACGCAGGGCGCTGCGTCGGAACAGCTAGGGGCACATCAGCGATGTCCAGCTCTGAATCATAAGTGTAATCAGTCAAAATTGACAGCCAGACGTCAGGTGCGGGTGACGTCACGACCAGGATGCTTAAAAGCCCGTGATGTGCAGCCGGCGCCAGCTTCCAGGAATGAAGCAAAGCTCTAGTAGGGATGCCGGAAGTATGGCCTTGCGACGCAGCGTCTGGTTCCCTCGGGGAACCAGGGTTACACGTAACCTGGGACGTTCCCCTCCGGGAACATCGAGCTGCGTCGGGAACGCTAGGAGCGAGATGTCCACGCCGCCAGAATTACCAATCCCTGCTCAGTGTGTGGAAAGCCCACTACGGCAAGAGAACAGCAGAGCCAGGAGTGGCTTGCAGATCTAAGTCATAGAATCTGGACGAAGGTTAGCGTAGACCACCCAGCAGCGCCACAAATGTCCTGAATAGGGACACCTGCGAAAAGGCCTTGAGGCCGCCATACTGGGTTGAGTGAGCCTTGACCCCCAAAGGCGAGGGGAGATCAGAGGACTCATAGGCAACTATGATGGCATCCACTATCCACCGGCTAAGGGTCTGCTTAGCAGCTGGAAAACCCTTTTTAGGAGGACCGTAGCATACCAGCAGTTGGTCCGATTTTCTCCACAGGGCAGTTCTGTGGACGTATGCGTCCAGTGCTCGAGACTGGCCTCTGGTGTACTTGGAGCTGCTAGATCGATGCCCTGACACGGAGGACCGGCAGGAAGCCACCGATGTAGCTGCTCGGGAGATCCCTGAAGGCGTGGCGAGGCTCTCAGCTCCGCTACGTTTCCGGGCGGAAAGAACTGAGAAAAGCACTCGCGGAGACCGCTGCGCCCTGGAACTCTGGCAGGGTTGGCAGGACGATCTCCAGAGGCGCTGAGGAGACGGACACCGTGTAATGCGGTGCACCCGCTCTTCCCAGCAGGGGCCGCCCTCAACAGTCCTGCGTGAGACGCCAGGACCGCTTCATCGAGGGCTTCCTAGACTGAAGCACGCCCTCAGGTCGGGCCTCGTCTCCGAAAGCCTCGATTTTCTAGAGCGTTGTCGACCTCGGTCCCGCTGGGGAGCACGAGCGGCAACGCTCTGCCTGACCTCCCTATGGGAGCTGGTACACGGTTGGGGCTGCTCCCCCAGCAGCCCCTAGAGCTACAGAGCGGCGAGGAGAAACCGCTGAAATGCCGCCTGTTTAGAAGCCTCCTGGAACCTGTCGACGACCGTTAACGGCGCGTGCCGAACAGCCCAGAAGGCGCAAGCGGGCATCCATCAAGGCGACTCTGTCCTTCTCTTTCATGTCGGACAGAGTCAACCATAAGTGCCTCTCCGCTGCCACCATTGCTGCCATAGACCGCCCAATGGCACGGGCGGTCTCCTTAGTGGCGCGGAGAGCTAAATCAGCGGTTCTCCTCAGTTCTCCTACATCACTTGAACTGATTTGCTCGCCCTCATCTAGCTCTTTCAGCAGGTCTGCTTGATATGCCTGAAGCACAGCCATAGTGTGAAGGCATGCACCTGCCTGACCTGCTGCCGCGTACCCCTTGCCCAACAGCGCTGATGACCCACGCAGCGGCTTGGTGGGCAAGACCGGAGCCTTCTTATTTCCTCACTGGATAATAACAGATCTACAGACAATGACTGACACACACAGAGAGCTTTGCTGAATGACAAAAAGCTGGCGCCGGCTGCACATCACAGGCTTTTAAGCATCCTGGTCGTGACGTCACCCGCACCTGACGTCTGGCTGTCAATTTTGACTGATTACACTTATGATTCAGAGCTGGACATCGCTGATGGCGTTCCCCTAGCGTTCCGACGCAGCTCGATGTTCCCGGAGGGGAACGTTATTTATCTGTCATTCGTGGAAAGTTTTCTCTGAAACATTTTAGTTGGACGTTCATCTGTTTTTTAAATGTTACTGCTTGTTTCTGAATGTTCTGAAAGTATTTGAAACATTACCATATAGTTTCCATAATAATAAAATGCCAGTTTCCCTTTACCATTCACATAGCCAAGAAAAAATGACTTTAAAACATTTAAACAATGGATGTTCAGAGAAAATTCAGAAATAATGTTTTTAGAATTTGATGGGTACTTTAGAAAAGTTTCTTAGAACATTTTTTGTTATAGCTGGGGAAGGGCTCATTGGTCTGTTTGAATAATTTCATTACATTGCATTCCCTGCTGATTGTTACGTGGTTAGGTATTACCTTCAAACCCCAAATAAAGCCATCCCAGTCATGCAAGTACTTTTGATAAGAAGAATGAAAGCAAAAGTAATCAAAATTGTGTTTTATGGTGGATTTTCAGACAAATCTGTTTTATCAAAAGCCCTTTAGAAACAGTCCAAGTTGGGAAGACTAACATCAGAGAGACGGAGAGAGGAGTTTAAGTATGTTTTTACTCTTTCTCATTCTCTTTGTCTGCATGCACTTGTCCCCTGCCTTAAATCCATTCATAAGAATTTGTATAAATGTCCTTGGCAAATGGCAGTCATGAAGGAGAGACAGAAACTGGAGGAGGCTGTATAGCTAAACGTATACGGCAGAGAATACAGCTGCTCTTTAACAGCTCATGTGATGGATTTCCCCTTTTAATGCGTTGTGTTCCCTAAAACCTGCTGTATATAAACTAAAGGGAGCGGGGGAGGTCACACATTCACATAATTGATTCAGAGCTCAGGGAATTATAGGAGAGTTGTAATATGACAGTAAAAGTAAACTATGAATGATTCGACAAGAGCTGAGGATGAAGTCAAATTACACTCAGAGAATTACAAATACCACTTAAAGAAGGAAAGGAGAATGAGCCGTTCTCGGACTATATGGTTCAAGCAAGAGGCTTCTGTTGTAAATCTAAAAAAGATTTGAAAAAATGACCTAATTATCTTGACAACTGATTATTATATTGTAGAGTAAAATGAGCTAAAGTTAAAGCTATATAGTTCACCCAAAAATTAAAATGTATGTACCCTTAGGCAACCCAACAGTTTGTTTCTTCATCAGAACATATTTAGATAAATTTAGCATTACATCACTTGCTCACCAATGAATCCAGTGCAGTAATTGGGTGCCGTCAGAATGAGAGTTCCATAATATTGCTTTCTCCAATATCTCAAAAGAGCTCTAAATGAATATTTGTTTGATTTTGATGTGAGAGAACAACTGGGCATGGACTTTATCACTGTTACTGTGGATCATGGACTGGTATTTTGGCCAGAGGGGAAAGTTTTAAAATGATGGATTGTTTCTTACAAACACACAGCTTTTCAGATCATAAGATGATAAACGATGGAGTGATGCAATTCTACATTTCTCTGAATCTGTTCTGATATAGAAACTTAATCTCCACCTTAGATGGCCTTAGGATAAATATATTTTTAGCACAATTTCATTTTTGGGTGAACTATTCCACTAAACCACCTTTATTTCATAATTGCTTAAATACTTAAGTACAAATAAATGTGTTTTACTCTGATTGTTAATTGAGTGAAAGTTTGACACCCCTACTTAAAATTAAATATGACTTTTCTATCCATTATCAAGGCTGGATTGAGTCACTCCTTACTGGCTCAATTCAAATTGGCTAAACACTAATAAAAGGCAGTGTAAATACATCATCCATCAATCATGATAATGTGCGAGAAGCTCAAATGAGGGTAATGAAAACCATAATACTGAACTCAAGGGCCTGAAATCCACTGAGGAAATGACTGAAGAAAAGCTGCTGGAAATGTGTTGGGAAGCAGGAATGTGGTGAAGTGATGGTGCCATAGAAATAAGTGATCGTTTTCATTTTGTGCTGTTATATTAAATGGAAAAGCATGGAGAATTAATAGAGATGAGAGGATGCTCAAAGGTCACAGAAAATAACGGTACTGTTATTCAGGATGTCATAATAGAATAAGTGTCTAATAAGGAACTCCAATTTCCTAATTGCATTGGGCATGATTTTTGGAAACAAGTGGTGCCCTGAACAGAAGTTGTGTAAAAGTACTGAACCTCAAACCTCTAACATATTTGCATGTAGCTCCCTTGACATTCACTGACTGCCAATATTTTGAGTTATACAAGCTTGACCGGAATATAACCTTTGAGTAAAAAAAAAAAGAACAAAAAAATAGTGAAAAAGTTCATGAACTCTATAAAATGATCTGGACTGGAACTGATATGCAACATATTTTCATCAGATTTCCAAATAACAATATGCATTTAAACAGTCACGGATTAGGTGGTTGATTGATCAGCCCTGCCATATGTAAAATTATGTACTTCATATCATAATTCTGAAGGATCAGAGAAAAAGATTTGCTGAAATCTCTCTTCAGATGCAGTAGGCATCCTGTAATTATCCGTGGAAGAACATATCAAAGATTTGATGAAACTAAACCCTAGAGGGAAAGATATAAATCATCAGACATTTCTTGCTCATAACATCTTTGTTCATGAATCTCCATAGATCTACTGTGTACATGTGATTCTGACAAGAACACAGCACTGTCCAATATGATTTACCGCCTCAAGACCATACAGTCATGAAAAGATCAACGAATTCCAAGTTCTATCAGGAAATTCTGAAGCAAAATACGTGGCCGTCTGTGTTTGATCCAAAACGGTTAAAAAACTTTCACATATTAGAATTGAAATTCAATATTGACCTCAGCCTCACAGCCTCACAGCCTCTCAGGAATATTGTGGCACGAATTCAAACACACTGTTCAAGTAAGACGATGCACGAATTGGTCAAATGTCATTTATTTTGCTATCGACCAACCGACTGTACCTCATCCTGCTTATTATAAGACTCCCCAACAAATAAATAAATAAATATATAGACATGAAACAACACAACATTGACTGTAAAACTGAATTCAGAACATGCATGCAGTTCAGTACATCAGACTTTTCTGCATCACCTTTATCAGTCTCTGTGTCCAGATACTGACAGCTTTTTACAAGACTTCTCACTCCCATTGACTCTCATTGGAAACACTTGATGCACAAAGCTACAGGATATTTAATCACAACATTATAGAGTCCTTGACTTGTCTATTAGTTCATAGACTTGCATAATATTCTGCAAATAACATTCCACATATTTTCCCCAGCTGCTGTATTTTCTTAGTGACTGCAAAGGCTGTTGAACGGCAGTGGGAAATTGCTATTTCTTCTGACTCATGTTATTGGAAATTATATTTCCATTTAGGAGTCCTAATATTATTGTTATTATATATATATATATGAGATTCGAGTCTGTCCCTTGGGGTTTCCACTCAGAACAGCGTGCTATTTTGTCCCCTGTCAAAGGTCCAGCTATAAACAACCAAAAAAGAAATTGATTTCAGTGAGACTGTCAACTTATCATATTATTTTTTTTAAAACTGTGCATGTGGTTTTATTGCTGAGAATCAATTTGAACAGACTTCAATGGCTAGGCACAAAGATACATTTATCTGGGATTTGTTGCCCTCTGCTGCCCAGGATCACTCTTGATACATCAATCCTAACAATAACAGTAATAATGTCTGCAGGAAAACGGTATTCTCCAAATATTTTTTTTCTTGATTCAGAATCATACAGAACATTCTGCAATGGCCCCCCAAAAGGGATAATCCTTCAACATGAGTGTTGATGTTTTCTTGTCACCAGTGTTTGCTTGGACCCTGTTTGCTTGGACTGTATTAAATGTACTGCCAAATCTCCTGCTCCCAAAAGTCCCAACACTACACATTTTGAATACATCCCTTTATTAAACACACACATTTAACTCTTTAGCTCAGTGATAAAGGATTACAAGATTCAAGAAAAAAATTGCAAGTCATCCTCTGTCAAAATCTTCAGACTTTTGTACGAAGACTATTTTATGTACAGCATGCGTCTTCCTCCGTTTGTAAACAAAGCACAGCGCATCCGGGTTCTATGTCAGAATGCCACGCGTTGTGGTACTGTTCTGAAGGCACATCGAAGACTGACACAGAAGAGAAGAAATTGTTCAATATAGTATTTCTATGTGCACAAAAAGTTTTTTGTACCTTCATGCTATTACTGTTGAACCACCGATCTCAGACCATTTGATCGATGTCCTTACTACCTTTCTTGACCTTGAATGTGGTAGTTGCATTGCTGAAAGCTCTGATTTAATCAAAAATATCTGAATTAGTGTTCCAAAGATGAACGAAGGTTTGGAACGGCAAGAGGGTGAGTAATTAATTATAGAAATTCAAATTTTCAGTGAACTGTCCCTTTGATGTTATTTTATAATTTGATAAAATAAATTTTTTAGCGCCCATCTCTTATTTGTACCAAAATGGAAATGTATCCGCTGTGACTTGTTTTGTGAATGTTCATTTTTGAGTGAACTTACCGTTTAAGACACATCCAATGTGACGTCCAATTTTTCAGACTATGTTCAATTTTAATTTGCCGGTGATCATACCAGCTTATTTGACAAAACAACAGACAAGACATTTTATAGAGGACAACCATTTTATTATGTCTCTGGATTACCAGTGAGCCATTAAGGATTTGTGCAGCAGTCCAAATGTTAACCCTTTACAGCAGTGATTCTCAACCTGTGAACAATGTAAAATGGTTAATGGTTTCAATTGAAACATAATTTTAAAGATGTGATTTCTAGACCTGGAAAAGTAAATTGTTCAAATCAAACAACTATATTCATATATTGTATATATGTTTTTCTATTTATGCCAAGCTTTGATGTATTTTATCAGAATAAATTAATAAAAGTGAATTATTGTTGGGAGTCTTGGAGCCAAAAGGTTGAGAACCACTGCTTTACAGTACTCTAATTATACTAATCTGAAAACTGCATGACATGATAGAAAACGTAGTTGTTTAATTCAAAAGATGACAGTATGCCAGACGCAGACTTATCAAATACTGTTGAGCACGGCATAACAAACGACAGGACAGGAACATAAAGTCCCAAACTAACTGATGCAACATTAAGTATTAATCATAAACAATACCCCAGCATAAAGTCTAAAGAATAATACCATCTTATGGACATCCAGAACATGATAAAAAACAGTTTAAGGCAAAGTTAAATGCTGTGGTTTATACAAGTATAATATAGTTATGTAAATGGACAGTTGGAGGTTTGTTCAGGGTCATTAAAGTAAACAAAAAGGTACAAAACCAAAATGAATATCTTGTGTTTGAGGATAACATGGTAAGAATGGATAAAATGTGGAATGCAACCGAGCAGCAGAAACAAATCCAACGCAAGACCCTAATCATAAATACTGTATTTACATAGCATTAAAACAATATAACCTTTCAGATACAATATGATAAATCTAAAGAATCTGCAGTTCCCATGGAAAGCCCACTATGCCTAAGAAACACCACAATCACAGCGCTGAAGTATGTTGTATTTCATGTAACATCATCTTCACCCCTGATCCTCGTAAAAGCTGCTGGATTCAAGTGAAAGCAACATTATTGAGACACAAAATGAAGTGCAGATGTCCTTAAGAAGCGGATGTCTGAAAGTAAAATGGAGAGAGGAAATATCTACATCAAAACATCACAGACAGAACAAAGAACACTTGGGTGGATGTGACATAAGAAAATCTCTGAGAAAATTAAAACATTAACAGCTCTACAGAACAGGAAATGGAATTATCAATAATTCAGGCTTGTGGCTCCTGGCAATGGCAAAAAAGATAATGTGCAAGAAAAGCTCAGTACCAAACAGTGGTGCTGACTCGGTTTAGATCTCAGTGGTGAGGGGACCGCCGCTCTGGATGTTCCTCATGATAGACTGAACCACTTCTGAAGTAGTGCCCTGACCCCCAATGTCAACTGTGTGTAACTGCAACAGAAAACATTACAACATGCTTAGACATGTGACAGAACATCAACTGAGCAACAAGCATGTAGACTCTTCTGAAATTATATGATTCTGATTGATAAAACTGTAATACTACTACTCTGGAACTAAGAACCTAACGCAGAATAGGAGTAATATTCTTAAAGGAACAACAAATATTTTTTTGTTAAAATGTTTGTTCAATTAAAAAAATCTAATCTGACACCAAGAAGAAAACTACAGTTAACTCTACAAACTGAAAAAAGTAGACATTACTACAAGATACTGTGATGCCACGTAATATTTTTGAAGTTCAATTTTAAGCAAATATACAGTTTATATATATACAAACATACAGTGTTTTTTTATATTTAAATTCATCAAGGACGTATTGATCAAAAATAAGATATTTATGATGTTACAAAAGATTCCTCTTATAAATGCTTATAAACTTTGTTGTCAAAGATTCCCTAGCTGAAAAGTGTTCCTGTGGTTCAGTGGTAGAGCATCGCGTTAGCAGTGCAAAAGGTTGTGGGTTCAATTCCCAGGGAACACACTTACTGACAAAAGATGTATAACCTGAATATTCGCTTTGGATAAAAACGTCTGCTAAATGCGTACATGTAAATTTAAAAACCAGCTTTGTAATCGCAGTAATAAATTACACTTTTCAAATATATTAAAATAGAAAACAGTTATTCAGGCAAGCATCCTGGGTGGAAAAAGTGACAAAGACACGCACTTACGAAAGTAGACTTACAAAAACAAAAAAATTTGTTCAGAGGATTCTTCTGATTAACTTCCAGAAAACACCTCTTACTGGCCATTGCTTTCAACAGAGATGCCTGTGATTGGCTACAATACTCAACGCTGCAAAAACATTGCAATTTTGTAAATTGAAACCAGAGCGTGCACGCAAAAACACACAGGAGCGTTTAAAAGTGATTGACTACAAGCAGGTACAGATATGAATTGGTACTAATGGTACTGCAAAAAAGAATCCCCCGCCCCCAACATTAAAAAAAAATGTCTTACTGGATCTACACAAACATTACCTATTTTGATCTTTGGTTTTCACCAAAAGGTGAGGAGTTTACATCTATGGTTATTGTAAATCTTACTGACCTCTAAATTTTGAATACTAGTTTATATTATGATAGAAATTGACATTACTATAGAGTTATTTTATGCACCAATCCTAAAGAATTTCTGAGTCTAACTGGTACCTTGATGAACAGGTATTCACAACCAACTAAATTCTTATTTGTTTAAGCCAGCTGACCTAAAACCTGCTTAACAGAAAGTGCTAGACCAACCCTAAAATGTGGACAGGTAGATTAATAAATTAGAGAGTGTGGGTGGGTGTGACTGACCCTAGTCTCGTTCATGGTGGTGAGAATCGAACCGCGGATCATGTTGGCATAGTCATGAAGTCTGAGGAGGAAGAGAAGAAGCCACTACTAAAAAAACATATCCTAAGCAATTTACTACAGTAATACTATAGAAAATGCTGTCAGTGCATATTTAGCTTATTTTATAACACAGGGAGATTCTGGCTGTACATTAAGTTAGAGATGTAAGAGCTGACAAACAACCAGAAAGGCAAAAATAGGCAAAACACACAAGCTTGATGATCACCACTTACTTGAGATGATCTAACATGAGGCAGCCAGCAAGCAGCATGGCAGTGGGGTTGGCAATGTTCTTGTTGGCAATACTCTTTCCTGTATTCCTGGTGCCCTGTTAAAACAAATTTAATATCATTCAAATGTCATTTGAAATGTACATTTCAATTTCAGTGACATAAATATAACACAATCACATCTTAAACTCTGGATTGTGAATATTAATCAGCCCACATGAAGTAATGTTCACTCAGTAGTTAAACTACTGAAACGTGAACTGCTGTTTAAAGGTTTGGGGTTGGTACATTTTTATGTTTTTGAAAGAAGTCTCTTTTGTTCACCAAGGCTGCATTTATTTGATCAAAACATAATATGAGCAGAAATATTGTTGTGAAATATTATAACTTGAAATAATTTTGTAAAACATTTAGAATGTAATTAATTCCTGTGATGGTAAATCTGAATTTCTTCAGTGTCACATGATCCTTCAGAAATCATTCTAATGTTGTGATTTGGTGCTTTAAGATATATTTCTTATTATTATCAAAGTTGAAAACAGTTGTGCTGCTTAATACTTTTTTACGGGAACAATTATCCATTTTTTTAATGAATAGAAAGACCATCACAAATGGCTTAACTGTCACTACTGATCAATTTAATGCTAAAAACAATAAATGAAAAAAATGTTTACGGAACCCACATTTTTGAACAGTGTAGTGCACTAGCTAATAAGTAATATTATGAGGGGACGTTTTCTAACTTCAGCAAGTGAGGATTGTGCTAATCGCCTCTGTCTTTTCCTTCAGACACACCGTTTCAAACACAGCATAGTCTCGCCCGTAGTTGGCACCAGGCACCAGACCAGGCCACCCACCAGCCCTGCACACACATTGCTGACCACATTCCCATAGAGGTTAGGCATCACCATCACATCAAACTGTTGGGGCTTGGAAACAAGCTGAAAGAACGAACATAACCACAGTAAATACAGTAATGAGCTTTTTTTGCTCTCTCTTTACACATCAAAAATGTCGGCTTGATTCTTTTAATTATTTGTGCAGGAGTAATTCACCTGCATGGTGGTGTTGTCTACAATCATACTATCAAACTCAATGTCTGGGTATCCAGAGGCCACCTCCTTACAGCACTGCAAGAACAGCCCATCCCCCAGCTTCCTGTTAGGAGAAGAGTGTGAACACACATTCATGACCAGAGATATTCTCTGCTGTGATACAATAGTACAGATGACAAGCGGTAGACTAACTAACATGATGTTAGCCTTGTGGACGGCCGTGACCCTGCGGCGACCTTTATCTCGGGCCAGTTTGAAGGCATATTCAGCGATGCGGAGGGAGTTGTTCCTTGTGATGATTTTTAGAGACTCCACAACTCCTGATACACTCTGAAACACACAAGAAATGATTATTTATTCTGGGGTATAGAACAAAACAAGGATATAAACTGGATTGGATTTTACACATGAATGTAAGACATAGAAAGTTTCATGCATAGAAATATATGAACAAATAATGAAATTGATGTAATTTAGAATAATCTACAGTATATGCGTATGTATGTATGTATATATATATATATATATATATATATATATATATATATATATATAATAGAATTATATAAAATATATATTTATATGGTATATAGATTGTCCTTAATGACAAAATATATAAAAATATTTTATTATTTTCCACAATGAACTAATTTTCAAAAAGATGTACATGTTTTATTATACACAATGATTTAACAGCTTGGGGTCAGTAAAAACATTTATATTACAAAATATTTATATTTGAAATTTAAAGAATATTATATTCAAAGAATTCCAAAAATGTATCCGTTTCCATAAAAATGTAGACAGCTCAGCTGTTTTTTGTTTCAGCATATCTGTTTCTTGAACAGTAAATTGGCATATAAAAATATTTTCTGACGGATCATTTAACACTAGAACTGCAGTAAAGGCTGCTGAAAATTCAGTTTCGTCATCAAAAGAACCTGACCCAAAACCTTTGAACGATAGCGCATTCTTTGTATGCCTAATAGAATAATAAATTGTATTGTCTTCATTGACAATTCACACACACGTCAACACATTGTAAATTAGGGAAAATGTGCGAGAAACAGGCAAAGCTGTGTGAAAATCTGTTGAGAGGGTGCATAAAAATACTGACCTCATGCTCCAGATTGCTGTACTCCCCTCTGTATTTTCTCTGATGATGATGATGTCAATGTTTCTGTGGCGCGTCTGAACTCCAGGAAGTGACTGGCAGTGCATCACATTGGCGTACAGATCCAAACTCGTGCTGAGAGAGAGCGAGAGAGAAAGAGCGAGAGAGTGATAGCTGTGCTGAGAATTGAACAGAGGTGAATTGGTCTAGAGCACACAGTCATGGGCAGGAGGCCAAATCTGGGGCACTCTGCCACTCATCAAACTCAAACTTAGGGGCCCAACAACTTTCATATACAGTAGCATAAAAACAACTGATGGAGCGGGTGTTCTGTCGATTTGTCCTACCCTGTCAGATTTTGCTACCTCCCATTAAAACAGTGGGTAAGTTAGTACAATTCAACAACAAAAAATGCTACCTGTTAAATTGTTTTATTAATGTGTACACCTACCACAATCCTAAACCTATCCTTATAGTAATGTACATACAGTAATTATGTGTTATATTCACGGTTGTGGATAGAAGGGATACAGCTAATACAGGAAACCAACAATAAAAAAAATTATACCTATTAGATTGTGTTTTATCTACACCTACCCCAACCCTAAACCTACCCCTTACAATAACGCAGATACATTAAATATTGTTGTTCAGCGTGAGAAAAAGGATGCCACTTTGATGTCCGCATGCGTGGTAAGCCAAGGTAGGAAAATCTGACGGGTAGGATAAAATGTCAGGACACTGGTATAAACAGATGAATTGTGTAATAATTTGTCTTTCAGGCTTACCGTAGAAGGTTGTTCCGTGACTTGTGGTTAGGGGGCATTGTGTGGATAGTCTCAATGTTACCTGAATAAAAATATGAAAATTAAATCCAGTTTTGTTATCTATCTAACAAAAATAGCTTGTTAATTACTAGATGTAAGTACAGACCCTTAAGAGCAACTCCATTGCGGCGAATGGCCATAATGGCATTATTGATGTCGTCCTCACTGATTGATGCAGAATTTACATGCACCACCTCGAAGTCCACAGGAACACAGCTGAACCTATGATTCAACAGGGAAATCTTAATGCGGCAGTACATTATTATCAGCCACGATTTATAGTTGTGTAAAGTATTGATTTGTTATACCTGAAGAGCTCTCGCACATGGTTAAGCAGTTCAGGTCCAATCCCATCTCCAGGAATCAATGTTACAGTATGCCGACCTCCATACTTGGCAGGAAGAGGCTGCAAATAAACATAATGAATGAATGAACATAATCAGTAGACATATTACATGTGCATGATAATCGTGGAAATAAGTGAGGTATATGACAACATGCTTTTATGTTTACTTTTATGGTACTCCATACTTACTATGATTTGTCCCTTCAAGACAGACGAGGGCCAGATGTGAAGAAACAAAAATATTAAATTTAGTGATAGAGAAATAGGAACCACACATCATATCTACAAGATAGATAGATAGATAGATAGATAGATAGATAGATAGATAGATAGATAGATAGATAGATAGATAGATAGATAGATAGATAGATAGAATCAGCTGCCAGGTAAAGACAGCAAACCCACTGCGTATGTAGGTTTTCCTCTTTGACTGTTGACTGCTGCGCCAAAGACCTACAAAAACAGACCCATGAAGCATTACATGTTGGAGTGCGGCTGTGTTTCAAAACCTAGTGCGCTGCCTACTTAGACAGCAACATCTGATGACCACAATACCAAAAATGTTGTCTACGTTAGCAGCACTACGTTTTGATAAACTGCCAATCGCTGAAAGCATCCTGGAACATCATGTCAGTCACTCACAGTTGCATTGATTAAACGTCGCACTATAATTTGAAATATACGTGAACAGATACGCAAATTATATTGTTTAAGCTGAAATACAAGAATATCGCGGACTGACACTAAACTGCTGCTTAGCGAGCTCTGACCTTGTCTTACTGAAATGTCACGCTAATTTGCCGCGCTGATAAACAACCTTGTATTATTATTTGTATTTATTTACACATTTCCTCTAGTCATACTGTGTAAATAAAATGTCTTGCCTTTGTAGTATTTCCCAACTGCCTTCCCAGGATTGGTTTTAGAGCTTTAGTAAGAGTGGCCATCGTGAGAGTAGTATGCTTGTGCGTTATATTCCGGCCTAAAACACCGACCGGTGGAGAAAGGTTCCGGACTAGCTTCTTCTAAAGTATTTTAAATTACTTTAAAGATTATATTAATGACTCTGCCACTGAAAAATGTACACCCATACAGATTTTTTATTGTACATTTAAATACGTCGTTCTGCTATAATGTCCCAAAGCTACATTATTAAAGAATGTCTATTACTACAACCCTATTTTACTTACTCTCTATTATATAAATTTCAAAACATGGATCATGCGTATCATGGATAAATAACAAAGCATGGATCATGCGTAATTTGCATTCAAGCTAAATAAACATTTGGAGCATCAGAGATGATATTTGCATATTGGGTGCGCACAAGAATCTCACACTCATAATTTGCAACCCGCCCAAACCGGAAGCGTGTCATTGGTGTGTTATTGGCAACAGATGTACGCTTCTGGAGGACACCTAACAAGGATATTTTGTTATTACGGAGTTGTGTACTCATGAAATTTTCGTTATATTTGTTGCCGACTAATTCAGTTGACATTGTTTTTAAGATGAACGTGCTGCATTGAACGCGAGCGAATTAGTCGTGAAAGATACCTAAAGCACGAGAGAATCTGTTTCACAAACCTGCTGCACAGGAACACTGCAGAGTTCAGGTTCGGCGGTATTTTTATTTTTAAATACACCTGTGTAACGTGAGTTTGGATTCCATGATTGGCATCCTATTTTTTAAATAGCTAGTTGTTTCAGTAAACTGTAGTATGAATCTGGTGTCTGGGTATCAATTCCATGGAGGTTTGCTTCGCTACTGACTTAAGTTACAGGTCTAATGTTATATAAGTTAAGTGAGGATTGTTTACAACAATATATGTTAGCCATTAAACGTCCAGCAAGCATTTAAAATCAAAATAATTGGCAGAAATTGGCAACAAACTTGCTCAAAAGTATGAATGAACTTGATTTGAGCTACATTTCCTGAATGACCGGCTGCTCAATCTAGTTTTTCACAGTTTCCCTTCCAGGTTTAACTTGGAAACTTATGCTCTGTTCATGATTAACTTTTTCATTAATGATGCTGCTTTTTAAACTGAATTTTCTCACTTACTCCAAACAGAATCTTATCACACTGGCCATTTGCTGACCAGATTTTGTCATCTGTTTACTATGAGGCTTACAGGTCTGTGCATTTATATGCTTCTCATGTACTAGTTAAGTTTTCTCTCACAATAGCATTCAAATGCAATTTCGTTCCTTTGTATTCCCTAGTGGCGCTCCGTGCTGTTGCTTTTGTTCTTTTGTTGGGCTTTACCTGGCTTCTAGCAAATTCTATGCTAGGAGGAGATGGGAACTCCTTGACACGGATGCTGTTTAGTGGTAAGGATGTTACATGTATTAGCACAGGGGTCACCAGACAGGGTCCTGGATGGCCGGTATCCTGCAGAGTTTAGCTCTAACCTAATCAAACACACCTGAAGCAGCTAATCAAGGTCTTACTAGGTATACTTGAAACTTCTAGGCAGGTGTGTTGAGGCAAGTTAGAGCTAAACTCTGCAGGACACCGGCCCTCCAGGATCAAGTTTGGTGACCCCTGTATTAGTGGATGTTTTATATATATATATATATATATATGTGCGTGTGTATAAGTTTCTTTAAGGTTTAGTTATTTTAATACATGAAGTTAAATTAAAATGAAAAATGTTGCGAGCTGAAATAGTTATTTTTAAACTTATTGAAACTTATTCTTTTGAACTTGTAAAATATATTAAAATAGAAAGTTATTTTAAATTACAATAATATTTAACAAAATTACTGTTTTACTTTGTTTTTAATCAGATAAATGCAGCCTTGCACTTTTCTCAAAAATATTACAAAATCATGATGATCCAAACTTTTGACTGGTAGAATGTATGTATAATTCAAAGATAGTAAGTGACAGAATCAACGTAAATGCCGCTATAAAATATATATTATCGCTGCTGTATTAAGCTCTGCTGAGTTCTCTGCATTTAACCCATCCAAGTGTACATGCACTTGGAGCAGTGGGCTGCCGACACAGCGGCGCCCGGGAAGCAGTTGTGGGTTCGGTGCCTTGCTCAAGGGTCTCACCTCAGTCGTGGACAATTCCTGCCGGAGCCGAGATTCGAACCCACAACCTCGGGTTACAAGTCCAACGCTCTATCCATTAGAGCCACGACTCGCCCGTATTACATTAGATCAGCCAAATAAAAAAGCCAAATATCAACCATGGTTATTTTAATACCATGGTCGACTACAAGATAATGTAATATAATATCAGTCTCAGTTGATTAATGGTCATTCATAAAGTTTTATCGTTCATAGGTGGACAAGAAGAGCCCACTCCAGGTAAAAGGACTTTTTACATAAAAAATGTGCATTTATACATTTTCACAAGAAAGATTTAGTCAGTATTAATCATGCTATGCAATAACCTGCTCTCCTGCAGATCCACGACCACGCAAGTACAAATGTGGCCTGTCTGCACCTTGTCCCCCCAAACATCTCGCGTTCCGGCTAAACTCTGGTGCTGCCAATGTCATCGGCCCCAAAATCTGTCTGGAGGATCAAATGCAAGTGGCCTGCCCTTTTCACTGCTGCTTAGTCCCTGTTGGTCTCTTTAATTAGCTTGCATGAGCTCCCTCCCTATTTCTTGTTCGGTCTCCACTGGTATTCATCATATCATCTTTGTTTTTCTCATGGCCATCACTACCAGAATATCTTTTTGGGGAATGTGATGCAAGTAGGCGATTGTTTCTCTTTCCATGCCCATCTTTTGTTCATACTCATAATCCATTTTCTGACCCTTTCGTAACTTCTAATTTAGAATGAAATGTCTAAATATTGTTTTGAGATGCTATTTGACTTCTGTTTGTGTGGTCTTGCAGTCTTGTCAGCAGTGTTAAAAACAATGTTGGCAGAGGGCTCAATGTTGCCTTAGTAAATGGTAAATCTCTCATTCTTTTATGCAGCTATATTTTTGCATGTTGTATATGCATTGTTGATGACAATTCAATTTCCATTTCTCAGGCGTTACTGGAGATGTTTTGGAAATAAAAGCATTTGATATGTGGGCGGGAGGTAAATTGAGCTTTACAGTGACATTACTTTGGTTTGGTCGCTGTTTTCTCAGGTCATAAAATGAGTGTTCTCTCTCTCCACCACAGAAATTTCAGAGCTGCTGAAGTTCCTTCGTCCTCTCCATGAAGGAACGCTAGTATTTGTTGCTTCTTTTGACGACCCGGCCACCAAGTAAGTGTATTTATTTATGCAACCTACATTTTAAACCAGATTACCATTGTTCTGTGATTTTAATCAAAATCACTCCTTTCATTCGCCTTTCAGAGGCTCTTTTCCTCCATTGTTTCTTGGATTTACGTATTGTTAAACCCATTCACAGGTTAAATGATGAGGCTCGACGGCTGTTTGAGGAGATGGGGAGCACAGCAGCGAAAGAACTGAGCTTCAGGGATAGCTGGGTGTTTGTTGGAGCCAAAGGAATAGAAAATAAGAGCCCGTTTGAACAGGTATGATTTATGGGAATAAATATGCACATTTTTGTATGCAAGCTCAGGTCAATTTTAAAAATCTGTTTTATGGGATAAACTTAAAGGTGCACTGTGTAATTTTAGGATGATTTACAGACAGAAATGCAAGATATAATACATAACTATGTTTTCAGAGGAGTATAAAGAACTTACATAATGAACCGTTATGTTTTTATTACCTTAGAATGAGCAATTTATATCTACATACACCGTACATGGACGTCGTCACCATGTTTCTACTGCAGCCCTAAACGGACAAACTGCACTACAAAGCGTGTTTGGTCACTGTTGTTCTTGCTAAAACACGGACACAAGGATGAACAAGTAACAGTAATATTCGCAATGACAGCGGTTTATTGAATAATTTAGTAAAAATAATTCCTTAATTTACCTTTGTAAAAAAAAAAAACTAATTGCTCTCTGCGGTCTCAGACGACGGCATCTTAGCCCTGTATCGGCCACCGTAGCTTCTCTAAAGGGAGGGGCGAGCATAGACATATATAGGTAGACGCCCCATGGACTGACGCTGCCTATTGGAGCTGACGTACCGCGCGGCCACCATCTTGGATGGGTCCCCAATGCGCCCCCCCCTGCATTTATTTCTACTGAGGAAGGTGTATCCCCAACTACAATAATCATAACTCCCCGAATTTTTACCAGATTTTCACACGGTTTGGTTTGTTACAAACGGCAGAGATTTAGTTATGATACAGGACGCTGTCACACATTGAAAAAAACGTGCTTTCATGCTAAAAGACTTTGTATTATGCTCTTTAACAAAGACATATGGTAGGCTATAGCATATTGATAAATATATAATTTTATATTTTAATAAAGAAACAAGTTTGATTTTGTTTATTTGAATTTATTTCACACACACGCTGTTCTTTTCCTTTAGATCTTCCAGAAGACTCTTTACGGTTTTCTTTACTCTCCGTCTCCTTTGCATTTTGCTTCTCCCGCTCTAGACTCTCCACTCTAGCCAAAGCTTCACTGAGCCTTTAGACGAGTAGGAGAATTGGGCAATGCATATGAGTAGTCCTAGTAGAAAGAAGGATGAAAATATTTTCAGTGATGTTTATTTCATACCACTCAGTTGTTTTGGTGCATAGCACTGCATATGTGCAGGCACACATTCTTAATTTCTTACTCGTAATATCACTGCCAGCACCATGAGTATGGGAAAGAGAGAAAGGGTGTGTGTGTGTGAGAGAGAGTGTCAGTGTAAGAGGGTATGTATGTGTTCACGTGTGTATTTATTTATTTATAACATATAAAAAGTGTATATGTGAGTGTGTCAGAAAAGAGTTGCAGAAAGCAAGGGAGAGATTTTGATATGACCAGAGCCATGATGCTCACAGCTGTATGGGACATATCAACTAACCTACAAATACTCACGTCATTGGGCTGAGGTTCACTTTCAGGGAAATGCTGAGAAAGGTCCACTGGTAGGCTCTCTTCAGGTTTTCCTTGAAGTTTTTGTGTTCCTAGTCACAACAGGCTAAAATATAAGAAACGTAATAATTAAAAACAACTTCATTAAAAACACTTGAAAAGGTTTTGGTATCCCACAGTGTAGGGGTCGACCGATATGTGTTTTTCAGGGCCGATACCGATTATTACAGATCAAGTAGACCGATAACCGATATGTTGAACCGATATACGTGTCTGGTGTAAAAATGAAAATTAATGCCAAAATTAATAATAACAAGAGCTCTGACAAAAAAACGTTCTTTAAATGCTTTTAAACATGTCTTTAATTCTGAAAACTGTTAATAACAACAACATTTCCGTTGGTTTTAATTTACAGTACAGTGCAAATGAAGGCATACAACATTAATTTAATGTATCTTTTAATCAAATGAGAGTTAGACTTTATTTTTGGCAAACAAATGAGTTTACTATTAAAATTAAAACATGGAAGAAATAGATAAAGTTGTAATAATTGTTGTAGTTGTATTACGTATACAGTAATATATTCGGCTAAACCGAACTTATATTTTGACAGGTTGCCATGAGGACATTTTAAGTTTCTGTAGTCTATGTATATATGATATGACAATCGTTTTACTCAAATGAAACGGTCAAATGCTCATGAAGTGACTCTCCGAGCAGTTCTGGGGATGATGTTCATGTATTTATGTCCTCATTTAGTGAGACGGCAGATGCTGAAAACACCGCGAGCATCACACGCTTCAGTATGTGTGTGTGCGGTAAATGAAACCGCACGTCTGTGTCATTCATTAACAGAGACACAGAACATGCAGGATTCATATTTAAATTGTGTTTTTGCGGCTTAATATTTATAGATACTAGTCCATAGCGCGAGTCGATTTAAGTGTACTGACCTATTTTGATTAATTCATCCAAACTTCGACACATTCCGTGACATTCCGCGTTATACGGTAAATTCCATTATATGACTGCATTCCGCGATTCCGCCAGCATTTTCCGCATCGCGGACATCATAGTGGATTGTGATTTATTGCAACTTCAGCAACGTCTGCTGCTGCCTTACCTTTGAGTGACAACTGATGCGTGATCACTGACGCAGCTCAAGTTCAAGTTCAAGTTGAGCTTTATTGTCATTCCACTACATGTGTGGACATATAGTGGGACGAGATGTCGTGCCTCACAGGACCACGGTGCTACATAAATACAGATATACAACACGAAGTAAAACAGTATAAACCTATACACAAACTAACCTACTGTCAGCTTTGACTATACATATACTATATATAAAAGTGGTTACCTATACATAAACTAAAAATAAAATAAAATACAAACTGTACAACTGTGCAGATGACTTCAAATACTGTACATGTGCAAAGAGACATTCAAGCAGCTGGCTGGGGAACAGTGTAAGGTGATTTGTGGTGCATGAGCCAGTAAACATACATACATTACAGTCATATATTTCAATCAGTCTTTTGTGGGATTATGGACACACAATGGTGTGTGAAAGTGTCTAGTGCATGCAGAGGAGAGTGTGTTGCTACAGGTGGCTTGTGCAGGCCCGCTCACCTGAATTCCACAGAGATAAAAGTTAACAGTTTTTCCTGAGATGTGGTAAGGTGGGGGTTGTTTGGGGTTTCAGAGAGGCGGTGTGATTTGAGTTCAGGGCTCTCACAGCCTGGGGAAAAAGCTGTTGAGCAGTCTGGCGGAGGCGGGCTCTGATACTCCGGTACCGTCTACCTGAGGGTAGGAGCTGGAAGAGACTGTGGGAGGGGTGGGTGGGGTCCTCCACGATACTTTTGCTTTGCTGGAGCATCGTGTAAGGAAAATATCCAGGATGGAGGAGAGGGGCACCAATGATTTTTGCAGTGGTGTTCACTGTCCGCTGGAGGGTCTTCGGGTCTGCTGCACAACTGTTCCCGTACCAGACAGTGATGCAGCTGGTCAGCACGCTCAATGGTACCCCTGTAGAAGGTGGTGAGGATGGGTGGAGGGAGGCTTGCTCTTTTCAGCCGGCGGAGAAAGTGTAGGCGCTGTTGTGCCTTCTTGGAGATAGACTTGGTGTTGGTAGTCCAGGTGAGGTCCTCTGTGATGTGCACCCCAGGAATTTAGTGCTGCTGACTCTCCACAGTCGAGGTGTCGATGGTCAGTGGGGGTCAACAGAGTTTCTCCTGAAGTCCATCACAACCTCCTTTGTCTTCTCCACATTGAGGGACAGGTTGTTAGCGCCACACCATTCAGCCAGCTGTGCCACTTCCTCTCTGTAGTGCGTTTCATCGTTGTTGCTGATGAGACCTACCACTGATGTGTCATCGGCAAACTTGATGATGTGGTTGGAGCTGAACTTGGCAGTGCAGTCGTGGGTCAGCAGCGTGAAGAGCACGGGCTGAGCACACAGCCCTGTGTGGCCCTGTGCTCAGCTCCAGTTAGCATGTGCTCTCGGTGTGAGACTGCCTTCAGTTTTCCGCGACTCGTGACTCTCTACATATCAGATGAGCGGTGGGCGGAGATTGCTCTCAGAGATTGAGAGATCGCCTCACTCTCACAGAGTGTTGAGCTCAGACAGGCTGCATCGAGCCAAATAGTGCATTTAAACATTAAATAATTTCACCTGTATTATTTATTCACCAATAAATAATGTCACCTGTAAATAGTATGTTTGTTTGCATAATAAAAAAAATTATCGGCAAATCGGTTTTGAAAATGGCCGATATCGATAATCGGTAAAATGCTTAATTTCGGCGCCATCGGTCAACCCCTACCAGTGTATTGCAATACACAATACATCACTAATTCCTAAACATGCAGAAAGAATGGTAAAAACATGTTTAGCAAAGTGTGATATTAACTTTTGTTTTACATATGAATCATAGACATCTCTGTTAGCATGTAGAGTAAAAATACACCTACTCTTGGAGATGACATGGGAAGTTGAAGACTAAAATCTGACCCGTCCTGTCAAAATCATCAGGCTTGAAGTGCTCACTACAGAGCTTTGAGGACTCAGACACAACACAACCCTCCCGTCTTATAGCAACTTCCCATTGCCTCCTCAAGCCTGTATCACTGGAAAACCTTCAAAATGTGAATAATAAAAAAAACAGCAAGAGACAATGAGAGGGAGTACCAGTTCCTGCTGTAATAAGTCACACGTAAGTAACGTTAGTTACGATGACGTAATGTTATAAATGGTAAAATAACCAACATTATTGTTCAATCTTACTTGTGATAAGTAATCCCACGTGATCTGGTATCAATACTGCGGCGGTTATTGCAACCGTAAGCTGCAAAAATACGGACATAGTTGCTCGCTCTCCGTTAACTCCGATTGACTGGTGCTAGCGTAGAGTGATGAGACCCACTCAATATGGCGGCGCCGCTGGTTACGTTCCAGCACGTCATGGGGCGTCTACCTATGTCTATGGGGGCGAGCGGGTGACTGCAAGTACACCCGGCTGCAGCCTGCAGATCGAGGCGGGGCTGCACCTGGGGCGGGGCTGCACGTGTCGCCCCGCCCACAATGCTTCTCATTGGTTAGTGACAAAGTAATGACGTAGATCAGGGCGGGGCTGCACCTGGGGCGGGGCTGCACGTCTCGTCCCGCCTACAACTGTTCTCATTGGTTAGTGGCAACGTAATGACGTAATAAAATTTATATAGTATTAAACAATACATTGCAAATTTGTTAATTTTTGGAAAACATTTTATGTACATTTCCAAGCAAGAATCCAATTTCTGCTTTTGACTTGTCACATTGCAATCGCAATGTCAACGGATAAATAGTTTATTTACAACTAAAGTTTAAGTTATTTCTATTCATGTGTATTGGTCATTTACCACTTACAAGTTATTTATGGTCGTTTTTTATTTTAATTTCAGCATATGCTTTACTGTTACATGTATTATTAACATTTAAGTAAAAGTTAAATATTCTCAGCAAGTGTCATGTCTTAAGATGTTATTAAAATTAATGGTAACACTTTACAATAAGGTTCATTAAACATTAATGTATTAACTAACATGAACTATAACCATGAGCTTGTATTTACTAATCTTCTTCGTTAGTTATTGAAAACACAGTTGTTTATTGTTTGTTCATGTTAGTTAACAAGAGCATTAACTAATGTTAGCAAGATTAATAATGTATAATAAATGTTGAGATTAACATTAACAAAGATTAATAAATGCTGTATAAGTGCAGTTCATTATTAGTTCATGTTAACTAATGAACCATATTGTTACAAATTAATAATTTATGGATTTACTTGATAAGGAAAAGCTTATGGTAAAAATACCAGCATTGTTTGTATATGAATAACATGCCAAGACAAGTATTTCCTTGTTATTTATTTAGGTATGAAACAGTTTAATTCTGATAAAGAAAGGTGAAATTTGTACATCTGTATATAACACATATTTTTGTACATATAAATCTCTGGTTAAACATTAACATCCTTTACACACTTTCTTCCTTTAATACTTAATCTCCTTTAATCATTAAACCTTCCTTCTTTACACACTTTACTGGCACATGAAACAGCAGTCGGGGTCCTCTATGCTGTCGTAGAATCCTCTCAGGTAACCACGCTTCCCATTACCGTAAAAAACGGAGCAGGATTTGAACAAGGTTTTACATAAGTTACACTCTTTAATTTCAAAAGGCACCCGCAATTCAGCCTTTGATGTTTCACTCCAATTTCCCAAGTTCACAACACCTGTATCCAAAAACACACACAAAACAGAACTCTTTCATAGAAAAAGCAAGATTACTTAAACCCAACCTTATACTCATGAGGCCTTATGCATACTTCATTGCACACACATTTAAACTTTAACACACTTACTGTCAAGCCATGCATAGTGTGCCTTCTGTCTGAACCGGGCCTTGTTTACAATTGCCCTAAAGCAACTGCATGTAAGAGACAGATTCATGTAGGCAGCATCTCCATCCTGTAGCACTACTTCAAGGAGTATCATCTCCAAGGCCTCCATTGGTAACTGGAAAGTATTTATAAAAGGATTAATCCATTTGCTTGAATGGAATATTACAGTATTCCAGCACAAAAGAAAAAAGACATCTTACATCCAAAAGTTGCAACTCAGCAGTCATGCTTGCCTTTTGTGCCTAAAAGTATAGCAGAGAATACAAGTCAGTCTATATATGGTAAGAGAAGAAAAAAAGTCTTATTAAATGTCTCATACATTCTTTGCAGTATGCCTCATTTGTCTTTTGTTGCCCGTCTTTCTCCATCAGACCTGCAATGAAAAGTAGTACAGGACAGGTGTGTAATGCAATTCTTTTATATTATGTAAATAAAACATTCTCTCAAACTAAAAGGAAAAGCTAAGTCTTTGATCATTGAAGCTTCAATGGTTTGTATAATGTGATCGTGACAGCACAGCAAAAATTAGTGTAAGTTCAAATATAAGAATATAAGTGGTGTAGAGCAAAGAGCTTATCAAGACTATTCTATTTAAAGTGACAAAGAGCAGTCTTTATTTCACATTTAATCATACTTTTTGTTGAATTATTATTATTAAATGTAGTTTACTGTTTATTTTAATAGATGTATAATTATTAATAATAATAGTAATATCTAAATAATTAACATTTAATCATTTTATTCACAGAAAAACAATATAAATTTGTATAGCCATTGTTAATATGAACTTGTCTTATATTACTTCTGCTGGTTCAGTTTTGCCACTGTATTTATTTTTAAGGGGCATATTTTGGGAACACTATATCCTAATCATAATCCCACTAAAACCACCCACACTAACTTTCTAATGCTGCCTTCAAGTGCTCTCGGAATTATCGTAAATACCAGTTTCCTAGGTAAACATTGCATATGAACGCCCTCCCATTTCGAAATTTTAATGCGACGAGCTCGTAATCACAACTTCAATAGTGGGAATTATTTAATTTCCGATAGAACGTGAAGGCAGCATTAGGCCTACGATGCTTTTGGGAAACGCAGCCCTGGTTATTTAAAAGCAGACCTTCACACCTTGCGTGACATGGTTGAGTGAGTAAAGTTATGCGATTTTATTTTGAAACTACTTCACATTTCCTTTTAACAACACACTAAACGGCACTTTAGAATTAAAAATATTAATTAAACAAATTAGACAAGAGACGTAGTTTGCCTGTACTCACCATGCAGCGAAGAACAGCGTAAATGAAAAACCGCTAGAATCGACGTAATGACTTGACGCCACTAACCAATGAGAACAGTTGTAGGCGGGACGAGACATGCAGCCCCGCCCCAGGTGCAGCCCCGCCCTGATCTACGTCATTACTTTGCCACTAACCAATGAGAAGCATCGTGGGCGGGGCGACACGTGCAGCCCCGCCCCAGGTGCAGCCCCGCCTCGATCGGCAGGCTGCAGCCGGGTGCTTCTCGGTGACTGAGCCGTTGGTTGGTTGCATTCGCAACTTCAATCGCTAGATGCCGCCAAAAACTACACAGTGCACATTTAAAGGTACAATATGTAAGATTTTCGTAATAAAATATCCAAAAACTACTTGTACGGTGTTATATATTTCATGCAGCTGTGTATTTGTTATCCCAAAAGGTCCCTAGAATTTGTACATTTTAAATAATGACTCGTCCCTGGTCATTGTCACCGAACAATGACGTGATATCCGCATATCCTCAGTTTCTGCTTGTAGAAACTATGGCAACACGAACACAAATGCTGCTGTACAGTGAAACTAATTCCATTACGGCTGTCGAGAAATAAAATTAAAATGTAATAAAGTGTTTACCACAGCAGTAAAGTTAGATCTGTTCAATGTTGCGCCATGATTTTTTTTAGGTGTTTTTCTAGTGTTGTGCATTACAACCAATCACACACGAGTGTGTTGATTTTAGGAATGCAATGGCCAATCAGATGCGTTCAGATTAGTTTTTTGTTCAGCTCTCGCGAATTCTCTCATCATAGACAACAAAGTACGTATGATGTAAGAGATTCATTCATAAAACCGTGTACAGACAGCTCTACAGATTATAAGGGGAGTTTTGAGAGTCCTTAAACTCGTGCTGGACTTGAGTCAGTCATAATCAGGGCATATGAGCGGAGCGGGGAGTGTAGCGATCATATTTCCCTCAGAGCAGAGAGCTCTTTCTGAAGATTCCGCTCCGCTCGCTCAATACGCTCAGCGCCGCTCGCTCAGCCCAAAATGCCCCTTTGGTAATTTGCTAGTTCCAGAATCTGTGGAATAGGCTAAATAGTAGTTTGTCTAAGCTAGTGTTTCTAAAACCAAATTCTTATTGTGAAGATTGAAAGGCGGTTTATTAGACCGAATTTCCCCGCATTTATTAGTTTTTTTATTTTAGAAAGTGTTTATTTTATTTACGCAACAAAATAATTCATTACGTGCATTTCATCTTGTGTGTGCTTTCATGGGCCTGATAAGAAAGGTGTATTTTGTGAAATTCTATATCTGCATTTCATCTTGTGTGCGTGTTTTGAATGTTTGCACAATAACTGAAGCAGCGTTTTAACGTAAAAGTATACTTTTTCAGTTATACATTTTTTTTTAAATTAATAATTTTAATTTAATACATTTAAATTAATAACGTCACGCTGAAACAAAACCGTTACTTATCGGACTACTGCTTTAATTGAGCCATTTATTCAATTTCATTATAAACGGGGAAAAAATAGTATTGGATCTGAGCCTGATCTGAGCGGTATTTGGTTTACTGGTGAGCGTGAGCGGAACACAGCGGAGCGTTTGCTTTGGCCTTGAGCGACTCAGAGGAGCGCGCACACACAAAGCGGAATATTGAGCGGAGCGTCACACTGCTCTGCTTCGCTCACATGCTCTGGTCATAATGTTCTTTCACAATGTAAGTTCTTTGCTCAAATTCTGTGTATTCACTGTTTAAAATGCCTGTGGAAGGTACTGATAATAAAAAATGAATCCATTACCTCATGCGTGAACATCCTCCTTCACAGCATCAAGCTTCACCTTTGTTATTGTTTTGTAAATGTGACCTCTAGTGGCGAAAACTTACAATATTGTACCTTTTAAAGGGGTCATGTGATACAATAAAGATCATTATTTGGTGTAACAGAATATGTTGACATGCTTTAATGTTAAAAAACACATTATTTTTCAAATACCGTACATTATTGTAGGCCCTCTATGCCCGCCTCTCTTGTCGTTTTCTACAAAGTCCCTCCTTCCGTCAAGCACAGTCTGCTCTGATTGGCTAACTGACCAAGTGCATTGTGATTAGAGTGATCCTTCTCCATCAAGCTAGCTAAATATGTTTAACATGAATTCTTGCTTAATATGCAGTTATATTATGGGCTGTTGGCATGAATTGTAGGCAACTCGTGATGGAGCGGTGGTGGAGCGCTTTTGGAGCGAGTGAAAAACATGACGCTCCGACTTAAAAAAAAAATCCTCGCTCCATTCAGAATCACACCAGACATACACTGATTGTGAGTAACTGTTGCTGTCATGAGAAGAAAATAAGATTTTTTTTTATTCATCACATACGCAATTATACAGAATATAACCAGCAGTGAAATGTATTCTCTGCATTTAACTTTATTATGCACAATCAGCTTGTAACACTCCAAAGAGAAAGGAAAACTTAAAATTGCATCATATGACCCCTTGAACTACTCCCACTGAGTTTTATAACATCAGAACCTTTCTGTCTGATTATGGTTTTACCTTCCAATTTCCACTTGAGACCATCATGACTGTTGTGAAATAAACCAAACTGCCCCTTTCTCTGTGATTGATCCTAAACACCAAAGTCATTTGCTAAAAATACATTGAAGGAAAAAAACAACTCTTGTCTCTTCCCTGTCATTTTTGGACAGTTTTACTTTCCTTTAAGCTTGGTCTTGAAACTTGGCACTGATTACTGGCGTGTACTGCTCTTCTATAAGAAATTGCTTTTAATATTCCTCATTTGCAAGTCGCTTTGGATTAAAACATCTTGATAAATGTTTAATTAATTGCCTTTCTTTAAAGCAAAAACGGCAGATAAAAAGCCTTGCAGTGTCTCGCTTCATTCCAGCTCATTTAATTAATATTCAGCCAATTTGAGTGCAAATAGAGCTCTTCGTTGATGTTTTGGAAAACCTGTCTGAATGAGCAACAGTAAAAAGTGAGGGCAGAATTTAGCTATCGGTGCATTTTGAAGGATTAATAATTTACACTTTTGAATTCTTAAAACAGCTCAAGACTCTTTCCTCTTTCTTTCAGCGAATGAAGAACAGTAAAGGCAGTAATAAATATGAAGGCTGGCCCGAGTCTCTGGAGATGGATGGCTGCATTCCTCTGCGCGCTCCTTTAGAAACTTAAGGCCTCATGGGTGCTTTGAACTGCACCAACACTTCAAATACAAGGAGCAAGGAGCACTATGCACAAGTACAACTCGGCTGCCTAAAGATTTTACTTATTGGATGGTTCGAAGTGGATTTTCCTTCTAGAGCCGTCTGCTGCTTTTCAAGGCAAAGAAACAAATTGAATTGAAAATATAACTGGAAGTTGTCTAGTCCGGTGGAATTAGAATTGTTGTGATTGACAGAAGAATTGTTTTTATGAAGAAAAAATACAGGCACATTAAATATTTTTTAACAATATTTAAATAGTATGTTTAGAAAAAAACGTGTGAAATTGATACTGTATAAAATCTGTGCCTAGCAGTTGTTCTGAAGGATGCCATTAATATGCATTTACATTCAAAGACACATTAAAGAATGTCCAGAGAGTCCATTAAAAATGCTCTCCTTTTCTAATCCATGCTTGTAATAAGTTTAGTTTCATGTGTCATCTCAATTAAGTTGCACTAATGTTCTTCCATGCAAAGTTTTTCTTAGTAAATGATGAAATGCACTGCATAGACAACCTTTACTGAGAATCAACCCAAATGTTAAGGTTATTCATGTAGTTTTATTTAGGGCAGCCTGTTTTTGGTAGGATTACGTTTGTCTTATCTCATAATAAACTCACAGATGTTTATCCCCTCATGTTTGAGCAGCGAATCGTTTGGCTTTTTGAAACGCCCTATTTTTGCAGGCACTGAAACCCTATGGGGTTTTGGCGAATTATACAGTTTGTTCCAAAAGGAAGTGACGTGTGGCTACCTCTTTTGCATACTTCTCACTTTTTAGTTCACATGCACACAGTAAACCCATTTACAGAATCTCGTGATCACGTGTGTTGTGGCGAATTAAAAATCACTCAAACAAGCACCATGGACAGCGGCGTTACTGTTCTCATACACTAGAGGACAGCAGAGAATGAAGAATTTGAAACACACCTAAAATGGCAGTTTGTGTACGATTAGAAAAGTATTTTTTAGACATAACTTTCTGTTCTTTTAAAACGTTTTTTATGTATGGTAATATGTATTCCTTAAGTTTATTAAATTAAGGAATCATACATAAACATGTATTTGTATACATTTTCCCCATTTTTATTTATGTAGTATATTTGTTTATAATTGCTAAGTAATCAAATAGTAATAAGAAGGCTATGTTTTTCTATTTAGTATATCACATAGACTTAAGCTTTGGGTTCAATATTAGCAGGCAACAGAAAAATCATTTTCAAATTAGTCACTATTATTGTTCCATTCCCAGTATTGTTCATTTACTAGACACTTTCTCAATAGTTTATTCGATTGTTATTGTTGGTAAATTGCAAATTATGCCATAATGTTATGGGGATCTGTGGTTCGTATATTAACTATACACTTCAGATTATGAATTTACAGGCTTAAAAGTACTTTTATTAGTTTTATTTGGTACTATAGTCTATTTATTTATCAAAAGGTTGTTAGTAAAGCTCCATAATTCATGCAAAAATTTAAAATAAATGTAAGTCATTAAAGTACTGTATACCATATATATATATATATATATTGTATTGAAAGATTGGACCGTGTATTAGCTTAGCTGGCTAATTAGTTAGCATACGTACAAGAATAAGAAAGCACTTACTAATATAATGTCTTTTGATTTGTACATCACGCATCTTACATTAAATGATGTATTTCATAATTAAGGCCACATTAATTGCCAAGTGATATTGTTGAATCGGGATATGAATAGAAAAACCAAAACATAAAAGTAAAGTCAGACATGACCTTTATCCTAATAAGTAAGAACCTTATTCAAATGTTAATTATTTATATCAGAAAGCCCAAATCTCATTGTTTATATCAGACATTACTGAGACAATGCGCGACCTCGTGTGGCCAGACAGAGGCGGCGGCGCGCATACTCGGAGCACGAGGTGCGAGCGAGCGTGCGCGCGTGCGTGCGGGCGTCTCTGTCTTTAACCGAAAAAGAGAAACGATTGTGCTCGATTCAACGACCGCGAACGCCGCAGCGACGGACGCTGCTCTGTACGTGATATAAAATAAACCTATATGAATGCGTAGCCGTTACATTCACCGGCAGAAAGGTGTGCTGATAATCTCGCGGAAAGGCAGAGCAATATGGTTTTAACATATGTGTCCAGACGGATTTGCAGGGTTTAACGACGCCGCTCAAACAAGAGAAACAAACGCTTTTACAAGAAAAGGAGTAAACACCGGCAAAAATTACGCTCATATCCAACGAGATGCTGACGAACTGTTGAGTATATGACATAATTTGGAGAAAGCAAGACCTTTCGACAAGCTGCTTCAGTTTAAATAACGACAGAGGATGCAGCACACCGGTGAGTAAACGTTAACGTTACCATTGACTATTGTTTTAAATAATCATTTACGTTAGCTCTTGATATTCAGAGGACTTATTTTATAGATCTACATTTTTAAATAAAAACGCATCTTTAGGTTGCTGTATATGTCTCTTAGACATACAGGAATTCCAGTCAAGCATAGCTTAGATGCTAACTCAACACGGTGGTGCTGAAATAGATATTGGCAGTGGACGAGACAAGCAATATTATTAACGTTAACGTTACCGCTTGAGCGGTAAACTGAAGGTGTTAACGTCTTTGTTTTCTTTTTTGTCTGCTTTTTACTTCTGATTCCGTGGAGGTTTCTGCTCTTGATATTGTCTTTTATATTTTTCATCCGTGTTGCTAACCGAGTCAATGTAAATGAAGACTGAATGTGCAGCTCAGACAGGCGTTTGCTCTCATATCTGTCTGTATTATGGCATACCGTTGACATTTTCTTATACTGATGGTCAATTTATCGACTTATGGTGCTTCAGGTTGTAAGTTACAACCTAATAGCACACGTCTGTGTTTTTTTTCTTTTTTGTGGCTGCCATGTCTTCTGTTGCTATGTGATTTTAACTCAAGGCACTGGCCACTGTTAGTCAGTGTAGTAATAATAATAATTTGTTACATTTATATAGCGCTTTTCTAATGTGTAGCATCCACCTGGATGTAGTGGCTAATAGATGTGTAATATCTATTACAGTGTAATAGTTGACTATCTTATCTTTCTTTGGGGCTTTGTTTAAATAGTATCATGATGTTGTATGAGATTGTATATGGGCCACTGACAAATAAGGTTGTCTGAAAAAGAGAAATCTAGTTTAAATTGGCAAGTTCTTTGAAAAGGGTAGGTGCCGGTTTCTACAAATAAGTTTTGATGTATGGACTCTACAAATGTCAAGTGGTTTAATCAACTAATAAATTGGTCAAAACATGGTAAATATATATGCAATAAATGCACCAATTATTATTTTTGTAATGGTTTTCAAAAATATTTTGCTATAAGTGTTTTTTTTAAATAAAAATACGTTTCAAAAGGCAAAATATGTGATATGTGATTTAAAAAATCTTAATGACTGTGGAAGACTGTCATCAGGGTATAAAGCAATACAAAGTTTAACGGTTTTGTTGTGACATGACATCAATCACAGTTATGCCACCTAGGCATTTTTATGTGACAATGTAAAAGAGGTGTCTTAAAGTATTTTAAATGTAATTTATTCCTGTCATGGCGAAGCTGAATTTTTAGCAGTCATGACTCCAGTCTTCAGTGTCACGTGATCCTTTAGAAATCATTCTAAGATGCTGATTTGCTGCTCAAGAAATATTCCTTGCTTTTTCAGGATTCTTTGATAAATAGAAATGTCAAAAGAACATGAACAAACATTTATTTGAAATAGAAAACATTTCTGACATTATAAATATCTTTACTGTCTTGAACAGTAGTGTATCCAACTTTTTGTATCTGTGCAGTCTATGTTGATGAGGAATAAGCAGTGATGAGTGTAAAAGTGATGTTAAAAATCCCTCAACTTTAGTGGTTAACTGCCCCATATTCTATGATAGGATAAATCAAGAGAAGCTTACTTTAGGCATAAACCTCAAAAGCACAATAGTAAGCCACTTATGTATAATCCACAATTCATCATGGCAAGCTTTGATTAAACCGCTCTCACCTAGATTATGTCATAGACTGAACGAAGAGAAGGCAGTATCTAGTCTTTTTTTTCTGGTTCACTGTGTACCCTACCCTCTGTGACCATAGTGACACTCACTTTCACATGCTTGACCTAGATTGGACAAAAGTGTTTGTTGTGTGTTGTTCTTGGTGTTACTTAATGGGATGAGGAGAACAAACTTTATAACTTCAACTCCAGCTGTCACTTTGCAATCTACACCTTGAAATATTACAGTCACCAGATCTTATTTAGTTACGTTTACTGTCTTGACGCTGTGCTTGGCCTCTTAAATGGATCCACTTCCTCAGAACTTATTTTACTTTAAAAAGAGTGCTGCATATGTTGAGTTAGGTTTAGAAAGACTTTGAATTTACAGCTGTTATTATTATTGTGAATCATAACACAAACCCAACCTTCCTTTCCTAGAAATATCTATTTAATGGACTGTGATTGAGGAATGAGTATAGATGTGATGGGTTAAAAAGATATCAATTGTGACAGCAAATTATCCAGCCTACTTACATCAGTGCCTAAAGCAAGTGCACAGATCCACAATGTCAAATTATACATTTGATGAATTTTGCCTTGCGGATCAGAATGAAATGACAATGAACAGTTGACCATATGAGACCTTTCTTACACTGCAAACTGACTTGTTCATCTCAGGATGAACTGGCACTTAACTCGGTTTCAAACTAAGCCGTAAATTATGTAGATACCTCAGTAATCCAAGACAGACACCACGTGTCAGAGGGTACGGTTTAAAATGACTTTGTGTTTTTGTTTACATTTCCTGATATAAAGAACCATTTGCCCATAAAATGAAAATATACTCGCCCATGACCTGCATGCCTATATTTCTTCTATAAAACACAAAATAAATGTTGTTCTTTTAAATAATTTTTCAACTGTTTTTGTCCATTCAATGCAAGTCAGTGGGGTTAAAATGACAGTGGTGCGGTTTTACTTTCTCTCTATAGATGGAAAAAAACAGTTGGCAGTTTGTGAGGGCAGCTTAAGGTTGTACATACAGTATCTCACAGAAGTGAGTACACCCCTCTCATTTTTGTAAATATTTTATTATATCTTTTCATGTGTCAACACGACACTGAAGAAGTGACACTTTGCTATATTTATAGTATTTATTTCAACACAACTAGTTGTTTTGCAGAGGTTTGGCTCCCTGGTTGAGAACCACTGCTTTAAAGGTGCAATAGGTGATTGTCTTCAGAAACATTTTTTCTAAGAGCAATTCTAAGCGCCATCGAATTTAAGCATTTCTTCGGTAAATACAGGTTTGTGTACATTTTATTTTATTGATACAATCGTTTCTGTGCTGTATATCGTCCAATTTTATGCAGAGCAAAATACTAGGCGCACGGTGTGAATCACTAAACGAATGTCGCTCGCATCGGTCTTATTGCGTGATGAAGAAGAGTCGGATGCTTTGCGTAAAATAAACTATAGCATTTATAAAGATACAGAATACAAATCCTTTGGATGTTAAAATATGTCCTCAGAGCGGTTTACTGTTTGTTTTTGGGCAGGTTATGAAGGCAATCGCAGTACATTTCATCCATGAGTGAAACACAGGGCGGCGGTCTTATTCGTGAGTAGCTGTTCGATATGATGATGTATATCGGATGGACGAAATAAAAAGTCTATCGTTTCATATTATGTTCTATCGTTTATTTCGTGGTGTCGCAAAATACATTGTTTCCGGTAATACCTTTTCATAATTTGAGTGACTGCGATCTTTATATGCTGCCCTCCACGGGGCGTGAAGGAGAGACAGAAACAGGTGGAGAATGAGCAGCTCATTCCTAAATGACGGACTACATCTGTAGCATGGTCACGCGTTTTTAAGCACTGCAGTTTTAAAACAACCGATTTTAAGCCATTGAAACACAAATAACAGACCTATATGCTTGCGCCGTCTCTTTCTGTGTGAGAGGAGCGCGCCTTTTCTTTTTTGCCGACTTTGAACAATTGCGTTGATAGAAGTGCTCTCTCTCGGGCGCGCATGCTCCACTTCTTCAGTTCTCATACAGCGCGCGATCAAATACACACACAGCAGTCCAAATGTCTATCGTGTCGAGTCAGAGTATCTCATGTAAATAGAGTTTATGACAACGTTTATAAAAACGGTTTATGGCTTAAGGTGGGTAAACAGGTGGGTGAAAACTGAATTTGTGTCAGTATTACATGCATACCTTCCGTCTTGAAGGGACAGCATTCCTAATTATCTGTGTCATCAATGTTAACCAACAAAAGATGTAAAAAAATAAATAAATAATGTATACTTGTTAAGTAAACCTGCTGTATCTGAAAAATGAGTTTAATTTGTATCTCTACAAAAAAATGAAAATGAAAATTTCCTAATTCAATCCTTGAATCAAATTTATCATAAGCTTAATTGATTTGGTCTAAAGAGAGAAGAATTGATGACTATTTTTATTTGAATACAACATATAAAAATAGCTACCAAAATAAACGTTGGTAACTGCAGTTTGACAAAAATTTGCATGAACTGTGTTCCGATTGACATGCTTCCTACACAGTGTTCATTGCTCCCTACTCCCTGAGAACAATCCGTTGAAACTTTTCACTTCGGAACATTCACTCACGGATGTGCGCTGTGCAGCATCTTCACACACAGACGAAACTTAATAGAGAAGTGTGAAGTGATATAATATACCTCTTTAAATAAAAACAATTTAAATTCACGTCTTGCACACTTTAATGGCCTTTGTATGGAACATATACGCTCGCTTTGAACTGGAATCATGGCAGAATATCCTGTGATGTCCACTGCAGGCACTTATGACTTACGGTTGAATAGAATAAACGTCAGACGTGATGAGATATACATATAAAATGTGCAGAGCAGGCAGGGCGCGATGAGTGTAATTGGGAACCGTTGATGAAGCCTATTGTAGTAATTTAATGTTGTCTCTTGAGTATGTGTGTTCAGGGGGCGCGGCTTTGGAATGCGATTGCAGGGAGGTTGGGACATTCGCTTTCAGTGCTATAAGGCTAAAGTTATCATTTTCCGAGATCTCCTACTGCACCTTTAAGATTGAAGTTGCAATATCTGTGCATTGTCAACAAAAATCACTCCATTTACTCTGCACAATTTATTTACAATTGAAACAATGTCTGACACATCAGTTTATCTTTTCTTGTTTTATTTGTTGCTTTTGGCTGATCTCATCATACTCTTATTCTGCTCCTCACCTCTTCCACTCCCACATGCCCAAACTTCAGTTGGGTTTGTTGTGATGGAATTTTGTCTATTGTCACTGCTGTCACTCGGCACATATTGTATCACAGGAAAATCTCCCCAACTCTTTTGTGTGTGTGTGCATGTGTGTGCGTGTGTGCACAACCCCCTCCTCCTTTATCTTCCTCTCTCGTTCTCATTCACACACATTTTTCCCACCCATTTCAACACAAACCTCCTCCTTATTGCTCTCTCTCTCTCTCTCTCTCTCTCGACTGGCTGTCTAAAACATTGATGTCCTCTCTCACTACCCACAATCCTTTCCTGTCCCCCCCTCCTCCATTTTATCCACACTTTTTCATCTAGATTCATCATTGCTCAACCCCCAAACCCTTCTGTCTGTCCCCTCCCTAAACACACACACACACACAGATATACACACACTGCACTACATCCCCTGGCTCCCTCTTTGTCTGCCTCAGTAAATCAGCAGAGCCTGCTCAGTTCCAGGGGATTAATGTGTGTATGCCAGTGAAGAGAGCAATGAAAAAACTGAGAGAGGCAGAGAGGACTAAATTTTTGTGTAGCGCCTGTTGTGTTTGGAGTTTCAGAGTTCTGTGGGAGCGGACAACATAGTGTGTGTGTGTGTGTGTGTGTGTGAGAGAGAGAGAGAGAGAGAGAGAGAGAGAGAGAGAGAGAGTTATTTAACAACACAGTGCACTGATTAGCTGTACCGTTTGTTGAAGAAAAGCTTGGGTATGGCATGATGATAAAGTGATATCAGGTACTTTTTAGAAAATCCTGTTCAATGTTAGCTGCAGTTGATGCACTGATGCACTTTAAAAAGCATGTCAGACCCTTTAAACCCATTTAGAGAAAGTGTTTGCACATTTCAAAGAGGATTAAATCATAGGCACGGATAATCAAATTAGTGATACATCTGGGTGCGGTTGAATGCTGTATGTCATGATCAGTCCCACATGCTCCACTGACAGATGAGAATGACAGCGCAAACTAAACCTCCTCAGAGGTGACTGGGCTTGTCATATTCAGGTTTGTTGTGCATATAAAATGTTGCATAAAAGTCATGCTAAAATATGCAACTGTGACCCGCCTCGGATCCTTGTGACAGAAGCAGCTGTGATTGTGCTTTTGGGTTAGTGTAAATAAAGTGCGGAATCAAAACCTTCAAAAATGGGGTCAGTAACTGTGCGTTCACACCGGACGCGGCGAGAGCGTCAAAGTGGCCGGAAGTCATTCATTTTCAATGAGAGCTGGCGGCGAGCTCCGGCGAGAGCGGCGTGGCATGTTTTGGACGATGAGAGCGTTGAGGAGAATTGAAATCAGGTCAACTTTATGGTAATGAGCGGTTGGGCAGCAACCAATCAGAATGTAGAAGTCCTCCGCTTGAAAGGATTCCAGAGAACGCAGCCTGTAAACTTCGGTTCCGACCACATTAGTTCCCAAGCAAAATGGAGGAGAAGTTAATAATATATGGCGGGTTTCCCGGTCATATATGACATGTCCCTGTTTGCGTACAGGACATAAATAAAAAAGGCGCACAAAACTATTTATAGGGGACCTTTTCCCGCTAGAATGTTTGTTTTTCAGCGGGAATTCAATTAATTCACTCAAAACAATACCGTAAAAGTCTAGTAAAAGTCTCCTATAATGTTGAAATTAGACTAGCACTTAACCATGAACACAAATGGCTTTTAATTGGTTTATTTAGTTAGCAAACATGTAACTACAATAAAGTTCTTTACATCAATCAATTTCTCACTTCCACATTTAAAATATTTCATGAGGTTAACTCATACTCTACTTGTGGTCAGTCTGCACAAGATCAACAAGCTTGTTTGCTTTGCGACAAGCAATCGATCTACGTCAGAGTGTCCACAAATCTTTCTACAGCGTTGCTGGCAGGGCAGCCAGGGCGACTTTAGACGCTCTCGCCACGTCCGGTGTGAACGCACAGTATGGTGATGGACTGATCAAAAGTGACACTAAAGATATTTGTCATAAATTATTTATATTTGAAATAAATACTGTAATATTAAAGTTTCTTTTTATCTGAGAGAACTGCAGAATGTATCATGGTTTCCACAAAAATATTAAGCAGACAAAGCATTTTAGCATATTAGAAAGATTTCTGGAGGATTATGACACACTGAAGACTGGAGTTAAAACTGTTGAAAATTCAACTTTACCATCACAGGAATAAACTACTTTTTAAAATATAGAATAAGTTTAATGCACACTTAAATAATAAAGTATAAAACAGTATATTGTGTATTATTATTATTATTATTATGAATTAGAGGTGCAAAGGATCGTAGATGATCTGTGATCACCAGTCCCCACGGATTCGGCACGCATGTGATTCGCATATTAACTGATAAGTTTAACCACCATAGAGTGAGTGAAAGTTTATAATTTGCACACGTTTTGTCTTGCTGAAGTCGAATCAGGACTCGCGCACCGTTTTCTGCACTCTGCACTCACTGCGGCAGTGAGAGAGAGAAAGAGGCGCAATTCAGATACCGCATTTTAGTGATTGGAAGGGATGTCCGGTTCTTTTCCACGAACCGGTTCTTTCAGACAGTTCGTTTCAATGAACCGGTTAAAAAAAAAGTTTCATCGGTTCTTTTTACGCTCTAACATAACGACGTCATTCGCGATGACGTAATTATATAATCTATCATTCCGGGCCGGGATAAAAATAAAATCCCAAATTCGTACAGGCAAATGATGTGCATACGAGGATTTAAGTCTTGAGTGAAAAACATTTGTTGTCATCAGGCAGAAACCATAATCCACCTACTATACATAATCCATTGCAATTTATTTGTTATTAAATAAACTAGCATTTCGCCCTCATTCAGGTCCTTGGTTTACCCACGCCATAGCATTAGCACAGAATCAGTTGTCCAAAATAACTCGTTTGTGTCAGTCATAGAAGGCGATCACTGTTTGCTGAATTACTTATGCGCAGTATTTGTGTTTGTTCGTTACACGCATGCTGCTCTGCTCTGCTCGTGTTCATCATCAGTTCTCTCTTCACAGCAGTTCACTCGGTGTACTGTTTGAGTAAATTAATAACTCCGGGATATTGGTTTATTTAGAGACAGAGGGCATATTAAAAAAGTGAATAAATTATGTAATTTGTGGATTAGTGCTTACTGGAGACGCGAACCGTTTCAAACGATTCAGTCTGATTTGGTGAACTGGTTCGACCGGTTCACTAAGAAGATCGGGTTAAATCGAACGATTAGTTCGCGAATCGGACATCACTACCGCGTTTCAGACAATGCCTCAACGGATGGATACATACACACAAAGTTATGTTAAAACACTGTCGGTTATGTCTTAAGTTAACATATACAGCTGAGAAAGAAACCGGATGTGTGTCAGTAGCAGCCTATCATACCTGCTTCTGTCTGCTAATCGTCTGTATTTAACTTATGCAGTAAGCATTAATGTGTTGTTTTACACATCATTTTTAATGGCCATAATGGAGATAATGAAAATATCTGAAGACTGTTATGTAAATGAATGTTTATAAAATAAAATTTAAATATAACATGAAAACCTGTCTATGAAAACATGAACTTTTAGATTATGATTATGATGCAGCAATGTTATTAAAAAAGAAGCATCTAAAAAGCCTGAGGTGGAGCTGAAGAGTGACTTTATACCAATAAACTGAAGCCTGTTCTATGACACAACCTATGATATTAAACATATAACTTAGATGCATAACATAGACATACCACAACTATCTGCACAAAAGGATGCATATGCCAGTGAACTTTAAGTTATGCGAGACAGAGACAGAGCTCCCGCCGTGACTCGCTTTCAACAAGCGGGCTGCAAGGAAAGCAGATTGAATTTACTATAGAATACATTCTATAAAGTTCTAATTATAATGCTATGTTTATGAAATGCCAGTGAACTTAAGTTACATGCTATAACGAGAGAGTGAGAGAGTGCTCCTGCCGTGATGCTCTTTCATAACAGTGCGCTGAATCCCGGAATTTACTATAGATTTCATATTCTATGAAGTTCTCATTATAATGCTGTGTTTATGACAGATTTGTGCTCTATTTTAATCTTCTTTATCAAGTGATTTCTGAAGTCTCCTGCGCGGTTTCAAAGCCATACGAAGTACGAAAACAATTGAAATTGAAGTAGGCCTGTTGAACAAATATTACGAAAAAAGCACTGCTGCATTATTGTAACATCAGTTTAGTTTTTTAAACATCTAAAAACATAACCGTCTCAAATAACTCCATATCGGGCATTGCATTTGAGCATGAAACTAAATACTGGTAATATGCATTGCTTTCAGCATGTTAATATCCCAACGCATCCTATATTAGATTAATCAGATATGTATATAGCCAACCCAGACATCACTACGTGACTTCAAAGCCAAGCGTCTCTCTCTTCTTACGTCTATATTTTGGACTGCATGCTGTGGAAAGCTAAACAATTAGAGCTCAGGGTGCCGCCCGTTTAACCAATCAGAAAATAAAATTCCACGATCATTGTTTTCATGATCGATCATCGCTGTCACGGCCGAGTACTCGAATAATCGAGTACTAGATCATTGTTGCACATCCCTAACTTATAAGCACAGATTACCCTATAAAATGCTTGTCAGTCCATGCCAGTGTGAGTGTTCCCATATTTGTGCAAAAAATTTCAGTGACTGAAATCCACTCAGTTGGCCTTTTATTTATATATATATATTTTTTTTTTTATAAGAATCTATTGACTTGTGTCAGTTGACTCTTTAGGTGTAGTCATTATAAAATGTTGTTCCTGTCTGCCACACAGCACAATTTGAAAGTCAAACCGCTTAATAAATACAAATGTCTACTGACTGTGCGAATGTGCTTAACCATATTAAACTCTCTTAAACCAGGCCGACAACCATATTCATCTAATGTGGTAATAAAGCCATAGATGCAATGAAGGAATATCTAATCGTGACATGATCTGAATCCTGTGTGTCAGAAATGAGTTTGGGAAAGCGAGAGAGAGTATGAGTGATGTACCTGATGTACGTGTGTGTCGTTCTGTACTCTGTCCGGTATATAGTTTTCACGGGAACTCCTAGCCCTGAGGACACTGGCAAATAAGCTTGTGTTTAAAGCAGCACTTCCTCCTCCTGTTGATGATGTTGTTGCTTCATGTCCTTTTATATCTCAACAGTCAACTCTCTATTTTTGTCAACCCTTTTTTGTCAATCAACTGAATCATCAGAATCGTTGCACGTGAGAAATGAAATTTAAACTCCTTTCAGTTGTTACTCCGTGTCATTTTCATTGTATGAATGGAGGGATTGTGAAGTTTAAGAGGAGTGGTTCATGTCAACTAGTATAACTAGTCTAATGTGAAAGTAGCCTGCTTGCTTTTGCTCCTCAAATGCCTTCCTTTTGTAAATTTAAAGTGCGTGCATGTGTGTGTGCGGTGGTGGGGGGTTGACAGGATCAATTCTTTCAGTTTGCATTTTACTTTGATCTCCTCTGCTGATGGTTTTTAAATAAACCAGAGCTGCCAGCTAAACTTGCATTTCAAGATTTTTTTCATCAGGAAATCTATAAACAAGCACACATGCAAAATTTAACATTTTAAAAACAGATTTGAACTATTGTACAACTATTGCCATTTATCTGTTACTTCCATAACAACAGTAAAAAATGGTTAACCTGTCTGTGAGATTCAGAAGAGCATCTTTTTCCACCTCTGAATGAGTCATGTTATTATTAGCTTGTTGTTTGTAGCAAACTAACCTGATGGATGTGGCCTGCCAGAAGACAGATGGGCATGACAAGAGGAGAGTTGAAGATAATGATGTCGGGAGATTGAGTTTGTGATAGGAGGCTGAAGAAGGTTTTATGGGTCAAAGGGAGCATTGAATCTTGTGAGAAGCCGTGTCAGGTGATGCAGTGTCTGAATAGACCGGGAGAACACAACTAGAAGAACTATGAAGATCCACTCGCTGTAAACATAAGAAGCTGTATTGGTCCCCGTCTGGGGGCAATACTGCTGGCTACAATTAATAATCTGTTTTTACTGCATCTGATCCCTTAGCGATGGTCTGTGGTGGTCACTCATGTTCATTCTATATCCGCTCTGCCTCTGAATTATTTAACCCTAAAGGGCCTTTATGCCATCATTCATAATTAATCAATCACAAGCTGCTGTGTTCCTTTAGATTTTCAATGGCTAATATTTATTGGCACTTTGTAGATTTGTTATGCACTGGTACCCGTCATGCTTCTGGGCGGCCTTAATTAATTACTGGATTAGTTACTTTCCCTGTGTTTGAGGGCTCTTGTTTAGAATATAGATGGGCTACTAATCACCTTAATTGATTTATTACTGGTCATAAGTTATTCTAAGTGCCCTTGGCAAAATGCACATTTGAATAGTTTTAGTGACAGTTGTGAAAAGGCAAAGTTTTGTTTTCCCCTGTGAAATGCAGACCCCAATGAAATAGACTTTAAACAGCAGCTGAAAGTCCCACCCTCTTTTAATGACGTGTTCTAAAATGTACCAGAAATTACCTACAACTATTTTTATATATTATAGTAAATTTATAAACAAGTTAAGAAATAATAAGCTTGTTAAGTTGAGGATTTCCACTGCAGTTTTTAATCAGTCAAAGAATTATGCTTAAGAAGTGGTTTAAGTTAATAAACTTATTGAAAAAATAGGCTACTGTTCAAAAATTTGGGAGCAGTACATATTTAACTAAATTAGCCTAATACTTCCATTCAACAAGTAGACATTAAATTGTTCAAAAGTAACAGCAAAGATATTTATAGTGTTAAAGAACATTTCTATTTAATTGCTGATCTTTTGACATTTCTATTCATTAAACAATCTGTTGTTTTCTGTTTTCAGCATTGATCATATGAAATGTTTATTAATTAACACCAAATCAGAATGATTTATGAAATATCATATGCCATCAAAACTGGAATAATGGCTGCTGAAAATTTTGCATTGCCATTTTAAAATATACTTAACAGAAAACAGTTATTTCAAAATATTACTGTATTTTTTCATTGAATATACATATTTTTTTTCAGAAACATTTCATAAAAATATATATTTCTAATATATTAAACGGTATAATAAAAAATGTGACCCTTACTGCGACTGTGAGATGTTTATTAGATGAAGACTGTTGAAATGCCCTTACTCAATGATGATACCCTGTGTTTTTCTTCTGTAGGATACACCTGAAAATCCCCCTCACTGAAGGCCATTCACCTAGGAATCAGTCATATCTGAGCCAGCCACAAGAAACTCTATGCAAGAAATGGAGATAAGGAAAGTATGCAGCAAAAACTGAACTAACCTGCGGATTTACAAAAAAAACAAGCAAGCTCTCATACTCCAGTGAACTCGAGCAAACGTGGAAGATTAGAGCTGCACAAAAGAGTGAGTAATTCTTGTCGCTGACAGCTGGCAACACTGGAAGGAACGGCTGAGGAAATTCATAAGAGGGTGAGAGGGTAATCACCGAGTGAGAGAGACGGGGACTGACAGAGAGCCAGAGTGCAGGAGGGGGAGGCGGCGGCAGAGGCGGAGGAGTGGGAAAGGTCAATTGCCATGGCGACGGACGCGGGAGAGCCCACTGCCACGGAGGATTCCTCTGGAGAGAAACCTGATGGAGAGAGGGAGGAGGAGAGTGACCAGGGGAACAGGGCTGCCCTTGAGAGAGAGAGGATGCACTGCACTCCGTCTGACTTCCCCTCCTCCCAGACCCAGGAAAGGAGAGCTTGGGGCGCAGGAGGAGGTGGAGGTGGCGGAGTGGAGGACGGTAAAGAAACAGAGGTGCCGGCCAGACCTCCGACCTTCTTCATGCCCTCCTCCCCAGCAGCCCAAGAACCATGTCGGAAACGGGAGAACAAGCGCTTTTTCAGGAAGAGCGTCGAAATATGTGAAGAAGACGATGAGGTGGAAGAAACCCCTGGCGGCCCTCACAGCGCCCCTCACCTCGAGTTTTGTGCCTCCGACTCTGTTTTCCCCAGCGGAGCCCAGCAGTTACCCACCAGTGCCTCGGCTGCCTTAGGGTGAGGATGGCACTCACGGCACGGATGAGCCTGATAAGACCGGCCTTACGGTGCCTGCTCTGAAGGGGAAGGAGAGAGATAAAGAACTGGAGGAAGAGGCTGAGATGAAGGCCGTCGCCACTTCACCCAGTGGTCGCTTTTTAAAATTTGACATTGAGCTTGGCAGAGGAGCGTTCAAAACCGTTTACAAAGGCCTGGACACAGAAACCTGGGTGGAAGTTGCCTGGTGTGAACTGCAGGTGAGACTTGTTTACCCACAAAATTAGTTATGGTTAGAATATTAATACAGATTGAGTGGCAAAGGTTTTGACATTTATTTACCAAAAGGTGGGCTGATAGCGGAGATTAGTATTAGTATTGGTCGCCTTTCTTGGACAGGAATTTGAGTTGTATCATGTTTTTCAGTCTAAGTGCTTTAGCTCTGCTGGTTTGAATTAGGATGCTGTTACTCAGGAGTTTTCCGAGCTTGTTGGTGAAATCTTAGCCTCTTGTGTTTCTCTTTAGGCAGTTACAGTTGAGTGCAGTGAGAACAGTAAAAAAGAGTTTCAAAGTCAGAGCTCAATAGCTTCATAGATTACACCGAGACTATCCGTGGGAGAGAAGGGTCAAGCCTACTTACGGCGCAATGAACTGGACAAACAACAAGGCTCAAAGAGGCTCTCTTGTTGTGAAATGGAATTCTTTATGCCTTTGCCACTATGCTGAACCTATTGTTGCCCACTGCAGATTGTATTTTCTAGGAAAAGTCATCACTGAATAATTGGTTTTGCGACAGGGACCCAACTGTTTCATAATGTTGTTGTAAACAGAGGGCCGCGCATATGTAGATGGCACTGCATTGAACACGTATCACAACAGACTGTATAAGATACAGTAGCTTAGCCAGCATGCCATCTGAAATATTTCTGTCACGTGTCCTTTTAAATCCTCTCATGAAGCAAAGTCTTTCAGCTCATGCAGAACAGCCAGCTGAGAGGAAAGCCTGTTGCGTTCCAGCACTAAAATGTGTTCGGTACATTAATTAAGCAATAAGGTCCATTTAAGGAGGTTAATACCATCTATGTAAGAGGCTTAGCATTTCAGATTATTGATTCAAAGGTTGAAATGGCATGTAAATCATGGGTCTGATCAAGGGAGATTATTCAGAGAATATAATCATTTACATGGTTCCACCTTATTCAAATGTTTCAGTGGATGTTGGCTCTTATTACTAATTCATCCTTTAAACCTCTCAGTGTCCCAAAGGAAGTACTTTTCTACATAGTTTCATTATAAAAGAGATATTAAATCTTGAATGTATAATTATTTATTGATTCAGGGGCTTTCAGATATATATATTTTTCTTTCCACTATTAATGTTAGATATGAAAGCTCAATAGAAATAAACTATTTTGATTATTTAATTTCTTGAATCCATAGTATACTATAACATATCTATATTATATTTATTATATATATATATATTTATATTTTATATGTAATTATTTAGAACATTTGTAAAAAATAAAACAAAAATCTTAAATGTTCTCCTTTTGGCGGTCACCAGACCCCATTTTGAAAACCCCTGCATTGATCATTTTACACAGCTAAATTTGCATAGTTCAGACCTACCATACATTTTATAATCCTACAAAAATGCTGTTGTTGTTGTTGTTTTCGTCTTTTTGTTCATCATGGATTGACCATGTTCCTTCTCCTTTGTTGTCAGTAGCAGGATGGAGGCAGAACAAAAAAAAGAATAACAACATACCAGTGTATTGTTATTCTAATTCTACTAATATGTGTACAAAATAGTGGGCTAATAGGGGTGAATTAGATTTAATTCTGCTGTTGAAAAATATTAACACCCAGTTCTAAACAAACAACAGAAAAACAAGCAAAAGGTCTCGCAGTGGAATACAGATCTGTGATGCCCAGTAAAAGAGGAACAATGACATATGGCAAAACAGTGAGCGAATGAGCAATCTGATATTTGTTCTCAGTTCTCTCTCTTTATCATGTGTGGTTTGTTTGTTTGCTTTGTGTTGAAAGGTTGGGAGTCATGTGTTTAGCTTTGAGCTAATCCCACACACACTCAATTCACAATTCACACAATTCACTAAACAGTTGCCCTGCTTTAGTTTGCAATATTTCAGCATGTGTTTGCCTATCTGATATAATACTAAAGCAATGTGGGCAGCATGTGCAAATAAATGCAGTTCATTATTTTGAACCACCCAGCCTTCCTCAACTTTCTCCTCCTTATGCTGGCAGGTGGGCCAGCCTGGTACTTGTAAGACTGTTGTCTGCCCACAGATATAGTGATTGTAATATTCACTTTAATCCTTACAGTATGAAATGTGGTTTAATCTCTTGACTGAGTTTGAGCAGATTAATCCATGGTTTAGGAAACATTCTCTCAAGCCTCCTTGACCCCAAAAGTTAATGCTGCTGCTTAGAGAGTAATGTGATACAGAACTAAACTATCCATCTCCTAAAGCAGAGTCCTGATGTGAGCTGTTTGACACAATGTGGTTATCGGCGTTTCCTTAACCTTGGACAAGAAGCAGTCTGGAATGGAATGAGACACTGTGGTTTAAGAAACTTTGTGAAATTATGTGGTTTGTTAGGAAACTGGAAACGGTAGTAAACGAGTACAATTATTCTGTGATTAACTTCCAGTCATTCATTACAATCCAAATAAGGGAATTTGAAGTTAAATGTCATGTTTTTCCATTAGTACGTTATACAAGATATTTCACATTTACAGTGTGCTACTGTACTGTATCTCTCAGTAAGTGTGTTTCTATTTGAGTTCATTTCTTATGTGCATTGTTAAAATGAAAGTGCTTGGTGTTCACTTTAGTTCCTCATTTATGTAACTCATTCATTTGTAATTCACACATTTTTGGTTCTAACTACCAAAAGTGTTTTGTTTTTTATTTTTAAGCTGTTTATAGCTATAATTGTGAATGTAAAACATAGTTTTTTGTTTTGTTTTATGGAAAACTTTAGATTTTATTTAATAAAAAAAGTTTGCTTTCATTTTAATGGAAAAAAGCTAAAATAAATTTACTATAAAATTGTGTGGAGATTAAGTCAAAACCACTGACATGACCAAAACAGCTGAAAAAAAGTCGTACTGTTGAGCCGTGCTATTCATGTCTTTCTACCCTGTGCAATGTTTGTATACAAATATTTCCTCATAGGATATCATACTTCTAGTCACATGATCAACATTATTTGTATGACAATTAATCATAAGCCAAAACTGCATAGTGACTGTTGTACTGTCAAGAAAATTCAGGTAAGAATTCTAAACTGTGCGTACAATACAATCGAAAGTGCTGGAGTGTGTAAGAGGGACTGTGTGATAGATGAGCCAAATAGAGGATTAGCGCAGTGGTTAATGATAACCACACACACCCTTATGCAGAGATGCCATAACAAGCTGATCTAATGCACTTACAAGGAATCATAAAATGCCTCTGTAATGCTTTTGGACTTTCATGTGAGTAGAGTTTCATAAATTTTTCTAATCTTCAATTATAATTAAAGATGACTCTAAAGAGCATTATCGCATGAGCAAGAGTGCTGTTCTGAATATCAGCGGCCTTGTGGTTCAGGTAGCCTTGCAGATATTTAGTTCAACAGCAGGATTTCCTCTCACTGCTCAAAGCTTTCTATAATCGCTCTGGGTTTTCTATTTCTCACTCCCCAGTGAGAGAAACCCTGCTCTGAGCAATCCTAGAGCAAAAGAAAAACATTCATCTGTCTTTCATAAAACCAGTTCCCCTGCCACAGGCAAAATCACACAAAATAATTACAGTTAACGTGAGCACAAAACTGATGATGTGCAATTATCTCTCCTTTAATGAGCAAAATTATTTCCTGGGTATTCTTTGATATTATGAATTTTCATGAAACAATCCTTAATAGCCTGATAAATTATCACATTTATATATTTATCTACCCTTCATAGCTCCATGCTTAATTGAATCACAAAAAATTACACTTCGACAGTGTTTTTTTATTAGCTTTTTCAACTAAAGAATGACATCAAAACATCCTATTCTAACCCCCTCATGATTATAGTGCGTGATGATTAGAAGAACTATAACAACAATGCTGTGGAGCTGTGACTGAGACACTCGTAAGTGATTATAAGAACATGAGACTCTCATGCTCTCACAGTTGGCTTGCATATCCGGTGACATTCTAGATTTGACATGCTCTTCTCCCAAGGCATTCATGAAAATAGTGTTTGAGTTCTGTAAATGAAAGGTAGAAATACATTGTTTTTATTATTGAAGCGCTTGTCTTCAATGGATGTCCGTACATGTAAATAGAGACTTGCTTGTTCATCGTGTAATGTTTGAACATGGGTTCGGCCTTATTTTGAATAACCTGTTCATGTCAGTTGAGGTGAGGTCTGGATTGCTTTCACTTTTATTTCTGATTTGGGGATTCTTTTCTGTTTCTAGTATTCATTTTACTATGATAGAAGAACACCTCTCGATGCACGTTACGTAATAATAGGACAGCGTATAGTTATTTCAGAACAGTGCTACTCTGCACGACCTCACTGAGTCCAGACAGATTTGTATTGGGTGCCAGTACGAGCAGTAGTGAGGGTTAGAAGAAGGCACGTTGTTCTGTCATTTCCATGACTATTTTGTTCTCTATATGGCCTGAATCCAGATAAAAGCAGACTAGTGCATAATGTAATGTGAATTTGGCTTTTTTCGCATCTAAATAAGCCGAGCAGAGCTGGCTTGACAGATATTCTTCCACAGCCTCCAGGTTGTTTGTTGAAGATGCTTCTGTCTGCCTGCATCCTTTAATGACACCTCACCATTAAAAGCTTTAGAAGCTAAAAGTTGTTTGTTATATAATTGCAGGAGAAAATGTGGATTTATGTTGTTTACTCTATTGTCACTTATGAAATGGGGCGAATTTCCATTCCATGCCAACTTTAACAATACTAATTTAATAACACTTAAAAGTAATCTAGCAATGTTTTATGACTACATTCACTTGTAGCATTTAAACTGGCTGTTTTTAATTTGTCTAAATAACTAAAAATATGTATAAAATTGTAATACTGACAGTTTAATGATTGTTAGGAATAGCATAGAAAAAAAGATCAGCTTGTTAGAATTGGTTTGATATTTAATAAGATTGCTTCTCTTCAGAATATTCCCTTGACATCTGTGAGTAATTATATTCTCTAAATCCTTTTGTTTAAGTTTTTTTCCTGTTATACGTTTTTTATTAACCATTATTTATTGTGTTTATTAAGCCATGGTCCTTATGGGGACCATTTGCTGGTCCCAAAAGTGTGTTTTCAGTTTGTACTATCCTAGCGGGCACATTTGTTTCCCACAATGTGGGCATAACCTGACCCACACATACACACAAAAGTCCACACGCTGGAAGGGAAGGGACTGTTGAGATAGGGATTAACTGTGTTAAACACTTGAAAGAGTGAGAAATAGATGTTCACATTTCAGTTTATGCCTCTGTTCTGTCTCATATGAAGTTTTTAGTGAATCTATCCTAAACACTTTTTTGAGTTCGTCTGTTGGAGTTTCTTTCTTAATGTATTACATTGTATGAGTGCAGATGCAACTCAGATTTATTATTACGTGCTCTACTCCTTGCAGCTCTATACTGGCACGTAAACTACAGTGTTGTGTGTCTTTTTGTTTTGCGTTTGTGTGTGTGGGGTGTACAGTATTGGAGGGGTGTTCTCTCTGTCCGTGTGATTGAGTATACAGGGTGATCCAGGAAGTTAATTACATTAGGTGCCTGTCAGGCCTGAACAAAAAGCCTGCACAGACAGCACAACTCACGCAGAAACCCAACTGGCTGAATGCAAACAGTCCAAACCAGACCAGTCTGCCCCAGCTCAGCTCCTGCCACAACAAAACACACTCCAGACCATAGATTGTTTTTTATATTTGACATTTTACAAGGAGTAAAAATAAAACCGCATTTCTTTGGATGGTTTTCTTTTTATAAATAGACTAGCTGAAACACTATTCATACAGTGAGTGAAGCACTAGATGTATCAATATTCATATTGGATTGGGGTCTTCTGTAGCTTTACTTGTCCGAACGTGGGTGTTATGAAGGATCATGTGCTCTGGAAGCAGTGGTCACAATATCCATTGACCAGACATATGTGATTTTAATTATATAATTTATGGCATCTTGTGAATCATTTTAGCCAGAAGTTTGGCATAAAAGGTCCACATAATGAAGTCAGAAATAAGAGCTTTTTAGCAATACTGAGTTGTACTGTCTCTCTCTCCCGGACTAAACTCAGTTAATTCAGAGTAATGTACCGTGAGCGCAGCAGAACTTTTCACCCCATCAGTCGTGGTCAAATTTGATGTCAGACATTCAGTGACATCATGTGGCTCTGAGTAAAAGAGAAACTGAGGCAATGGCTCAGTGTGAACGTCTTCATTCTGATGGCAGAGCTCTGAGCTCTCTGTTATACACCGAGGCCAATCCCATCTGTGCAAAAGGTCAGTGTCCAACATTTCAGTAGGATCACGTTCAGACATACTGTGTGTGTTCAGGCTAGGCAAATTTTAAAGGTGTACTCAGTTATGAATGGTACTTTTGAAAATGTTTAAATCATTTACAGTCACATGATGCTGACTCCAATCATATCAGTAATGTAATAAAATATATTTTGCAGAGCAGGCATGACTATCCAACTATCATTCACTTTATCTCTTTCAGACATTTTAAACCATCTAAAACTATTACTTCATCTTTAAAAAAATATGCATTATTTTAAAAACAGAAATAATATCATCTTTTTCTCTAGAGATCTGATTTGAATACAAATCCTTAATGACTCCCTGTCTGCAATGTTTAGTCATTTAAGAAAACAATATGAAAATGAGTCCCTATGAACAGTTTTTAGTCATCATCATCAAACATCAGTCTGTTCGGTTATTTATGAAATGTGCTTCGAGTAATACATATTCATTTCTGTTCTATTAGACTAAAGCTCAATCCCAATTCTATTTTATACCCCATATGACTACCCCTTCCCCTTGTCCCTTGAAACAAAGTGTCAAGGGGTAGGGGTGAAAATATTCCCCTTAGAAATGGGACACCACTACCGTTACATGTCGTCATACGCCGCCTAGCTCCTACAATAGCACCCCTCAATGTCTATGGTGGTTATCGCCCTGTTCAGATATGAAAATATGTTGTGGCACTATCATGCAGTCAGTAATGATTTAGGGCTGCACGATAAATCGCATGCAATTTTTATGAACGTGATATCGCGTAGCTTGTCAGTGAGCTACGGCTCTGTGTATTAAATGCCGCTCCATCTGAAAGCACGTGATGGAGATTTACTACTAATCACAAAACCGGCTTTACTGACGAGATGCACATGACAATCACATGTGATTTATCGTGCAGCTCTAGATTTAACATTAGCAAACTTTAGACATTTTTTGTCAACATTTCTTTGAATAACTTGATCGTAAATACGAACACACGATTGAATGTAACATAAAACAAATGATTACTTTTCATTAAAATCTTTATTAATGCCAAAAATGCTTACATTTATGGGTCTTTTTGTTCGCTTGGGCAGCCATGTTGCCGCTGTAGCCGGTTTATGTTGAAATAATTCTCATACCCCTTCGTTTGAAGTGTAGTCCTGAAAAATCTTAATATAAAAGGCTATCTGGGGCCCTTTCCCCTACCCCTACACCTCCAACCAAAAGAGAATCAAGACACCCCTACACCTTCCCATAAATGCGCAAAACGGAGGGGTAAGTGTAGTGGTAAGGGTAAATTGGGATTGGACCTAAGTTTTGATATTATAGGTTTGAATAGTTTGAGTAAGCAATCCTTTAATGGCTTATAAAAGCACTATTATGAACAACTGACCATAACAAAATTATCTAAATGTTTGTTTTCACTAGCGCACACACGTACACGAAGACAGGCATGTGTCTTCATTGCAATGCATGGAGCTAGTGGGTATTATGTTGCTTTTGCCATGAAGCTGTATTACAGTGAATGTGTTAGTAATATGAGCTGATCATCCACCCTCCCTTTCCTCTTCATTGCAGTTAAACCCAAAAGGCGTATCGACTAGCACAATAATAAAAAGATGGTAGTCATGATTGCTTTACACATCCACAGGGATCAGAGAATTCGTTTAGATTAGTGAACATGGATGGCAAAGCTGAACTCAATTTAAAAGCCATGATGTTCGCATTGTGTACTAATGCATACTTCTTATGTTTCATCAGCACACGGGGAGTTCAGCATGCATTCATGTGGAGTGTTTTTGTGGGCTTTTTCAGGCTGAACAGGTAACAGGTCCTGAAGTGTTTCTTTTTGTGGACAGGGTCAGGTTGGCTTAGGCTTTACGCTGTTTACGGTAGCCTGAGTTACTGGAGCCTCACCTGACAACTGAACACACACACGGACAAACTCAGCAGATGCAACTTTAGGTGGAAACTCAACTTGCATCATGTTTAAAGTGTGGTTGACAGGTTGCCTGACCGGTTTGTTTCTCATTTCAATGTGTGGCGTCTTTTGTGACTAATAAGCCTTAGATATTGAATGACCCAAACTCCTTACCAAGCTTTACCAAGCGCCATGGTCAGTGATTTTGCAACCTGGAAGGTTGAGGTTCAAATCCTGCATCTGCTAGTCCATAAAGGGAAATTTCAGCCGGATAGCAGGACAATAGTGTGTGAATGCAAACGATGTCCATCTGGTTTTACATGACATGACTAATGACTCACTTTCTTAATTCTCCTCGCCACTGCTGACTTTAAAAGCCAGGACAAGACACTGTCATGTAGAGGCCAAAGGATCGGTGAAACTCAGACAGACGGAGGCGCCCTTACAAGACACTAACTCTGTATTCAGAGTTCACCAGCACACACATGCACAGATACAATCATGTTAGCTTTTAGCCACAAAACACAGAGCTCAGCATGAATTTGCAATGCACCACAAAACAGGAAGCATCTGTCAACACAAAGAAACCTTGTTGTAGTGCTGGAAATGCATGTTCAAAGTCCAAGAATCATGGTGATGCTTTTAGTGATGTGTGGGTTGGTTTGTAACTGTTATTAGCTTTGTTGATAGCTTTATGATTCTGAATAGTTGTTGATCAATATAGGTTTTTCAGTGAGACATTATTAAACTTAAACATTTGGTCCCACCAATTAACTATATTTGATTTCATGCAAGAGGTGGGGGTAAAATCCATTCACTGATGAATCATCATGTTGTCCTAAATGATTCCGGATCGATCCTCAAATTCATCGGAATTTAAATTAATTATTAATAATTCTGGTTATTGAAAATGCTTGCATAGGGCAAAACATTACAGATAAGTGCCTCACTGTACACAGCACTACAAAAATGGCATAGAAGGCATATCTGCAGTGGCATTTATACCATGAAAAGTATTCTTTCAATGTACAAACAAGCACACACACACACACAGGAGCATTCAGCACCACACAGAATCTGCACAGAAAATCTTCTCCAGATTTTCTCTTGTTCTGTTTTTATTGGCTGATCAACATACTTTAGCATGGTGTTTATGTGGAACCTTCACTGAATTAGCAAGAGATACCTTGATAAATATGTGCCTTTACGCTGTTGCTGAAGAATTGTTGCTGAACTGATTTGGTAGTCTAGGATCCAAAAGCCTCCTTTCATTTTTAATATGATGATTTGGTGTTTAAGAAACATTTCTTATTATTATTAATGTTGAAAGCACTTGTACTGCTTAATATTTTTGTGTGAACCATGATAAAAAAATCTGAATTTTTGATAAAGATTTATTTTAGAAATATTTTGTAACATAAATCTTTTGACCGTCACTTTTGAAGTCTTGCTCAATAAACATATACATTTCTTTCAAACAAGAAATCGTACTAACTCCAAACTTTTGAAATGGTAATGCATGCGAAGAATTTTGTGAATGACTGGCGTTTAGATTACGCAGTGAATTCCTCAGTTCTGTGGGCAGATTGATCATGGGTCTACACGTAATTTACTGGCATAGAAAGGAGGAAAAGAAAACAAGAGGCCTCAGCTTCCACGGAATACTTCCTCTAACACCTAGTTAGTTGATTCCTTAAAAGAGAAGGGGGAGCAGAGAGAGAATGACTTGATTTACAGATGGAAGTTTAACAATTGGAAACCTCATTACACGGTAAATGAGATTGTACGCCACAAAACAGCCTCCAGAAATGAGCCCTACTTGTTGATGCATAGACAGTAGGCCATTGCAAAGTTGTGTACAGAAATTAAAATACAAATTGTCTATAAATGCAGTGAGTTTGCTGGGCTGTGAAAGCTATCGTTTCTTATAATACTGTTATTTGACTGTTTATTTTACACACTGCTTGCATAACTCATGTTGTGGCCTTTGACCCAGGCATCTTTGATTATTTTACCCATATAGGTCACACAGACTAACTCACAAAGCCTAAGGGTCAAGAAATCTCAGTACTTCGTTTGTTTTCAGCTACATGCACCGAATGAACCCAATGCAGACTATCACATTTTGACAAAAATATTTTTTGTCTGGTTAAATCAGAATTCAGAGAGATGTTCTGACATCACACAGATTAAAGATTACAAGCCTTTTTTTGGGACATCTGTTCAGATTCAGTGAAGAAAAGAAACAAACAGTGGCTTGTCTTAAAGGGATAGTTCATCCAAATATAAAAATTGTCATTGATTTGTGACCCTTTCAGTGAAAACCCAGCTAAAGTCATTTTTTTGTGATTTGCTGTTTTCTACCAAAAAATCATCAAATTTGGTAAAGAACATTCTGTGAAAATGTAACCTTTATATCTTTAATATTGACTAAGGTCATGTCAAAGATTCAAATTATTGTGAAATTAATGGTAGAAATCAAACTTTGATGCTTATCTCATAATTGGATTTTGAGACTTTAGCCTGGATTTCACAGAGAGAGTCACATTTATTCACCCACATGTCATTTCAAACCTGTATAAAAGAGGATATTTAAAAAAATAATGTCTGTTTTTGTCCATACAATCTAAGTCCAAGAACTAGTGTTGTTTTAAACCCCAGTGAATATGGACACAAACAGAAGAAACATATCTTCCTCTATAGAAAAAGCAAGTTTAACATGTTTTAAATGATAACATAATATTCATTTATAGGTGAACTGTTCCTTACAGTATAAATCCTTACAAATAAATGTGTTAATATCAATGCATCATGGCTTCATCTAATATGTTTTATTAGTATCGTGGGGTTGTTCAGGGTGAGCTTAGTTAATCATGTTTGCCAGTGGACTGAGAGAGAGTGTGTGTGTTTGGTGTTGGCACTGAGGCCTTTTCCCCACTGTGTGCCAGCGAAGGGATTTAATCAACATCCGCCACACTGGCCATGGTGGCTGAAATGTGATTTTTAGGCTAATGCTGGGTGTTGCCTCTCTGTCACACATCTCCTTATTTGCCAGCGCCACCTGGTGACCGTTGATCGCTAGTGTACCGTCTCTGAGCGCATGTGTCCATGCTGAAGCAAGCGTTTTGCTGTGATCAGCCGTCGATATACACCTCCAAATAGCTCTCCCTCCACCCCACCTGCCACAGTGCTGTATTGAAACCACCAAAGATGGCAGATTGGCTGATGAATGACATAACGTAGCGTGTTTGGGAGGTTACATTCTTGCAGTAAAACTGAATGGATACAAAGCTTTGAACATTCCTCTTCGCAGCACATTTTTTAAAGGGAACTCATTTTCTCTCTGCAGCAAGTGGCTGGAAGTGTGCAGTGCTATCATGGTATGCTGACATTCATAATTAATGAGGCAATACACTATAATTTATGAGTACTTTGCTGTGAGAATTTAAATCACATTTATATAAAATCACAGACTAGTTAGTAATATTTATGACTTGGTCATTAACATGATTAATAGGATAGTTGAGAGCACTTTTTGGTGTGAAATTAATTATTTCTTTCATAGAGAGGATGTTGAAGTCAAGAGCTGTTCCATTTCTTATGTCGTTTTTGCTTAAAGACATGTCTATATCCCTTTTCGCTCTCCATTTCAGTCAGTTGGTTTTCAGATTGTGAAGTAAAATGTAGACCTGAGTTTTAAGGAAATTAAATCATGTAATACTGACATGTACTACAATATTTAATATGTTTTGTTTGTTTATTTGTCAGGATCGAAAGCTGACCAAAGCGGAGCAGCAGCGGTTTAAAGAGGAAGCTGAAATGCTGAAGGGTCTACAGCATCCCAACATTGTGCGTTTCTATGACTCGTGGGAGTCTGTTCTTAGAGGCAAGAAGTGCATTGTCCTAGTGACTGAGCTCATGACCTCAGGAACGCTCAAAACGTGTGTATTTACATTTTTCATTGTTATTTAATATTGAAATTAAAAATACACTTATATAAATGTGTGAAAAGTAAATATTTGATTGAAAAATAGTAATAGATTTGTACAATAATTGTAAAAAAGGATTCAATGTGTTACACCATCAGTTTTTGATCAAATCTGGCTTAACGTAGCAGACTTGGCAGAATTTTTTTTTACTGGTATGTGGTGCAAAATATTACTCTTTTATTTTTTATTTAGGCTGTTGTAATATTCATTCAATGTATCATCATCAAGTAAGAGTGATAACTTCTTCATGAGAAATTTGTGACTGCTTTTCTCTGCTTCAGGTACCTTAAGCGCTTTAAAGTGATGAAGCCCAAGGTTCTTCGAAGCTGGTGCAGGCAAATCCTAAAGGGTCTACAGTTCCTACACACCCGTACACCACCCATTGTGCACCGTGACCTCAAGTGTGACAATATCTTCATCACAGGCCCGACCGGATCGGTAAAGATTGGTGACCTGGGCCTTGCCACCCTCATGCGAACATCGTTTGCCAAGAGTGTCATAGGTCTGTGCCTTTCATTCAGTTTCCTGTGGTTAGTAAAATATGTTCTTGAATATGTGACGGACCTCTTTATAGCCTTTTGGTTAAGTCCTGAATGGGGTGCGGGTCTTACTCATTGGTGGCTGTAATTATGGTGCCAGTCAAGGATCCAAGAAAAGGTCTCTTCTTGCTTCCTCAGTCTCTTTAAAGGCACTGCTGCACACACAAAAATACTTATTGATTGTTTTTAGCATTGAAAGTTAGTACAGCAGATATTCAAATTAGTTCAAACACAAAAAAGGAAGCAGCTCTTCCATGTATAACACTGTTCTTTTAAAGAAGGTAAACCTGAAAGCTCCCAGCAGCAGCATACATGGATAAATGTACACAATTATTGCAAAGTCGCTGCATGATTTCAGCTTGCTTTCTGATATTTCAAAATCAAGTCAGAAAGAGGGACACAATTGGACTTCTTGATTGCTTCGAATATGATATACTTGTGGATGGTTTGCAGTTGAATTTGAGGAAAATGCATGCGAGTAAAAAAGTCTCACATGTGGATTGTGCACAGTTATATGTTTCAGAATTCAAGGTCATTGTGATGATTAAGTTGTCATAACTACTTGCACATTGATTGCCCGTTGTCAAGGAGAAAAGAAGAAATTAGTTGTACAGATTTGTGTTTTTTCCATAGCAACAGAAGATAAAAATAGCAGAAATGACAGACACATGCAAACAAGAGACAGGATGTCAAATTAATGTTGTATTGATTTCTCAGGTACTCCAGAGTTCATGGCCCCAGAGATGTACGAGGAGCACTATGACGAGTCAGTGGATGTCTATGCCTTTGGCATGTGCATGCTAGAAATGGCTACCTCAGAGTACCCATATTCAGAATGCCAAAATGCTGCACAGATCTACCGCAAAGTCACTAGTGTAAGTCTTTATCAATTTGTAGATTATTATTGGGTGAATTCACTAACTTTATGCTGAGCCTTTATTCTGACACATGGTGTAGTCCAGTGTTCTTTCAGCAAAGTGTGTACAAAGTATGGCATATTATGGTAGTCTGCTGCATACTTCACAATCTGACACTGAAAACCTTTTGCAGGGTATCAAGCCTGCCAGTTTTGACAAAGTAAACGACCCTGAGGTAAAAGAAATCATTGAAGGCTGTATTCGCCAAAATCAACTTGAGCGGTAAGCACATAAACAGTGGAAGCTCTTCTGTAAGAGAATGCTTCTTCTAAATTCTCTCTTCTCACTGTCAGGCTCTCAGTGAAGGACCTTTTAAATCATGCCTTCTTTGCGGAGGACACTGGTGTGCGTGTGGAGCTTGCTGAGGAAGATACTGGCTGCAAAGACTGCCTGGCCCTGCGCATCTGGGTTGAAGATCCAAAGAAACTCAAAGGCAAGCACAAAGACAATGAGGCCATCGAGTTCAGCTACGACTTGGAGAATGATAGTGCTGAAGAAGTTGCACTAGAGATGGTGAGAAACATATAAGATGATTTGAATTATTATTTTGCCAATTGCATGCTCCCTCAAAACTTGCGACATCTGTGGCATTGTGCTGTGATAAAACTGCATTTTAGAGTGGCCTTTTATTGTGGCAAGCCTAAGGCACACCTGTATAATAATCATGCTGTCTAATCAGCATCTTGATATGCCACACCTGTGAGGTGGATATATTATCTCGGCAAAGGAGAAGTGCTCACTAACACAGATTTAGACAGATTTGTGAACAATATTTGAGAGAAATAGGCATTTTGTGTACATAGAAAAAGTCTTAGATCTTTGAGTTCAAGCTCATGAAAAATGGGGGCAAAATAAAAGTTTTGCGTTTATAATTTTATTCTGTGTATATTTCTGTGAAACAGGAAGCCATGGCTGGATAATTTCATGTTCATAATCACCCTGGAGTGCTCAAAATTGTGAATATGAATGGGAATATACTTCAGAGATATTTTACTTATTAGAGTTTCTAGAGGTGCCAATAATTGTGTCCAACGTGTATTTGAGAAAACATTTATTTCATAATGATATTTCCCTCCCTTATATTTTAAATTCTTATCCAATGAAAGGTTAGATTTTGTGAATTTTTTTAATAAAAGATAAAAATTATTAACAATGCAAATAAATTTTCACTGCCGCCTTTGATCATAATTACCAAGGGTGCCGATATTTTTGGCCATGACTGTATGTCAATAGATTTATATTCACCAACACTCAAAAAAAAGTTTACTCATCCTCATGTCATTCCAAACCTGTTTGACTTTATTGTTTAGAACATTTATCTTAGAACATATCTGCTTTCTTCAATAAAAGGAAAGTAAATGAGGACTGAAGCTAGCGATACAAGAAACTGAAAAAAGAACTTGCTTTTGCATCCTTCCTGAATCGTAAAAATTCCAGTCCCCATCCATTAAAGCCAGTAGTTTATTTGAAATTCCATTTGTGTGCCACAAAAGACAGTAAATCGTACAGGTGTGACATGAGGTGAAAATTATGACAGGACATTCATTTTTAATCATACTCTAATTCTATTGCTTCTTTATAGGTGAAGTCTGGCTTTTTCCATGAAAGTGATGCTAAGGTGGTGGGGAAGTCCATCAGAGACAGGGTGACTCTGATTAAGAAGTCCCGTGAACGACGACAGCAGCAGCTCCTCCAACAGCAGCAGCAGCAGCAACAACAAAGTCTGGATGAGCGCCGTGACTCCTCGGTCCTAACCTCCTCCTTTTCTTATGTCCAGCCTTCCGGCACCACCTCCTCACAGGGCACAGGAGCTGCTGCAGCTTTGGGGGTCAGGGAGAGGCAGAGGAACGAAGTGGACCAACATGTGCAACAGCAAGGCACTGCATTGGGCCTCACAGGTGCACAATTCATTTTGAATAACAATTTATGAATAGGATCTAACAGGCACTTTTAGCAAATATTTGTTCCAAATTGGTGTAAAAATGTCAATCCACTTTTCCATATTCAGAGGGTGAGAGTCTTCCTGCTGTTAGTGGACAAAGCCAAGCTTTTACTGTACCTGTGGCGGCAAACCAATGTGCTCATGATCAAACCAGCTACCCCATTGGCACATCTGTGAGTACTGTTTCATACTTTGCATGTTCACAGACTTTGTATCTAGTACCATACATCCCCAGCTGCTGAGACACCATTCTTGCTCATTTAAAACCTTTGATGTTCAGTAAAGTAATTATTGTTTGAATGTAAACTTTGGTCGGATAAGAATTGTTTCCTTTATTTAGGGAGTGAAAGGAGCAGGGGTTATGTCTCACCCCCAGCTGCTCCCTATTGGTCAGAGCGGAGGGGTTCCAAATGTGCCTGTTGGTCAGAATGGTGGGATATCTGGCATTTACATTGGCCAAAGTGGTGGTGGGGCTCCTAACATTCCTGTGGCACAGACTTTCATTCAACCAGTTACTATGGCGTCACAGGTCCCGTTAAGTGTGCCTCAACAATATTCTCAGGTGATTGTCTCCCTTGTGTCCAGCTTTACTCTGTGTTTTCTCCTTCTCTTGGTCCAGTCTTGCACTGGACACAACAATTAATATCTAAACAAATCAATCCAGGGAGACTCGGTACACTCAGTGTCAAACCTTGTTTTAGTGGAATATGTTGAGGGACTGGTGGAGTATTTCATTCCTCATATTCTATGCTTTTTTTTCAGTTGCAGTCACTTTATGTGCCATATCTATAAATTGTCAGTAACAATGTGTAGTCATGGCACACTATTACTGAAATTCCTCTCAGGAATCTCTCTGTGCAGTCTAAAGTCAGATTTAGGTCATGTGCTAAATTACAAGATGTTCACTGACCTACAATTTTAATGTTAGGTTCAGAGAAAATATCTGTTGTTGAATTTCACTGTAAAATTGAGTTGATATTTAAGCTGAACCATATGTTAATGGTTAAATCTATTTTTTTATTATTATTTGCTGTATTCAATCCTTGAATTGCAATTATATTATGTATTAAAGTACAGTTTGTTGTCTTATAATAAAGTATACAGATGAGTGCTAGCAACAGTATTTGAGGGGAAAGCTACAATGTTTACAGAATGGAAATACATTTCCTGAGGCAGTGAGTTGAAACATATCTGAATTAAGGCCTATTCACTAGGAGCAAAACAACAAATCAAAACAGACTGACCACCTCATCGTCAAGTATAATTTGGGGTTTTCAAACTGTGTGAAAGGTTGGCATACCTGGCTGAAACTGCTACCATCATTCAAAAACCATTGATGCTATTTTATTATATTGTTTACTATAGCATATTGCAATGCTACATTATTATATTATTATTATTTATTATATTGCAAATGCTATATTGCGTTGCTATATAATGCAAATCCTATTTGCCAATATTCATCAATAGGAATGCATTGTTGTTTCAACGGCTCCTTTGGTTTTCTGTTTTGTTTTTGAGGAGCAAAATTGCATTGTGTGAATAGGGCCTTTAGGGTACAGCTTTAGTGGAGGACTGGGTTGACCCGAATACCATATTTAATGGCTTTCCTTCTTGGAATACAGCCACAGTACCTCTGATCTGATCAGGCATATAATAAAAAAAGCAGCATTGATCGTAGGCTGAACACCGTCTAGAAATAACCTAATGACTTCACATGTGGAATCTTGTTTCATATCTTTTGCTTTCCATAATGTCTTGTTTCCTTTGGATGATAAATGAACTGCACTAATGCTTACTCTTGCTCTCTCTTTTTCTCCCTCCCACCACTACCTGCTTTCCCAAACCATGCTCTGGCCTATCCAATCTTCTCAATTAATATCCCAATTTGTTTTCCCCACCAGCCCCTTCCACAATACTCAGCAGATGTTACATCCTCGCAAATGTTACACTCCCAACCCACTGATGCCTCCACTCCCCACAGTTCTCTTGTACAGTCACAGTCATACATCCCCCCAATATCACCCCAGGCACCCATGACTGTCCTCGCTTCTTCCATCCCGGCTGGAGAACCTATAGCATCCGCAGGCAACATCATGTCACCTATACAGACTCAAACTTCTATTGCTTCTGTACAACCCACTGATGTTTTGCCCCAGCAAACTATAGTTCAGACGCAACAGCAGGTGATGTCAGAATTGCCCGGAACATTGCAACTGAACATTCAGCAACCAACACCACAAAAGCAGGCAAATATAATACAGCAGCACCAGACAGTGTTGTTTCCACAGCAAGCGGACCATGTTCAACAAATGGCAGTTTTGTTACAACAGCCACAGCATGTAGAAAAACCCCAGGGGGTTCTGCATGAACAGCCGCCACATTACAGTGCTTCTCAACAGCCATATATCCCATTGCCACAGCAGAAACAGCAAACAATGACCAACCCTCAGCAAAGTGATCTACAACAGCAAGTGTACATACAACAACCTGCAAGCAAACCCCAGCAAGTTGTGATACAGCAGCATCAAGCATCAGTACAACAACCCCCAGTGGAACAATATCAGCATCAGACTCTGCAACAGCAGCCACAGCAAGTTTATTTGCAACAAATGTCTGAATCACAAGAGCAGAACATGGTAAAGACGTTGGTACAACAGCCGCCGGTACATCAAACAATCCAGCAGCCAGTACCATTGATGGAGCAACAACAGCAACTTCTGATTGGGCAACAAATGGAGCAGCAACAGAAAGCTGTTTTGCAAAGTCAAATGGAGAAACAACAAGAAGTTTATATTCAGCCACCACAACAGCAAGTTGAGCAGCAACAAATTCTTCTGCAGCAACAACAAAACTTGGCGGTACAGCAACAGATTGAGCAGCAGCAACAAGCATTTCAACAACAAAAGCAAATAGAACAGCAGCAAAAGGCCATTCTACAGCAACAGGTGGAACAACAAAGACAACAGCAACAGTCTTTGTTTCAGCAACAGCAATTGGAGCAACAACAAGCATTATTGCAGCAGCAGCAGCGTGAACAACAACAGGCTCTTCTACAGCAACAACAATTGGAACAGCAAGCTTTGCTACAACAACAGCAGCAACTCCAATTAAAGCAGCAACAAGCTATTTTACATCAGCAACAGTTAGAGCAGCAGCAGCAGGCTTTGTTTAAACAGCAGCAGCAACAACAACAGTTGGAGCAACAGCAAGCTCTTTTACAACAGCAGCAGCAACAAGCGCTCATTCAGCAGCAGCAACAGTTAGAGCAAAAAGTACTGCAATTGCAACAGCAACAACAAACCGAACAGCAACAAACTTTATTAAGCCAACAGCAACCATCTCAGCAGATAGAGCAACATGTTCTTCAGCAACAGCTGCAACTACAGAAGCCGACGGATCAACAATTGCAACAGCAGATATTTCAACAACAGACCGAACAGCAACAACAGACATTGCTACAACAAAGAGAGTCACAGATGCAGCAACAACTCCTGATGCAACGGCACCAGATTGAATTACAGCGACAACTATCCGAAAAACAACTGCAAACAAGTTTTATTACAGCAACAACATTTGGAGCAACATGCTCCTCTGGCAGATCACAGCGAAAACAGCAAGCAACCTTAGTGAAAGCACAGCCTCCAGAGACGATCCAGCAGGTTAGTCAAATCCAGCACACTCAACAAATGATTACCCCACAACCTCAGCCTCATCTTGCTCAACAACAAACTGAGCAACAGCTTGTCTTGATTCAGCAGCAACAAGCTGTCCTCCCCCAGGCGTCGCACAGGCCATCTCTTGTAGAGATACAAGTTCCAAACCTGGTTCAATCAGTACCAGAAATGGTTAGCGCTCAAATACCTAGTCAAGTACCTGCCCCAGTACTCATCCAGCAACAGGTACCACCACAGATGTCAGCTCAACCTTCAGCGCAAGTTCAGATCCAAAATCAGGGGGAGCCTGTGATTTATTGTCAGATTCCCTTGCAGAATCAAAGTCATCCTGCACCATATTCAATGGGAGGTCATATTCAAGTAGGCCAGCTGCAAGTTCCACAACCAACCCAACAAATCACATCTCCAACACAAGTTCCTACACCACAACCCATTCATTCCTTTGTCCCGACTCCAACACAAATGGCCTCACAAGGGCAAACCCTTCCATCCCAATCTCAGTTGTTACCACCTCAAGCTGCAGCTTCTCTCCAGTGTCAAGTTGCAGTAGGGTCAACTACTCCTGCGCCTCTTGTGCTACAGTCCCAACTGCTTCTACTCTTCTACCCACACAATATGCTCAAGCACCTGTCGCTTCGCAAACCATCCAGTCTGTTCAGCTAGACCTCACTCAATCTGTGAAACAACAACAACAGCAGCCACCTCTGCAGCAATATCAGCAATCAGTACTGTCTCCTGTGTCACTTGCACCTACCATCAACCCAATGGCCACTTCATCCACACAGTGCTTTTTACAACAGACAAACCAATCTCAAATGCCGGCCCAGGCTCCGCCAGTTATCCAAGCTCAGCAGCAACCAGTCAGTGTGGCCTCGATGCAGACAGTCTTGCAGCCCATGCCTCCGGTACAACCTCAGGCTGACCAACTATGAGCAGCAGCTTCTTCAAGCCCACCATGTGCTGCAACAGCAACCCCTGCACCATCAGCATCAGGCCCAACCTGTGCAGCAGTTTCTGCCTCTAAATGCTGTCCTACCACAAGATCTCCACCAACAACCTAGTCAGCCTCAACCAGTACTCCAACATATGCACCGATTCAAATTGCACCCAGTCAGGTACTTCAGACCCAAGCTAGAACGGTACCAATGTACAGTCAGGTGGTCTCAGGTCCACCACCCTCCCCACAGAACCAGCAGAAACCAACTCTTCCCGCTCACACGCAGACTAGCATGCAGTCACAAGCACACTTAAACACACAGGCACAGACCCACATAGAGGCTACTGGGAGTTTCGAGCAGCCTCCTTACTCCCAAACTGACTTTATTCCATCACGGATCCCCCCAAGTCCATATCATACTTCCCTACGGCCGTCTGCCACACTTCCAGCCTTACAACCATCTGTTCCAGTTTCAGAAATTCCTGTTACAGTAGAGGCACATCTAACCCAGGCAAGGCCTGCTGATATGATCCCTGCTTCCCCTCCTACTGGCAATGCTTCACAGTCCCATGACTATAATGGATCTGTGTTGCCCACCGCCTCGCAGGCAAAAAGTGATGCTGCATTGCTGGGCATTGCTCAGGTACAAAAGCACCCTAAATTAGTTTCAGATATACAGAGTGTTGCATGATAGCAGTGAAAATTTTGACCAGCGAATATGGCAATATATAAAAGTGACCCATTTATGTGCATGTGAGGATTCTGTTGAACGTGATAATAAGGGTAGGAGGCATACAAACATCTATCTCTTCTAACTCTGTTAACTTGAGATGCAAGACCCGCTACTTTTTTTAACACATATAACATCTGCAAAACCAAAGTTAAACTTAAATCAAACTTACAATTGTATCTTTTCAATTAAGAACAGTTTTGTTTTTGGTTTGCACTTTGCTATTTTACTTATGGATATTTTTTAAATGTTATTTTATTATTTGTACAACTCATTACGTAACTGATATTTTGTCTTTTGTTTTTCTTTTTTTTCTGCTGGTATGTGTCTGTTCTTGTGTATTTGTTTGCGTGTATTTCCTCTGGCTTAACAGGAGAGCCTATAATCAGTCTGCCAATAGGGGCTCTTCGTCAGGGTAAGCAGTTGTGTATTCTTATTAGATTTTTTTTTAAATACATTTAACAATGTGATCTGAGATTTGATTTTAAATATTTTATAAACCTAGCTCTGCTCCTGCCAATGGAGATGAGGCCCAATCGCAATGGTCCAGTGGAAAACACGATAAGGTAAAATCTCAGAGGAGATCATCCTGTCAAAAAGCTGAAAAAACTCATTTTCAACTCAGCATGTTGCAGGTATGTAAATCACAACATTTCTAATATTTTCTGCACTTCACTTTCTATGTTAATATAAATTGAATCATATTATAAACACTTTATCTGTGTTGTAGGTCTCAGGCACAGGGGACAACATGGTGGAGTGTCAGTTGGAGACTCACAGCAACAAGATGGTCACATTCAAGTTTGACATTGAAGGAGATGCACCAGAGGACATTGCAGATTATATGGTGAAATACGTTCAGCAGCTAGAATGATTTGTTTGCTTTTTGAAAACATATTAAGAGAATTTGTGATAGCTGATCCTGACCTGTGGCTTTTTTCTATAGAAGTATGTCTACACCAGTACATTTCTTAACAATGTATTTTGTGTAGGTGGAGGAGGATTTTGTCCTTGAGCCTGAAAAAGAGAAATTTGTTGTGGAGCTGAGAGCTATAGTGAAGAAAGCTCTAGAAATACTAAGCACTCTCGCACAGGTCTGTCATTCACAACTGTATTGTTGTTGGAAATTTTAATTTTTGTATAAATTATTCCTTTATTTAGTTCTGGTAATTATTATTATTATATTGTTTTAACTTTATGGAAGTTTATGTACTTTGATTAATAGAAAAAAAAACATTTATTTGAAATGGAAAAGTCTTTAGTGTCACGTTTGATCAATTGAATGTGTCCTTGCTGAATAAAAGTATTCACTTCTAAAAAAACTGCCCCCCACATTTGAATGGTAGTTTATGTTTGGTTTATTTACAGTATAATTTATAATTGTATTTGTCTCAGACTGGGTCCTTGGAGCAACTCCATGGGAGCACCCCATCCAGTGCAACAAGTGAGTTAATCAGTCTGATCACTAATAAAACAGAACAGTAAAGTTAAAGGGGTAAAGTTGCATTAACTTTATAACTTTGGTATCTTTTTATCTTGATTAAAATAAAAATATATATGAACCAAGACCTTTTAATTTTACACTGTTGTTACCATTAATAGTACAAAATTATAATTTTTTTAATTATAAAAAATTATTTTATAATTTTATTTTATAAATTTTATTTTATAATTATAAAATCTCCCGTTTTCCAAAGTGGATTCAGCCCCTCAGGCTTCCCCAGTGGGTCGCTGGCGATTCTTCATTAACCAAACCATTCGCCATCGTGACTCGCACTCCAACCAGGGAGCTTCCACTCCACCTCCAGTGGGAGAGACCAGAGTTCCCAAATCCACAGAAAGAGAGAAAGGTAAAAATTTCACTGTGACACATTACTTTCGGCCGAGAGTGACATTTTTAATTGAAATGACTTACACAATACAAACTATAATGAATTGAGAACATTTCTGCTGTTAACTTTCTATTAAAATAAAGATGTAGTGATGATGATAATTAATAAGAATATTGTTAACAACTGTTGAATATTCTACTCTCTGTCTAATGTATTATCAGATCATGAGGGCCCTCAGCGCTCGGAGTCTTTTGCTGGGATAGCATCTTCCCCAAGTTCTTCACTATCTGCATCCTCTCCTCCAGTCTCTACTGTATCAGCTCCTGCATCCATGTCAGCCTCTGCCATTGTTGCCCAAAAAGATGGAACACCTGCTGCCTTGCCAACACCAGAGCAAGCCTCCTCTGCTACCCTGCCTGCAGGCCCAATCCCTGTTATGGCTTCCAGCGCCTCTGCTGCTCCTTTCCCTGCAGTCACAGCCCTCATTGGTACCAGCATGGACCAAGGAAAAGTTGCAGTTAAAGGTGAAGCAGAACAGCCCCTCTCTAACTTATCTACTTATGGGACCCCTCCAGCGTCACTGGTGACCCAAGCTGATCCTTCACAGCAACTTCTAGCTCAAACCCAAATGGCACCCTTGCAGACACCAGATATATTTCAACAAACCCAGACACTACAGTCAGCAATGGCCACCACCGAACAATCTCAGAATCAACAGATTATGCCTCAGCCAGTGCACCAGGTCACTCCACAGCCACCTACAGTCCAGTCTAGCGAGTCAAAAACACTATCACAGCTAGTGCCAATGGAGACCGTACCTTCGCAGGTAGGTCTTCCAGCTGCCCAAGTTCTGCAGGTTCCTCACCAACAAGTACCAGTTGAATCTCAACAGCCGGCAGTGCAACAGACTGCTTTCTTGCAGCAACACAGCCTTCAGACAGTCACTGCTGAGCAAATCCAACAGCACAAGGTAGAACAGTATGTGTCTCAAGAAACCACAGTGATACTGACCATGCATCCACAACATGGCCTCCAGACCCAGGATCCCCAACAGCTTCGATCTGCATTTCAACCGATGATCCCACAGCAGCTTCCCAGTGAGCAAACGCAGATGTTACTTCAGCAGGTACCGCATGATATGGTGCCTATGACACAAACTGCAGTGCCACTGGCTGTGCAGAACCAGGCGTCTATCCAGCAGTCGGAGTCTGAGCTGTCCACGGGGAAGACCCTGTCAGCCACCCTGTCCCACCCCATCCATCTTCGGACATCTCTCTCCCACCCCTGCCACTCTCTGAAACAGGCTCTTCCTGCCCTCTCCCACGCTTTCACGCCCTCTCCAGCACAGCCCTCCTCGGTAGTGGAGTCAGACAGCGAAGGCCCGCCCAAAATCGAATTTGTGGACAACCGGATCAAGACATTGGATGAGAAGTTGAGGACTCTTCTGTATCAGGAACACATTGGTAGTGGGGCAGCACTGGGAAGTGGCTCCACCAGCGGCTCTGCTCCTGTCCCCAGCTCCACCTCTGCTGTGGCCTCCACTGTAGTTGATGAGATTTCAGAGCCCCCCAACACTTTCTCAGTTCCTCCTGCAACTTCCTCTGAGACCTCCCCTCACTCCACCTCTTCCACCACATCCTCCACCACCCCTCGCTCTTCCTCTACCTCTCTGGATGGAGAGCGGGAGAGAGCAAGTGAGGAAGAGACGATCCCATCTGCTGTACAACACCAGCCTGCTTCATCCTTCTCCTCTATATCCCCTCCATGCTCTCTCGTTTCCCCTCCACAGGAGCCTGGATCCCTGAAAGTTCCCAATGAATCATCTGTAAGTGTAAGTAGGGTGTGTTTATCTTACAAAAACAGATCAGTGACATGACGCTTTTTTTTCAGTCTATTTTATAAAAAAAATACATTAAAATGCAGTTCATACACGCACATCTTCTATGGTGAATACAAAATTTTACAATTAATTTACAATTAATTTTACAATTATTAATTTTACAATTATGGTGTAATTTATTTCAGATTCGTTTAAGCCATTTCACACTTCTTAAATTGATTTCCCTCCTCTTGTTCATGTGTGGTGTCCAGGCTCCTCCTTCCCTCACTGAAAGCTCCATCCCTGGAGATGTTCTGTTGCCTTCCTCTTCTCAGCCGCCTGTCCCCCTGTGGCCTGGACAACAGCAGCAGCAGCTCAATGAAGGAGGTGGATATTTTGGCCTAAACCTGACATGTCCTAGTATCAGAAATCCTGTTAGCAAGAAATCCTGGACTCGCAAATTCAAAAGCTGGGCGTGCAAACTGCGCCACTCCGCCAGCTTGTTCAAGAAGCCCAGAGTCCAGCAAGGTAGTGTCTGCAGGAAACACGCAAGAGAGCGAGTGAGGGGTGTGGATGGGCACTGACCTAAAACAAATGTTTATGTAGCTGACTCTAACCTTGCTAGATAGGGATTTCTTAATTTGTAAGAATACTGTTAGAATTAATAATTAATCCTAATAGTTCTTCCGTGGTGATGTGGTTGTTGCTGTGCTTAGTCTGTACTGAAATCATTACATCACCTAGTCATACATTTTTCTTGCTTTAGTTTTTGTTTGAACTGAATTGCTCTGCTGTACATTAACGTTTATGTTGTAGCCACCTTTTGTTTCGTCTGCATGGGTTACCCAGGGGTAAGAACAGAGGAGTGTAGAAAGGGGAGAGAAACTAAGAGGGATGACCCTTGTGCCTCGCACCTGGATCTGAGTCTCCAGTCCCACCGTATGCGGTGTATTGCGGTGTCTGCACCCCTCACCTTCCTGCACCATGCCTGCACCCAGAACACCTGCAATTGCAAAATAGCACACTTGTTTACAAGCAAAATGAGTCTGAAGTTTGCACCTGTTTAGTTATTTTAGTAATTGAAGAGGCATGAAGCTATTGTTCATCATGCCCATTCTAATTAGTTTCTATCTTTTCTAATGCAAAATAACAGCTGCAAACTTTCTTTAATTTAAAAGAATTAATCTGGCCACATGACATTTTAGAATGTATAATTGTATGCACCATTAATACTGAAGCTTTAGCAAGCAAGTCATTCCAATGTCTATCAAACAGCTATTTTTCAGATTTTTCATATGAACATGATTTGTATTTTCTCCCAGAGCTTAAGATTATATCCTGTTCTTTCCTACCTGGGTAGATTTTTGGAAGGTTTCTATATTTCTATGTTTTGTATGTCCATGGGTATGTTTGGAATGGAGTACTAGCATACTGCGGTCCTTGCCGTTTTTGTTTAAAAGTAGTATGTGAAACAGTACACAGTATAGCACTGTTATACTAGAACTTATTACACTGATAAGTTTGAAAACTTTTCACAATTATGTCGCTCTACCATTCTAAAGTGTGGGGTCTCTAAGACTTTTTTGTTTTGTTTTTTAAGAAATTTATGTTTTTATGCAATTAAATTGATCAAAGATAACAGTAATTACATTGTTACCCAATATTTCTATTTCAAAGAAATGCTCTTAATCGAGGAACCCTGGTAAAAATATAATTAATATAATAAAAATATGAATGTTATCCAATGTGTAATTATTATTTTGATATAATAAATTTTTCTTAATAATAAAATAAATGTTTCTTAAACATTAAATCAGTGTAGTAGAATACAGAATGATTTCTGAAGGATAATGTAACACTGTTGACTGCAGTAATAACTGCAGAAAATTCAGCTTTACCAAAATATATTAAAATAGATATCTTGTAATATTTCATTATTTTACGGTGTTTTTTTGTTGTTGTTGATGTGATTTGTTTGTTTTGATTTTGATTTTGGTAAAATAAATGCTGCTTTGATGAGCATAGGATATTCTTACAGACCCTAAACTTTTAAATGCTATGCATTCAGTGACATCTTTTAAATAAAGTTGTTTACTAAAAATAGCAGATTGAGAAAAACGGCAGATTTTAAAAGGAAAAAAAATAGTTATTGCTTGTATTTAAAAAATATATTTTAACACCTGAACATTTGCATTCTGTGCTCATTATAGTTTGAATAATAAAGTAGTATGCCATTCCTAACATACTAAACTAAATGTAATGTATTGTAGCATCAGTCCAAAACAATAGAGCAATAGTTTAAGGCTTACACACTGTACATGTTTAACATGCAACGTTACAGGTGCATCTCAATAAATTAGAATGCCGTGTAAAAGTGCATTTATTTCAGTAATTCAACTCAAATTGTGAAATTTGTGTATTAAATAAATTAAATGCACACAGACTGAAGTAGTTTAAGTCTTTGGTTCTTTTAATTGTGATGATTTTGGCTCAACAATCTAATCTAAACAAATTAGAATATGGTGACATGCAAGTCAGCTAATCAACTCAAAACACCTGCAAAGATTTCCTGAGCCTTCAAAATGGTCTCTCAGTTTGGTTCACTAGGCTACACAATCATGGGGAAGACTGCTGATCTGACAGTTGTCCAGAAGACAATCATTGACACCCTTCACAAGGAGGGTAAGACACAAACATTCATTGCCAAAGAAGCTGGCTGTTCACAGAGTGCTGTATCCAAGCATGTTAACAGGAAGTTGAGTGGAAGGGAAAAGATGCACAACGAGCCGAGAGAACCGCAGTCTTATGAGGATTGTCAAGAAAAATAGATTCAAGAATTTGGGTGAACTTCACAAGGAATGGACTGAGACTGGGGTCGAGGCATCAAGAGCCACCACACACAGACGTGTCAAGGAATTTGGCTACAATTGTCGTCAGAGGCGGACTGTTGCCCAGTGGTCCAAAGTCCTCTTTTCCGATGAGAGCAAGTTTTGTATTTCATTTGAAACCAAGGTCCTAGAGTCTGGAGGAAGGAGAAGCTCATAGACCAAGTTCCTGGAAGTTCAGTGTTAAGTTTCCACAGTCTGTGATGATTTGGGGTGCAATGTCATCTGCTGGTGTTGGTCCATTGTGTTTTTTGAAAACCAACGTCACTGCACCCGTTTACCAAGAAATGTTGGAGCACTTCATGCTTCCTTCTGCTGACCAGCTTTTTAAAGATGCTGAGTTCATTTTCCAGCAGGATGTGGCACCTGCCCACACTGCCAAAAGTTGGTTAAATGGCCATGGTGTTTGTGTGCTTGACTGGCCAGCAAACTCACCAGACCTGAACCCCAGAGAATCTATGGTGTATTGTCAAGAGGAAAATGAGAAACAAGAGACCAAAAAATGCAGATGAGCTGAAGGCCACTGTCAAAGAAACCTGGGCTTCCATACCACCTCAGCAGTGCCACAAACTGATCACCTCCATGCCACGCTGAATTGAGCGTAAAGCAAAAGGAGCCCCTACCAAGTATTGAGTACATATACAGTAAATGAACATACTTTCCAGAAGGCCAACAATTCACTAAAAGTATTTTTTTATTATTGGTCTTACTCTTATGAAGTATTATAATTTGTTGAGATAGTGAATTGGTGGGATTTTGTTAAATGTGAGCCAAAATCATCACAATTAAAAGTCAACCAAAGACTTAAACTACTTCAGTCTGTGTGCATTTAATGATTTAATACACAAGTTTCACAATTTGAGTTGAATTACTGAAATAAATGAACTTTTCCACGTCATTCTAATTTATTGACATGCACCTGTATATATGGTTGTGTATCATGAAAGCACCTTAGGACCATCATCACCTAGAAATAGTCCCTGGAATGATGCAGTGTTTCTGTACATACGGTCTGAACACACTGTAGATGTAGATAATTCACACATGCTGACTGGTATCACTGTTACTCTCTGCAGTGATATTAGAATCTGACCGATGAATGCAATCGTGTGAGTGTGGATGGATTGTAACATATTACATGTGTTTATTATTCTCTAATGTTTTAGAAGTTGTACTGCAGAGATTTGTTATTTCCTGAACTGGTTTTACGGTTTGTTAAAGCTGCTCCCTGCCACCCTTCCCCACACCCATTCCCCATCACACTCTGCATCCACTCAGCATGACTATGATAATACCACGTGAACACGCATGGATTCTTGTTAGTCAAAGATCTCTTGTGTGCTTTAGTTATTAATGCCACCTTTCTGTGTCTGTGGTGTCTCTCGTGTGTATGTTTATTTGTCTTGTCTGTTTGTGTGCTTATTTTTTTATACCAAATACACTGTTTTCTGTTTATTTTACTGTTGTCGTTATGTTCCCTCATCTTTGCGACTCTCTTTATTCTTCATGATAAGATGGCAACTTGAGACAGGGGATGGAGGAGGATAGGGAGGCATCTACAAATGACCAACCGTGTTCACGCAGAGGCCGTTTCCAGGTACTATCATCATTCACTTACTGTATACAGATTATCCTCATTTGGCAGCTCAGCCTTTCAACTCGGCTTGTCAGACAAGAACTGTCAACTTTGAGACACAACCACATACACTATATGTGATCTGTCTAAGGTAGATTTTTAGTTCTACTGTGAAAAATTAAACAGATCTGCATTGAGTGTAAAATTGATCTATGTTGTGGCAAAGAGATTAATAAGGAAATAGCATGGTCACACAAATGTGTCACTTTCTAAACTAGCCAAGTAGTGTTTTCTGGAAGGTTACACTTAGTTTGTCTTTTGTTATGTGTACTGTATTGTGTTAATAATGTATACTGAGTGAACAATCTACTGTTCCGATTTTCTTTTCTCAAAGGTGATTCCAGTGTCCCAGTCCGCAGATCCCCTTCCAACACAGGAAGCTGCAACAAGCCAAGGGATCACACAAAGAAAAGTTGGGCGTTTTTCAGTCACCCAGGCCGAACAGAGCGAGGAACATTTGACCGACAGCTCCCCTGTGTCACCTGACCTTGAGCGAGAGAGGAGAAAATCTAAAGTAAAAGATGGCGAGAAAGACGAGAAGAGAACTACAGCGTCCAGTCACCTGCCCAGGAGTCACGCACACTTGCCCCTGGGCAGCAGCGATGATGAGAGCGAGGTGGAGGATGTAGATTTGAGGAGAGAACTCCACAAGCTGAGAGAGAAGTGAGAGAATTAGAATTCTGCAATACTGTATTTTTTTTCTCATTCCGTACTGATGCTTCCTCTTTTATCTTTGTAGACACATCAAAGAGGTGGTGTCCCTGCAATCACAGCAGAACAGAGAGCTGCAGGATTTGTATGGTCATCTCCGCTCTCTTAAAGACCACAGGCAACCTCTGTCCATGACGCTGCCCCGGACCTCTCCTCTGCCCGCCGCACCACTCGCCATTTCCCCGCGCAGACCCCGACCCGCCAAAGCCAAGCTTCGGACCCCGACCCCACTCTCACATGGAGAACAATGGAGTCCCACACCAAGGTACTAGTGCCACCATATTTAGAGGGAGAGTTAGGATAAGGCTATGTTTTTGTTGCTGTTGTAACTAGAATTCACTTGTACCATTTTTCTATTGATTTTTTTAAAACACTCAGTGAGTCTTCAGCAGTCTAGCAGTTATTCTGGCAGAGAGCAAAACCGGCTTCACTCATACTGCACGCCGGAGAAATCCCCATCACTGACCGCTAATAGAGGTACTAAACCTATAGAACATGCTCACTACTGTTCGAAAGTTTGGGATCAGTAAATGCATCCATGCTGAATCAAATTATTAATTTCTTTAAAAAACAAAAAGAGTAACTTTTATTTAGCAATGCGTTAAATTGACCAAATATGTCAAAATATATATATTTCTTTTTTTTCTTTCTTTTTTTTTTTCAAATATATAGAAATGAAATAAAACAAGAAAAATAAGAATCCTGGAAAAAAATCTCATAGTTTCCATAAATATATTAAGCAACACTTAATATATGTTTCTTGAGCACCAAATCAGCATAACAGAATGATTTCTGAAGGATCATATGACATTAAAACCTTCTATAACTGCTGAAAATTCAGCTTTGTCATCACAAATAAATTTCAATTTTAAACATATTTAAAATAGAAACATTTATTTATTTTATTGTAATAATATTTCACAATATTACTGTCTTGGTGTATTTTGATCAAATAAATGCAGCCTTGGTAAGCATTAGAGACTTCTTTCAAAAACAAGTATAAGAGACTTCTTTCACAAACTTATAGCTCCCAAACTTTTGAACAATGCTGTAATTGCTGAGAGCTGATCTAAGGAATGGCTTTTTTATTTAACCATTCCCTCGTTTTGTTTTCAGACCCGAGTCCTTCAGCCCAGGGTTCAGCCAATAGAAAGAGCACATTCACTGATGAGCTGCATAAGCTTGTTGATGAGTGGTCAAAAGAAACGGTTTGTCCTGTTCAGCCCAAGCCTTCACTGAATCAAATCAAGCAGACCCAACAAGTGCAGGAGTTGAGCGGTTGGGGCCAGACTACTGAGGTAAAACATACATGAAATAAATGTCTCAAACATGCATAATATAGTGTAGACTAGCCTGCATGGGTTAAAATAGAAGTCACTTTCAAACCAACCATCAGTGAATTTGTTACCAAATTGAACCCATTGTGAAATCAGGTTGCATGGATTTCTATTAAAATTACAGAATTTTGCCCATGAGCATTTGTTGAACAGTAGTAATCATTACTGCACCTTAAGACCACTAGTGAAAAGTGCTTGTATTTTGCTTTTTTTCTAATTGAATGCTTTTGTTTTCATTAGAAATAATGCAGCATGATGTAACCCAGGGGTCATCACACTGGTCCTGGAGGGCCGGTGTCCTGCAGAGTTTAGCTCTAACTTGCCTCAACACACCTGCCTTGAAGTTTCAAGTATACCAAGCAAGACCTTGATTAGCTGCTTCAGGTGTGTTTGATTAGGGTTTGGAGCTAAACTCTGCAGGGCGCTGGCCCTCCAGGAACAAGTTTGGTGGCCCCTGATGTAAACTGTGTGCTTAGACTCACAGGGCGACCCTCACTCTACATTAAAAAGTTTATAACAGTATGAAAGTACGTAACTGTGAAAACTATTGTCCTCAACATCGTACTTGTTTAGCCTTTTTTTTTTACACCCAGGATTGAAGAGCACACCATTAAGAATCAGCTACAGGTCGCAAAAAATGCTAATCTTTAATTTCACAACAACATGACTATTAAACCTGTGGATTCTGCATAACAACGAGAAGATTTCTTCTTCTGTTCCAACAGTTACCATCTTAAAAGGGGATGGCTTTAAAGCCGGTGCTGTAAATGAGATGAATGCTGTGCTGACTGTTTAATACTCAAAAGCACACTTTAATGCTCTCCGTGATTTGAGAATCTTTTTTTTAAGCAAACATTACCAAAACAAAAGATAATGACACATACAGATGCAAGGGCTGGGCAATAGGGTTGTCCAATGGCCTGATGAGCTTTAGTTCTCTCCAGCAACGTGTCACGCTCATGAAATGATTGTAACAAGCGACAACATGTTCTATGATCCAATCAATTCCTGATGGACAGAATAAAGTCCTGCCCTACATTAGATATGCTGTTAAACTAAATAGGACATTCTAAGTTTCCGTTTCATGTCGACTTGTACCACCGCCATATATAATAAACTTGCTGTTTGACTGCATTAACCAATTAAGTTTAAAGTCAAATAAGTTTAATTTTTTAAGGTCAATTTCAGTTAGCGAATTTAGTTACCATTATTTTATTTGAAGTAACAAACGTTTTTGTTTTTATATTATTTTCTGTGTAAAGTCACATGACCAATTGAATGAATTTATTTTAATTTGTAAATGATTTTTGTCAAAATGTTATATTCTTCAAAATCCCTAAAACTTTTAATTTTTCAGATTTTCCACATTTAAATTGAATTTTAAATCCTTGTTTTTCAATATATTATCAGACTTTTGGATTCATGTGTACACTCTCAGAAAAAAAGGTACAAAAGCTGTCTCTAGAGTTGTACCTTTTCAAAAGATACACCTTTGTACCTAAATTGTCCACATTGGTACCTTAAAGGAACATTAGAACCTCAAGTGTACATATTAGTACACAAACTGTACAAAAGTGTACCTTTTGAAAAGGTCACACACTGGTGACAGCTTTTTGTAATTTTGTCTGATAGTGTATTAACTGGTATTTTGAATATTAAAATTGAATAATAAGTAAATAACGTTTGTATCTTGCAGACAACGGCTTCATCGGATTGGTTTTCCGGAGCACCTTTGACCGCTCCAGTATCAGTCAGCATGTCTAAAGTGGCACCCACCTCATATAGTACCATCGGTGGACAAACTCAGCCGCCTCCGACACAATTTCCCATCACTCCTCTCTCCCAGCAGAACGCGCATCTGCACTGCCAGCCCCTGCACCCGCAGCAGGTCCAGCTCCTGTCAGGACCCCAATCCTCGGTGTCCAGCGTGCCTTCCCTCATAACCCCGGCGGGGGCTGCCAATCAAGACACTGTCTTCTGCTCGTGCTCCTCTTCCTCCTGCTCCACCTCCGCTCTGCCTCCCAGTGCCAAACTTCACCCCAAATCCTCCACATCCACCCTTCCTTTAGGACAGCAGTGAGAGGATGATACCGGTGTACATCTTGTACAGGGAGTACACTAGTAGCAAGCAGTTGTGTGGGGGTGTATAAATACTGTAGTGTGTGTATTTGTGTGCATTTGTTGCATTTTTTAATACATATCCTCTGTGTGTTTCTGCACCGTCAAGTTTTCTATCCGACTTAACTGGCCCTATATAGAGACATTTTTGACGAGATATGATCCTCCTTGTTTTTATTTATCTGTGCTTCAAACAAAACGACTATTTGAATTTTAAGAAGTGCAATTAGTAACTGATGTTTAAATTCATCTTTTCTGTGTTGTTGTGACGTGGATCTGTATAGCTTAAAATAAATATTTTTATATATATATATATACGCACAAAAACGACAATAACAACCAGACGTTAAGCAGCGAAGCGCCATCTTTGTAGAGCACAACGGATTCAGCCGGCGGCGGGATCGATCGCATGTTCCAGCGCAGAGCATGGTAACCTTGCAACCATCATCGTAGCTATGAAAACAATCGTTGTGCACGGATAAGGCATGCTCCTCATGTATTATATTTTACGATGATAAATAGCGGTAACCTTTTAGAGATAGCCAAGATTTTTTCTAGAATAACATAAATAGCCGTTGACTAATTCCTTTTAAGATCCTGCAATTGATTCAGAGAAGAAAAAACACAATTTTAAAGTTAAAAAGTTAATTTGGTTTCAAATGATTCAAGCTAATAAGATTGCAGTATTTTAGCAGACGTTCAGACTTTTAAGGTTTACACTATTAACATTAATCCCATGGTGAAGTGTGCAAGACTAGACAGCTATTTGGACAGCTCAAGTGAAGTGAATGCAGCTTGTTCTTGTGTATTTTTGCACAGTCCCATATGAACGTGCTTCCGTGCACAACAAACTGTGAGTTTGCTTTTAGTGAATACAACGCATCAGCAAAACACTGGCAAAAAGATGTATTCCTCATTGAATCTAACTTTTCATCAGATACTACTGATGGAAATTACATGTATGTATATAGACATAACTGCCAAGCATGTTTGGGAGAAAATCCAGAAATAGGTTGCCTTTCTACAGTGTATTTTTCCTGATCATAAAGCGTTTATGGATTCAGCTAGATCAAGATATCAGAGCCCAGCCTTTAAATCGGCAGATACACAACTCTATATAGCCGGACTACTTAGATTTATAAAGCGGTTGTCAGAATGCATTCTCCATAAGTCTGCAAAACCCATATACAGAAAACTGACTGTGTTCTTTAATGTTTTGTTGGAAAAAGTCACAAAAGGTTGGTACGAATGAGGCAACCTGCATTTTTCAAGAAGTAGGTGAGAGATAGACCGGGTGGAGTGTATTGTGTAGGTGCACAATAGGAACCGGTTTGTGTTGAGAAGCTTTTTAAATTGTACTTATGCTTGAACTTGTGGATGTTACAAAAAGAGGTCAACGTGGCCGCTGCCTGCAGAAGGTTGCGATCTTTCAGTTTCCAGTATTTTATGTCACTTTTCTAAAGACAAGACCCACCTCTTCACAGTAAACCAACAGTACAGCAGTGGCGAGTAAAACTCCCAACATTATCCATTCGATCTGTACAAATGGGAAATGTAAAGATAACCCTCTGCTGAAGTGTTACCAAAATGTAATCTAAAAGAAAGCGTTATTTTTGTATTTTGAAAGGGGTTGTAAAAAGTAAAATTGTGTACTGATCAGTGTTGAGAAGCTGTGGTTATCTGATAAGACACGGATCCTTAAACGGTTTCTCGAGTTCCCCTGGCTTCCAACTTTACTCCAAACGTTTGTTCAAAGATTACAACATGATATAATATTTCGATTTTTAGAGGGGTTTTAATTCAAAGCTAGTGATTGGGAATATTAGAAGCCAAATCATTTCTACAGTGGCGGTATAAGTTGTAGAGTTAAACCAAGGGGACCCCAGAATTACATGACTAACCACCAATAATTAAAGGTTATTTAAGTGAAAATAATCTATAGAGGACTAAACTTATTGCTGGTGATTTAGCTACTGTAAATTGTAACTAATTCAACTGTTGATTCTATTTATGTTTTGTAACTAATCAGAAATAAACATCAAATGTTAAACATCAGTGTTATGGGTTATTTTTTGCCACCTTCAAAAGCACAAAAAGTTTAATTAAAACAGCATCATTGCTCCAGTCTTCAGTGTCACATGATCCTTCAGAAATCTGTCTAATATGCTGATTTGCTGCTCAAGATTTCAATATTGCAAAAGGTTGTGCTGCTTTTTTAACAAAGCGTTACTAAAACAATTTCAGGACACTTTGATGAAATAGAACATTTAGAAGAATTTATATTTATGTACTGTCACTTGATCACTTTGCTAAATAAAATTATAAATTTCTTTATAAGTAGTTATTTGCTCATTATATTTGTCACTTAAGTTCGTAGCATTATTTCAAACTATGATAAGTGCCTGTAATATTCCGTGATACCAGAAGAGGTCTCTGAAGTGTCCTCCTGACATTGTAAGCGCTCTTAACTGTAAAAAACAAACAAATCACAACATGGCCAGAGCAGTTCAACAAAGATTATTTAGGCCGTCAATGCAAAGACAAAAAGTACATGTTAAGCTGATTTTTAAATAAGAAACATGTTAGAAAGCTGAAAATGTTGAGCACCATAAAACCAGATTTCCCTGTCAGCTAAGAAAACTAGGAATCATCCAGTAGCTGTCATCATAAGTGTAAAGTCACACTTATGATGAAGCTTTGCTGTTCTCGCAGATGTGAGTGTTTAGCACGGTACAGTGGACGGTCTGTTGAGATCAGGCATGTTCTGCTGCGGGTTCAGAAGTCACCAAACCGCTTGACAATGTGCTTATTGTGATAGCTCGGTCTATATGCATCAATAGAGGGATTAAGCAGTCGACATGGCACGAGTACAATAATGCTCTTCACTGAGAACAAGAAGCCCATGCAAGAGCCTCTGCGGCAGGGGCGTAGCCACGGGTGTGCCAGGGTGTGCCGGTGCCACCCACAGTGGCAGCTGGCACACCTAAAAACAGATGCAGAATAATTTTTTTTTAATCGTAATAAACATGGGCAGCGCAAAGGAGGGGCTAGCAGATGCTTCAGCACCCCCAAGAAAGACCAAAGCACCGCCATTGCACCCATAAGAAATGAAATAAATTAAAAACATTTTACTTATTATTACGCATTCATAACTCTGCATTGCAATATAACGTGACGTGATTAGCAGGCGCACTTTTCGAATTGACAGCATTTTATTAAAAACTGATCGGTTCCTTGTGCCAAGAAGGCCTGTCCCCGACTAAAGATTTCACTAGTCACACATAAATTGATTAATATAATAACTTAGGCTACTAACCATCCTTTAATATACAGGCGTATAGCCTATTCCGCGCCCAAGCGCACGTCTAAAGCTTGCAACGGCAAAAGTAGGCTAATGATTATGAATGTTGGGGGAAAGGCAAAATAAAACATTTTAATTATTCGTTAATAAACTAGTGATTTCTTCTCAGTCAGTGTCGGCTGAAAATATAAAGTTGCAGAATGCGACGCTGACTTTAATAAAGAAATGCACCTTTTCATTCCGACTACGTAATTAAAGATTTGTATTTTTTGGTTCGTTCGTTCGTTTAATAAAGTAGCCGGTTCATTGCTGCACGCGCTCCATTTCACGGAGACTGCATGAGACGGCAGAAAGCACATCTTGTTTCTCTATTGTTTCTCTGTGTAGCCTACATAAATAAAAGCATATATATATATGAACTGGCTGTTGAATTTTGTATTTTTGAAAGTTCAATAATAATATAAAAAAAACTTGCCGGACGGATTCATTACCCCGCTTTGTTCCGGGACCTCACAATTTACAGATCAAGCAGTGCTTATAATATTTGTTAATTTAAAATGTAATTACAATTTTAAATTATTTTCAAAATAAATAAATAATAATAACATAATTGAGGCATTCAAGGCCAGACCACGCCTCCTCGCCTTTGAGCAGCTAACAGGCACCATTAAATGTACTGTGCTGTGTTGTTGGCGATCCTGAATGTAATGTATAAAAATATTTTACTGCTTTCTCTAATGTGTCTTGCAAGACATCTATTCAAGATAGTTTATTCCACCAAAAGTAATTTCAAAGGAACATTATATGTAGGCCCATGTACAGTTTAAGTCACCATTGCAGGATGTGCAAAATGATAATGATTTAAAAAAGGAGGGATTATTTAAAAGCATTTTGTTTTTATTTAGTACAGCAGCTACAGCTGTTTTTACATAATAGATTTTTACATCGCCTAGTCACTGAAGTCAATGATTATTCTTTGATAAAGTAAATGTGCTTTGCTCACTGTATAATTTGTTCGTTGTTTGAATAATCGTGGAAATGCGGTGTTATGATTAGAAACTTAAAATGTATTTTTATTAAACCTGTGATCATTAGGTTAAATAGGAGTTTAGTCTTATTAAAATATGTGACATAAATTGTACTTGCCTAAAAGGGGTTTATGATGTGTGTAGTTAATGATTAGGCTATAGTGAGCGCGTTTGACTAGAGCGCAGTTAAAGAGCTGTTGTAGGTTATACTGTATGTGATTGTCGGTGACCCTCTTGAGCGAGAAAGCTTCGGAAAATGGAAAAAACAACAAAAAATATAGCTGCAAGCAGCGATAACCAGGGTTCAAGAATTTTAAGGCCTAAGGTGGTATGCTTTTAGTCTAGGCCAACATAGCTGGATGCATAGCTGACAGTGAAACTCATCGAAAATGGACAATAGGCTCACAGAAACACACACACACACACACACACACACACAAATAGAAATGAAATGGTTAAACTATCATATTAATAATCATTAAGCTTGCTTACACAGATACACACACAGACACACTCATATACATGCACACATATTTTGTTGCAGATATAGATATTTGAAATAAATGACAGGTGACAATACTCTTTGCAAGTCTTCTCTTTTAAGAGTTTATATCAGATCTCAACCCTGCTCCTGGAGAGCTTATCATCCTGCAGATTTCAGTTACAACCCTGCTCCAACACACCTGTCTGAAATTAACAAGTAGCCTTGAAGACTGTGATTGGCTGGTTCAGGTGTGTTTGATTGGGGTTGGAGCTGAAATCTGTAGGACGTAGCTCTCCAGGAGCAGGGTTGAGACCCTGGTAGGCCAATGTGAAATGCAGGGCTGACAATTGAACACATTCACAATGGAGAATTCATTAAAACTGTCTCTCTCTCACATATGCTCTAAACCACTTGAACTTTCTAGACATCACCTGACCACAACTGACCCTACACTTTTTAAAATAGGCTTTTTAAATGATCCAAAAACTGTTTAGAAGAACCATTTTGGATTCCCCAAAGCACCTTTCAGTTAACTTTTTTTAAAGATTTTTTTTTTCTGCATGTTTAAAAATAAATAAACTTTTTTCAACTCAACCTTTTGTGCAAAGTAAACTATCTATGGATGTTAAAGCTTTTTCCCCCTCAAACCGTCACTGGCAATAAAGAACTTTTATTTAAAAGTGTTCAGAACTTAATTGAGAATTTAGCAAGGGTGTGTGAATGATTTGAGACACGTGTGAGTGGGATGAGCTTGAACATGAATTAAGGGAATGGCTTCTGTGCCTTTACAGCAAGCTCTTGTGAACTAAGTAATAATAATAATAATAATAATAATAGGAAAATGCATGCTTGTACATTAATTAAGGCAATAGCTTCTGTGCCTTTACAGCAAGCTTTTGTGAGTCATGTTGACTTAATATATTGACACTCTTGAAATAATTAAACCAGCTTCAGGGCAAAGAGCTCTTTTCCTCTCAGCAGCTCTTTTTCCACAGAACATTAGCTTTAAGAGCTATGATTCCAGTGATAGCCGATCCCATTCTCTTACTTTTGCCGCCAATCACATTACGTCACTGAACTCAACAGAATAAGGTGTGGGACTATAGTGCCATATCATAAACGACTCTTTAATAACTCCTTTACAACCATGGCTTCAAAGTTCAGCCTCTTTAAGCATACAAGAGGTTTGATAGTAAGGCTTGGACTAAGTTAATAATGTAATCACTCTTTCCTTCCGGTGAGAAGAAGACAGGAAAGATTTTGAATGGCTGACATCTCCACCGACCCAATAAAAGCTCTACTGATGGTGCAATATAGAAGATTAAGATCCTGTGTGCATATAGGCGAAGCCTCGTTGTTTTAAAAGTCCAATGCATCACATCATTTAAGAACGAAACTATGCATACGTCCCACTAACCGCCAAAGCTAATGGCCTCTGGTTCAGAACAGTCTGTACTTGCAGAAGTTGATGTGAATAGGTGTGGATGTGTGTTTTGGAGATTGCCTTTTTTGTCTCATGCTGGCTCTTATTTCAGTTTGACACTAGTACTATTTTCACGTCTTTCTCCATGTGTCTGCTAATCTATCTTTGCTTTCCCTCATGGATTCTTCGATTCACCCTTTTGTGTCTCTTGTTCTGCCTGTCATACATGCTCAGTCCCTGCCCTGACTCCAAGTGGTTAATGCTCATTGGGCTATAATCATTGTGTTCTGCTGGATTCTATTGTATGTTCCATAAAGGCCTTTGCTCTCTATCTATGGTGCTGTTGACTTAAGTTTACTTGTGTGAATGAACAGGACTCCATACATGATTAGCATCCAGACATTGTGTGTGTGTGTGTGTGTGTGTGTGTGTGTGTGTGTGTGTGTGTGTGTGTGTGTGTGTGTGTGTGTGAGAGAGAGAGAGAGAGAGAGAGAGAGAGAGAGAGAGAACATGCATGTCCTATCTAGACAATACCTGGTGTAATAGCAAATATGCATGTAAGTCAAGCACCTATACACGTGCACGTCTGCATATTGCCTTTTGTATGGGGTGTTTCTCAGATTTCATTTCATCATTGGATAGATAATAGGGATGCACTGATTAAAATTCTAGCCAGTACAAAAATATATTCATTTCTGTGGCAGGTAAATATTTAAAACATCTACTAATTTGTCAAAAAAATTATCCACAGTATTATATTTTACAGTTTGAATTATGGATGATGATGACTATTGATTTCGAGATCTGCTCACAAATGTAATGCCAAAAAAATGTGGAAAATCTTTTCAAATAACTCTTTATGAAAAAGTGCTTTCAAAGAGTTACATTTCTGCTGTAATGCAGTCAGGTCTTTTTTGACCTGGAAGAGATTTTAAAAAATGCATGGCTTTTAGAAAAGGAACCAGACTTTATCAAAATGCACATTTCATTTTTTGTTTAGATAAAAAAATAAAGATAAAGAGAAGAAAAGAGTTTTGTTTTTAACATCTTGATTTTTTTCTCTCACATCTATGAGACTATGAGGACCTATGAGTATCTATTAGGCTTTTTCCAATATCCTGCACACACTTTTTGACTGAAATTTGTTGGTAAACATAAATATACATGATTATTGATGAACCATTGCAGCATGAAAAATGAATCATTTTTTTATCTGCAGGTGAACATACTTTTCCAGAGTAATATCATTTTTTGTTAATAATGAATATGCAACTGACCCAGAAATGCAAAGATTTTGAAGTATGCAGATTTTTGGAATGCATTATGCAAGTTAAGATAGCACTTAAAAATAGAAGTTATCTAAAATTTAAAAACATGCAGAAAAGAGAATCTACAATTAAGTGTCTAATATTGGTCAGTAAATATCCAGTATCCACTGCTATCAATCAAAAGTCACCTTATTGTGCGATAACCAATATGGTCCCAATAAATTGTACAAGATTAAAACTCGACTGATAAAATATTGAGCTTATATTGCAGAAACTTCAAGTTAAAGTCCACATTTAAAGATATAACACATTTAAGATGTTTACAAAGTGCATCCATTGTGAATTTGCTTTATCTAAGACAAACATGCAGAATTTGCATACAGAATATCGCAGATGTGTAACAGAAACCCCGTGACAGCACTTCCTTTTATACATTCCCCGAACACATGCTACTATAACTCGTCTCCTCCAGCTTAATTCCTGAGACTTTAAGAAGGGCAGGCGAGTGCGTTTGACTGCTGCACTCAGTGGTGTGGTTGTACACATTTGGGGATGCAGTAACACATAGAATAAAGCGTTATAGAGGACAGCGGCCACTCTTAGATTATGTCCTTATGTCCTCCTCTCCGGACTCCCCCTCCTCTTGATAGAGTACTACGCTCACACTCATCCTATTGTCTGGTTGCATGATCTCAGCCCTGCACGCACACACACACAGAACCACTGTCAATCACAGCTACACATTAACAGAGCCACACATTTATAGCTAAGTGACAAAACTGTGCTTTGTTCATTAATAATGCCTCTCTAGATCTCATAGCCAGATACAGCCTTAGGCCCCAGACATGCAGCTGAGTGTTACTCTCTGCCAGTCTCGTGAATATACCGTTTAACCCCTCACAAGCTGACTCTAGCAGTTTTCAGCTCCCAGCATTTAAAGATTTATTTTTTGTTCTTCCTGAGTGTTCTTTGCACACAATTAATATTTTATAGCAATGCTTTGATGGATGTGTTTATTGAATGCAAACGCACGCAGGTTCACCAGCCAGAACTTGCTGTGTTTGTTTTACAATGTCATTTTCAAGTCCTTCTGTTCTTAAAGGAATATCCCAAGTTAAACTCACGCCCCATTGACATATTTGAGGCTGGCTCGTCCCACCTCTTAGGGCAGATTTACAAAACTCTGCTCTACAAAGGCAAAATGCAATTCAGATATTGTCAAAATTAAGTTGAGTCTCTGTGATCTGTGTTGTGATGGACAGGTTTGATTCAGATTCCGAGAAAACACACTGTAGAAATTGATACCAAATCAATGTCAATTCAATCAAACAACTTTGATGCCATTTTCTCAGGTTGGTTTGTTTTTGCCTTTTTAGAGCAAAACTCAACAGTAAATGCAGCTCACATAAGATTTTCACAGGAGAATTTGTGAATTCAAATTCCAAAATTACCAAATAACCAAATACAAGTTATTAAAACATTCCTTCTCCAAACATTCAAAACCAATGTTGTCTTCATTTAACGTTATTAGGAAAACGCTCTTATAGCATAAAACTGTTCACACCAAAGACAATAATTGTAATGATAACTATAACTAAAAAGTTGTAATAATCATTCTAAGTCTAATTCTATGACAATGGTTAAGGCCACACCACAGCTGGTAACATCACAGAGGAACGATATCATTAGAATCACTTTTGATTTTTTTATCTTATGAATGCTAAAAGCATTGACAGCAAATCAGAATCCACCTGACATTAAAGAGCTTGAGAATTTAAAGCGCAAATTACAGAACTGTAGTGTGTGCTAATAATAAACAGAACGATATCGTCTGTTGGTGTGCTTGTCAATTTAGTTATTGTTATAATTATCTTTATAGATATCGTTCTTGATGTTCCTTTAGCTCGATGGCTTCCATTCTCTGTTGCTTTTTTATAAACACAGTACTGAATTCAACCTGGAATATTCTTGCTGTGACTAGAACACAGCCAAGATTAATTTATCGTCATATCTTACAAGACCAGAATTTCAAATCTGTTCACATATGTTGCAGTGCATGCTGGGTAGTCTTGAATGCCACAGTATAAAAAAATGATACACATACTGTCAGATGTACTACAGTAGGGCTGCACGATAAATCACATGTGATTGTCTCATTTCATCAGTAAAGCCGGTTTTGTGATTAGTAGTAAATCTCCATCACGTACTTTCAGATGGAGCGGCAGTTACTTCACAGAGCCAGATTTCACTAACAAGCTATGCAATATCGCATGCATAATCACTGATGAATCGCATTCGATTATGAGCGCGATATTGCATAGCTTGTTAGTGAACTACGGCTCTGTGTAGTAAATTTACTACACGTAATGGAGATTCACGAAAGCACGTGATGGAGATTTACTACTAATCAAAAAACGGCTTTACTGACGAGATGCGCATGACAATCACATGCGATATATCGTGCAGCCCTACTGCAGTACACTCAAGAGTTGTGGCCTAAGAGTCATGGAGACCCTTGTGTATTTTATGGGTGGGGTGAAGGGAGAGAGAGCAAAAGAGAGACTTTTCTAACAGTTGTCGTGTCTTTCTGTCACCTCGGGCCAATAACCCTGGATTCCATCTCTGTCTGAAGCTGTTTCCCTTTATTATTTTCTTCTCTTTTTAAGTCTGTTTGGGGACTTAGTTGTCTTGTTCTACATGCTGACCTGCTGCTTCTTGGTGCCCTCTGACCTTGCCCTCATTATGTAAATGACCTTGTGTTGTGGCCACTGCATGACGTCTTTGTGTGCGCTGTGAGTAGACGCCTTGTGTGGAAGTGGCCACTTCAAAAGGGCTATATTTGTGTACAGAGGTTTCCTTCTGCATCATGCAAGAACACTCAGTCGCATACATTTGAGCTGTTTACAAGAGGTTTTCAGCCTATATATTTAAATGAGTTATCACAAAGGCATAATCTTGGTTATTTACAACTTAATATGTCTATGGATAGAATATGTTAATTACTATAGAACATTTTATTTGCCTGTTGGTTTTTAAATGTAAAAATTCATGTTAACTAATACACTTAAAGACTTAAATTATTCTCTGTATTACACTGTAAATACACTGATCAAAATGTTGTGGTTGGTAAGATTTTGTTTTTGAAGGAAGTCTCTTATACTGACCAAGGCTGCATTTATTTGATCAAAAATATAAATATATAAATATTTTGAAATATTATTACAATTTTAAATTGTAATATTTTTTACATTTATTTTATTCCTGTGATGTCAAAGCTGAATTTTCAGCAGCAATTATTCCAGTTTTCAGTGTCACATGATTCTTCAGAAATCATCCTAATATGCTGATTTATTACATGTTTTGTTATTATTGTTATCAATGTTGTAAGCTGTTGTGCTTCTGTGTGTATTCTGTGAAAACTGTTATATGTTTATTTCAGTATTTTTTATGAATTGAAAGTTCAAAAGAACAGCATTTATTTAAAGTAGAAATCTTTTAAAACATTATAAATATCTTTACTGTCACTTTTAATCAACTTAAAGGGATGGTTCACCTAAAAATGTAAATGACCCCATGATTTACCCTCAAGGCATAGGTGTATATGACTTTCTTCTTTCAGAAATTACAATCGGAGTTATATAAAAATGTCCTGGCTCTTCCAACTTTTTAATGGTGGTGAATGTGGTTTAAGATTTTAAGGCCAAATCATGAGGTAATTTTCATTTTTGGGTGAATTATCCCAATGCATCCTAGCTGAACTGACAATATGAGTTGTTACAGTAAATTGCTATTCAAATGATCCACAAACTCATATACAGCATAGCTAGATCTAATTGCTTTCTTTCGCCACCAGTTTGCACGGGCACCAAGAATGCTCTGAGCTCCACAGGCACGCCTGCACAACACTACAACAACCTCAAGGAGCGCTACACCGGATGTGAGATCGTCATGGGCAACCTTGAGATCACACAGATGGAGAGTGACCTCGACTTCTCCTTTCTTGGAGTAAGAGAATATTTTTTGACACATATACAATGGTTGATTTGGCCATAAGATAACATTCTTATCTTATGCTTCTCTTTCAGAGTATCCGAGAGGTCACAGGCTACATCCTCATTGCTATGAACCAGTTCAGCAGGTTGCCGCTGGACCAACTAAGAGTGATTCGTGGTAGCAGCCTATATGAGAAGGAATTGGCTCTTTCTGTCTTCCATAACTTTGAGAGTCACAGTGGCCTGGAAGATCTGAGCCTCACCAACCTCACAGGTGAGATGAGATTGTAATAAACTGTTAGCGAGGGAAATGTGCTAAAAGAGTCAAAAGAGATGTCCAGAAATTAGTAATTTGTCCAAATTGAACATGAAACCACCATGAAATATGCATGCCACTGCAGAAACAGAAACAAAATGTACCTGCTATACTAGTTATAGGACAAAAACTCACATTTAAATGCACTGAAAAATATTGGTGATGGATTTATTTTGAAACAATTGCTAGTAAATTTCACAAATAATAATAAAGTATCAAGTAATTCATTTAATTAAACTTTTTAAGTTCAAAGACTGACTTTCATGTTCTTTAAACGTAATCCAATAATCATTTTTACTATGTGGAAGAGCGAGCTTTTATCACTTGGATCATAAATGCTTCCTCAGATCAATCCTTTCTGTGGAGCATTTATGACCCATTTCTTGTAAAGCTACCTTCTCAAGACAAAAGAATGTGACAGCTTGATTTGACAGAAATGTGTTGGAGTGTTTAGGAATCTGGCAGATTTGCACAGTGTAGCACTGGCACACCCATGTCACTCAATAGAGCAGAATATCTCTCAAAAGAGCTTGAGCTTGACAGTAATGTGTCTGTGTGTTTTGTAGTTTGACTTGTTCAGACTCATCTGAGATGTTAGAAAGGGACACATTAATATTGTACTTCTTCTGTGTTAGCTGAGCAAGCAGTATCTTACTTTTTCTGCAGATCTTTACAAGAATTAGAACAACCCCTCTTTAATTCTGTCTTGAGTTGACAGTACAATGAAACTTAAAATAACTCTTCCACTTCATATTGTAGAGTTAATAGACAATACTGCAAACAGGTGTTTGTTCCACCTCTATACATCACATGTTCTGACTTAAATGAATCAGACTTCCTTCATTGGGTCCGCAGAGATCTTGGAAGGAGGAGTACAGATTGTCCATAACAGGAATCTCAGTTATGCTCCATGGATCAACTGGCAGGACATTGTCAGAGACAGTGATGCTCACATCCAGATCCAGAACAACGGAAGAAGAGGTTTGTGCATTCTTGATTGGGTGGTTATTGATTGAGTGTGTGAGATAGGTGCGTGTCACTCAATCAGGGCCGCTGCTGGCCAAATGGGTGCCCTAAGCAGGATTGTATCGTTGTGCCCCCTCCCTTAAATGTACCAGGTAGCAACTATTATTGAAGTAAAAAAATAAATAAAACACCTACTATGGGGTCAAAATAGAACCTTAATAAAATATAAGAGTAAATAAATAAATAAATTGTATCATTTACAAATTGCAATTGTAGATAAATACAGTTATGGCTATTATTTTATTAATACAGCTGTCTGATTGATTTTATAATATCAGAAATCACACAAAAGAAAATTAAGCAGTTTTACTATGAAAAGGGTTGTGATGTCCATGTTTTTTTGTTGAAGGAATTATAGAGGCTGTGCATCTATAGCAAAAAGGTGGGCAAAATATAAGATTGAGTGGATATTTGAATTCAAAGTTTGGTCAATGACTTGTTAAACAAGGATATGATCGTCCTGTAAGAGTAACAGCAGCAAAGAACAGACCTTTGTCTCTTTGTTTTAGACTTTTCTTTTGTTTTTTTCAGAAGGGTTGCCTCATTGTTTTTGTACAAAGCATGTTAAAGGCTGTTGTTAGCTCAGGTTTGTTTTTAGAACCACAAAAAAATCATTTTAATACTTCTTTGTATATTATTATTTGAAGTAACGAAACCATGGTTAATCTGCAGTTAGCATGGCTACAAGAACCATGTTTTTTGTTTTATTTTTATTTGTGTTAAAACCATGGTTAACTTTCGTAAGTGAACATGGAAACTAGGAGAGAATAGATGCGTTGGTATTGGTGAAATTATTACCGACATTTAAACACGTTATTCACTTCAACACCCAATAAAGTGTCACATGATTATTATTGTAGCCTACCTAAAAGTGACGCACAGGCTTCGTTTTTATCTTTTTTTCTCTTTTCTTGGCAACGGATTGCTCATGTCTTTTCACTGGCATAGTTGTCCATTATTTGCATTCAGCCACAATCATGAGGTGTGAGCGGTCACAGGTGCAGGAATGGCGTGTCGATTTTTTATTTTTTTTGCAACTGGGATGGTGCCCTCCATTTTTAGTGAGGAACAGTGGTGTTAAATGCCAATGATGTCCATGTTTAAAAGTTGTTTTGAAACAAAAGCACAAAATGAGACCAAAGGGAGTCCGAACCAATGAGGGTTTGGTACTGATGACAAAATGTTCATTTTTGAGAGAATTATCCCTGTGATTTCATTTATTTAGATCATTGACCTCCCTGTGTGTTTCATAGGATCCTGTGATTCAGCATGCGGAGAGTTCTGCTGGGGTCCACGTCAAGATCAGTGCCAGAAATGTGAGTAACTGAGATTCAGTTTCTTTTAAAATCCTCCAATTTTATTTACAAATAAGAAAAATCTTACTGACCCCAAACTTTTGAATTATAGTGTATCTTGTGTGATATTTTGCACAGTTTTTTATTATTTAATAACTGTCCCATAGGCGATTTATGTTTGTGTTGGTGGGTGCAACAATCACACACACCCTCAAATACATTATCACTCAGTGTTAAACTAGATCCATACTTTTTATAATTGATCTTAGTTTTTCAAGTCTTTTCTCAAAGCAATGATGTGCTTGATGAAGAGTTCAGTTCACGAACAGAAACGCATGGACTGTAAAATAAATAAGTGTATAAATGTGTGATGGACGCCTTACAGATGCAAACAAGCTGAATAATGCTTTTTTTATTCAAATAAAGTTCACATTGACCAGCCATATATCAGGTTATTTATAACTTATCAGAGCTGTTGAAACCATAGTTTTGCATTAAATAAAACCAAATAATTCACACAAAAGATGAAATCAGCAGATGTAAGGAGTATTCGATGAAGCCTGTGTGCATTTATGTTTACTGTATAGAGATTTTCAAGGAGGAAATTAACAAATGCACTTCTCATTTTTCCAACTTTGAAGCATCCAGAATTAAATACCGAGTGAGCTTCAGGTATTAGTGTGTCCTCTAGCCTCAATGCACATACATTTTCATGTATATTTTTGTCCCGTCCATTGCTCTTTCAAGTGTGAACCCTGCATAAATATGCAATGTCATTCTGCAAACTTTATGGTGTGCTCTGCATGTGGCCGAAAAAACTAAAGTTTTATACAAATTCTGAATGGATTTATATATATATCCTAGAAAGCAAAAGAGCACTCCCTTTATAATTACTACAACGCTGTCCCTCATCTTAGTTCATCATGAAGTTTTGTTATAATACGAGGATTCGCAAGCTTGCAAAACTCAGCAATAAATAAACACATTTTGTTGACTATCTTTCAACATATTTGTATTTTTAAATGTAGCTAAAACAAATTGTTTGCAACCACTTACCTTAAAAAAATTGAGTACGATTTTTTTTCAGTGCAATATGCTTTTGACTTGTGCGCAAGCACAAATATGGTCTGGGTAGTTTGTCAAATTTGTTTAGCCAACATAATGGTAAATAGAGAAAATCTTGAGTTTTTCCTGTGGGTGCTATGAACTGTCCTTCTGTTATACAAAACGATGCTAAGGTGTTTTGTCTGTGTGTATTTCAGTGACTAAAACAGTGTGTGCGCCCCAGTGTCATGGCCACTGTTTTGGGACCAACCCTAATGAGTGCTGCCATACAGAGTGTGCTGGAGGCTGCATCGGACCAAGAGACACAGACTGCTTTGTGAGTACCAGCACCATTGCATTATACTCAAATTACTCAAGATCTGCCACATCTATTGTAAGAGGCAAATACAATGAAAACAAAGCATTATAACAAACTTTTCTCAGGCTTTTGAATCTGATACTCTTCCAACAGGCCTGTCGACATGTCAATCACTCAGGCGCATGCGTCCCTCACTGCCCTTGGCCCCTGGTGTACAACCGACAGACCTTTCAGCTGGAGCCCAACTCTGAAGCCATGTATCAGTACGGTTCCATCTGCGTACCCAAATGTCCTGGTGAGTTACAAGCCAGTATACTCAGTTTACCACAGGGGAGAGAAAATAAATGACCTGTTTCTGAGGAAATGGTGGCATGGTCGATAAAGATCTAGGATTGTAAATTAAAGATAGCTGGTTTGAAACCTGCTGGAAATGATGTATAGGTTAGTCAATTATTGTAAATGAACTGTGAATGAACTCGAGGAACATTCAGTGAGAGATTTGGATGATATGCCTCATTGACAGTGCATCAGAACTGCATTGACGTTTCCATGGAACAATGGACAACTTGGTAAACACGACACAAGTTTAAACAAACGGCAGATTTGAATGGTGCTGTTCCACTCCCATCACTGTGTTGTTCTTTTTGATTACATTTGTGACCGGAGAGTCCACAATTAACACTCACCGAACACCACCTGCGTTGGCGTAGTAGAGTAAATAAAACACAGGAGAGATCGCTGGTGCCATTTTTAGGAATTGCAACATAATACATGGTTTTATACCACAGTGTATGATTGCTAGTCTTGAGCAACATCAAATCAGAGATACCAAAATATGTGAAAGAAAATGGACTTTAACTTCCCATTAAAAGCATATTCAGAAAGTCACCGAAAAAAAAACTAAATACATAACCAACAAAAATATAAAAATTATAAAAATTATTTCATTAATAAAATATTTTTCATTAAAATAAATATTCTTAAATAGTTCTTAAAAATGACGTAAAAACATTTGTTTTATCATTTAAATTCTTTGTAATTTATATACATTTTTATTCTTTTTTATCTGACTTATGCAACATGAACAAATCATTGTCACTTACCATCAAAAAGTATATACAGAAAGCCACAGTAGCAAAAACACAAATAACCACAAAATTATTTCTTCAAAAATACAATAATTCCTTTTGAAAATGTCTAGGTGTATATATATATATATATATATTTATAATGTACATGTTTTTTTATTTATAGAAACGCTATGTATATGTAAAAATGTTTTAATAGAAATTAAGCAAAATGCGCTTTCATGGATCTTGTTCGAAGACTGTGTTTGTATATGATGTTATTATAATGAAGTGAAGTGAAGTGACATACAGCCAGGTATTGTGACCCATACTCAGAATTCGTGTTCTGCATTAACCCATCCAAAGTGCACACACACGTCAGTGAACACACACACAGAGCAGTGGGCTGATATTTATGCTGCGGCCCAGGAGCAGTTGGGGGTTCGGTGTCTTGCTCAAGGGCACCTCAGTCGTGGTATTGAGGGTGAAGCGAGCACTGTACATTCACTCCCCCCACAGACAATCCCTGCCGGACCGAGACTCGAACCCACGACCTTATGCTTACGAGTCCGACTCTCTAACCATTAGCCACGACTTCCCCTTAAATGGGTGAATATCTTTACATGGGTGAATATAATGGTAGTTTACAAAGCACATTAAAGAAAAAAGAGAATTTGATAAGACTCTTAAGACACATATTAAAGAGTGCGGTACGTCGAATGGATTCCCTTATCCTCTTTTTTTCAGGTCACTTTATTGTGGATGGCAGTGCATGTGTGAGCAGTTGCCCTCCTGGTAAAAGAGACAAAAAGAAAAATGGCATTAAGCAGTGTGAACCTTGCATTGGCCTGTGCCCCAAAGGTAAAGTGTCCATCTAACCATTATTTAATTTACTGGACCACAGCAACTGAATGCAGTGTGTGCTTATGAGTCTTGAATAAGATACAGTTCATTTGGTGTCATGTGGCCCCTTAGATTCTTTCTCTTTCTCTGTATAGTATGTGAGGGAACGGGAGCCACTCATAGACAGACAGTGGACTCCAGTAACATAGACAGCTTTATCAACTGTACCAAGATCCAAGGAAGTCTACATTTTCTGATCTTAGGTATCAAAGGGTAAGACACATAAACACACTCCTTTAATAAGCCCTGAACAACACCGTGTCATAAACAGTCTGTGCTATATTCCAGACCTTTGCCCTGTAATGTCATCGAAAGCTTTAATTAGGCCTTTCACGTGTGATTCACAGGCTATTTCTCAGCTTAGATTCATTTCACATATTATTAACTGATGAATAAACAGAGCGGCCACGGGGAATCCATTACTGAAGTTGTTAATGCTAATATCCACACTGTTGTTATTCTGCAGAGATGTCTATCATAAAATACCACCTCTGGAGCCTGAACAACTCAAAGTGTTTAACACTGTCAGAGAAATTACTGGTATGCTACTTTATTTTAGGCTTAAACTGATTGTTCTTTGTTTGTGTTCTTGTTGCTGTAGTTTTTGTCACGTCATTCCGCGTCATGTTGTGACTCAACGGTGTGTGTGTGTGATTTGTAGGAATTTTGAACATTCAGTCTTGGCCTGATGAACTCAGCGGTCTGTCTGTTTTCTCCAGTCTCACTACCATTCAAGGAAGATCTCTACTCAAGTAAGACTGAGAGTGTGATGTATGTGTGTTCGCAGGGTCTATTATTAACTTTTTGCCACACATACAAATTTACATGGGTGAATTAAACTGGCCATGAAAATGTATATACAGTGGGGGGGAAATATGTGATCCCCTGCTGATTTTGTACGTTTGCCCACTGACAAAGAAATGATCAGTCTATAATTTTAATGGTAGGTTTATTTGAACAGTGAGAGACAGAAAAAAATCCAGAAAAACGCATTTACAAAAAGTTATAAATTGATTTGCATTTTAATGTGTCAAATAAGTATTTGATCCCCTCAAATACAGCAAGATTTCTGGCTCCCATGTGTCTGAGATTGGGAGCACTCTCTTAAAAGGAGTGCTCCTAATCTCAGTTTATTACCCATATAAAAGACACCTGTCCACAGAAGCAATCAATAAATCAGATTCCAAACTCTCCACCATGGCCAAGAGCAAAGAGCTGTCCAACGATGTCAGGGACAAGATTGTAGATCTGCACAAGGCAGGAATAGGCTACGAGACCATCGTCAAGCAGCTTGGTGAGAAGGTGACCACAGTCAGTGTGATTATTCGCAAATGGAAGAAACACAAAATAACTTTCAATCATCCTCGGACTGGGGCTCCATGCAAGATCTTACCTCGTGGAGATTCAATGATCATGACACAGGAGGATCGTGTCAATGATCTTAAGGCTGCTGCACTGTAAAAAAAAAAAAAAGTTGGGCAAACTTAAAAGTTTAAGGCAACCAGCTTCAGCAGATGTTTGAGTTTTCTCAACTTCTTGTTTTAAAGGGTTACTCCATCAAAAGGGTTACCCGCATCATCCCCCCATGTCATTCCAACTCTATAAAAGCTTTGTTCGTCTTCGGAACACAATTTAGGATATTTTAGATTAAATCAGGGAGGCTTGTGACTGTCCCATTGACTGCCAAGTAAATAACGCTGTCGAGGTTCAGAAAAGAATGAAAAGCATTGCCAGGGAAGTCCATCTGCCATCAGTGGTTCAATTTGAATTTTATGAAGCGACGAGAATACTTTTTGTATGCAAAGAAAATAAAAATAACTTTTTTTCAACAATTCGTCTGCTCTCTGACTTTCCTCGCCAGCGTATGCGTCATTTAGGGTATTAGCCACCGAACGCAAGCATGAAGACGAATGAAGCTTTTATGGGGTTGTAACGACATAGGGGTAAGTGAATAATAACAACATTTTCATTTTGGGGTGGAGTAACCCTTTATGTTTATACAACAACATGTTGAGAAATATCGTAAAAAATAAGTTGAGAAAACTCAAAAATCTGCTGAAGCTGGTTGCCTTAAACTTTGAAGTTGGCTCAACTTCTTCTTTTTACTGTGTGGGACCATAGTCACCAAGAAAACAATTGGTAACACACTATGCCGTAAAGGACTGAAATCCTGCAGCGCCCGCAAGGCCCCCCTGCTCAAGAAAGCACATGTCCGGGCCCATTTGAAGTTTTCCAATGAACATCTGAATGATTCATAGAACTAGGTGAAAGTGTTATGTTAGATGAGACCAAAATCCAGCTCTTTGGCATCAACTCAACTCACCATGTTTGGAGAAGGAATGCTGTCGATGACCCCAAGAACATCATCCCTACCGTCAAACATGGAGGTGGAAACATGCTTTGGGGGAGTTTTTTGCTAAGGGGACAGGACAACTGCACTGCATCAAAGGGACGATGGATGGGGTCATGTACTGTCAGGGCCAGGGCACTGAAAATGGGTCGTGGATGGGTATTCCAGCATGACAATGACCGAAAACACACGGCCAAGGCAACAAAGGACTGGCTCAAGAAGAAGCACATTAAGGTCCTGGAGTGGTCTAGTCAGTCTCCAGACCTCAATCCCATAGAAAATCTGTGGAGGGAGCTGAAGGTTTGAGTTGCCAAACATCAGCCTTAATGACTTGGAGAGGATCTGCAAAGAGGAGTGGGACAAAATCCCCCCTGAGATGTGTGCAAACCTGGTGGCCAACTAGAAGAAACGTCTGCCCTCTGTGATTGCCAACAAGGGTTTTGCCACCAAGTGCTAAGTCATGTTTTGCAAAGGGGTCAAATAATGATTTCACTCATTAAAATGCAAGTCAATTTATAACTTTTTTGAAATGCGTTTTTCTTGATTTTTGTTGTTGTTATTCTCTCTCTCACTGTTCAAATAAACCTTCCATTATTATATTATAGACTGATCCTTTCTTTGTCAGTGGGCAAACTACAAGATCAGCAGGGGATCAAAAAACAATTCCCCCACTGTACTGCATTATTGTTATTCCAAACTGTTTATATATTGTTTTATATTTGTTTCATTGTTCTATATTATATATTTATATTGTTTTTACTTGTATTGTTCAATATTGATACACATAACGTTTTGGGTCAGATTTCTCAATTGTATTTGAAAGAAGTGTCTTATGCTCACCAAGACTGCATGTTTGATCAAAATACAGTTAAAACGGTAATATTGTGAAATATCTTATATTTATATTCTGTTTATATTTTAATTTATTTTTAAATGTAGTTTATTCCTGTGATGCAATGCTGATTTTCAGCACCATTCAGCACTCTTCAGTGTCACACGATCCTTCAGAAATCATTCTAATATGCTGATTTTCTGCTCCACAAACATTTCTATACAATTTTTGAAACAGTTCTGCTTAATATTTTTGTGGAAACTAAGGTTTTTTTTCAAGATTTTTTATTTGAAAGTTCAGAATAGCATTTATTGAAATAGGAATCTTATAAATCTTGAAACGTAAGTGTCTTTTCTGTCACTTGATTGATTTTTGGATCAATTTAATAAATCCTTGATGAAGTTTATTTTAATCCTAAACTTTTAAATGGCACTGTATATACAGTATCAGACAATCTTGAACATCTAATTGTTTACACTCCGTTGTACCACTATCTAATGCTCACTTAAAGTACATTTTTCTTAAATAACATTTTTACTAGAAGCAAGTAAATAAATAGATTTTAATTTTCAGTATTCTGTTTTGATTTTAATGTCATTCATTGGTTATCACTGTAATGTTGGACCCCCCGTGTGTGTGTGTGTGCGTGCGCGTGTGTGTGCGTGTGCGTGCGTGTGCGTGTGTGTGCAGTTGCACATCAGTCATTATTTAGTGTGTTTATCCCAGTCACATCCCAAGCTTATTTAATCTTTAATATGTTTGTCTCTCCATAAGTGTTTTAATGCTTTTTAATCCTGCAGTGTTTAACATTGTGTGTGCGTCTCACCATTGTTTTGTTTTTTTGTGTGTGTTCCCTGTGTTTTGTATGTTACTGCCCTCATTCTACACACGTGCTTATGTCTGTCCCACAGCCGCAAGAGGTATGTTCTCCCTGCAAACCGCAAAACTAGCTTTCTGAAACCGGTATTTCTGTGCTGCTCTCTCTCAATGCACAAACATTGTCTTTTTTCTGCTGTGGGTTCCAAGTAATGATGGCAATATTCCCGATGGGTTGTGAAATGTTTGCGTACGGATTAGAGGGGCATGTATGAGCACATATTCAGGGTCATGAATGGTTCATCTGCTTTCTCTTTATAATCTGGCATGGGTGCTGCTTATATATACGTTCTCAAGGGAAATCACTGTGGAGCTGTCTCTTCCTTCGTTTATTCTCCCTTGTTTGCTCCAATTTCTCAGTCATTTCATCCTCTCCATCAGGCCCTTCGCTTTGTTGGTGATGAAGATTCCCTCCCTCACGTCTCTTGGACTCCGTTCCTTGCGTGAGATCAGCGATGGCAGTGTGTACATCACTCAAAATAAAAACCTGTGTTATCATCACACCGTTAACTGGACCCAGATTGTCACCAGTAACCGTGATAATGACATCAAGGAAAACAAACCCCAGATCAAGTGTGGTAAGTTAAGTTAAGGATGCATACTACTTTTTTCACATATGTATGTTATTATTTTGTTGTCCATCGTTAACTTGTACACAAACGATGTGTTTTGCATGTCCGTGTTCATATAAACAGAGGAAGAGGGCCATGTGTGTGACCCACTGTGCTCAGACGCAGGATGTTGGGGCCCGGGGCCTGAGCAGTGTTTGTCGTGCAGGAACCACAGTCGGCACGGCACCTGTGTATCCCACTGCAACCTGTACTCTGGGTCAGTGTGCTTGTTAGATTTATTGTAAGTTTACTGAAAGTTGCGACAGTGTCTGAAGGACTGTGTGTGTCCACAGAGAGCCACGGGAGTTTGCAGGACTGAATGGAGAGTGCCTTGCTTGTCACCCTGAGTGTTTACCCCAAAATGGAAAAGAAACATGCAAAGGAAAAGTATGCAACACTTTTACTTTAGTATGCAAGACTGATTCTTTTTGAAAGTGTGACAATTTTTTTTGACAATTAATTCTGATCATTTCATCCACATTTGGGGCCCTATAGATTTCTCCCTCTCTCATCTTTATAGATCAGTCTGCAAATCCATTTTAGGCATGAAGCAACTCTACTAAAATAAAGTTTAAACATTCAGATACAAGTTTCAGTTCCTGTGCACAAGTCATATCCTAGCTTCTGTTGTCTATAAAATAACACAGTCTGCGTATTCTTTTAGTTCGATTTTATCCCGTGTAGAGAACATAGGAAAATAGCGCTGATTTTTCCCGGCTCAGATCTGCTGTTCACGTGGTTTGTTTTCTTAAACTTTATGATGTTCAAGTCTTTGTTTTTACCAGTGCCTATTTGACACATTTTTAATCAACCTCTCACATCTTTCTTATTGTATATGATAGTGCTAGAGGGTGTTATGATAATGGTGTGAACAATACTATTTTACGGTAAAATATTCCAACCCACACACTCTCTGTGTAATGTCTGCATGTTCAGTTGATTACAGTAACCTGCCAGACAGGCTTTGCAGGCTGTTTGATTCAGAACTGTTCATTGTGCAATACATCACTTTTAACAGTGACTTAATAAAAGATATTCATGCAAACTGTTTGTCTTAGCACGGGTGCTTAGTGACAGGAATATTGTTCTAATAAATAACTTATATAAGCTGGTCTTTCTGTTTTTGTGCTTCAGGGTGCTGATCGGTGTGTAGCATGTTCGAACCTGATGGATGGCCCTCACTGTGTTTCTGCTTGTCCTAATGGAGTGAATGGGGAAAAGGGTCAGACCATTTTTAAATATCCAAATGCAGAAGGTCGTTGTAAGCTCTGTCACCTCAACTGCACAAGAGGGTAAGTCACGCTAAAACGAGCGTGTTCTACAGATGCCACTTCCAATTGTTCATTCTGAGGACCCTGTGGATGAAATGAAAAATGAATTTGTGGTTATATTGTCCCCTCACCAGATGCACAGGCCCTGCACTCACAAACTGTATAGAGATCGACCGTCTTGTGAACAGGTCAGTAGCACCCTCGTCTGGTTACAATCAGAAAGTACAAACGTTGTCGGATGTAAACATCAGTTATGTTTTCCTTAACCTAACACCTTCCTCTTAGTTCTCAGATCGCAGGTATAGCAGTTGCTGTGTTTGCTGGTATCATCGTGCTCCTGGCACTGTTTGTGCTTGGTTTGCTGTATCACAGAGGCCTGGGCATCCGCCGCAAAAGAGCACTGAGAAGGTACCTGGAGAGTGGTGAGGTGAGCCATTTTGTCTGCTTAAACACAAGGCACTTCACTTAATATACATGAAAGTAAACAAAATAATAAAATATATCTTTACAATCTATATAATAGCTCAAAAGAAATATTTTTAAATAAATACATGCCGTGATAACATTTTACAATAAGTTTTCATTTGTTTGCCTTATTAGTAAACGGGAACTCCAAATGATTAATATTTCTACAGCATTTATTAATTTTAGTTAATGTTAAGTTCAGCATTTACTAATACAGTAACACATTAATTGAAATCAAAAGCTGTCTCTGTTAGACTGGCTAATGTCCTGTGAACTAACATGAACATGAGCATTGTTATAAATTATCAGTAACAAAGGTTAATAAATGCTGTAAAATTCATAATTCATTGTTAGAGCTTGTTAGTTAATGCATTAACCATTGTTAACTAATGAGAGCTTATTGTAAATTTGACCAATACTTTTAATAAAAAGAACAATTTACATTGATAAAAGGTGACTGTACAGTAATAGAAAATAAGTAAAAAGCTATTGTTAGTTTCAAACAAATTCTGTTCTTTTAAACTTTGTATTTGTCAATAAATCATGAAGACAATGTATTACGTAAATCAAGGTTTTCAAAAAATAAATTAAGCAGCATAACTGATTTCAGCATTGATCATAAAATGATTCTTGTACAACAAATCCTCACATTACAATGATCTCTGAAGGATCATGTGCCACTGAAGACTGGAGTAATGGCTGTTTGCCTTTGCATCACAGGAATACATTTTATTTAAGAATCTATTCAAATACAAAACATTTAGTTGTAATAATATTTTACAATATTACTGTTTGTATTGTATTTTAATCAAATAAATGTAGCCTTGGTGAGCATGAGAGACTTTCAAAAGCATGAAAAATCTTAAAGACTCCACACTTTTGTACACACAGCAAAGCTAGCTTTATATTGTATTGTATTAATAATATTGAGTAACTGAATAAACAATGCCTTCAGAAAGTATTTGTGATACTCTGCGCCTTAGTGATGGCCACTGCACTTCCTTGGTCATCTAAAGGATATGATGTATATTTCCTCCTGTCCTCACGCAGAGCATGGAGCTGCTGGATCCAGGAGAGAAGGGGACAAAAGTGCATGCTCGCACCCTAAAACCACAAGAGCTGCGAAAGGGCAAACTTCTGGGCAACGGAGTCTTTGGCACTGTGAATAAGGTTGGAATGACTCACACATTAAGCCTGTGCTCAATTCAATCTTGAACCGAGTAACCTGTTCTCTGAACTGTGATTAAGCTTAAGTGACTTTATCCTCAGGGCTTTTGGATTCCTGAAGGAGACTCTGTAAAAATCCCTGTGACTATAAAAACCATCCAAGACCGCAGTGGCCGGCAGACCTTCACAGAGATAACTGATGTGAGACATTAGCTTGCAATAATGTACATTCATACATATGTTGCTTCATGCTTTCATATTTCACCTGTCCACAGCACATGCTTGCGATGGGAAGCCTGGATCACCCGTATATAGTGCGTCTCCTTGGGATCTGTCCGGGAACAAGTCTGCAGCTGGTCACTCAGCTCAGTCCTCACGGATCCTTACTGCAACACCTTCGCCAACACAAAGACAGCCTGGATCCCCAGCGTCTGCTCAACTGGTGTGTGCAGATTGCAAAGGTGAGATGACTGAAGATCAGAAATAGTTTGTAACACAAAACGTATCGGTGCATAGTGTTTATACACAACATCTGTATGCATCTTTAGGGAATGTATTATCTTGAGGAGCACTGCATAGCCCATAGGAACCTCGCTGCACGCAACGTGCTGCTCAAGAGTGACTACATAGTACAGATCTCAGACTTTGGGGTGGTAGACCTGCTGTATCCAGATGATAAGAAATATGTGTACAGTGAACACAAGGTAATTTACAGATTGAACTTCTGATACACTACTGTCAAATTTGGGTTTGGTATGATTTTTTTGTTTTTTAATTAATGCTCACCAAGGCTGCATTCATGCATTTAAAAACAGTAATAGTTTAACATTATTACAGTTTATACAAAATTGAACTTTGTTAATTTTGTAATATATTTTAAAAAGGCAATTTGTGATGGCAAAGCTGAATTTTCAGCTGCATAATCTTCAATGTCACATGATCCTTCGGAAATAATTTTTATTTGTAACATTTATCAGTGTTGAACGCTGTTAAAAAGAACAGCATTTACTTGAAAATAGAATATTTTTATGTGACAATTAAAAAATCTTTACTGTCACTTTTGATCCATTTAGTACATTATTGCTGAAAGTATTAATTTAAAAAGCATTTCAACAGTAGTGTAAAATTTAAATAGTCTTTTAAAATAAATGTATTAAATTAATATAAATTTTAAAACAAAATATTGATATAAATGAAAAGATATGTTTAGAAATATTTTCTCACATCACCAAGATCATCTTTTATTTTTTATGAAAATAAGTGTAATAAAAAAAGCATAATCTTTTGATGTTTTAAGATGGCCTCTTTTTCAGATGCCAATAAAATGGATGGCATTAGAGAGCATCCTCTTCAGAAGATACACTCATCAGAGTGATGTGTGGAGCTACGGTGAGTCTCGGTGATGTTGAATATCGGGTGTTTGGTTTTGTTTAGTTGTTTGAAATTCTTCTGTCTTATTCCAGGGGTGACTGTATGGGAGATGATGTCATATGGAGCTGAACCGTATACATCCATGCATCCTCATGATGTGCCAGGTCTACTGGAGAAAGGAGAGCGACTGTCTCAACCACAGATCTGCACCATAGATGTCTACATGGTCATGGTCAAGTGTAAGGCAGATGCTAGACACATTTGGGAAACGTTGAATGATGTTAAGCGCTGTTAGGGCACTGCACATCTTTCTAAACACATTTTAACCCCTCTATGCTCAGGCTGGATGATTGATGAGAATGTAAGGCCTACATTTAAAGAGCTCGCCAGTGAATTTACGAGAATGGCAAGGGATCCACCACGATACCTTGTGGTGAAAGTAAGAAATCAAGATTTGATTTGAAAATGTTCACCAGGAAGCAGGTTTGTGATTGCTTTTAACATTGCTTTCTGTGTCATAATGTAGCCGCCTCAGAATAGCGCTGGTGCAGATGAAAGCCACCAACGATATGTTAAAAGCTCTCATTTAGAGAGAAACTTGGAAGATGAGGATGATGATGATGAGGTATTGCAGAATGGGTTTGCTACTCCTCCCCTTCAGCTGTCACCAACTAGAAGTCATTCTTGCCTCCGTATGGCCTCCTACAAGGTGAGATGTCTGCCAAACACTTCAACAAAATCTCTTATACTTACCCGGGCTGAATTGATTTAATGCTGTAAAAATACAGTAAAACAGTAGTATTATGAAATATTACTACAATACATTTTTATACTATTCTATTTTAAAATGTCATTCCTGTGATTACTAAGCTTAATTTTCATCACTCATTACTCCAGTCTTCAGAGTCACATGATCCTTCAGAAATCATTCTAATATGCTGATTTTTTTCAGTGTTCTTTGATGACTACAAAGTTCAAAAGAACAGAATTCAATTGAAAAGATTTCTCTCTCTCTTCAGGGCACCACAGAACACACAACACCGATAGGCTATCTCCCCATGACCCCAGGGGAAGGCCATAGACAGGTCAGCTTTCATATCATCTTATCATGTTGTCTTGACTGCAGTTATATATATAACTTCAAGCTTTCAGCTCAAATGAACTTTTTGTGTTATTGTAAGGAATGGTCAGAGGCGAGTGGATCCACTTGCAGCAATATTTAATGGGCAGAATCAAACAGGCAAGGTCAGCAGGCAAAAACAGGAATATCAGAGGCAGGGCAGAGACGTAAACAATACCAGGCAGAAGTCGGGGTCACAGGCACAGGTTCAGAGATCCAAGGTCAGGCAGTCCGGGGTGAAACACAGAGATAGCAGGATGAATAGGAGAACGCTCAGAAATGTAACCAGGGGAAAACAAGACTTCGCACTGGGTGAGTGTTTGTGTGCTGCTTTTATGTGAGTGAGAGAATGAGGTGCAGGTGTGGTGAGGCAATCAGAGTTGATGAGTGAATGGTGACAGCTGTGTGATTGGTGTAATGGTGGACGGGAATGTGTGAGTGCAGTGCATGATGGGAAATGTAGTCCATGGGTGATGTGCAGTTTGAGTGAGTGGGAACCAGATTCATGACAGAGCCCCCCCCCTAAGAGCGGCTTCCAGACGCTTACACAAAGCAAAATCCAGGAGGGCGGTGGAGCGGAGGTGGAACCGGGGGAGGGGACGGAGGGCCAGGTCCATGTGGGGCCAATGAGACAGGAGCCCACCAGGGCAGAGCGGACGAGACAGCAGGGACGTGAGGTGACTCTGGCAGGTCGGCGGAGGCGTGAGGTGACTCTGGCAGGTCGGCGGAGGCGTGAGGTGACTCTGGCAGGTCGGCGGAGGCGTGGGGTGACTCTGGCAGGTCGGCGGAGGCGTGGGGTGACTCTGGCAGGTCGGGCGGAGGCGTGGGGTGACTCTGGCAGGTCGGGCGGAGGCGTGGGGGCGTGGGGTGACTCTGGCAGGTCGGCGGAGGCGTGGGGTGACTCTGGCAGGTCGACGGAGACGTGGGGTGACTCTGGCAGGTCGACGGAGACGTGGGGTGACTCTGGCAGGTCGACGGAGACGTGGGGTGACTCTGGCAGGTCGACGGAGACGTGGTGACTCTGGCAGGTCGACGGAGGCGTGGGGTGACTCTGGCAGGTCGACGGAGACGTGGGGTGACTCTGGCAGGTCGACGGAGACGTGGGGTGACTCTGGCAGGTCGACGGAGACGTGGGGTGACTCTGGCAGGTCGACGGAGACGTGGGGTGACTCTGGCAGGTCGACGGAGACGTGGGGTGACTCTGGCAGGTCGACGGAGACGTGGGGTGACTCTGGCAGGTCGACGGAGACGTGGGGTGACTCTGGCAGAACAGGCGCCCACCACGGCGGAGCAGACGAGACAGACGCACACCAGGGCGGAGCAGACGTGACAGACGCACACCAGGGCGGAGCAGACGTGACAGGCACCCTCCAGGGCGGAGCAGACGAGACAGACGCCCACCAGGGCGGAGCAGACGTGACAGACACCCTCCAGGGCGGAGCAGACGAGACAGACGCCCACCAGGGCGGAGCAGACGCCCACCAGGGCGGAGCAGACGCCCACCAGGGCGGAGCAGACGTGACAGACGCACACCAGGGCGGAGCAGACGTGACAGACGCACACCAGGGCGGAGCAGACGTGACAGACGCACACCAGGGCGGAGCAGACGAGACAGACGCCCACCAGGGCGGAGCAGACGTGACAGACACCCTCCAGGGCGGAGCAGACGAGACAGACGCCCACCAGGGCGGAGCAGACGCCCACCAGGGCGGAGCAGACGCCCACCAGGGCGGAGCAGACGCCCACCAGGGCGGAGCAGACGCCCACCAGGGCGGAGCAGACGCCCACCAGGGCGGAGCAGACGCCCTCCAGGGCGGAGCAGACGAGACAGGCGCCCTCCAGGGCGGAGCAGACGAGACAGGCGCCCTCCAGGGCGGAGCAGACGAGACAGGCGCCCTCCAGGGCGGAGCAGACGAGACAGGCGCCCTCCAGGGCGGAGCAGACGTGACAGACGCCCACCAGGGCGGAGAAGACGTGACAGACGCCCTCCAGAGCGGAGCAGACATCCCTGGCCGAGACTGGGACCTAGAGGAAACGGAGACACAAGAGGCAGAGAGAGCACATTTGGTTTCAGGAACCGAGGCAGGGAGTTTAAGCGGCCATGGTAGATCCGGGGCCTCGGGCAGCCATGATGGATCAGGGGACCTCATGGGCCATGGCGGGTCCGGAGTCTCCAATGGAGAGGAGCTCCCTCCATGAAAGTTCTTGGTGAACTCCACCACCTCGAGGGGGCACTCTGGAAGCGCTGAATCTCTTGGGCGCTCGGTAGAACTGGACGGAACCAGCGGAGGCATCGATGAGCTGGGCGGGACCAGCGGAGACGAAGGAGAGCTGGGCGGGACCAGCGGCGAAGGCGAGCTGGGCGGGACCAGCGGAGACGAAGGAGAGCTGGGCGGGACCAGCGGAGACGAAGGAGAGCTGGGCGGGACCAGCGGAGACGAAGGAGAGCTGGGCGGGACCAGCGGAGACGAAGGAGAGCTGGGCGGGACCAGCGGAGACGAAGGAGAGCTGGACAGGGCCAGCAGGGGCTCTGGGGAACCGGACGGAACCAGGAGGGGACCCGGAGTGCCGGACTCTGTGAGCTCCTGGATCGGAGCGGCCTCTGGAGCGGACTCTGCGAGCTCCTGGGACGGAGCGGGCTCTGGAGCGGACTCTGCGAGCTCCTGGGACGGAGCGGGCTCTGGAGCGGACTCTGCGAGCTCCTGGGACGGAGCGGGCTCTGGAGCGGACTCTGCGAGCTCCTGGGACGGAGCGGGCTCTGGAGCGGACTCTGCGAGCTCCTGGGACGGAGCGGGCTCTGGAGCGGACTCTGCGAGCTCCTGGGACGGAGCGGGCTCTGAGCGGACTCTGCGAGCTCCTGGGACGGAGCGGGCTCTGGAGCGGACTCTGCGAGCTCCTGGGACGGAGCGGCTCTGGAGCGAACTCTGAGCTCCTGGGACGGAGCGGGCTCTGAGCGGACTCTGCGAGCTCCTGGGACGGAGCGGGCTCTGGAGCGGACTCTGCGAGCTCCTGGGACGGAGCGGGCTCTGGAGCGGACTCTGCGAGCTCCTGGGACGGAGCGGGCTCTGGAGCGGACTCTGCGAGCTCCTGGGACGGAGCGGGCTCTGGAGCGGACTCTGCGAGCCCCACAGTGAAGGAAGAGCCAGCACACAACAAGGCATAGTCCAAAAGGCCCCTCAAACTCCCATTATACACTCCTCCAGAAAACAAAGATTTATTAAACATGGCCTTGATGTCACTATTGAGTCCAAAATAAAACAAGTCCTTGAATAGATACTCGTCGTACAATGGGACCTGGTAAGACAGCTCACAAAACTGGTGAACATACTCCTCCATAGTCAGGCCTCCCTGGCGAAGATGTAGGAGTTGGCCTACGCTGTCCATAGTTGGGCTGGGTAGTCGAGATGACGCTGGATCCAGTGGCAAAGTCTTCTGTAAGGAATGGTCAGAGGCGAGTGGATCCACTTGCAGCAATATTTAATGGGCAGAATCAAACAGGCAAGGTCAGCAGGCAAAAACAGGAATATCAGAGGCAGGGCAGAGACGTAAACAATACCAGGCAGAATTCGGGGTCACAGGCACAGGTTCAGAGATCCAAGGTCAGGCAGTCCGGGGTGAAACACAGAGATAGCAGGATGAATAGGAGAACGCTCAGAAATGTAACCAGGGGAAAACAAGACTTCGCACTGGGTGAGTGTTTGTGTGCTGCTTTTATGTGAGTGAGAGAATGAGGTGCAGGTGTGGTGAGGCAATCAGAGTTGATGAGTGAATGGTGACAGCTGTGTGATTGGTGTAATGGTGGACGGGAATGTGTGAGTGCAGTGCATGATGGGAAATGTAGTCCATGGGTGATGTGCAGTTTGAGTGAGTGGGAACCAGATTCATGACAGTTATATCACAGTATGGACATGCACTGGATCAGAGGGTTTCAAACGTTTTGGTGACAAGGACCCCCATATATAATCTTCTTGCAAGAAACCCCTTTCATAAAATCTAAAGTCAGCTATAAATGTTTGTTTAAATTCTCATTTATATTGTTTAAGTGAAAGCAACATTAAATAATAGGCTTTTTTATTACTTATATTATGAAATATTTTTTATCATATATTATATTACCATACTTCAGCAAAATAATTTATCTAGAAAATACTGAATTTGCATTAAGCAGAGGTTTCAACCCTTTTGATTCAAAGGACCCACATTATATTCAAATATTCAGTATTTCCAGGAATTCCATTGTAATTATGACAACGCTGCTTGTTTTTAGCAATATATAACATTGCTTAACTAATAATTAATTGTGTGACTCCAGAAGTGTAATTGGTAAATGAAAATTGGTTTTAAAGGTTTTAAACAAAATATTTTCAATTTATTTCATATTTACTTGTATAGCACTTTTTAACAGTATAAAGGCTAGTTCACCCAAAAATGAAAATTCTGTCATTAATTACTCACCCTCATGTCGTTCCAAACCCGTAAGACCTTCCTTCATCTTTGAAACACAAAT